>QEAR01000002.1:28858-670997 GCA_006535965.1 Spizellomyces sp. 'palustris' | reverse complement strand
TTCTAACATGTCAGTCTCCTGCCCCAGTTTGAAGTCCTCCTAAGCTGTTATCTTCTTAACCGTGGAAACCGTGACCGTGACGTATTGGGAGTAATTGCTAAAGGAAGTTTGGTCGGCACACACAGCTTGATCGAACCGTTCTCGACTACAAGAATCTTTGCCCATCGCTTTGTCACCGACTCTCCAAGCTCCAGACCACACGAGATGCCAAGACGCCTAGCTCCGATACGCTTGATGATTGCATCATGACCAACTTCGTCCGCTTTGTCAGATCCTTGCACGTATCCTCTTACCAGGTTGAAGCAAACTAGGGATACCAATGGAGACCAAGAAATTTGATGTTAACATATAGGCTGGTAACAATCTGGCAAATAACTGATTTGTCACATACCTGGCAATTCTTTTCTTAACCCCTCGACTTCTTCTAGGATAATCTCAACCTTACCAAGTACCTCGATGACATCTACAAAGTCATCTGGATGACTCTCATGACTTAGTTCTTCTAAGGCTGATCGGATAATATGGATTCGATTGAGAGGCAAAACTATGGTTTCGAGAATCATTTCCTCGTTTTTAGGAGTGCTTTCTAATACGTCTAGTCTTCCAGTTCATTGTGGACAGCGACGAGGCGCGGTACCTCTTTATGATTCCGTGACGGTCTCTCTCCATCTATGTCGCTCTCAACAGCATAACGTCTTGACTGCACTGATTGGGTTAAAATCCGCAGCGACACTCCGCTTGTAGAGCGTGATGCTCGGAAGAAAGGCAACCGCGGATGGTCACCGAGCGAACTGGCGTCTAACCCAAACAATATTCTATTCTGGTAAATGGTTGCAGAATATTCCATAAAATTTACGCACATTTGACTGAAATCAACATTGCTCAAAATTATGGACTCAAACTGGCCCGTGAGCAATATCAGGTTTGTACGCTAGTTACTAACAGGAATTCTGTTGTAGGACCCACAGGCATTCGAACAAACTCAACAGCATTTGCTCCGAATGGCTTACCTAATACAAAAACGTGTTCGCGTTTCGTGAAGGTTCTAGGTGTCATAGCAACAAGGTCGGAACTTTGAAAGTTCGAAGTGTGCAACTTTACGAGATCACCAAACGCTGAGCATCAACCATAGCATAGGCGGACACTGGGGTTCCATTCAAATATGACTTGCACATCGACAGCTACAGTTCATGTAAATAAAGTCCTTCTTCGAATTTCTACTTGCCTGAACGTTGCAGGGCGACCGTTTGTTGCAAAAGCGCGATGCATCAGCTCTGTTCGGCAGCGGGAGTACGGACGCCAAGTACGACAATCTGGGAGTCTTCGTAACTGCAGCCATCCATGTAAGGGAGGTTTCGAAGGGCTTGGTTCAAGTACAAAGGTAGGTTGGGTATGTTAACGTTTGCTCTTTGTCAAACTTGTCAACTCAAGCAAAATGCCCTACATGACAGCGAGAATTCCATTCAACACGTACGTCTCACGTCTGTGGCATTCGATGATGGAATATTGCTTAACCTGCTCCGTATTTTAGCGTCGTCTTCGGCTCCGAAGCGTGACGCCTATCAGGTTCTAGGAGTCAACAGAGACGCCTCAGCGAATGAGATCAAAAAAGCATATTACAAGGTCCGTATAGTCAGATCTCATGATTTTTTCGGGTTTACGGCGATTTACCTTTCACTGTGTAGCTTGCGCGCGATTATCATCCTGACACGAGCAAAGATCCGAACGCAAAGGATAAGTTTATCGAAATACAAGAAGCGTACGATGTATGTGTCACTTAATGCCTCTCATCAGAATGATCGCTTTGATTGATTTATTTTGCTCTAGATCCTATCTGATGATCAGAAACGAGCTAATTATGACCAATTCGGCCATTCTGCCTTCACAGGTAATGTCCCGATGGCCAGCAGATGGAATTGGGTAGTTTTAATGACTGTAACTTTCTTTGCTTAGGCGGCGAAGGACCCACGGGGGCTGGTGGCTTTGGCGGCGGTTTTGGCGGTTTCAATGGATTCGGAAATGGTGCTGGAAGTGGTCCGTTTGGTGGCGGCGGCAGCTTTCACGGAAATGCGCAAGACATCTTTGAGCAGCTATTCACTGGTGGATTTGGCGGTATGCCTGGCATGGGAGGAATGGGAGGTCGCGGTGGCTTTGATGCGGTGGGCCGAAATATCAAAACCTCCATGAATGTTTCTTTCATGGATGCGGCCAAGGGGACAACGAAACCGATAACATTTACGAGCATCGTAAAGTGCAAACCCTGTACTGGATCTGGAATGAAGGCAGGGCACAAGCCACAGCGGTGTAACGTCTGTGGAGGTGCTGGCCAGGTACTATGTTCTTCATATATCGATATGTGTGTGCTAACAGCTGACGCTCATAATTCCGCTACAAAAAGGTCTCGTTTGTTCGAGGAGGATTTCATATGGCGTCAACATGTCAGGCGTGCGGCGGAACGGGTGTGCGCATTCCTGCGGACGCGAAATGTAGCACTTGCGATGGTGTTGGTCGTGTTAAAGAGAAACGAACGGTAGAAGTTAAAGTCCCACCAGGAGTATACGACGGGTTGGAATTGCGGCTGCCGCGTCAAGGAAATGCCCCGCTGGAAGGTGACGGTCCAGAAGGAGATCTCTATGTGCGGTTGAATGTACGTACCTGGTCCCCGGTGCCATGATTTTATGTTTGATCTAATTTTTGCATGCATTATATAGGTGCAAAGCCATCCAACATTTAAACGTGACGGTGCGGACGTGCTTGTAAATGCTGACGTACCTCTTGAGAAGGCTCTTTTGGGAGGGACGATTCGGATACCAACCATCGACGGGGAAGTAGAGCTCCAAGTACCACCAGGTACACAGCCGATGGAAAAGAAGCGCCTCCGACGGCGAGGGGTGCGAAAGATTGACCGAATGGGCGATGAGCGGGGAGACCAATGGGTCACCCTGAACGTGGCTTTGCCAAAGACTTTGACTGATAAACAAAGAAAGCTGTTGGAGGACGCGTTTGGCGTCGACGGCACTGGTAAGGAAGGAAATCCTGGATCATCGAACCCTGGACCAAAGGATTCTACAGAGGAAGACAAAAATCCAGGCAAGGAGGAGACAGGAAAGGGATTCTTTAGGGCAGCATTTGATAAGCTCAAGAAAGACCGCAATGGCGACGATACGAAAAAGGCGGACAAAGATGCAGCATGATAGATATAGTACATAGCATAGCATGGCAATTTTACGCATCACTTCATTTTATATTCCTGCGAACTTTTTGAATGATGAGGTCTCTTTTAATTTCTGGCGATCACCCGTCAACGTTATCGTAACCCAGATCGGGACACGTGTTCGATTGGTATCACGTAATCGCTCAAGCCAAAGAGAAGTGAGCAGACTCTCCAGTCCCCGACTCTCCATGGTCCAACGCCAATGCCTACATTAACCAGCTCAGTCCATAGACCTAACCTACACGACCTCCCCACTCCTCTCCTTGAACTCATACTCTTGTTTTCTGCCAACTCAGCGCTGGTCACAGTTTCACGCTCCTGTTACAATGCTCTTGCTTTTTCATCAGCTGCTCGAGCATCATTCCTCTTTGCTCGGCATTATCAGGAACCAGCTTGCGGTTCCTTCCTAGCAGAATGCTCACATTGGCATATCTGTACTCCTGAAGTGATCCGCATATTACTGAACAGATGCAGAGAAATTGACGCTTCGCTTCCAGCTCTCAGGGATGCGGTTGTTGTGGCTGCTTGGGCTGGGAGAGTGGACCTTGTGGCTGAATTATTAGCGTTAGGTCAGCGTGTGTGCAGTTGGAAGTGGGATGGTGAGGATGCTCGTGATGGTTGTGAGGATGCCTTTGCACATGGCGGGCAACAAAGTGTTTCCCCTCGCCAAGTGCGGCTCACGTACCCGATTGTATTGGAACAAGGCTTTCGGGCTGGATTATCCCACATTCCGGTCATCAGATATTTGGTAGAAGAGGAGAGAGCCATTGTGACCTCATTCATCTTGATGCGAGCTGTCGAGTACGGAAATTCTGAAGTCATCTCCTACCTTGCAAGCAATATAACACATGGACGGAACAGGGTAATGTGTGCGGCTGGAGCTCGCGCCGCAACCCTCGGAAATGTCCCTACTCTGTCCCTTCTGATGAAGCACGGACTCGATTTGCGCGCACAAGATAATGTCGTCTTGTATAGTGGCATCCAGTCTGGTCATCCCCACGTTGTGGAATTCCTTCTTAAAAAAGGCGGACTGTGTCCAAATACCATTTTCCGGGAAACACACGAATCAGCATTGGTCGTCGCAGCGGCGGCTGACAATGTGGCGGTGTGCGCAACCCTAGTTGAAGCCGGTGCAGATGTTCGATACCAGGCTGGCCTTGCACTGGCGGTTGCCGCAAAGGAAGGTAGACTGTCCAACGTCATATATTTATGCGAAAGTGCTGGTGCGGATATTTGGGCCAATGGCGGAGAGGCTATGCGGTTAGCTAGAATCAATGGCCATAAAGATGTGGTAACATACCTAACCACACAGTCAAGCAACAGCCGAGAAGATATTGTATAGCTTTGCTTAGGCATTTGGGTTATTAGTAGGAGACATTAGTAGAATGATTGGTTAAGGCATGCTGGTGTCAACTGTGGCTGCAAATTAGTACGTAGTGAATAATACCAGTTGAGACCATTAACTGTCTCACAGTTGATCAATTGGGCATCGTCTTGCTTTCATTCAACAATATATTAAACAGTACCGCCAATCCACAACCATCGCGGCCCAGTTCCAATACAAGCTGAGACAAGTCGAATCCCGTGTGTACAATGCGACCTACTCCCAACCCATATACATTTAATCCTTGACCAAGAGACCCTGTAAAAGGCGTGCGGTTAACTACAGCGCCAACAGAGGTAATGATCAAGTAAAACGCACCTTCTCCGAAACGTAGATACCGTCCAAGAACTTACGGATATCCTTGTTCCGTACGGTGGTGGACTGCTGAATGGAGGCGGCTAAGTGAGAGGATCGTCGTCAGTCATGTGCTCATTATCTCAATAAAACGCCCGTCTTCAGGAGTCGATGCATACCGGACTGGGAAACGTTGTCAATGTCGTTACCAGTAAGGATGATCTCATCCTTCTGGACGGTGGAGTGGTCGATCTTCACACCACCAAGCATCTTAATGCGGCGGATCTGCTTCTCTCCCAAGAAGTTACGGATTTCCACCTCGGCACCATCGCTGATGACGTTGACGTTGATGGGAAAGTGAGCATACACAAAACGCATCTTGTACTCGAAGCCCTAAGGTGTCAACAGAATCTCAGTCACCCGTAGAGCGCGATAGTGTCAGATCATTTCCGGTCGCCCACGCACCTTGGTCACACCGGTGATCATGTTCTCGATGTGGGAAGAGATGGTACGAATGCACGCATTGTGCTTACGGCCACCGTGCCACACCTTGATCTTCAGCTTCGTCTTGGAGAGGTGGAGGATTTCCATGTTGACGTGCTTGAAGTCCTTGACGAGCTGACCGCGGGGGCCCTTCACGCGGACAAGTCGGGCCTTGACGTTAACCGTCACTGGAATCCATTTGCGTCACGAGACGAATTCCAACGCTACGATCAAATGAATCGCCAATTACTTACCACCCTCGGGGATGGAGATGTCATTTTCCTGAATGATGGACCTCATGGTGTATGACTATCGGGGTTTCCGGCCTGCAAATGTCAGGAAAGGGAATGGGAGATGTTCAGCATCCATGCCAAAGCTCCCCACAAACTCTCCATATCTCAACTATTCCGCTCGTCTCTCACAATCGTTCCTCTGACCAACCCACAAAGCCCAGACAACCTGTTCGGCATTCTCGTTGAGCATCGTCCATGCCTGCCTTTTGCCATTCCTCGCGCATGACATGCCGCGCACCGTCCCATTCCACTCCACGCCCATCCATCCATCCATCCGTCTCTCCCATCCATCCAACAATTCGTTCCACTCATCGTCATGTATCCTCCGTCATCCGTCCTCCTCAATAATCATTCATACGTACCAAAGTCGACGTTGACGTTGACGTTTCGGTGTAGGTTAGAGGACGATTCGTCGATTGCCAATTGACTTTGCAAAAATGGGGTCGCCAGTCCGAAATATCACGTGCCGTAATGTAGCCGCAATTGGCAAATGGGGCCAACTGTGACGGACGAAAGTCTTCCTCGAATATATCGA
This sequence comes from Spizellomyces sp. 'palustris', assembly GCA_006535965.1. Classification (NCBI taxonomy): domain Eukaryota; kingdom Fungi; phylum Chytridiomycota; class Chytridiomycetes; order Spizellomycetales; family Spizellomycetaceae; genus Spizellomyces; species Spizellomyces sp. 'palustris'. The sequence continues at coordinate 664,794 of QEAR01000002.1, read as the reverse complement.
CGGGTTTTGAAGAGCCTTTTGAGCTGCTTTTATCCAGTGCTTTACTTTATTTAATTCAAGGTTGGGTTACGAGAATCAGTTACAGGCTCTATGTTAAAAACCTCCTCTAGAAACATTCCTACCCCACCGTCATCATTAGTTCCAGTTGTGTATTTGGCTCTCTTTTTCGCCATGTGCATAGCATTGGCCATAGCTACTCCATGTCCCGCCAAAGCTAACATGCCAGCATCGTTCTCACCATCGCCAAAAGCCAGAACATTCTGAGGGGTGACATCTAACGAATCTATCAATGTTTGTAAGGCCAACTCTTTTGACGATGTACTGCAAATCAGTTCAATGGCGTAGGAGAGGGCGCTGGTCTGTGAGCAGGCATCAGGTGGAAATGCAGAAAGTTTCTTGCGGATATCTACAGATTTCCAAAATACGTGTCAATGAGGACATTGAACAGAAGTGTACAATCATGTCAGACTGTAGGACCTACCTGGTACATCTTTCTCATCCGCAAGCACAACCACTTTTTGCACCTTGACCTGCCCTTCCCGGACATGATCTAAGATCCCATCAGGCGCAGGCTTTACATCCTCTCCAAATCCTCGAAGTACATCGAGCCAAGCCTTTCCGTTCCTCCCCACCGGATCTTTAATTACCTCAAACACTTCATCTTGCACATAAAGATAAGTGGACTTGTTCATAGGGCGTAACATGTCCACCATCTGAAGAACAACTGTGGAATCTAGTGCGTCTTGTCGCATCATGGAGCCCCCGGGACCATAAACCATACAGCCATTTAGGTGAATACAAGGGAAATCTGATAGGTTCAGTTCTTCCCGTACTTCTGCGAGCGCTGCGTACGGTTTACCCGTTGCAATAATGAAAGGAAGATCTGGCCGTGTCTTTCGAAGGTGAAGAATGGCAGATCGTGTACGAGGATGGAGGCGGTGGTGTGAGTTCAAAAGTGTCCCGTCCACGTCGGAAACGATCAATTTGATATCGTCTGGGTTTATACTAGTACTGTCCATGTTTTATTGCAAAGAATTGCCGAGAGGTTGATGGAATTAGGTCAGAGTCAAAAAGGTCTGATTGTGTCATCGGTGAAGTCAGGAGTCACGTTTTTGGAATCTTCGATCTTTGAGCTCACAGTTTACATCCACCACGTAAACATGGGCATTTGTGCTCGCTACCTGGGGATTTTGGCTTGTGGGTTGGTTCTTGCGACGACGGTACAGTGTTCTGTCGGAGATGACGATGATGAAGACAACGAGCTGTTTGGGGAAGATATGTTGGACGACGACCCATCCACCTCTTTGATTCTATCAGCAGCCGCATTTGCCACACGCCATTTGTATTGGCTGGTTCCCACCATGTTGGTTATCCTTGCGGGCGATATTGTCCTGTTCTTCTATGCAGCTGGAAGAATTATGAAGGATGAGTTTGTGGTTGTGCGTGCCACAGAGCTGACAAGTCAGCCTCCTGCGGTAGTGTGGAATTGTCTCACTGACTGGGCAAAGTACTCAGAGTGGCGGCGAGATATTGTAAGGACTTCAGAACCTTTGAAGGAGGATGGGGCGGACAGGCCAGATGGAGAAATAATGGAAAGGAAAGCATTGTCAAGATGGATAGAGGTGGGCAAATGGGGAAGAAAAACAATGACCACAGTCATCGAGGAGGTGTGGCCGTCTTTGATTCCTGTTCTTGCTCAAGCTGTCAAGTTGATTTACAAAAACATAAAAAATTACCAGGAAAAGAGCTCGCTGCAAGTCCGCTTGCATGAACCGTTACCAAGCGATGCGCGATGGCCCATGTCTGACTATTTGAGCTCCATGACATCAACATGGACGATCGAGATCACATCCCCTGCACCTTCCTCATCGTCTGGGTGCGTCGTGTACCTCACCCAGCAAATCAAAATCAGTAGTCCCTCACTACGCCTCATCATAGCTCTGATTGGATTTGGGGGGGAAGCCGAGCGATGGCTGGCGGACTTGGCGGCCTTTGTTGGTGAAAAGGATGCTGTTGTGATTAGACCTGTTGATGGAAAACTGACGGTAGAGTAGGCATCTTGTAGATATCTTGTTGCATGAACCCATTTGCCTTGTAGATATCTTGTTGCCTGCGCATTACCCCATCTAAAACTATCTAAAACTATCTAAATTTGTTCTTGTTGGTCACGCGACAACTCTTCACGTGTGATTTGTGGATCTAACCGGCTTTTCAAATCAACCCATTTTATGGATCACGCGGCGTCTCCGGAATCCCGTTCTGATCCGAAGTTGAGTTGAACTTTGATCAAAGGACACATCTTGCTGGTCTCATCCGCCGCATCTCATCAACTACATTTACCAACATGTCTGAACTACGCTTCGACGACCGTGTTGTTATTGTCACCGGTGCTGGAGGAGGTGTGTGAAAGTTGCTTAGTGTGTCCCTTTCAAACCATGTTCACAGGTCTTTTCTAGGTCTCGGCAAGGTCATTTGCACAATGCCATAAGATACTTTGTGTGGCATACTCACGTAGCTTTCCCCTCACATATAGGCTTACGCAACCTTTTTTGCGTCCCGAGGTTTGTTCCCCAGTATTTTTAACATTCTTGTTGTGCCAACTTGCTGATCTAAGCTTGCCGTAGGTGCCTCCGTTGTTGTGAACGATCTTGGCTCAAGCCGGACTGGAGACGAGGGTGGTGACCACAAGGTTGGTGCCTGAAACATGTAGAAAACGTCAAAAGTTGGCGTGCTAAATTTGCGTTATTAGGCCGCCGACGTTGTTGTGAACGAAATTAAAGCTGCCGGTGGGAAGGCAGTCGGCAACTACGACTCTGTTGAGGATGGTGACAAGATTGTGGAGACGGCATTAAATGCGTTTGGACGTGTTGATATCATCATAAACAATGCTGGGTAAGTGTTTCGGCCTGTGACGTCCGTGGACTCGTGATCGACTAAAAGATGCGTCTACAGTATCTTGCGTGACAAATCCTTTGCTCGTATGACGGATGCAGACTGGGACCTTGTCCACCGTGTCCACGTGCGTGGATCATACAAGGTCGCCAAGGCTGCATGGCCCCACATGCAGAAGCAAGGCTTTGGCCGGTATGTTCATGACTTTGCCTGGATGAAAGCAGGAGACTGATCTTTGTTTTAGGATCATCAACACAGCTTCCGCTGCCGGTATTTACGGTAACTTTGGTCAAGCTAACTACGCTGCGGGTACGCAAGTGTGTTGTATTATCGTTGTTTAACAGGCCACTTATTAGTCTGGATGTAGCGAAATTGGCGCTTTTCGGATTCTCCAACACATTGGCGCGGGAGGGCGAAAAGAAAAACATCCGAGTCAACACCATTGCACCTCTTGCAGCATCGAGGATGACGGAAACTGTCATGCCTCCCGAAATCCTTGCTGCCCTCAAGCCTGACTTTGTCGTACCTCTCGTGGCTTACTTGTGTCATGAGTCTACCGAGGAAACTGGCTCGATCTTCGAAGTTGGTGCCGGGTTCGTGTCCAAGCTTCGATGGGAGCGGTCTGCTGGAGCCGTCTTCAAGGCCGACTCCACCTTCACTCCTGCGTCCGTCGCCGCAAAATGGGGCGAGATCACGAATTTCGACAACCCACAATACCCCACCTCCATCATGGACACTGACTGGGTTGGGCTTTTGGAACAAGCTAAGGGACTCAGTGGTAACCCCAACCCCTCGGAGCCCCGCTTCGACGACAAGGTCGCCATTGTGACGGGTGCTGGAAACGGTCTTGGCCGCGCCCACGCCTTGTTGTTCGCCAAGGTACGCATGTCTATTGTTAAGTCATGCAACGCACTATCTAATCGTCAATTCAGCTCGGTGCTTCCGTTGTCGTTAATGATCTTGGTGGATCTACCAAGGGTGAGGGTGTTGAGCAAGCTGCTGCTGACAAGGTTGTGGACGAGATCCGTGCTGCGGGAGGCAAGGCGGTTGCAAACTACGACTCAGTTGAGGATGGTGAGAAGCTCGTTGATACCGCCATCCAAGCATTCGGACGCGTTGATATTATTGTCAACAACGCTGGTATCCTTCGTGACAAATCCTTCGCTCGTATGACTGACAACGACTGGTGAGGATCAATCATCAGACTGGTGGTGCGTATGGACATGGCGCTGAATTTGGATACTACTTCACCCTATAGGGACCTCGTGCAGCGCGTCCACCTCCGTGGTACCTACAAGGTAGCTAAGGCAGCCTGGCCTCATATGGTTAAACAAAAGTATGGTAGAATCATCAACACTACTTCGGCTGTCGGTCTCTACGGAAACTTTGGTCAAGCAAACTACAGTTCTGGTAAGTGAACAATAATGCGTGGCTCTCTTCGGCAAGCGGTGGTTTTAACCTCGCCGTATGTGCACAGCCAAGGCGGGTACTGTCGCCTTCAGCAACACTTTGGCCTTGGAGGGTGCGCGCTCCAACATTATTGTCAACACCATTGCCCCCAATGCCGGTACTCGTATGACCGCCACGGTCATGCCTCCAGAAATGGTGGAGGCTCTCAAACCCGAATACGTTTCTCCTTTGGTTGCGTATCTTGGTCATGAGAGCAACACCGAGACTGGCGGTGTCTTTGAAGTCGGCTCAGCCTGGGTCGCAAAGGTTCGCTGGCAACGAACTGGCGGCGTTGGTTTCCCCGTGAACAAGCCTCTCCTTCCCGAACACATCGCCGCCAAATGGGCAGAAATCACTAACTTTGACGATGGCCGGGCCACATACCCCACCAACACGCAAGAGTCGTTCGCCGCGGTGCAAGCCAACTTTGACAACGTTGCAGGTGATGTTCCACCTGCGGCAGCGGCTGAGGCTAAGCGTGAGGCGGCGCCTGTGAAGACCGAGTCCGCATCACCTGCCGGCGGTGTGGCAGTTCCTGGCTTTGCATCATCAAAGGTGTTTGAGCAGATTGAGACCGGCTTGAAAGCCGCCTCTCCCGCTGCTAAGGCCGGGCAAGTTAAAAAGGTACACCCGTCTTTTTATTTAAAGGTAGTCTTGGGTTTATTTTCTAACGTCTCGTCTCCATCAGATCAAGTCGATCTTCGCGTTTGAAATCACAAACGCGGAAGGAAAGAAGCAGACGTGGTTTGTGGATCTCAAGGTAATTCGGTGGTTGTTATTTGGGCTTAGCGGAAGATAGCCGCTGACCTACCCCTTCCAAACATAGAATGGCGAGGGAGCCATCGGAGCAGGTAGTCCACCTGGCAAGGCTGACATGACTGTCCTTGTGGGCGACAAGGACTTCCTTGAGCTTGCCGCGGGCAAGCTCAAACCCCAGAAGGCGTTTATGGCGGGTCGCATCAAGATAAAGGGCAACATGGGACTTGCTACGTAAGTGTCTTTCGATGCGTTTATGAATCTTTCCGATTGGCTCACAATTGCTCTCGCAAAATTAATAGCAAGATTGATGCGGTCTTGAAGCTCGCCTCTGGCAAGGCAAAGTTGTAGAGGGGTCATATATTTTATGGGATTGTGTCTTTTACTTGTAGCGCCGTATGTGGAATTTTCATAAAACATGATTGCATATTTTCAGGTCGGAACCGAGCATTTGATCACGGCAATAATTTATTAGAATATACAGTAGTGTGCATGTGTGACTGCACTAGTGATTCAAGCATTTGCAAGCTTATAAAGTCCTCTATCTCTGTCCGCTTTGATGTTGACAGGGAGTGGTAAATCTGATGCTGGTTTCACTCCTGCAGTGGGTTGCACGCTCTTTGCATGGCTATATACGATTCCAGCCAGGAAAGCTAAAGAGAATGCCATATGAGAGAGGGCTCATGAGCATCATACCAACGCGAATTGAGCACAAACCGATCATTACACCAGCCACACCGCCAAATGTGACTGGGTCATCGAAAAATACCATTCCAGCGACCGCTATGGGGAGTTTATTCAAAGCTCCCACCATACTGTGCAATTTATGGACCACAAAAATGAGCTATCTCATATAACGACCAGCGTTGCTGATAGTCAACCTCCCACATACCTATATGTTGTCGAAGACGTAACACGCATACACCAGGCGGTGCTGTAACTGATCCCAAAACTGCTTATCCCGCTCATCAGGATTCCAATGGCAAGGCCATACACCTCCCCAGAAGGTCGTACGGGGTCAGAGTACTTTTCATAGAACTTTTGGGCTTCGCCGCCTTCCAGAAGAAGGCATGCAACCACAAGAATAGGTATCGAGAGAAGATCTGTGATGGATTCCACGCTTAACAGACGTGACAGCAAACACTTTAAAGGCATAGCAGACACCTACTGTTGTAAAACACAGTATCAAACTCTTTGAATCCGACTTCCCGAATCTTACTCTTCATCAACAACGCAAAACCCGCCGTCGTCAAACAATTAGACATCATCCAACCGTACGCAATAATCCATTCCATGTCCGAGTCACTGTCCGTAGGTTTCAAGACCTTGCCAGTGGATAAATCCGCCCACCCTGCAATGACAGATGATACGACCATCATGAGGAAGGCGACGAGCATCAGACGGGTGACGGGTGGTCCCTTTAACAGCGTGCGTTCCGAGTACGCAATGAGGATAATGGTAAGGTTTTTAAAGATTGTGAAAAGAGGGATGGATAAGTGCTGTAGGGCCTTGGACCCGGTGTAAATCATGGCTACAAGAGAGGCAGAGACGATGAACCCTGTGATAAAGAGTGTTGGGTTAGAATGGGTTATTCGGAAGACTGTTTTCGAGGGTTCGATAGTACACCCATGGGCAGACCACTTACATTTTTTGCCGTCATCCCAGGAAAATCTCCTCCTACTCACCAGACCCAGCCCCCCAAATATTTCCAACGTGATAACACATACAATCGACTGGATTGCTAGGAGAAGAAAATTGAGCTTGAAATCGTAGCTTGAGAGGACCAGTTTGTTGGTCAAGGTCATTAATATGGATGACAGGCAGTAGGACGATATTGCCGTCACCGCTGTGTTTTGGGACGTCATGCTGGTATGGCAGCAGCGTTATAAAAGTAGGGAAACGCTGGGAATCGGTTGCTGGCGAGAAGTAAAAACCAATTGAAGCCTAAAGCGCGTTTTGTTCTTTACACGCTGACGGCTAGCCACGTGCTATACCAACAATGTGCAGCAAAGAACGTAAGCCCCCTTCTAATAGTATTTTTTTTATTTAAAACAATCTCCATAGAGAATCGGGTGAGGTGCCCGCCTTGAATCTGCCATATCTCTCGCAGGCAAAATAAAGAACGACTAGGCCCACCACCCAGCTCACCCAATACCAAGGATCTGGAAGATTTAACTCTTGGTCTTGCCACTCCGATCCGCCAGATATGATTCCGACAAGAGAAAGCACCTGGCGGAAGCCCCTGTATACGTAAAAGTGTAGTACGTCTAACGGTGTAAAAAAAAATGGAATTTAAAACATTGCATTACGATAGACCCATTATATATGAACTTACAGAAGAAGAACGCAGATCGACCGAAAACGACGAGGGGGTTATTATCTGAAGCCCATACAGTGTCCTTTAATCTAATTTCCGCGAGAATAAATAATGCACATAGGGCATGCACGATGCCGAGCATGCATGTTGTGTATGCGACCGCTGGTGGGTACCTAAGAATCACAGCTCAGCCAAAGTCCAAATGCTGCGAAAGACAAGGACAAAATTCCCCACTTGGTAAGGTTAAAGAAATTGATGAACGAATGGCGCGGCGAAGGATGCAATTCCCCCGGATTGATATTTCCATATCCTTCATTCAAACGAATCGGAATAAAAATGATCCACATAACCACAGCCAATGCCTAGAAAATTCACTTGACATTTAGTGCGCCTACAGTGAAATAAAGCCATAGTGCACAGCGACAATTACCGCGTTCACGATTCCCACGTCTCTTGGCTTCAGCTTGAAAACCGATACGGCACGTTGCAAAGCAATTCCCCATAATACCATCCCAAACCAAGGGATTGGAGGGTACATACTGTATAACCATCCGTCCTTTGGTGGCAGGTGTGGCAAGAACAAGAGTCGCCAGAGCCAGTTAGTTTCGTCGTTAGCGTGCTCGACACTTGGAGTATAAAAGCTAGCGAGCGACGTGATAGCAGCTGCAAAAAGCCCGTAGGTAGCGATCGATACGGAGACCGCCATCTTATACGCGTCCTGTGCAGGGCGCGTCCGCGACAGATAGGATGCAAGACGTTCCGAGGTCAGAGATTCCAATGCGACAACACAAGAGCCAAGGAACATGTCGAATCCCAAGGCAAACAGGACAGTCGTTACCAACATCCACGCTATCGAAATGCAGCCAGATGAGAATTGACATCCCTTCATCCGTACCAAGTTACTGGTTACTTACAAGGATACATGATCGAGTTCACGATGATCAATACGATCGCGCGTGTCAGAAAGTGTCTCAAGATTGCAGACCAATGCCAACCCAGCTTATAGCGACTCATTGTGAATAACAAGATGCTGGATCCCATGGTCATCATGAATCCTGAGAGAATTTCAACCCCTCAGCGCTCATCAATTTTTGACTTTGGACGACCAGATACACATACCCGGTGCACATATAGCCGTCAGGAAGCGCACAAACCAGTGATACAAAGATCCATGGTAGTCTGGCATCTCCCACCATTCTTCGTGTTTAATCTCGATGCGCGACAAGAAAAGCCGAGAGTCTACCAGTGCCTTTGTCAGCTCCTCACTGAAGAAAACAAAATGACCATCTGTTTAACTCACGATCAATCGACTGAAAAATCATGAGGAGACCACGGATGTGGTCCAAATACAAGAGTCGTGCGGCTTTTGTAACCGGAGGTCGTTCGCCGTCAGCAACCGCATTGCTGCCACCGGAGAGCAGCGGAGTGTTCTCATTTGCTGCCGGTTGCGCGGGTGTTACTGACTCTACATCCCCTTGTCCTTCAGCGGACGTTTCTTCAGTAGCTGCCCTTTCCATCTTGTTCATTCCGTTCCCGTTGTCAACGAGGTCAAGTTCGTCCTCCAACACCCCGCGATCGAAGCAGATCCGATGCATGACAAATCCTGAACCACGTGGATCATTCACGTGACTAATTACCCGGAACAATTTAACTTCCCCACCACCGACCCCACCAGCGGGCGCGATCCCTGAGCTTAGTAGTTTGTGTAACTACTGCTTTCGCGCGCCGGTTTCAACTATAAAACCAATGTGAGAATGGATGGAACCGTGTCACGTGATGAATCGCGGCACGTCCGTCAGCCCAAAACCAGCCCACTTTCGTCAGCCCAGTTTCGTCAGCCCAGTTTCAGTTTTTAAAAAAGGCATGTTGGCATTATCCAATAGCTAGGTCGTTATTTTACAGATAAATCACACCGGTTTGAGGTGAAGATAGGTTTGGGAAGCCGCTACGAATCAAGCACGATTCCACGTCCACAGTTCAATTTGTTTGGGTCTCGGGGGACGCTCCATCCAGAGTCTCCCAAAAGACCCGAGCTATCAAAGTTTCCTTCTTCGTCGTCCGTGTCTTCCTCTACTTCCTCCGCTTACGACTTTAGCGATATGCTCGGTCATCCCAATGACTTTATTTCCCGCCAGGATATCAAGGATGTTATTGCGAGATCTCAATCAGTGCTAAAGAGTGCTGGCAAATACAAAATGGCCCTGTGGACTTTGGCCGGCGTCATGCAGGATATGTCAGAGTCTGTCATTGACTTGAGCAGATGCAGAGCGGTCAAACAGGCAGAGAGAATACAAGGCGGTGTGAAGCCAGGTAAAATCCGTACGGACGCCAAGATTCTGAGCTTGACAGCCAGACCAATTCCCCTTCTTTTGCTTGTTAGATGGCTTAAAGCGCTGTGGTGAGCTTCATTTGACAATGTCCAAACGAATAAGAGAACTGGGTGATCGTGTTCAAAGAGAGTTGGAAGACCCTTTGCAAAAGGGCATTGAAGAACATGCCAACACGGTTGTGGTAAGTCTCGTGCGTGGTGTTTGTGCTGGGCATGTAAGAGTTGATCAACACATATCCGAAAAGTCAAACGATAAGCGACTGGCATATATGGGAAAAGAAATCCAGGACAAAATCAAAAAGGCAGAAACTGATACGCGAAAACGGCGGAATCGTAACCCTGAACAAATTCAACAAGCCGTCAAAAATCTCGCCCAGTACACCGCTGAGCTGCAAGATCTCAAATATGTGAATCAAAATGTGGTTCTCGGAGAAGAAGCGCGAAACATACGCAGCATTGAGGCACAATGGAGTACATTGCTACGTAGTCTCGCGATCCTCTTTGGGCAATGCGTCGCCGGTGCAGCAGGATGTGCTGATGAGCTCTCAGAAGACCAGAAAGCTGGCGCCAATGCTATATTGACGGAGACAGTGTTCGGTGCGAGCAAACGCAACAATTCAACAAAAAAATCGGAGGGACCATCTCGTCGCGTGTCACGACGTGGATCATTGGATAGCAATATTGGCTCCGACCTGAGGCACCATGAAGAAGCCATGAAATCGGCCAGTTTGGGGCGGGCAGTTGCACAGCTGGCCGGGGCGGTAGCAGCTGCAACCATACCAGCGCCTGAGCGTCGGGATTCCTCACTCACAGCGAATGAAACTACGGTACCTGCATCGTCGGGCGCGGGAGGAGCTGAGGAAGCCGCGTCGAATTCCAGTGCACCGCAGCTTTCTCTCCCCGCATTTTCACGACTTGGAAATGACAATGACGCAACATCCCCGAAGGAGCAATCGCCGACAGTTACTACTCCTTCAACACAGGTCCCGCCAAGGCCCATCATCAAATCCAACAACAGCAGCAGCACAATCGAAAGAGAAAAGCGCCGCGTAGCTTTTCCTACCTCTAAACCTATTGCCACGGTCCGGTCCTCGGTCATAGAGCCAACAACTTCACAGAATCTCACCTCTACCTTGTCGTCATTGTATCCCGACATCTTCGCCGCGGAGAACACACAAATTGCCTCTGTGCCGGTGAGTCGTCACGGAGGAAACCTTCGTACTCCAGCCGTATATGTGGCGGGCGGGGACGGAGATGCAGAAAGTCAAATGGGAAGTGTGGTTGGAGCGAGCGAAAGTTTAGTAGGGGTCATGTCATCAACGAAGGCGGCAGATCTTGTGTATGCAATTCATGATTTTACGGCTAGAAGCACAAAGGAAATGTCTTTAGTAAAGGTATCCGTGACTCGAGTTCTCTGCCTATGTTCTACATCAATTCTGATTTGTAATGCTTTTAGGGCGACGTCATTGAAGTCCGTAAACGCCAAGGAACCTGGATATACGGCACAAAACTGCAGCGTAAAAGGAAAGACGGGACCGACAAGCCTATGAGTCCCTCTATTGAAAGCCCATCATCCTCCAGAGGATTTGTGGACAGATTCCGCCGCGGACCCCCGCAGCAGCAGCAGCAGCAGGAAGCAGGCTCACCACCCGAAATTAAACCCGAGGTTGGGTGGATTCCTATGGCGTTTGTGGCAAAATTTAGTGCGGTTTGAAACCTTCCGATCGTGTGCACCGGAAGTAATTCTCTTATGCAAAATGAACCTATTATTCCTGTCCTCCGTGCAAGTGGGAGTTGCTGTTACAGTTATAGAGTTGATAGATCAGTTATAGAAATGTTTGTTTCTACTGTACCATAGTTTGAGAAAATGCCCGATTAGTTAAGGCTCGATATGTGTAAGTTGTTAAGAATTCAATTACATGATGTTGACGAGCACATAACGTCGGAATGCGAGATCAAGCCCTCCATCAACCAAATGCCACCCGAAGCGAATCACCCAGTCACCCCCCTAACAATCTCCCTTATATCATTCAGCGCAGTCCGAGCATGAACTCTTGTTAGCTCGTCCGCATCAGTCGACTCTGTGATCCGGAGCTGTTTGCTTATCTCCTTCACTAGGTCGGGTGGCAACGTTGCTAAAATGTTCTCGCCCAGCCCCCGGATGAGTGACAGGAGGGTTACAATAGCACCTTGGGCGAACAAAGATGTTAACCAAAGTCCGGCAAGGGTACCACACGCGGTTCACACACCTCTTCTCGGTTCCACATTTTTCTCGAAAACCAGCAGGTTCCGTACATAGTCCATCACCTGATATAACACAGGTAGCAGCGCCAATGGAGCTGTTTCCGCAACACATGCTAGAAGAGAGAGTGCGCTGGCCCGAAGTTCTTTTGCTGGGTCGTGCATGACTCTGAGAATGGGTGGAAGGATTTCTGCAGCTGCGGATATGAACTGTGTGAGCATCTGGTAGGATTATGCCCCAAGCAGATGAACTCGTTCAAATACTCACAATACTTTCCAAATACTTCACCGCATCGTTGAATTGTCTGTAATAGCGCCTCACCTATTCGTAGTCGGTAGTCGAGGTTCAGAGTAGTTTGGTGATAGCGAGCTGCGATACTTGCGAGAGTCGCCCGGGGATACACATCGGTGAGCGCCGACAGGCCTTTAACGGCGTTAAGGTATATAAAGCTGCCAAGAAGTGGTCGAGAAGTTGTCACCGATTTTGTTGCTTGAAACAGCACCAAAACAAGAAATACCTATCCTCATCCGCAATCTGATCAAGAAACAAGGAGGTGATGGTACTTATTTGCTCCTCTACAATGGGATCATGCGCCAAGATAAGGCTGCGAAGCTGATGCATTCCATGCGCTCGAACAGGAATGAGATCATCCTGAAGTTCTTTCAGGGCATCTTGGAGGATACTGGCAGAGTTGCTCTTTGGTTCCTCCGTATCTAATACGTTTTCTCGTGGTCAGTCGATAATCACGAAACATGTTATTGACAAACTGTGCTGATTACCGAATGAACCAAAAGCGGACGTTCGTGTGACTAATAGGATTCGCAGTTCTTTAGCCATCTCTCTTATTTCGACGGTGTCGTGGGAACTGTGCGCTTGTAATATGATAAGGATCTCATCCAACACTGGACGAGTTTCTGGGTCCAAGGCAGTCTCCTCTGCATCCGATGAATGAGATACAAGTTATCATTGCAAACAACCACAGCAGAAAATCCCACCATTCCCTAAAACAGCGCTTAAAAGGCCAAGTCCCATTGATACGGCCTCTTCTTCGCCGCTCAATAGTGCGTTCTTTGCAAAAATGATGATTTGCCGTGGTTTCTTCAATATAGCTTCACCAAAGCGACTCATGATGACCAGGATAAGTTCCGTGACGAAGATTTTACTTTCCGTTAAAAAGAGATGTGTCAGAATAGCAGAACAAGCACATCGCCATCAAAGAAACTCGGGCTTCCTACTTAAACTCGTCGTCAGCATCATCTGACGCCTGTGTGCCGCGGACTTCCAGTAGTTTCAGAAAGAATTCGGCGATCAGCTCCTCATTGTTTATTTGATCCAGGAGCTCATGCAATCGGTCGATATCGACAGTTACCCTTTTGTTAAATAGTAACTGTTGTCAATCGAAGGGGAAGTCTGTACATATTGAAAGGTGTAAAGACACACACCTGCCCTCTTCATTTGCCACCAACATGACACCTCCTGCATCCCCAGCAGCAATACCAGAGGTTGCCTGGCGCGGAACATCCATTACAGTTCGCCAAAGTGCTGATAATGCGTCGTCGGCATGTGCTGTTCGGAAAAATGTGAGCAGAATCGTATGGACAGCGACTTTCACATTCGATCCGCTTTGAGTCGCAAAGTCGTGAATGTAGTAGAGTGGTGCGATGACTGAGGTTTTGGTCATATTTTAGAGATGGTTTCTTCTTCTGTTTCACAGGAAACCGGGACGTACCGGGTATCAAGGCGTTCATGAGCGTGTGACTGACCTCATTTCCGATGAGAAGTTGGCGAATGTGATCTATTGCGCATTGTACGGACTCTTCATCAGCAAGAATGACTCTGCCATGGAGATCTAAGTTTTGATCGCTGCCCTTGCCGATTAGCAAGCCAAGCCCTCCCATGCAAACAGACAAAAGTAGGCTTACCTATGGTTTGCCTTCCTATCCGACACATCTGACCGATAGAATTGTAGTAAAGGCGCAATAAGCGGGTTAAGCAGATATTGCTTTCCAAAATCTGGGTGTTTGTTTATCATCTGAACTGTGACGTATATAGCCGCGAGGAATACGGGTTTTGTTGCGTCTACTTTTTCAATAAGTTCGAGAAGTTGTGGGGAGATGATTGAATAGTATTCCTTTCACAAAGATCAGTCTCCATGAGGACACGATTACGTGCATGGAGCAGCCTACCTCGATGGATGCTACTTGCTTGGGCACTGATGAAATGAGCTGGGCGACATGCTGCAGTTGTGCAGTATCGAGGACGCCTACCGCTCAAGCATTAGCCAGAAGTGGCCCACTGTATAGGAACGCAAACACGGTACCAGCAACTGGAGTGGATGGTAGGAAGCATTCAAAGACCGTCTGAATACCAGTTGGTCTAAGGACGACTTGTGATAGAAGCCGGGTGCACTGTGCGCGGAACCAAGGTGGTGGTTTGGCCCGAAGAAGCGATAAGAAGGCTTCCAATGACGACAACGACGAGACTCTTTAGCGATCAAAATGTAAGAAATCCCGTGCTGTTACCCATTTAGTCATTCTCCGCACTCCAACCTTGCAAATGTATCATCCAACATCTGACGGGAGTAGTCCCGCATGTTTACAGATTTCAGACTCTCCTGATCGCCGCTAAACACCATGGACATCGCCGGCATCTCGGGCGAAAAGGCCAACTGTAATTGCGCCGCATACAAGTCGGCAAGGTACTTGTTCACCATTGTAGTCGCTAGGAAGGTGCGACCATGGCAAGTAATCGACGCCAAATCTCGGGTGACATAAAATAGGAATTGTGGGTTGACACCAGATTCTGTTCCACCTGATTTAAGGCAAATGAACAGTAACAAAGGCCCAAGAGAAGAAGAAGGATCGGAAAAATGATCTCATTAAGTATGTGTTTAATAAATACATAATCTTGATAATAGGCGAAGGCAGACCTTCAATGTCCAACAAAGGAAAACGTGTGCGTCGTGAGAGAGGAAGTCCTACATTAGGTTCCAGTGACGGATATATTCCCAAATAAATTGTGATCTGCAGAAGTGTGTCCAGTAGCTTTTGATCTCTGGCCCCCAGGTCAAAGCCGTCCGTTGAGGTCAGTAGCAAGGCGTCGTTTACGCGCTTTAGGCATTGAAGACAGGCCAAAGCAAAGCGGGCCTTGAGGTCGGTTAGTGATATGCCTGTGGTTTCTTCTGGTAATTTTGCTCGTTCTAAGCGGGCTTCAATCGCACTGACGGCATCACGATTGTTGGTGGAGCCTAAATGAAAAGCAGCATATGGCACCAAGTCTGAATATCAGAAAAGCAAACTTTACCTACCAGGCTGCTGACTTCCAGCCAAGTATGCAGCAACTTTAAGGTGCTCTGCAATACTGCCCATAGAGGATTTTCTATGGTCACTCCACAAGGAACTACGTGAGCTCCAAAGATCCTCCGGATGACTGTGCTGAATGCCATAGCAACAAGGGGAGGCAACAACTTCTGGCGATCTACTCTCGTATTCCCACTTTTCTCTATCCAGCGTACATGAGCGCTCGCATTCTCTATGGACAGACCCGCACGCAAACAGGTGTGTTCAGATCGCCATTATTCCCGATGAAGCAGCATCTAAACATGCGTCTTGAATTGTCGCGCTTAGGTGTCAGCCCCGGCGAAAGCCACGGTAGCTGCCGACCAAGCTGGCACGTACAACATTTGGTACAATAGATGGACAGGAGAGGGCCGAAAGCGTAATGCGTATGTTATGAAGAAAGTATGGTTGCTGCGCTCTTCAGCATCTCATGATTTTTTGACCCAGATTGGAGAAAGCCGAACACCGTTGCAAGATCGCGAGGGACATGGGATACACAAAGGCCCAAACGGGTTCATCGTTCTGTGTTCACTTTTCTCGAGGCTGCTGTATGAAGGGACATACATGTTCGGTGAGTCTTTGATTGCGATGAACTGCGAAACGATGTCGGGATACTTATACAGGACTGTTTTGCAACAGTACTGGCACCGGATACCGTTACCGGAAGACAGAGAGATTCAAGCACATGATATATTTGGAAGGGAACGTTTCAGAGAGGACCGAGATGATATGGGTGGAGGTATGTCAAAATAGCGCAAAGCCCACCGTCTGGGCGAAAACTGACGCACACCGTATCTAAGTTGGGTCTTTCGAACGGGACAACCGCACACTGTACATCGGAAATATAAAGGCACCTCAATCTGAAATGGAGGTATGTTAGCGCTTGCCTTGATGTTGAAGGTAGCAGATCTGAAGGCCCTTCTCCGCTATTAGGAGGTGGTAAAAAGACACTTTAGCGAATGGGGAGAGATTGAGCATAGTACGTATTCGCTCTCCGGCAACTATTTTGTTGACTGCACGAGGCGCTGATTGCAGAATATTCACAGTCAATATCTTGCCACATAAATCTGTCGCGTTTGTACGCTACGTGAGAAGATCGAATGCCGAATTTGCGAGAGAGGCGATGTACGGACAGTCGCTAGACAGTAACGAGGTACTTGCACAATTTGTACTGCATGTGGATCTCTTGGCTGACAATGATTGCAGATTCTTAATGTCCGATGGGCCACGGAAGACCCGAATCCGCGCGTCAAGGACGAGAAAAAGCGGAAGGTAGAGGCGTACATATCCGAAGCGCTCCAGCAAAAACTGCCTGTGATTGGCGATCAAGGAAATATTCTAGACTATGAGGGCTATTACGCAGAAGCCCCACCCACCAAAGCAGCAAAAGTGGAAGAAGAAAGTGCAATCTCTGCTGCCCTAAGGGATGCTAGTAATACTGTCTTTGACAGTGAAGGCGGGGCTGGTGCAGATGGAACCTACAATGGATGGCAGTGGGACGGAACCGCGTGGCGATATGTTGGGGATCAGACAGGGTATGACTGGCAGGCTTATTATCAGAGCACGGGAAATAATGGCGCATATGACGAAGAAGCATACCGCAACTGGTACTATGCTCATGCGGGGCAGGCAGATACGGGTGCGACAAGTGGTGGCACGGTCGACGCTCAGACATCAGGAGCTCCAGAAGTGGCGGCCGCAGGTGATTCCGTGGTAGATAAGAATGGGAAGGAGGATGGTAAGGGCCTAGCAGCACTCGCCTCCGCTGGCTACGGGAGCGACGACGATGAGAGCAATTCATAAACGGAATGTGTATTAATGTACAAAATGTGATGGTATCGGGAGACTTCTGCTATGCGAACGCTACCTGACTATCTTTCCTACATTTTTCTACCAAAGCTGGATCATTGTATCGTTTATCTACTAGACCACCATCATACTCCACCGTCTTAAGGACATCAAAATGGACCCCCAACCATACAGTCTTGATGCGAAATTCATACGTCGTGTGATTCTGCTGTATCCCCCGGACATGTATTATCAAGATCTTCTGCAGTCGGATAAGCCTCACCACACCATAAGCAGTAGTAGTGCAATGTGCGCAGGTAAATGGTGACGGCCATTAATTGCAACGATGGCTGGGAAAAGCCAAGGGTGAGCTATAGGCCGAACGGTGAACCGGCTGCATTTAACGTACCTCCATTGATTCAAACTCAGTTGGTACTTCTTCTTCCTCTTCCAGTGGAATGCCATTGTCATCCACCAATGTCTGCCGTTTCTCGGGAAACCAAAACTCGTTTCTCTCTAATCCCTTTGCTCGATCCAGATCTTCACATTGTAAACGCGCCTTGCGGAGGTCAGCCACCAGTCTTTTTTCTGCAAATCGTTTGTTCATCAACATTCGATAATCCTGCCGTGCTTCCTCCTGTTCGTGCTCTAGCGCTCTTTGTTGTTCTTCGCTTCGTTGGCGCTTTATAGCCACAGGGTCGGCAAGTCCTATTCCTTGTCTGTCTATGGAAGGGGCTGGGTCAGAGGGCGGTCTCCAAACATATTAGATATTTCAGGTACCTACCTTGTTTCAAATTAACAGTGATAGGCTCCACTCTCGCTTGTGATGTATGCGCGGTGCCGAGGGACATGCCCTTCCTACATAACAGAACAGTATTCAAGATCGGCTGATGATAAGAGTACGGCCGTGACTTTAGATACTGAACGGCCGGCACGGACAAGATGATGGACGGAAACGCACTTGTATCCCATTTTCGCCAGCATTTGAAATCCCTTGTTTTCTTCCGGGAGTTGTGATTGTAGGCCACGTTCGCGGCTCTCTCGCTCTGTACCAGTGGAGGAAGATGTCAAGCAGCCTATTCAAAAAGAAACAGTCACTTGGCGAGAAACAAACCTATCTCCTTCAGAGGCTTGACGGTTCCACTCTCCTTTTGCCGGCGCAGTTTCTCTGCCCGACGTTTGGTGTACGGTACCGGAGCAGATCGAGGTTCTTGTGACGATATTCCTGCCAGTAGTGCATCCGACATGTAATCCTCTTCCTCCTCGTCATTCACTTTTGCAGCTCCCAAGCCACGAGAAGATGTCATCTTCGGGACGTCAAGCGGTCCCAATCGGTTGTAGAATTGAGGTTAACGGCTGACACAAAGGAATTTATCGAATTCATCTAATGATAAGCTCCGGTAATTTACCGAGGATGCTCGCCATCAGTTTTGATGACATAACATTAGCTACTACATACAGTACATACAATACATGGTATTTAAACAGCCCTTGGTATAGATATTGGAGCACATATATGCTCTTCATAACCCTAACCCTAACCTTTTTTTGAACTCTATAAACCAAAGCCATATCCTGTTATGGACATGATTGACAATGTAATCGACGCTCACGTGTCATGGTTCCTTGACGCAGACCTTGACGAAGCTGTTCCAGCGGAGAAAATGGCCTTGACAGGTGGACGAGGAAAATGTATGATGGTTTCTTGATTCCATGGAGGAAGGAAATAATTCAAAGCCATTCAAATATTCAAATCTTGAAGATGATCTAGTATATTTAGCTGCACAATGTATTCACGTTGTTGATGTCTGTCAGTTGGCGATTGGGTTTGAGTAAGTCCAGGTCCACTTTCAATGTTCTCTGTCGAGCATTCTTCCGATTGCTCCGCGCTTTGAAGAGTAAAGTGTAGACGAATCATATCTCCATATGATGTTACTCTCGCAATAAAGCAATATGCTCTGCGGGTCTCTGTAATGTCTAAATTCGCATTGAGGTTGTGTCATGTACATCATGCACAGGTTCTCTTCTTTTCCCGCATCGGGTGTACATGGACGTGAATAGCGAGAAGGCATGCGTAGTCCGCATGTGTACACTTGGATGCGGTTAGGTAAAATCCAACTGATGGGGTTGATACAGCAGCTGAACATATTGCGGCATAATACTTGCATAGGTCATAGTCTCTGATCTGTCGACTAGACGCAATCCATTCTTACCCTGAGACATCAGAAGCAAACAGAAACGTGACATCGGCCGTTCCTTTCTCTCAATTATTGTCCGTATACTCCGAAATCGTAGCGGTGCAAGGGTGTCAGCGATGTTGATAACTTTCTGAACAATTGTGCGCACGACTTCGCAGAGGACGTCTGGCAAAATGACGGTGGCCGAACAAGTTGACAAACCCCCACAAAATACACTGATATATTCCATCCCAGTATCTACATTTAAATATCCACAAAGGAAAGGTTCATACAACCTCTCTGGCCATCTCGACCGCCACACCAGCTTTTGAGGTTGAAGGTTGCCCTGTCCGCGCAAAACGGCGTGCGTTCCAAGCTCGTCGTGTCAAGGTGTTAATAGCGCCAAAAAAGAATCCGTTTAGAAACGGTACGACTGCCCAGTCCATTATCTACGTCAGCAAAGTAACCTATTTGTTTAATTTTCTGCCCGGTTCTCGATTGCAAGTGTTCACCTTGCAAAAAGATGGCAACTTACCAATTCCCCTACTAGGCTCAATATGACAGAGCGCTGTCTCTGTGTTCTAATCAGCATCTTTGTGGATGCAGATGGCGGCCGTGGCTGCATAGCTTGGCTTTTGATGTGTTTCAAGTCTTTGGGCCGGTGAGGAGAAAATGGATGCCAAAAGACGATGCCGGATGACTGCGGTGGGACTCTAGGTTACCAGACGTACCCAGACGCGCATGAGCAAATCCGCTTGATCCAATAGGTAATTGGTTCTCAAAAGCAAATGCCACCTTGTTTGCTTCGTACCATGCTCGATTCTTTCATTAAAAATAGTATATGACAAAGTAGAGATGTATTTGCAATTGCACCCTCCATCAAGTATTGACATTATGCAAATCGTGTCTGTCCACCTCAGTAGTGAGCAGACACTAGTTTCGTGCCTAACCTACCCATAGTGAAGGAGATTTGCAATACTGGAACACAGGCAGTAAGCAGTTTCGACAAGCACACTACGTGGGTGCAGTATCCTCCATAAGAGTTGATGTGACTGGTTCCTGCTTTATCGATGATATCTGGGGAACCTCCGACTTGATGGCATGCAGTGGGGATGGAAGTGATTGTGATGAAGGGATGGGTTCTGATATTGACGGATTTGGGTGATCGTGAATTAGATTTGGAAAATGCAACTTCATTTCATTCTGTATTTGGTCATGTAACTCCTATGTTCGGTTCGCTATAAGTATCGTACACCATCAGGAACTGGGAAGAACGCACCTGTAGAGCACATATATGACCGTGCGTCTTTTGATTTTTGTCCACAAGCGTCTGAGCCCAATCTCTCACGAGAATGTCCGGGTTGGCGCCATCCTCCACCTGGCTATGTCAGGCGGCTGCTTTAGCCGTGCACCAAAACGAATTGTGAATAGCACAAATGACCTACTCTAGCACGTTTCCAGGAACTTCAATATCAACCTGCTCTTTGAGTGCATCGAGTTCATTGAGATCGTCAACAAGGCCGTCTCTGTTATCAAATCGGGCCTTGGTAAGCGGATCTGATCATTCTAAAAGGATCCCCCACTCCTTTCCACCGCGTCGATCCAAAACAGTGAACCATTCACCAATCATTTCCCAGTGCCAATGTGCATTCGTCCCGTTCACCTAGCGTGAAATGGAAACAAAAAGACTCCCCAACAGGCCTGAGACCCCAACCTACGATTCATCACACCTACATTTGGTCAAAGAGTGACTCGGCGTTCTCAGTTTCAAAATCGTGTACGCTGATCCCCAGACGCAGTAAGGCGTCTACATACTCTTGCAGCTTCTCTTCGAACGTCTGCTCTGATGAAGATTCAGACGGTGTCGATGGGATGGACATAGCCCTTGTTCCAAGGTGACTGACCCATGCAGCAAGTGCGCGTCCAATGAATTTGAATCCCAGCACGACGAGATCGAAGCGGCTCCAACCACAGCTGGCTCCATTTGGAACCAGCAAACTCCGTCTTTGGCTCTGCCTGCTTGTACTTCAGCTTTAAATCGCGATCTATGAGAGTCGGGAGCTCTATTCTGGCTTGAATGGTAAGTTCTTCACAGATGTATGAGTAATAGGATGCGTATATAGGCCGACTTTGCTAAATTGAAAGGCTGAAACGCACTGGCAGGTTCGAAGGAGAACCCGGCGTATGGTCTCTTCCGATTCGGATGCGACCCCTGTGGACGAGCGATCTGAGCTTCTCCGACAGGGAAAGGCTGTTGAGATTGATACACTGTCGTTGCGATCTTTACGATGCCAGCGTCGACGGGCAACATCGGAAGCGACAGATGCCGCTCTTGCTGACGGAGGAACTGGTGACCGGCCCAAAACCCCGTTACTAGTGGAAGACGTCAGAAAGGAGAGAGTCATGAGATCTCGTAAGAGAGAGAGTGTTCCTAAGGACAAGACCCCGAAGCTGAAAACAAAAAACGTGAGACCCATCGAGAAAGTTGCCAGCCATGAAACCGCCTTGGAAGAAGGCACAACGCTGATCGATCCAATGGGAGAGATGCCATATGCGAATAAACAGAACCTCTCCTTGGAGATAACACACGAAGCATGCATTTCACCCTCTACTGAACCTTCGAATTCTTCCCGAGATGCCACAGGAAAAGATGAAACCTTGCATGAGACAATGCCAACCACGACGGCGGAAGTCTCGCCTGTTGAAGACAAATCTCTGCGGAGGTCTAAGCGCTTGGTCACGGAGACTGTGAAGATCAACTCCGAGGAGAAAAGTTCCACGGATGAAAGTTGCAAATCTGTCCCTAAGCGACGAAAACTGCAGAAGGATGGTCCTACAGTCAACCTCCAGCGAGAGCAAACCGCTGCAGCATCAGGTCTTCAAGTAGGTAATCAAACTATGTTAGTGTCGTGCATATCAACCCTTAAAATAGCTATCCCAGCGATGGATTATACCAAGCGCTCCCCTGCCAGAGCGTCGTGCATGTAGTCCGCAACAAGGTTAGATGAGATTGTTTTATCAGTGGAAATTTGGTCAGTTGAACTCATGATGCAGAAAATGTTCAAATTAGAAACTCAGCTGTGGATTGACAAATACCAGCCGCTGTCGGAGGTAAGCATTGTGTTCTAATCTAAGCCCACACTTATTGGTGCACTAAAACTCGTTGAATCAGAATGAACTTGCTGTGAATAACAAGAAGGTTTCTGACGTGAGAGCGTGGCTCGCCGATGCCCTGTCCACTGCAGACGGACGGCAACGTAGCAAAAGACAAGTGCGTTTGGCTGTTAGGCATCTCCATAGCGCGCCGGCAAAGACGAATTTTAATGATGATCTGCCTAGACAGCGAATCTCCTTGTATTAACGGGTCCCTCTGGAGCGGGCAAAACTGCAGTCCTACGGACGCTATCTAAGGAAATGAACTTTGACATCCTTGAATGGAGCAATCCAGTAAATACAAACATGATAAAGCTAAATGAGGACGATGTGCACGCGGATGCCGACGAAGGTACTGAGACGGGATCATTGCTATCTTTTGCTCTTTGCTCACCTTGTTGCCCCATGCAAGATCGACGATGGCAGGCGGGATATGTATCTTTGACTCGGCAATTTCAAGACTTCCTAGCGTCTGCTAGTAAGACACCTGCCCTTACCTTTGTCAGTTCAGCGTCCCTCAGTGCAGAGACTACCACTATCCATTCTCCGAGCGCCCCTACACGCAAGGTTATTCTAGTGGAGGACCTTCCAAATGTGGCCCATCTTTCCACTCGTACAGCTCTCCATACAGCGATTCGAGCCTATATCCGCTCTCCTCGTAGCCAATTCCCTCTTGTATTTATTGTTACCGATACTACAGTGGTGGAGCATGGCAATGAGAGGAGGAGTAACGGAAGGGCAGACGTAGTAAGCGTAAAGACGTTAATACCTGCGGACGTTGGCGCATCCAGGGCTTACACACAAATAAGGTGGGTAAATAGTGGCTCGCTCTTTTTTTTTTGATAGAGATTGCTAATAATGACTTTGCTTTTTAGCTTCAATCCGATTGCTCCAACTTACTTGGTGAAAGCTCTTACACGGATTGCGGATCTCGAGTTTCGTTCGCCGATGCGCTCCTCCCTGCGTCCAGACAAGGAGAGCATTGAGGTCATTGCAAAATCGAGCGGAGGGGATATCCGCTGCGCGATAAATGCCCTCCAGTTTCTCACATTGCGGATCAGCTCCAACTCAAGTAATGCGGCTACTGCTCGGAAAGGCGCCCGAGGAAAGAACCGGACCTCCAACGTCAAAAACTCGTATGTGATCTTCGATAGCCGAATTATTTTGGATGTGGAATGCTACTGACGTCGACACATTCAGTAATATTCAATTAGATTACGTCGGATCGCGCGAAATCAACTTGGCGCTCTTTCATTCACTTGGAAAGATACTCTACAACAAACGTATGCATGATGCTTAAGTTTAGGTGAACTTCTGATGACTCTCATCATTGCTATTATACAGGAGATGAACTCCCGCCCAACGAAGCTTCCAGTATGAATATCATGCTGGCACAGTCAATCCCCGAGCAGCTACCTTCCCATCTCAGCGAGCATTTTCGGGCGCCGTTGACGAGTAATCCAGAGGTACGTGCTTGTTAACGTGATACTCGTTATACAATCTGAGAGATGCGGCTGACGCCAATTTAACTTCCTGGTCAACTCCAAAGGAAGCTTTCGAACGCGCCCATCTTGACTCAGACGCTTTTGGGCTATTTCTTCATGAGAACTGTCTATCGTTTTTTGTAGAGATAGAGGAAGTCCAGACATCCAGTGCATATTTCAGCATCTCAGATTTGTTTGCAGGAAACTGGCAGGTAATGGGGTCTATATGGTTTCTAGAAAGTTGCAGCACCCTCAAGAAATATCATCTCTAGCATCAAACGCAACTCTCTTCATACGCCGCGTCTGTCGCGTCCCGGGGTTTGCTATTCGCCCACACTTGTCCAGTTCCCCCTCAAAGATTCCGCCAGATGCACAGGCCAGAGGATTGGGCGGTGAGAAGACGAACTCTGGAATTTAAAAGTGGCATACAGGAGGCGGTACTTGATTGGACGAAAGCAGGTTGCGCAGGGGGTTCAAATAACCCAGGCATGCATTTGACAGGTCACTAGACGTAGAAGGAGCTCTGCGGAGGTGTGGATATTACCTGACTAGTTTCCGACTTTAGGCCGATATTCTGGATCAGCCATGTGCACGGATGTACTACCGTTTCTTGGGATAATGATGCGATCGCCGCAAACGACTCGGACCTCGTGGAGAGGGACATCAGGACAATGGCAGCACTCGCGTTCGGTGGCGACAGGTACTCAGGGATACGGTATGTCGGGAAGCCATCGGTCTCAGAGACAGTCAGCATCAACCATAGGATCAGGTCAATGGAACACTGCTGTTTGTAAGTCACCTTCGAACCCATGGTTAACGAGTCATGGTAGTGATGACATGAATGACTGAGTACTTATTGACGGTCGTATGGACACAGCTTCCCATCACCGGCATCTTCTTGATTCTCTGTGCAACTACCGAAAGGGATATTATCATACCACTGCTCGCGCGTTTGGAGAGAAGGATGTAAATGTTGATTTAGTGGACGAATTGGAAGCTACGGAATTGCCGAGCCAAAGTTCGAATGCCTCTGAATATTCTAACGGAATCCACCAGATGCCAGACATTTCCAAGTTGGATCTGGACGAAGATATTGTAGATGACTGGTAGTAGCCATGATCACTTTCAAATAGATATTGATTCATGTGGATTGTTAGGCTGTATCTAGTGCGATGAATACCTAACTTCTGAATATTTCATGTAAAATGGGCATGCAAAGAGTTCAGGCTATCTACACATTCTTGTACCTATACCGCTTATCCTTCACACTTCGCACAAGCTCTCCCTTGTAACCCTGTGCGATATCGCCGTCCTTGGTTCTGACCATGGCAGCTGCACCAAGAGCCGTCAACCGCGGGGTCTTTTTCAGACCCGCTGGAGGACGCGCCACCTCCTGTTTGCCCTTCTTCCGAGCTGCGCCGGCCTCCTTTTTTCGCCGAGCTTCAGCCTCCAGACCACGCTGTGTTGCCAGTCTAGCAGGGGCGACGCGTGGCCGTTCGGCGTAATTGAGACTTCTAAGGGCTTGGGTGGAAAGAGATGCCAATGGTGCTGGCAAGCTGGCCGCAAGTTCAGTTGCTGTCTCGAGCTGTCGCACAGTTTCAGTGGGCGTCTGATTGACAATTTTCCCATAAACCGGCTCGTG
Organism: Spizellomyces sp. 'palustris'; assembly: GCA_006535965.1. Lineage (NCBI taxonomy): Eukaryota > Fungi > Chytridiomycota > Chytridiomycetes > Spizellomycetales > Spizellomycetaceae > Spizellomyces > Spizellomyces sp. 'palustris'. Next base: position 639,227 of record QEAR01000002.1, on the reverse strand, counting down.
GATACCTGACCCAACTCGTTCAAATTCTCATTCAAAACTCAAGATCTAAAGGACGTTCTTACCTAATCGAGAGAATACGGCAGGGGTATGGATATCCCAACCAGCTGTGAAGAAGCCATGGCCTTTCAGCTCGAGGCCATATTGTTTTATGAACTTGGTAGTAGGGAACAGGAGGCCTCTGCGAGGTCATGAAATATGTCAGATATCTCATTTGAGTATCATATCAATGGGGCCACCTACCTCTCCCGGACCATCAATTTCTTCTCCCCCTCCCCTTCAACACTCTTCTGCCACATGGGAATATCCTTCTTGCCTTCCTCCTTCTTCAACTGCTCAGCCATCGCAATGGCCTGTTGCTTCACGCTCTCAATATCAATCTTCAAACTCGGTTCAGGCTGCTCCAACACCGCAAAGAAGTACCGATGCACCTTACGCGGATTTGATGCTGGAGGATGGGCGGGAACGTAAGGGAATATGACATTTCCGGGAATATTGGGTTCCTGGGCAGGTTGGGAGGGGACAAAGGTCGCACCAGCAAGTGATTTTTGGACGCTGTCTGATGCAGGTTGAAGAAGAGGTGAGGATCCGCCGGGAATTACGAGACGGTTTTGTACTGGAATGTCGGTTACAAGCCAATGGCACCATTCTTCATAAGACTGCGTTTCAAGCTCGGGACGGTCCAGATCCACCAGCGCTATCGTGAAGTGTCGGAGCTTCTCGTCACCCGTAGTGATGATTAATTCAGGTGAGTAAAGCGTCCATACTGGTGGAACAGGCTGACCGTAAGGGCAGAGCCAATTGGTGTTTTGGAAATTGACTTCAAAGTTGACTTCCGGTGCAATGCGCGCCGGAAGGGCATCGCCAATCACCCGGTGTTCCTCTTCAAGTTTGAGCAATTGTGGAACCAAAAAGGAGCGCCACCGGCGGTGGTGCATTGAGGCAAACACGTCCTTGGCCAAATCGACTTTTTAATGTGGTAGCAGAGTTTAGTTCAATAATGCAACTTTTGTCTCCAGTTGCAGTCATGTAGCACACCTTTTCCACTGGCAAAGGCGGCATGATTGGCCAAATCGCTGTACGCAAGCTCCACGCGCTTCTTGGTCAGACTGTGTTCTTTCTCGGCAATCTTTCCATCTTTCTCTAGTCGTTCGAGCTCCGCGATTTCTGTTCGCACGTCATTACGTTCTGACTCCAAAACCTGCAAAGCCAAATCATATGCCCGATCTGCTCCAACTGTTGCGTACGCACGACGGAAGGATGTGGAGACGCATGTTTGCCGAAGGAGAGCCGGAGCTCGTCTCCACGAAACGTGTGACATTGTGTTGGAAACCAGCGATCTCTTTGTTCTGCCCAACAGGTTTCTGGATGTGGTTTTCACATCCCCATAGTTTCCGTAAATCGCACAGTGGCTGTGCCAAAATGGAATGGCACAGTGATAGCTTGTCGTGGCGTTCCGCGCATGATGGCGTGCCAAGCTCCTTAGCTGTAAGCCATCGCCATCACAACAGGCAGCAGGCCTTCTATCGCGGCTTCCACAGTCCAACTCAACCACGTCAGCCCTTCGTATTAGTTTACAATCTTCTTGTGAGGTATTGTGATTGTGAAGGAAGACAGCAGAGAGCAGAGACACCCGTTTAACTAGCCGACCCCACAGTCTCCCGATCGTCCATTAACCATGGCCACGAGAGAAATCGTCGTCTGCGATAACGGAACCGGGGTAAGCAGGGGGCATCCTATCCAATTCTTGATGCGTTTACGGCATTCCCTTGGCTGGTGGCACGCCTAATGGCGCTTCTTTCGTTGCTGTGACGCGTCAATCTTGTCGACGCCTACTTACGCTTTCTTCTCTACAGTTTGTCAAATGCGGTTTTGCTGGTGCCAATTTTCCTGAAGCAATATTCCCGGCTGTAATTGGACGTCCCATTCTTCGGTCGGAAGAAGCTATTGGAGATGTCCAGTTGAAAGATATTATGGTTGGGGATGAGGCAGCAGCGTTGAGAAGCATGCTCCAAATGGCGTATCCAATGGAGAACGGCATTGTACGAAACTGGGACGATATGCTTCATCTGTGGGACTACACATTTCAAGAAAAATTGAAGATTACCAATTACGCTGACCATAAAATAATGCTGACTGAACCGGCAATGAATCCAAAGCGCAACCGGGAAAAGATGTGTGAAACGATGTTTGAACACTATGGCTTCAATGGAGTGTATGTTGCGATTCAGGCTGTATTGACACTCTACGCTCAAGGTATGGATGCCTTAACCGTGACTACATCCCTTTTAGATTACACATATATTTAACTTTGAGTTTATAAGGAATGCAAACCGGCGTTGTAGTGGACTCTGGTGATGGTGTGACGCACATTGTACCTGTGTATGACGGATACGCACTTCCTCACTTGATCCGTCGTTTGGACGTTGCTGGTCGCGACATCACACGGTATCTCATCAAGCTGTTGCTCTTGCGCGGTTATGCTTTCAATCGAACGGCCGATTTTGAAACTGTCCGTACGCTGAAAGAGAAGCTTTGTTACGTTGGGTATGTTACGTTGTTACTCCATTTCACGCGACGTGGAACCCCAGCTCACTTTGTAATATCTTTTGTAGATATGACTTAGACCTAGAACAGCGATTAGCCAATGATACGACTGTTTTGGTAGAGCAGTATACGGTAGGTGATCTGCGAGTTGAGAATGGGAGTCGTGCGAATCATTTATAAGTTCACGTATCATAGCTCCCAGACGGTCGCGTGATCAAAGTTGGTGCAGAGCGTTTCCAAGCTCCAGAGGCTCTCTTTTCACCACATCTCGTAGATGTTGAATCCCCCGGAGTTGCAGGTAAAATTGAAATGTGACTCGCGGAATGAGTGAAGGCACTGTATTAATTGCATTATGGATTGTGACACAGAGCTCCTATTCAACACTATCCAATCAGCTGACATTGATATCCGCCCTGAACTCTTCAAGCAAATTGTACTGTCTGGCGGAACTTCTATGTACCCTGGTCTTCCCAGTCGCATGGAAAAGGAGCTAAAGCAGCTATACTTGGAGCGAGTCTTGAAGGGAGACACATCCCGGTTGAGCGTAAGTTTTTGTTGCGTTCGACTTGCACAATTTCCGCAGCCGCGTGATAACCATTTTTGTCGTAACAGAAATTCAAGATAAAGGTCGCCGACCCACCGAATCGTAAACACGCCGTCTTCTTGGGTGGTGCCGTGTTGGCAGGTATTATGCAGAACAGAGAGGCGTTCTGGGTATCGAAGCAAGAGTGGGAGGAACAAGGTGTGCGGGCCTTGGATAAGTTTGGTCCTCGAGGAAGCTTGTGAACTGCCTTCATGGAGTGCGTGTGAATAGATGTTTTATCTGCAAATGGATTCTAGCCCGATGACGCGTGATGTCGCGTGACAGACACTCGATTTGCATATCGTGGTTGAGGCATTTCATCTTTACGCAGGGATGAACGCAAAAGACATTTCAAGCATGCCCACTCAAGTGCTAGGCGTGTTGGCAGCCGCTGCTTGCTGCATTTTGAGAAGGGTAATCGTTTCATAGTCATCATCTGCGTCCCCAGCTGCAAATCCAGTAAATCCGAATCCAAACTCAGGTCCAGCTGATTTGGTTTCTTTTGACGTGGTGCCCGTTTGTGTTGAGCCCTTCTCAGATGTCGAATCTAAATCTAGACTCTTGAGAATAGATGGTTCCTCGCCACCGGCCCAAACTATCTGAAGATTGCGGAAATATGAAGATGCTTGATCCTTCATGACGGACCTCTTATAAATTGAAAAACACAGCGTTGAGTCCAGGGGCGACATCAGAAAAAAAGTGCAAATGGGCGAATATGGTACATACCGCATCCAAGATAGAGTCAAAAATGACCATGGCCGTCCCCTTTCCCTTACTGGACATTATAACAGACTCTATTTTTCCGTACTTTCCAAAAACCGTCTCCAGGTCTTCTTTTGTAAAATCGGCATGCTTCTTTCTCCACTTGACTTTAAGCGTACAGTCCATGACACTGGCCCCTTCTCGCACTTCTCGCAGATTCGCTTCATGTTTCGCAGCATCCACTTTGGCCGTAAACATTTGTCTCCGCTGCTCCTCAGCTGCATGCACCTTCCGTTGTCCTTCCTCCCTTAATCGATCAATCTCATTTTTACGCTGCACGGCCGCCATGAAGGCCGTATCTTTGGCGCGTTTCGCTGCCTGTTCGCGGTCGTTGAGATCTTGACGCGCTTTGCGGAGGTGAGAGTCCATTTGCTCTAGTTTTCGTTTTTGGGCGATGCGGGATTTGTGGAGGGTGTCGTAGGCGGATTTTTTGGCTGGGTCGGCGAGGGTATCAGAGGCGAGGGTAAGGAGATGGAACATGTCCGCTGTGTTTTGTTTGAACATATCAAATGATATTGTTAGCAGTTGAACGGCTGAGCTAGTTTTGTGTGTTGTGTGCTTGTAAATGGAAACAATACCTGCTTGCTCATTATCTGCGCCGACCTTATCGGGGTGGTACTTCAAGGCATTCTTTCGATATGCTTTTTTTATTTCCTGAACGGTCGCTTCATAGGTTACACCCAAAAGAGCGTAATAGTCGTGCTCTGAAGATGCCATGTCAAGAGTAAAATCTAAACGTCTATGAAGAAAGCACCAAAACCATCTCAGGCTCATAACTAGCTGCGCGCTGTCATTTGTCCCGTGATAGCACGTGATTTTCCAGGATGTCCATGGCAACGAGGACGGCCCGACGTCTTCCATCCAAACAGTGGTTTGGAGAAGGGAAGGCCCATTAGCAGGACGAACACGCGATAGGTTCGCAAACATTTCCTTTGTCGTAATCTGCACATTATGAACGTATTCAGGAGATCTGCGGCTCTGGTCAAGAGTGCGCCGTTGAGCCAGGTAGGTTGAGATGGTCGTGCTTGGGGTTCGTGATGGGGGCATGACAAGAAAAACCGAGGGTTCACCGTTCATCATTTTTTGCTGCAGGCTGTCCGTACCTACGCCAGTGCCCCCGCCTCGTCCCAAATCCCGTTGGCTCTCCACGGTATCGAAGGTCGCTATGCTACAGCTCTCTACTCTGCCGCCCAAAAGAAGGGTGCTCTGGAATCCGTCGAAAGCGAACTCGTCAAACTCAGGGCCACTTTGGACAAGGACCCCAAGACAAAGACATTGTTAGAGTCGCCTCTTGTGGACAAGAAAGCCAAGAAGAGCATTGTGCAGAGTCTTGTCCAGGGCCGTGTGTCGGAGATCACTCGCAACTTTTTTGACTTGTTGGCGGAGAATGGTCGTTTGGACCAGACCAGCAAGATTTTGGGGGCTTTTGAGCAGTTGATGGCTGCGTACCGTCGCGAGGTCCCTGTTACCGTTATCTCTGCAAAGGTGGGTTGGAATGAATACTAGGTGGGATGGGAAAGCATTGTCAGAGGAGGGAGGAAACGGTAGCAGCATGATCACTCTTAGTGGACCTGCTAAATGGGGAATGACATGGATACCTACAGAGATGGACGGGCAAGGAGATGAAAACACGATTACTAATAGATATCTGACCCTCGAAACAGGAACTGGACGCCAAGACCTCGCGCCAACTTCAAGGCATCCTGCAAAAGAGCAACCTCCTCGACAAGGACGCCAAATTGATCCTCACCAACAAGGTAAATGCTTTCTTTTTCCTTTTTTTTGGAACGACGCACGCCTAACCTGTGCATTTAGATCGACCCCAACATCTTGGGTGGTCTCGTCATTGACTTTGGAGACAAGACCATTGACCTGTCCGTCTCGTCCAAGATCAATAAGCTCAACCGGCTCTTGACCGAAGCCATCTAAACATGTCCTACCACTAGCCAAACCCACAAAAGAGAGAAAAAATTCTTCAAAAAACACTCATGTCTTTACCATATCACATGGTTTCATACCGGAACGTATTGGGTGATTTGGATTATTTTTTTTTTCTTGTTGTTGTTGACAAATGGTGCGAGGAGACAAAGAGCGAAAATACCAAACAACCCCCTCCTAATTAGATAAATGTTTTTAAAAACAACGAGATGATGCGCGAGCCATGTTGCAACCTCATATATATTGATTAGATGTCTTTAATGTTCCAAGAGAGATTTCAGGTGTGTGCAAACTGGTCCGCCATACGCTTTAACTGCCTCCGAGAGCGGAGTTCAATATGAAGGGCCGGTGGGGGCTTGTTTTCAGTGTCCTTGGAGGTTGCGGTTCGTTTTGAGGGGTTTTGAGAAATGTTGTCTTTTTTTTCTGGTTTTGATGGTCGGGTTTGGTCTGCTGGTACTATCTGGGGTTGCAACAGGTTTTGATGGCGCCGTGGTCTGGTGTATGTATCCTCTACAAGAGTGGGTGGTATGTTTTCGACAGGTTTCTTGACAGATCCTTTGGGTCGTCCTCGTGATTTGGTATTTGGTTCCTCTATTCGAGTCCCGGGTGCGATATTTTCAGGTTTCTTGGTAGCCCCTTTCGGTCGTCCCCGTGGTCTAGCATCTGGTTTCTCACAAGGTACACTAGTCTCACACTGTTGACCCCCCTTCGCTCGTGGCGGTTTCTTTTCTCCACTCGTGAGAGTGGGTAACATCTCCAAAGAACAACCAGACGTCGTGAACGTCGATACGAACGCCGATGGTCGCGTTTGGTCAAGATATCTACGATATGCGTCACATGTTTGTGATAGTGCGAGTTGGGGGAGTGCTCTTCTGTACCCTCCTCCAGCGAACCGGTTACAAAGGGGGCATTTCCGTGCGCAGGATCTGGAATGGGAGGGTTTAAGAGTGTGGGTGTAAGAGTCCGTGAATAACGTATAACGTACTGAAGAGTATGTTCTAGACATTCTTTACAGAAAATGTGGGGGCATTGGGGGAGTTTGACTGGGTTGGTGTAAATGTCGGAGCATATAGCGCATGTGAGGACTAGAGAATTGGTTTAGTTGGAAACGTTTGTGAAATGTGGAGGTGTGGGTACGTACGGTCTTCTTGGAATGGAGAGGTTGACATAATGTTGGTTTGATGCAAGAAAAAAGGAAAATGTAAAATATAGAGATGCTTTGCGAACAGTCCATAAAAAACGCGTAGAGGGGGATGCTTACACCACCCAATCGGACAATGTATCGGACAAGTCATATTTGACCATCTTTTGACATGTCGCTTCACATTTGTTTTGCGGTCATTAGTGCGTGCATTGGCATTTACTACTACTATTACCATACCCTCTTTTGGAACGCACCCTACTGGGATGCAGACAGGCCATTGTTTCCACCAGGATACAATTACTGCCAAGCAGCGTATCCATCCGCCTCGATATACAACAATGTACGTGAAAACCAAAACATTTACAATACTCAAAAACAGCACATTTTAAAAAATGGCATGATAGGTCCCACCACCATGGACATTATACCAACTCCATATCCTAACCCGCCACGGCGACCGCGCACCCTCCACACACATTCCCACAGAAATATGGAGTACGTGTCCTCAACCCTCTGAAAACCTCACAATACCAACCACGATCCTCCCAAACGCTCGAGCGGTACTCTGGACACTACCATCAACTCGGTATTGGAATGGAACGTGTATGACGGGGCAGTTGACTGTTCGGGGTATACACCAAATGCACACGCTCGGGAAATGGTTTGCAAATGTTTATGGGGAATGGAATGTCGTGGCGCGGAGTACGCATGTATGGAGGACGATCCAAGGTGCCCAGGCGTTTTTAACTGGGTTGGTACCAAAAGGGGATGCAATTCCTTTACATGTTTATCCAAAAGCGGTGGATACGTTATCATTGTCGCTGGTGTGTCCGCGGGTAGTGGAGGTGTACAAGGCCGCAAGGCGGACGGGGGAATATAAAGTGTATCAGGAGAGGGCAGAGAGGGTTGCAAGGGGGGTATCGAATGCAATGGGTGTAGAATACAGGGATTTGGAGAGATGGTTTGATATTGTTCAATGTAGGCGTTGTTGGGGGAAAGAGGGGTTGGGTGACGTTGAAGACGAGGTGGTACGATTGGCGTATTGGTGGTTACGGTTTGAATATAATGCGACACGGATGGTTGAGCTTGGGCTTCGGGTTGGGCCATTGTTGGATGAACTAGTGCAGGCTATGGAGGGAGGTAAAAAAGAATTGTACTATTATTCTGCGCATGATACGACCATTTCGGGGGTTTTGGGTGTGTTGGGTGTTGAGCCGGTTGTGTGGCCTCCTTATGCATCTCATCTTGTATTTGAAGTCTGGACACGCGGGGAGGGTGAAAAGGGAGTGAGGGTGCTGTATAATGGACAGGTGCTAGACTTGGGGTGTGGTGAGATGGGGTTGTGTGGATGGCAGGCGTTTGTAGGACTGATAGAAAAGTTTTTGGTGGTGGACTTGAAAAAGGAGTGTAGGCCAGTGTGACATGTGTGGCAAGAGGTACATATTGAGAAGCGGATATGGTTAATAGGCGTTGTTTAAACAGGATCTCATGTACGACGCACTCTTATGGCATGCCGGCCCCACCATTGTTGAGCAAACGTCAAACGCACCAAAGGACAGCCAGTCCTTGTGGCTAAACAAGAGCCAGACGGTTAAAACACACACACACACACACACGTACACAGGGAATCACGTTTCATTAATCCTTTTTCAAATCAAACTTTTCCTTGGTGATTCCCTCCTTGGTCACCACAAACAACTCCAAATAATCACCCGTATAAATATCCCGTTCCGTAGCGGACGTGAAGGCATCTTTAGTGATGTTAAGCACTTGAGGGATCGTGAGAGATGTGGCATTGGCCGATTGATGCTTAAATCCAATCTAGAAATAAAAAAAAACATGAGGAAAAAAAAATGAGAATACAAGTATCGCTTAAACGAACCTGGTTATCCAAAAACGGTTGAATTAAATGTCCAGCAGACCCAGAGCAATTCCATTTATGTTTTTCATAGTTTCCAACGGGATCGTAGCTGTATACCGCTCCGTGTCCTATTTAAAACCATTATTTATAAAACTTTTAACCAAACACGCACGCAAAACAACAAAAAACAAAACATACCATCTTCATCCAAACCCCCCAAAGTATTCCACACATAATACGGAAAAAACCGTTTATGATATAAAATCGTTGACAGCATTTGAGCGAGTGCTCCACACGACATTTCCTTTTCATGTTGGTGCCTGTACCACTGTACTCACATTAACAAAAACACACACTCGAATGGTTGTTTTGGCAGTACACACCTCTAACCGCTGCTCAAGCCTCTTCATTAACGTCACGGCATCAGCGTACATACCCCCCGTAGCAAGCACACCTCCATTCGACCTCGAATAAACGTCAAAAACGCGTCCAAAGAAAGGGAATCTCGCAACTTTTTACTTACAATTGAAACACTTTGGGTGCGTACCGGGTATTAATGCTATACCCCTCACTTTGGCGCGTATCACCGGCAATCACGCAGAAATCGTCTCCTGCGATCGCCAACGTCGTCCTATGCGCCCCCAACAAAACAATTTGTTATTTCGTCGTTTTCGTGTACGGATAAGAGTGAGCGTGCACGTTACCCTCCGTTATCGGTGTAAGGCGAGAACCGGTGTTCAACGGGCGCTTGGACGGGACAGGATGTTGCGTGGGATAGCATAATGGAAAGACCAAACAGATGATGGCAAGTAGGTCAAAAAACCAAAACGAAAGCCCGTTGAAAGCGGTTATGACACGCGTTCGGTCTCACGTGGGCATTCGAATGTGGTTAGATTTATTTCCCTGTATTCGTTGGGACGTTTTTTCAACTTGTAGGAACTCAACGGCCATCTAGGTGACTTTCAAAACCCTACAAGCCGAGTGTTTGAAATGTCCTTTTTACCATCCCTCCGTCCACAATGGACCACACGCACACTCCCACTCTTTCAAACCCCCATCCTAAAACCCTACCACCCCCAAGCCCCCATCCCAAACGCCTCGTCCTTTATATCCATTCGCCACGCCGTAGCCAATTTCCGTCCCCGACGACTAAAGTACAAGAAATCGCATAAAGGGTTCTACCCAACGCACACGGGGGGGTCCCTGCGCGGCACGACGGTCTATTACGGCGACTATGGGCTACAAGCATTAGAAGGAGGGCGTCTAAGTGATGTCCAATTGGACAGTGCAAGAACAGGCATGCGCCGAGTGCTCAAATCCGAAAAGGGGGGAAAATTCTTTTTGAGGTGTTTCCCGGATCGACCTGTTACTTCCAAAGGAGCCGAAACACGAATGGGAAAAGGAAAAGGTGCGGTTGATTACTTTGCGACATGGGTCGCTGAAGGACGCGTGATACTTGAAGTCAAGGGCGTTCGGAAAGAGGTTGCGGATAAAGCTTTGAGGGTTGCAGCTGCTGCGTTGCCTATTCGGACGAGAGTTGTGGGTGTGACGGAGAGGGTTCCGCCTAGGGTTTTACCGTTTTTTGTTAGGGCGCGGTTGAGGGATTTGGAGTTTGAGGGGTTTGATGAGCCAAAAGTGCAAGCTTGAAAGAGTGTGCGTAGATTGGCGGATATTTTTTATAAACATCATGTTTGAAAAACACTTCAACAAATCCAACGATATATCGACATGTACCATGAACATGAAGAGACTAGCATTGGTATCCCCCAAAAAAAACAAACAAAACTCTATTACTCATAGCAAAATACAAAAGTTGAATCATCTCCAATACATCTTACCAGTTTTCCCCAAACCCACACGAAATAAAACTATACCAAAAGTGTTGTGTGCGTGCTTTGCAAACTCCACACCCCAAATACGTACATTCAAACAACTACTGAAAAAACACCCGCCCGATCGCTTGCATTACGAAATACAAGTACAGACATTAGTTCCTTTACGAAAGCTGCATACATCATTGGACATGGGAAATCCAAACATACACAAAATGGGTCATAACAAAACAATTCTTGATGCATACACACAACAAACCATCCAAAAAATCAAATGGTAAAACCCTCCCAATCAACAAAAACACACAAACCCCTCCTTTCCAAAAAAAATAAAAATTTGTAATAACCATCAACAAGCATCCCCATCAAAAACCCACTCAACCTGAACCAAAACCCCCTCAACAACAGCATTACACCAACTCATATTCATCAATTCAGACCCCATACTCGAAATATCAGGAGGGCGTAGTAGAGTGGGTCCGAATACGATGGCTAGGTTTGCGGGTTCCATTTTATTTGTATGGGATTGGGAGGAGACGCGGGAGAGGTGGCGGAATAGGTATTCGAGGGTGGTGTAGTTTGGGAGGGGGAGGGATTGGATGAGGGTTTTGAGGTCGCAGAGGCGGGTGTCGTAGTCTGGGTGTTCTGTAAAGTGAAGGGTTTGGTGAGATGTGTGAAAAGGTGGGTAATGAAAAGAGATTACGTACTGGCAGCTTGAATAAACTTTTCGTAAAACGCAAATGGTATAACGGGTTCCTGTAATTCCCTCAAATACACTACAGAGAGATACAAAAAGATCAGACAACACAACACCAAAAACCAAAACAATAAACTCACATTTTAAAACACTCGCAACAACATTAATATCCAACCCCTCATCCGATAAATCCACCGATTCCTCTACAAAAAACAAAAATCAACACTTTTTCAATATAAAGTCAAATGACAAATCTCACTTGAATTAAATCCAACTCGAATCTTTTGCACCGTACTCGCGTTGCCACTTAGACGGTATATTCCTTGTGATTCGAGGCCGCGGCGGTCTACTTGGGTGATGCAGGCGGTGATGACGTGGGGGATGGGGGTTGTTGGGGTAGTTTGGGTTGCGAGATTGCCGCCAAATACTTGGTCTTTTTGTGTGTGTGCATGTGTGCGCGTGTGTGCGTGCGAGTGTGCGAGTGTGCGTATGTGTGTGTGCGTATTGTGAATATGTGTTAATGTGCGTGTGTATGTGTGCGTGCGTATGTGCGTCCGTGTAAATGTGTGTGCGTATGGGCGTATGTGCGTAAGTGCGTACATGGATATAGAAAGAAATAAATCCACCAATAAGCAACGAATAAAAAAAAAACACCCCAAAACAAAACAACGATACCTTCATCCCTAATAATCCCCTTTTCCTTCAACTTATCCACACTCGGCTAAAAAAAAAAACAAAAAAAAAACACCCAACCCATTACCAAAAACCCCCTCAATCCCCCCCCCCCAAAAAAAAACATACCCGCTTGAACAAGAACGCCCCCAATTTGGATTTTACATTACTTTTCCCAGAATCTTCGTCAGGGCGGCTGGTGGTTGGGCGGCGGGACCGGGGTTTGGGAATATCATCTACAAAAAAACAGTTTGTAAGAGGGAGAGAAAGCAATGAGGTTTTATGTGAGGTTGTTACCTTGTTTTCCGGAATCTGATTCGTCCTTTGCACAAAAGAGTTTGGACGTGGCGTTTTCGTACTAGAAGATTAAAGAAAAGGTTCAACATGCGAATGTGGTAAACGATCAAAGGGTAGCGTTCCACGTATTGTAGTACTCGTGGGAATGCCCCATGGGATGGCCCCATGGAAATGTCCCAGGGTATGGGATGACCCCAAAAGAGAACAAACGGCCAAAATGGGCATATAGGCTCACCTCACTGGGAGTCGACCTCTCCCGACTCGCCTCCCGAATCGCATCCATCCACTCCCAAACCTCAGACTCTTTGGCAGGCTGAACCAAAAACCCGCCCTCATCACAAACAAGCGCAAAAGCATGCTTGCGTTTCGTATGTTGTCGTCCAACAGCATCCAACTGCACACTCGACAACCGTAGTACACGAGAGGGTTTGCGTTTGGATTTGGCGGATGGGTACAAGATGAGGAATCCGACGGTTAGGATGGCGAATGTAGTGGTCCATGTGCCTTTTGGGGGGGACTTTTGTTTGAGGGAGATGTAGCCTTCGCGGCGGATGATTTCGGGGGGGACGGTTGTGATGGGTGTGTCGGGTTCGTCGGGTTCGTCGAGGAAGAGGGGGGGTGGGGGTGGAGGTGGGGGTGGGACGTTTTGGGGTTCGTCTTGGTTTGTGGGGTTTATGGGTGACAAGGGTGTTTCGTCTCCTTGTCCTTGGTCATGTGCAGATCCCGACGACGACGACAAGGGTGTAGACTCTCGATGCAAACTTGCTTCGTGCAGTCCGTGCAATCCATTTCCCTCTGCATATGCGGGTTGCAAACCCGACGACAATGGCGTTGAGGACGAGGGGATACCCGACGATAATGGCGTTGAGGACGAGGGGATACCCGACGACAATGGTATCCCCTCAGCCTCCCTCCCACCACTCTGCATCCCACTCTCTAATTTCTGTGGTTGCAGCGTGAGCAAACTCCCCGTCAAGGAATGAAGGGATGTCTATAAAGAAAGTTATCAACAGAGTCACTCTGTGTATGCAATAAAAGTTCCGTACATTACTCACGGGCCCAGCATCAAACTCGTCAATCACGCGGGCAAGGTCTGATAACAGGTCGCTTGTTCCTGATTCCTTTGATGTGGGTGCTTGTTCATGAGGGGCGCTGCGATCCGTGACACGATCAGGGCCACTACCATTGGAGCCAGCAGTAGACGCTACAGGCCCCTCTTGGTCCCTCCCACTCGTACTCCCACTCGTACTTGCACTCGTACTCGCAGTTGCAGCAGTGGACCAGGCGGTTTCGCCTGTATGTACATTCCAGAAATAAGTTTGACCGTCTGGCTGCGCGACGCTTGTCCAGTCCTTGTGTGTATGAGCGTGTCCGTTTGCCTTGTCCCCGTGAGCATGGGGATGAGAATGAGCGGGCAGAGGGGGTATAGCCTTGTCGTCCTCAAAAGGGTTTTCCTTGTCCAGAACGCCTTGATGAGCAGCAGAAGCGGCAGGTGAGCGTTCCTAAAACGATAGAATGAGTAAAACAAAAAACAAAATGCAATGAATATAAAATATAACCTGGATAAAGGGAGCAATCAATTCCACTCTATTAGCAGGAAAGAATCCCGTCCTGCCCTGACAAGTCCCCTCATACCAGTCACTATTGCATAACTCTATGATATCAATCACATCACCAACACGTAAATCCAGTTCATTGTCTTCAATAGCAGAATAGTCCCAGAGAGCACGCGCTGTGAGTGGTTTGTCCATGAGCTAAAAGTAGCGAGAGTGAGAGAGAGTGAGAGAGAGTGGGAATGCGTGTGTGTGTGTGAAAACAACTAAGGAGAAGAAGAAGGCGCGTGTAAAATAACGCCTCCAATAAATGAATGGAAAAGTATAATAAACAAGAGAGGGACTAAATACACACAGTGAGCGAGTGAGAGAGAGAGTGAGAGAGAGAGAGAGAGAGTGAGAGAGCAATGGGAATGGGAGAGAGTCTTGTGTGTGTGTGTGTGTGTGTGTGTGTGAGAGAGAGAATAGGCAGAGAGAGAGAGAATATTTCAATCATTAACACATTCCATACATTGATATATTCCATACAAACGTTCTCTCTCTCTCTCTCTCTCTCTCCACACACACACACATTCATAGGATTGAATATCACACACACACATTCTATCCACACATTCTGGCGTTAAATGATATCACACATATTCTGAGGGTTCCTTTTCACAAACCCATCTGATGGACAAAGCAATCAGTTGCACGTGTTTGATCATGTCCTCTCACATGCTCTCTATTTTATCTCCACAGTCACCCATACAATCTGAAACACGCAACCCACAGTCGCTAAACAACATGCATTTACTCAGTATAAATACCAAACCAATCCTACTATTCATTGTCAAGGTCCTTCGGGGCCCTCTGACATCAATTAAAATTGGAATCGATACAGAGAAGATTAGCATGGCCCCTGCGCAAGGATGACACGCTAGAACTGAGTGGATGCCCCTACGGGGGCTAAAGTCTTGCATCCACTGACTATAGTCATGTGATTTAACGATGACTAGAGTGCGAGAGCACCCATCGCCTCAAGGACTGAATAATGGGGGTTTTGGACAATGCCCATGGACAGAATGACAGGTGAAAAGAGTACCCGCCGTAGACTACAAAGTAACGAGTTACCTACTCTGTCCGCCACTGAATTTCAATAGGAAAACAGGGCCGCGTACAAGATATGAGGCGGTTCAGATGACCATGAGTAAAGGTGCCAAATGTACTTGGGACTGAATTACCTATGAAAGTATGCAGTAGTGTAGTAGACATTTGCACAGAATTAAAGTTGTCTCTAACTGTGTAATGCATCCAAAACTATTTGCAAAAAGTGGATCCCGGCAGTTGGCGGTTAATCAATGGACTGGAGGCTACCCACGAATGCATCTAGGATGGGACGGGTTAAATCAAGGACCTGAAGGCAACCTCGAGTCCTCTTTGAGTCCTCCCAGAGTGATGAACTGTTATCTGAAATGTGTGTAGGTTGATGCTCTCGTTAATCACCCCTATGGACTGAATGGAGGACTTGACGGTTACTCTAGTGATAAAGTGTAACTACTCAAGAGTATTAAATATGTAGTGGGATCTGACGGCAACCAGAGGCCATCCCCAAGTGATCAACTGTTATCTAGAAACGTGTGGATTGCCTAGAGTGGATTAGAAAAGTGCACTAGAACGCTTGACTGGATGAACTGTGTGACGGAAGGACAATGAAGACCAAGAAATGGATACAAAACAGTGGGTAAGGTTGCAAATGAACCTAGTCAGCAACCGAATACTCTGGAGAAATATGAAAACTCGAAATACGTACGGGCAAAATGGACGAATCCAAAAGTACCAATAGAACTTAACATATTGAGAATTGGGAAGGGATTACAACGTTTGGCATAGTACTACACGGTACATACCGTGCCGATTCTATAAAGGACGGAATCGGCATTGGAATATAACCTACGAACACGAGAGCAAGCTATTGGTAGAGTTAGCGGAATGTGTCAGCAGATTAAATATATTAGACATAATGGGTCAAGTTGAATGGTTCTTAAAGAAATCACTTTTGCCCGGCCAACAAGCCTAAATAATAATACGCTTTCTTGAAATCGGGCGCCTTGGTGTGGTCAGGTTTCTTTCCCGTACGTGACGACAAGTACTTGTAGACGTTTCCAAGACAGAACCCTTCGAATTGGTCGGCGGACAGCTTGGCAGGCAGGATATCGATTGTTTCTATACCGCCATCCTTGTGATAATCCGTGGCCGGGGTTTTAGTCGCGGGTGTGGTCGTGGGCGCGGGCGTACTGCCAGAGGCACTTTGAAATCCTGATGCAGAGGTCGCAGGCGCCGTCGTGGTCGTTCCGGGAAAGGCAAACAGTGGGCGGGTCGACGTTGACATGAAGGGTTGGGACTTGGTACGAAGGGTGGTGTGTTCAGAACAGATAGAAAATGTGGGTACTGATTAAATAGACAAGACATTCTTTACAAATGTCTCGCTTGCACAACTAAAAATAGACGCTTTATTTATTCGGTGATGAGTACAGGGACGAAGAGCCATGACCCTGTCGCGCACATCTTCCAATGATCGTCTATACACCCGAGGCTCGGCGTCTGGAATGCAATGCTCGAATAAACAACCATTGACACCTATAACGGAGTTTTGCATTACGTAATGACCAGACAAAAAGTCGCTGGACATTTTACAGTGAACCGATCTGGCCACTGGATAAGGTGTTTGCCACTAAACATCCTTCAACCCTCGGACTGGGACTGCACCAGAGGAGATTTGCCAAGTTCTCGACTATATTTACAAGAGGCTCCGATATAATGTTATAAATTCAGATTACTTTGCTTAAAAAGTGAATGTTTGCTATAGGTAGCCATGCAAGGGTTCCTTGAAGGGCTTCACTCAGAGTTTGGTTGCGCGTTGACATCTCTGCTATGACGGACGCCCGACAACTGAAAACTCTAACCCTGTGCAAAAGTAAAGAGACGGAAAGGAATACAACTGACCATAGCTACACACCAACAGCCAACGGATTTCTACATCCTCACGGCATTATAAACTTGGGGTTAAGGCCACGAGCTGCCCGTGTATTTATTGTATTATTGTTTATCCTATTTTTTAATACCCGTAGAATGTCACTATTCATAGAAACACCAGAAACACCTGTGTAATGCCATCCTCACTGCGCACTTATCGTTTGCGTTTTCACTTTGTACTTTTGCGCAACATACGACAAGAGATTGAAGCAAAAAGGCGAGCTCAAAAATCTAAAGGAAAAAAGTCGAAATGTCGGCTCCAACGATCGTGACGCCGCCAGCAGCCGTCGTCCTCCGAATTTCACTTCCATCCCACGACTGGCAAAAGGCCATCAAAGCCAACCTGAAAGACATGGTCTGGTCCACCAAGAAGCACATTATAGAAAAGATGGCGTCGACGGTGGATGAGGCTTTGAATTTTGGATTGTATTTGCCGGCGGATGTCAAGAGCGGGAAGCAGGGAAAGTTTTTGGATGAGAAACGGGAGCTGGGGACGTATATTAGTGAAACAAATGTAAGTTTATTTCCTTGTTGTCCTTTGAGGAGATGCATGTGTGAACGGTGCCTATATGTTGAAACCTCTTTGTGGGTGTGGTAGACCCTGTTGGAATTTATACCCAAACATCGGATACTGGCTTCGTCTGCGACTGCAGATTCGGATGCAGGAGGAGGATCCCCGTCCATGAACAGCAAGAAGAAGCAGAAAAAGTTTGTAGAGGATGTTCAGAAAGGCAGTGTGGATAAAGTCAAGGAAAAGGGAGTGAAAGGCTTTGACCCAAATTTTTGGACCGAGTCTGGAGGTATGTTGCAAGTCATTTGTTTTCGCTTGTTACAGTTTTTCTTATATTTTGAAATAATATGACCATGACATTAGATACACCCCTCACGATTGCTGTCATGAACAATGACAAGGACATGATTTCCACACTAATTGAAAACGGGGCATTGCTGGATTACCGTATCGGAAAACGAGATGGGTGGAAGACACCTTTACATGTTGCCGCGCAGAATAACAAGATTCCAGCTTTACAGGTATAATCTCCATGTCTCCTCGTATGTTGTTGATGGGTAGTATGATAGCTCACATTAATGGGTAGACGTTAATCGCCTATGGAGCTTGGGTCAATTGTCCCGATGCACAAAACCTCACACCCCTTTACTACGCTGCTGTGGGCGGACACCACGAATGCGTCCTGCGTCTTCTCATCGCCCGAGCCGATACGGATATCCACGATGAAACCGGTAAAGGACCCCTCCATATTGCGTGTTTCAATAACCACGAGGCGATTGCGTCGCTTCTCATTGACCATGGGGCAAATCTGAATACCGTGAATGCGGTTGGGAATACGCCGCTCCATGTTGCTGCGACGCGGAATGCCAAAGAGTGTGCCAAGTGGTTGCTGATGAGGGGATGTGAGAGAGAACGGACAAACAAGAGTGGACAGACGCCGTTGCAGTTGGCTAGTTTGAGTGGGAATGTGGATATCGCAGACTTGATCAAAAAGTTTACGAATGATATGATTGGTATGTTTTCTGTGCTTTTTGTTCTGACTTGCAACCCCCTCCCCAAATACCAGTTTTTGGTAGTGTCATTGATCGCATTTCCCATTGTTATTTTTCATTAGTTCCGCCTCCTCCGAAACCACTCCCCGTTGAAGATGTCTTGTCTCCTTTACCAGGTACGTGTAGCTTCATTACCCTTCACCATGTACCTCCCGGGGATCTCACTCGCACACTATTCCGAGTAGGCACCAGCAATCGCCGCGACACAGTCATGTTTGCCCCCCACCTCCGCTCAGCATCCGCAGAGGTCGATCGCCGGATTTCCTACTTTGGCACACCAACAAGCTCAGGCACGCCCGAACCGCACATGATAAAGTCCCCGTCCAGTGCATCGATAGCGACTTCAGCATCTGGGTCGACGAAACGGGAGTCTGCGGCAGCTCCATCGAGGAAGAGGGCATCCGCAAGGTTGAATCGGACTCGAAAAGTGGGGAGTGCAGGGATTCCTCCGCCGCCCAGTACGCCAAAACCTGGCGTTTCAAAGATTGTGGAAGAGATGGGTGTGAATCAGGATGCGGTACCGAATGGGCAGGGACAAGGGGTTGACAACCCAAAAGAAGCGGAATCGACCTTTCTGGCAGCCACAACACCCCCCGCGACACCGCCCCCTTCGCAAACATCGACTCCCGACGTAAAAGAATCCAAACCGGGTTCAATCACTGGTCATTCCTCTGCAGGGGGGAGCGCAGCCGCGTCCCCCAGTCCCAGCCGACCCATCCCACGTGGGATGGGACCCAGCGGCGCCCGATCACCCCTTATTTCTCTCTTCCCACCCCCCTCGTTGCCCCCACCCCCTCATCTCATGGTCCAATCCGCTCAAGTGGATCGGCCGACAGCACCCCCGCCCAAACCAACACCACCCCCCATCATCACTCCCCTACCAAAAGGGACGCTCCAAATCCCTCAAACGCCGTCAACCCAAATACCGCGTACACCCACCAAATCTGAAACGCAGCACATTATAAATATGCTTCGACAGGCAATGGAATCCGGTGAAGAAGGGCAGCTGGAAGTGGATTTGGAGACGCTTTTGGAGAGTTATACGGCGTTAGAGGTCGCGCTTGAGGATGCCAATCGGAGGTTGATGGCTGCTGAGGAGGAGAACAAGAGTTTGCGAGCTACAAAAACGGATGAGGTACAGGTTTAGAAAAAACCAAACCAAAAAAAAAAAAAATTCGGCGGAGGTGGTTTTGTTTTTGTTTGATAGCAAGTGTGTGTCGCTTTTTGTTGTTTTTTTTTTTTACAACTTTTCAAACAAGGTTGGGTTCGGTTTTGTCTCAAACGTAGATACAGTACCCATTGAATACAATAAGATCAAGAGCAGCTTCAACACGGTAGTTTAGCATTCCTCCCATTCAACCCAACCATAATTGTTACATTTCCACAAGTGACTTTATACAGTTGGTCCACTGGACCTCCGCTTTCGTGCCATTGTTTGGCACAGGGCTTAGATACCATAGGAGGGTCCCGATCACTGTACAGAGTTTAGAAAAATGAAAGCACAAGTCGAACGGTTTTCGTTTACGGACCTTGTTTTGCGCTTTTCGGTGGGTTTGGGCATATCCGGTTTTGGATATGTTGATCGTTTGCGGTGGGTATCGGCCTCATGCTCATTTGAGCGTTGGGCTACTTTCGAACGGGTAGGGTAATCGGTGGGGCGGTTTGCTTGGGATTCACGGTCTTTAGCTCTCAACCTTGTCCGAGTCCGCTCAGTGTATTTACTGTCTCTGTCGTCGTCTGTATCGGTCTCTAGACTCCGTTTCGTTGCTTTGCGTTTCGTTTTGACTTCCCATCCGGCTACGGGGACAGCCGTGCCATCTTGTGTGATTTCGACCAGACATTCAGCGGGACGGGGGGGAGGGACGTCTGCAAGGGATTTTCGACGGGCTTCTTCAATTTGTTTTTGGAGGTGGTAGTCGACGAGTTCGTCGTCTGGTTTTTTGTGGGATTTTTTGCGGGGACGGCGATATGTGCAGGTGTTGCAGGTTGTTGTGTCGAGGGGGTTGAGAGTTTCGCATTGGGTGCATGTCCAGGTGGACATTTTTTATTTCAATGGAATTTTGGAGGCCTTGCACCTGTGGACGTGTTCTTTGGAACGCTTCGCTTACACGTGAATCGTGCACAGCTTTCGCGGCTGCTTTCGCGGCTCGTTTTTGGGTTTCCTTTTGCTTAACCCCCATCCCCATTTCCTCCCATTTTCTTGCCCAAACTCGAAAGGCGAGGGCGGTCTCCCACTCGGTGCTTCCATCCAACAATGAACTTCTTCCCCCGCACAAGCTCCCTCCCATCCGCCGACCTCCCCCCCGCACTTCCCCCCCGCCCACCCGCCTATGCACCCAGCGACACGAGCGGCCCAGCAGAGTCGACCACGACTCCTCCGCATCCGACGCAGGGAAACCCCTATAGTGACGGTGTGGATGTCATTGTAACATTTATTGGGGCACGGGTATGGAACAATCGTGCACCCCAGCATAAAGTATTGTTGGTAGTTACATATTTTTTGTACAGGATCTACCAAAGATGGATATCATTGGCACAGCAGATCCCTACTTTCGAGCCACGATTGATAACTATATATCATACTGGTACGTTTCCTTCAATAGCACACATTATGTCAAGGCGGGGTAAAATGACATGTTACCTATATAGTTCAACATGTATAAGCAATACCTTGACACCTACTTGGAACGAAACCTGGAAGATCAATAACGTACCCTCGAACGCCATGTTATACATTTCGGTATGGGATAAGGATATACATCTCCCTAATGACGAGATAGTCGGAAAGGTAAAAAAGCATTAATACCCATCCCAAAAACCGTGCATCCTTCACCAACCCTTTCATACGTCAATAGTGTCAAACCCCTCTGGAACCCACAACCCACACACTCCCTCTCACCCTCTCCACCCGACAACGCGGCACAATCACATTCACCATCACAACCACCCCGGCATCACCCGTCCCTCCCTATACATTCGCCGGCCCAGTCCGCCACACCATCCACTATTCACCCCTCCTAGGCGCCCTCACCCGCCAAAACGACACAAGACCCTACGCAACCTGGAAGATCCATCTAACAAATATAGAACGCTACTTTCCATCCACACAAAAACAACATTGGAACACAGCCTACAAGGCTGCTCAAACAATCTTTAGCTCTCCCATGAGTTTTGGCGTCAAGAGTGGGATTCAAGCTGCGCATAGAATGTTGTATGCGAGGACGGGGGGCAATGGGGGTGGAATTCTAAAAGATGGACATGATTTTATGGGATTGCTATTGTGGAGTGCGGGCGCGGTACAACCAGCTATTCCCCATCCAGCGATACCCAAACCGTGCATGTACACCTACATTATCGATGATGAGACATTGAGGTTCTCGGAGACGGGGGCGGCCTTTTTGGTGGATTTTGCATCCAAACATGCATTACATTCGAATTGCTCAGAGTATGTCAGATTTGCGGGTGAGTTCCATGTGAGGCCTGTTGGGGGGTGGGATGTCAATGTTGAGCCGAGTGCGTTGGGGAAGGAATGGCAGGTGGTTATGGATAATAATTCGGGAACATATGCGCCGGATAAAGGGCTCCTGACGGCTTTGGAGGGATTGATGAGATGTAATTTTGGGGGTTTGGATGTCGTTGCGGTGGATAGAGAAGATGGAGGTTTAATCGAGTCAAGAAACAAAATGGCGGCCTATGCAAGCAAGTATTTCAACGCATAGAAAACCAAATGGAATTTTCAGCATATAGCCTTTATAGAGTCTTATACAATATCTGTATCTTGTTGTTCGATACCATCTTTGTAATGTGTTGTGGCGTATTGTTTAATATAAAATCAACGTATTCCAAAGATCAAGGTGGTGTGATGGAACTTGGGGGTGTAGTGGATAAAGACTTTATCGAGTCTAAACACCAATACGACAGCCTACGCAGTCAAGTCTTTCAAAACAAAAGCATACATGCAACATCATTGACCCCTCCAGCAACATGAATACAACTATCCTTTTCTCATCTTTTGATCACCAGCATCAAATGGCTAGTACAAGAAATCCAATGACAAAACGGCTTGTACAAATCGTTCTTTTTGCAATTAAAACACCGTTCACAACATTGTTCACATATCATGAATTTCAAACCCCTAAAAAAATGCCAGCAAAGACCATCCACCTCGCCAAGTATCTACATATCACTACATCCTCGCCACACCACCACTCCACCAATCATCTGTCGTCCTCCGGCCATTCATGACATAAAACAGTAAATACGCCGCCGGAGTCTAAAAAAACCCAAAAACATCAACAACGCACATAAAAAAAAGCAACAAGAATGGAACGTACCCGCAAAGACGACTCATCAACACCAGAAAACCTCGAATCATCGAATGAGAACCACTTGTTTTTGTAGCTGTTTTTGACGGACGCGGTGTAGTGTCCGCCATTTAGGCCACCAAAATGATTCTAAACACAAAAAGTAAACGAAATCAGGGAAAGGGTGAAACGGTGTGAAAAGGCCGATGGAAACGTACGGATATGCCATAAAGATCGTAGACACCTTCGGGTGCGTATCCGGTGCGTTGGGTCATGTAACGTGTCAAATCCAATGATCTACCAAAACCAAAAATCAATACAATAGAGAGAACGACAACAAACCGCGCGTGTACATACGAAACAGGAAACTCGACATAAGTATCCACCCGATTCCGAAACGGTCCCGAAAAATAAAATCGTTTCAAATGCACCAAAAGGACTGTGGGGAGTCTAGCAATCGTTAAGCGTTTCGTAGATCGGCGGGGCACTTTGCATCGGGGACATCGCCATGCGTCATCGCCGTCGAGTACTTCTTCTTCAACGAATTTGTCGAGGCATTCTTGGAGGTAGACCGGTCCGTTTTTCTTGCCGGCTTGGTTGTGAGAGGGGATGGGGAGGGTCAGGTACATGAAGGGGTTAAATGTCGTGGATGACTAGAAACAAAAACAAAAAGTTGAGAAAAAATGCTGAGAGTAAATGTCTTTTTATGACGTACTTTTCCACATGTGAGGCACTCCAACCGATTTCTCAAAATGCCCTGGAACAAATCCACAATAATGCTCCAATTCAATTTTCTGTACCGTTTCCATGCGCGATCAAGCAAGACTGCATCTGGGATGCCTTCCTCGTCCTCGTCGGGTTCCTTGTCAGGTACGACGGTTCCTTTGCGCGCAACATTAAGGTCCTCGTGGAGGGAGTCTAGGAGGAATGCAAGGAATTCTTGGGAATCTTGTTGCTCGGTACCCCGGAAGGAAGGGTGGTGAGCACCAATGATTTCCTGTAGAATGTTCAATACGCCTGATCGTATAGTAAACAAGCCACTTGTCCAAACGTTTCTTTTACCTTAAATTTCGTTGGGGTCACAACATTACCATCCTGTCCAGACCACATGGTCTTGACCAACTCGGCAAAGGCATCCGTTACTTCTCCCCGGGTGCCAAGCGGATTTCGCCTATTCATGTGCTTGCGATAACTTCCATCTAAAAAATGTTGCGTTCATTTCCCATTGGGGCATACCATGCACATACATTTGACTTACCAAGAAAATACCGCGCAAGTGGTACAGTACCCCCCAAACACTGAATAACCGAATTCATAAAACACGTATTGCCAAGGTTCTTTAGCCCAGCCATGCCCATGAAACCACCCAATTGGGAATACGACAGCTCGCTCGCTGTGGATCGCGAAAATGCTTGTAAACTGTTCGTATCGCTCGATTGGAGCTGGTGGCGGGGTTTAGGCGGGAGGGCCGGTGGAAGGCCATAGAATCGTGCTGTGCTGGGTGAACCAGATGGGGACGAGGATCGACGGATGGTAAGTGCGGGTGGGGCAATGGCAACGGGTGGGGGACGGCGGGGGAAACCGGGGGAAGTGTTTATAATCTGGTGGTAGCCCAATGGTGGGATGTTGGGGGGCGGGGCGGATGGGTCTACATCCTTGTTGGATCGAGGCTTGATCGGGAGGGGAGGCGGTATTCTTGGACTGAGGGCGGTGGGTACAGACGTAATAGGGGAGGGATAGTTGAAAGAGTTGTTTGATTGGGTACCAGAAACGTTTTTCCCGACTGCAGGGTAAGCCGCCAGAGACTCGTTGCGGGGTCCCACCGTCTGAAGTGAAGAGGGGTACACGCTCTGATCAAGGGTTCGCTTCGCGTGATGCTGAAAATTATAAAATGGATCATTGAAGCGTGAGGATTGCGATAGGGGTGCCTGGTGGTAGGATTGCGTGACGGGTACAATGACCGGCATGGCACTCGTTGCTGAATTCAGTTGGACATTGGTGCGGTTCTGGAAGGGTTCTGATGGCCGTCGAGATGAGGGTGGTGAAGGCTGGGGTGTCTTTTGCTGCTGCTGTAGTTGTCCAGAAGGGTATGAAGAAAGAGGCTTTTGGGAGTATCCAGAAGAGGCATTTTGCTGTGCCCGTGATTGCACCTAGGGGAAAAATCAAGCGTTAGCCATCCCATCCTATCGATAAGCATTCACGAACCAGACGCACATATTCATAAGCACTTCTCGCCAGTCCCACTTGTCCAGTAACTCCATTGACGCCCCGATTCTCATCCACCACAAACCGACCACACCCCTCGCCAATCTCGACCCAATCCCCCCAATTCTCTGCACTCTGCTTCACAAAGCGATCCCATCCGTCGAATCCTCCCACCAACAGCGCTGGCTGCTGCTTTGGTTTCTTTTTGTCGTGATTGTATATCACTTGCATCAATCGCCTGAGATATTGAGATCCCAGTGTGGATGTGCTCGACTGGTCCAGAAAAACGATTAGATCAAATGTGTGCCGGGCTTCAAAGAGATTTTTCGAGAGGGCCGAGCTTTGGCCAAAGGACGTTAAGTAGTTTTCTAAATCACCTGCATCCAGGCTATATACATAAAGTGGAACGATTCATAAACCAGAAAGCTCTTACACCACTAGAAGGTTGCCACGGTGTGACTTACCTATCCGATGCAAGCCAATCCGGTTCAATATGCACCACACCTCCCTGGACACCATCTTGCCGCATTTTCCACTTTACGTGACCCAAAATGTACTCTTCCATGGGGCGTAGATCCAAAATAAGGACAGATGTGGACCCCTGCTTTAATAACGCCAGCAATCGATCAGGATGCACTACTGAGCGCTGCGCACTGGGTCCGCTTCCATTGAGACCGTTTCCAATGGATCCACTTCCGTTGGACCCGTTGCCGTTGGGTAGTGACTGCGACGAGGGTGGTGTCATTGCGAGCGAGTTGCTTGTGGGTAAGGAAGACGACAGCGCTTGTCTCTGCTTGTCATGGCGTTCCTGTAGTTGCTGCTTGAGTTGTTCCATAAGAACCATGTACTCTGACACTTTCTAGAGACACACACAAAAGAAGTCAATGGCCGTCCGCTTTTGTGTGTTCATGTAAAAAGATCGCCAGTACTTGCCGATTTTGCTTGTCTGAACGATAGATCAACGGGTCTGTAGTCTCTATGCTTTGGCAAAACGTCCATGACGATGCTGTATCATTTCAACGCGCCAGTCAGTAAAATGGTGTTTCTTGCGTTCATGCCACATTGTTCAAGCGAGATGCTACTTGCGTTGTTGCCTTCATAAAGTGCACGTATGCAGCCTCCATCTCCCCCGTTTTTGCTGCCAGGTCTCCCTATCGAGGGGTGTTAAGAAAAGCCTTCTGTACAATGCATAACAAGGTTACCTTGTCAAATAGAGAGAGGGCGCTGTTGATCCATGCTTTGAACGAGTAATTATTGGGTGGTTCCTTGATTTCAGCCTGTTTGAGCAACTCTTTGGGAGAGAGGCAGTGTGGTGCGGCCATGGGTGCGTGTTATAAACCGCTGTTTGAGCGCAGCCAAGAGATGTAAACGTAGGAGGAAGGAAGGCTGCTGGCGAGGTTCCCCCCAACACTCCAGCGACGAGACACGTGATGACACATCCACGCATTTGCACACAACGCGATGACAAAACCACGTCGATGTTTGCAGACGACCAAGATGCCCATCAAGTGGAATTTTACTCCTTGGGGGGGGGGGGGACCTCTTTTCAATGTCTTTGAACTAGGCTCAATGTGCCATTTCTTTCAGTCAAAAAGGCGCATCACCACGGGCTAGTAAAAGGCACATTCAAAGGACTTAAATATTTCATGTTCCGTCTCCCTCGTCGTGCCAACCTTCAACACAAGGCAGCTCTTCAATCACATTGCCTCCCATTGTGCCACGCTCGAATCGTGTCTGCGATCCGGGGCATCTTGACTATGTCCGTGTTTGGCGCAATGCTTGGCCAGGCCGCCATGTTGCAGTGAGTCAAGTCACTTTTTGCCACTTTGGCACTGGGTGGTGCGCACACATACGTATATACATGAATCAAACTCGGTAAATTTATCATTTGGCAAGAATGCCAAAACCCCTCCTCGGAGATCTTATCATTTTCGGAATGTTATGCGGTCTCTGGAAAGGTAGACGCCGTATTGAAATCCAACCAAGATATAGTCAACTGGTAATTTAATTGAATAAATTATATATGTTCATACGCGCAACTATCCTGTCAAAGTGGTCAAAGCAAACCTTAATTCTAACCTACGGGAATGTATGTATGTCCTTCCGACGCTTTTCGAACCCTCTCTCAATCGGCACCACCATGACAGCGCCTATGAGACTAGTAGCTGTTTTAGTCGTTGTGACTGCTCCAGCACTAGCCTGCCTCTTCTTCAACTCCTTTGCAAGAAGCTCGAATAACCGCCTTAAGCGGAGGGTATTTCAACACAGAAGCGGCACAAAATACGTTGGTAGTTGGCCCATCGTCATTCGCACCCACAGTGGACTCGTTATTGAACCAAGAGACTCGAGTGCACGGGTCCATCCCTAAACTTTCCGGGAGAAATTGACCTTCACCTGTACTCGTCCGAGTAAAAATAACGCTGACTTCAACATGAGCGGTTCCAAGTGCAAAGATACAGGCTCTTGGATCCAGCGCCGCTCCACTCATACATCTCTGCCATTTTCTTCATAACTCTCTTGAGCTTTGACATCAAGCACGAGGAAACCAAGTATTTCAGCATTGTGTGTGTCAAACGTGTTGTCTGAAAAGCATCCTTGCCGCAGATACTCAGCATATATGGTTGTTGCGTTCGGTACCATCAACTTCTGAGTTCACCTAATCTCCCAAACTCACTCAAATGTCAGTTGGTAGCAAATTTGTTTACGTCAAGCTTGACATTGCGATATGTGACACTGTGGACTTCTTTATTGACTTGTCCACATTGTTCCCGGGCTCACAAGTATTCTATAACGTCTGCAGATGGGTTTCATCGTCGACGGAAAAGTTGATGGTGGAGGAGGAGCCACCTCTGGTGGTTGTAAGTAACTTTGAGCGCGTCAATCGCTAGTTCGCCGCCACAGGAAGAACTTCTGTGCTCTCTGCACAGATCCGTTATCCCGCCTATGTGACTCGCCGTTTGTTATCGCTGATGATGAGGTTTGTTTGATCGGGACTAGGATCTGTGAAAGGGTAAACCCAGCGTTTACGTAATCCGCATCCGTGAGGCGCAGCAGATCGCGTCCGTTGGAATGACCAACCTGGCCAACTTGACTTGTCCTCAAGCATTAGCTCTTGGGAGTCCCACATGGGTTATCGAGGCGACCTATACGCATATATATAAATATACGCATAGGTAGCAACTCTCTCGTATATGAGGGGAACCTCCCGTAAAGACTAAAAATACTAGATCGTTCCTTTTGCATTTTACGTTTGAAATGTCAAGCCTAAACTTTTTCAGACGGAGGAAAGCAAGTACCACCGGGACTGGGTTGGAGGCACCTCCCGCCAAGCGTACACGGGTTGAAGAGCGTCCCAGTGAATCCCTCAACGGAGAACGGGATGCACCTGTAGAGTTTCCAGAGTTTGAAAGACATACGTATGAGCCAGATGAAAGTCAGGATATATTATTTCAACTGTTAGAGGTCAGATATGATTATTTTTTTTATCTCATACGCTTGATTCCGTTCTCTTGATACAATACAATTATCAAAAGTGTGAAGATGCGTCCAAAGACTCTTATCCTTCCGCCAACCCCATCCAAAGTGCTTCCTCGCCGCTGATTCGTCTATTCGGCTGCACACCTACGGGTCACTCCATATGTGTCTTTCTAACCGACTTTTACCCCTATCTGTATTTTCCCATCACACCAACGTTTACATATGACGACATACCAGCGTTTCTGGACGCTTTAGCTCCTCATATCTCCAAAATCACAATCACAACGACCGAAATCATTCAAGATGTCGTCCCACTCATGTATTATAGAGATGCTGGACAGGGCGGCAATGAGCCAGCGCGGTACGGCTCGTTCCTGAAGCTTCAGGTTCAGGAGCCGGTCATGGTGGGTCGTCTGGCAAAGATTTTGGAAGGGGCTGATGAATTGGAAGGTGTGAGAGAGTGGTTTGGGGAAGGCAAATTGTATGATGTCACAGTTTATGAGTGGAATCTGACAGCGGAGATGAGGGTTATGGTTGATACTGGCATGGTGTGTATCGATCGTCATTTATCCATCCTTTCGCGTTTCTCGTATCTCCATCTCGTTTATAGTTACTGATCGGCGGTTACTTTTAGGTTGGTGGTGGATGGGTTACTATTCCTGGGAATAAATACCGACATGTAGAGCAATCACAGCAGCGTCCCAGTCGGTGTCAGATACAGGTTGTCTGCAGAGCAGCTGACCTTGCCCCAGCGATGGCACATTCTGAATCTAGTGCCGACGACACACTTGCCACAAAAAGCGACACACGTCATGCGGAAATTGCTCCCTTACGGGTGCTATGTATGCTTGCAACCAACCTTATAGACGAATACCCAGACTCGAATACAGGAAATGATTCACCAAAGCCTCAGGCAACGAGATCAAAGAAACGCAACTCTTCCAACACTACAAGCGCCCCTTCCCAACCGATTGCCCCTCACAGCATAACAGGCTTCATATCTTGCCTCACAACCACCTCCCATACATTAACCGCATCCTCGAATGACACGACCCTCATCTTCGCGCATTCGACGACACCAGAACGTATTCGTTCGCCATCCAACTCGCACAGTAGCCGAGTCCTGATGTACCCCACCGAACGCGCCATGCTCTCGGCATTCCAATCCTTTTTGAATATATATGATCCGGACGTTGTCACTGGATACGATGTCAGCGAGCAGATCATGGGGTTGATGGATCGAGCAGAGAGGTTGAAGGTGCCCAAGTGGGGGTACCTGGGACGATTGCCACATTTGAAGGCAAAGGGGTCTCGAAAGCAGATTTATGGGGCGGGATGGGTGAGAGCTCAGAGGTAACGGTGATAATTTGGTATCAATGGTGAACTGCATGTGTCTTTGACGAAAAATTGTTTGGATTTGGGTAGACGGATGGCAGGAACTTCAAATCGAGAGTTCAAAATCCTGGAACTGACTGGACGGATCGTGTTGGATATGCGACAGATTATTGAACGAGACGAGCGGCTACCAACATATAGGTACGTTTATCTCCTCCTCGGGTATCCCAGTAACAAATACCAATTTCGATACGCTTAGTTTCGCCGAAGCCATTCAACTCCAGTTGCAAACTTCCAAAGAAGTTCTCTCAACACCTACGCTGACGGCACTTTGGCTTGAATCTCCCGAGACTCGACGTCGGGTGGTTGATTACCTCAACCGAGATGTTAGACTATGCATGCAACTTGTGCGAAAATCAGCGGCGTTGATTAGTTACTTGGAGATGGCGAGGGTGACTGGTTTGAATATTTCTGTGAGCTGTCTAGTGTGTTTATATTCCATGAGAGAGGGCGTTGATTGATCTCAAATTTCTCAGGATACTTTCCATAGAGGCCAAATGATCCGTTTCTGGTCCCAACTCTTCCGCTACTGTAAAAAAATCAAAACAGTCATTCCGACCCGTACAGACAGGAACGAAGGCCAAATGACAGAAGGTCCACTCAACATTGCACCTGTTGCACAATACAATACAAAAGACCCCATTGCCGTGTTAGATTTTCGATCGTTGTATCCTAGTATCATCATTGCACATAATCTGAGCTACGACACACTGTTGATGGCTGATGACCGGCCTCAGTTGGAAGAAACGGATTATGAGAAGGGGTTGGGACCTATTGAGGCGTGGTTTGTGAAGAGCCACGTAGGTATCATCGTTCGTGTTGTTCAAAAATCTGAAAGGGAAATGAATAACGGCGTTCCTACGGTTTGCGACGATAGTTAAAGAAAGGGGTTGTGCCCGCTATTCTCGAACATTTTCTGGATGAACGTCGCAAAGTCAAGAAGAGGATGGAAGAGACCACTGATCCGACCATGAAGATTGTGCTCCACGGTAGTATCCATGAGTTAAACGTTGCCAAAGTTTTTTGTACCTGCTGTTAACATAAAATCATAGGTCGCCAGCAAGCTCTAAAAGTCTCGGCAAACGCAATTTACGGTAAAAACCAAATTCCAAAAACAGAAAATGAACCAAGGAAATAACTCGGTGCTCACCTTTTGGTTAACTCACCAGGTTTTACTGGTGCCCGCGAATCCAAACTTCAATGCCTGCCGATTGCCGAAACGACTATTCTCTACGGCGCAACCATGTTGGGGAATCTGATAAAAGAGATTGAGAAAACCTTTACGAAGGCTAACGGGTTTGCAGTAGACTGTAAGGTTGTGTATGGAGATACAGGTAAAGTATGAATGGGTGTAGGAGGTGTAGAAAAAGACCTGACATCATTTGCAAGACTCGGTGTTTGTCCAAATGCCAAATACGTCTGTTCAAGACGCCATCAAGTATGGAAAACAGATTGCTGAGAAAATGTCAGAGCTGTGGCCTGATCCTATTCAACTAGAGTTTGAAAAGGTAGAATTGTGTACAGTTCACTGTATTCCGGATCATCGCTAATTATACCCCGGATTAGGTGTACTTTCCGTATATTCTCATCAATCGCAAACGGTACGCAGGTCTCCAATGGACGCGCCCGGACAGACCAGACAAGATCGACGCCAAGGTAATATCACTGTGGCCCTAGATCATACCATTAGGGCCCCTAGTTACGTTGCATTATATCGCTAAAACAGGGTATAGAATCGCAACGTCGCGACAGCATCCCAATTCTCGGCACATTAATGACCAACGTTCTCAAGATTCTTTTCCCCCGTGGAAAAACAAATAACAGAGAACTCGCAACCGACTGTATTAATGAGGAGGTACCTGGTGGGATGGTTACTATCGTGGTCGTCCATGGATATGACTGATTCCAATATCATATCAGGAACGGCAAAGGCATATTACAACCGCAGCTGAATACGTTCGTTGGTGCATTGGACGAATTCTAAAAGGGGAGTATGATATTGGGGAGTTTATTTCAACAAAAGGTGGGGAATGTGCAACAGCTACCGTTACGGGACGTTTGTGCTTATGGAAAAGGAATTATGCAAAGGATTGTGGCTAGGAACGGAGACGGAGGACTACCAAGGTGCATCCCCTTGTTGGATATCGTTGAGCGTTCTAGGTGGACCGCTTACGCAATAGTTTCGATAACAGCAAAACAGATCCACGTAGAACTTGTCGAACGCATACGGAAACGTCAACCATGGCGGACATTTCAGGATGGGGAACGGTACGATCATTTTAAGGAATATGTGTCAACTATCGACATTTTAGCTCATTTGTCACCAAACTTCGTGAACCAGCATCCCATTCGTGTATACAACAGGCGGGACAAAAGGCCACGAAAAAAGCCAAGACCCACTGTACGCCCTCCAAAATGGTTTGGGATTGGATTACCTCTATTATGTGCGGCATCAGGTAAAAAAGCATCAATTCATCAGTTTTTGCGTGTCTATTGAGTTTTACGAGCTAACAAAACAACGGCTTGGCTAGATTGAAAACCAACTGACACGCATCTTTGAGCTTTTATTACCCCCTTCGCAAGTTACTGCCCTCTTCACGGGAGACCATACGAGGGTTGGTGCTGGAAAGCCGGAAGGGGCTGCCAAGGGTATGTTTGGTTTTGTATTTGCCAAATGGTCAGTCGCGCCTGCGTCTTAATGATTGCAACATATAAACGTAGGCATTGCTACGTTTTTTCAAACCCCAACAACCGCGTCCTGTCTCGGATGCAGGAAGAAGGTGCCGGTGGATAGGGCCGTTTGTGATGACTGCGTACCATTGGTTAGAATGCACTTTCATCATGCAGTTAGACAAAGTGTCATCGCTAATGGTTTGGAGGCAGATTCCATCGATTTACCATCGACTTGTCACCGTCTTGAATGATATCCAGCGTCGCAATGTGGCTTTACATGCCATCAGTCGACAAGCTCAGAAATCGAGGGCGTGGCCAGTTCTTTGTGAAAACAGGTACGTGGCCGACGTGAAAATCGATGCTTGGTGTGATTGGGTCCTGATGAAGTTTTCTTGTACCTAGTGACAGCGACATTTTCTGGAAGCGAGCCAAGGCTGTACGGGATCAGGAGCGGGCCGCTGCAGATGTACTGAGATTGGAAGCCGATCCAAATTGGTTAGCGGGGTGAAGGTATCTCAAGGCTGTCGTGCGATGCATCGATTATTCACAATGTTGGGTGTAATGCAAAAATGAATGGATAATTATTTCATGCATACGGGATGCCTATACAAGATGTTACAGCCTATTCTTGAAACCAGAGCCCCGTCTACAACTGTTTCTACCTGTACGTACATACGTTACATCCACGGATCTGTCATATGCGAATTCTTCCTCGCCGCCCGTGAAAGAATGCAAAGTTGACATCCAACATAACCAACACCATAACGAGCACGATGGTACTCGCCAAGAGTAACCATTGCCCAAACAACCACAAAATCACAGGGAATGTCAAATAAAAGCCCCGTAAACCCAATGTATGGAAGATCCCACCCAAATTGAGCAAGCTCGCAAGAGTTTTAACGTCCCGCGAGAGTGAGTCCTCTGCTTCTTCCACTGCCACGCCATTTCCGTTGGCTTCAGAGTAAGCAAGAACGCCGTCTCCATTCGCATTCGGTGACGAAACAGCGCCGTGTGACCGGGGATTGTATGGTGGACATTGGGAAGGAAGGGCAAATGCGGCGGTGGCGAAAAACCCAACGTGAATAAAGTATCGCATGGACTGCGTAAAGCAGAAGAATGAGCTCGCAAAGCAGGACATTAGAATGACTGACCAAGTGACGACGTTTTGTTAAATTGATTAATGTCAGCGGATTGAAATGATGGTAGAATGACATACTTATTTTCCACTTGACTCTGACTCCGTCGTCGGTCTCAGGGAACGCGGACATTCGGGAGCGTTGGCCCATGAATGCAGCCAAACCAACCACGAGACTGACGGAAACCGTTGCCAGCAACGAGGATGCCATCAACCTGATGATCAAAAAGTTGTTCAAAATAAGCCGACTTTTTTTTTTCTTGTCCCAGCTAAACCCGCAATCAACGAACCAGTTCCGAAGTGTTTGAACGCACAGTACACCATCTTTCTTTTGTGCAATTACATAGCACCATTTTCTCCGCGCGTTCCTACAAAAGAGACCCATTGTTTGTTGATACGTCTTTCCATAAAAACCTGGCAAGGTCCAAAAAAAGAGTATTCTCAAAAATACCTTGTTAAACCAATAACAGTGCTTTCAGGGGTCGCAACGACAGAATACACAAGCCAGACATGGTATGCAAGCACAATGATCAAAGATAATATCGGCTCAAGTAAGCTTGGATGAAAGGCCATGGCGTGGACCTTTTGAAAGTGCCTACGGCAAATGCCGAAAATGGAGCTATCGAAACGCTTAAAGATCCAGAAAAATAACAGTAGATAGCAGTCGTTCCGATAATAAAAAGCCCTTGTTCGCTAGCAGGCGCTGGCTGGGAACGATCCAAGCCCTAACCCTAACCCCCACATTCAACAGCAACATCCCCAGACGAACCCCAAACCAAAAAAAAAAAAAAAAAGAACACCAGAGCCTAATCCGCCATGAGGTGTGAAAATCGCGCCAGAGGTCCATTGCGCGCTATGGCGATTGCTGTGTCATCTTCACGTGATATTATAGATCTGGATCGTTTGGATTCCAACCAGCGCATGGGTGATGTCAGGCCTATTCCTGTTGGGAGTTGGTCGTGACACACAACCCACGCTGGAACTTGCAAACCAGGCAAGATGAAAACGCTCTCAAGTGTGATATTACTCTTGGCGATTCTGTTTGCAAGGCCCAATGTGAGAAGAGTAGCTGCAACGGCCTTGACGTATTCAATGGCGCCTCACGAACGGGCATGCTTTTACAACCAAGCGACTCGAAAAGGAGAAAAGATTGGCTTTTACTTTGCGGTAGGCCCTAGGCCGAATCTTGCAAACGCAGACGGGATACGACCCATATGCATTCCTTTTTTTTGTCTTGTCAGGTTCAAGCGGGCGGTTCCTTTGACATTGACTATGAAGTGACGTCCCCCGCAGGCAATCGCATCTTGAATGGCCGCAAGGAACGGCAGGGCGATTTTATCTTTTCTGCCAAACAACCGGGTGAACATGCCTTTTGCTTTTCCAATACCATGTCCACATTCTCTCAGAAAATCATCGACCTTGACATTTCGTCAGAGAACGAATTCACTGCACTCAAGGCGACCGCCGAGCAACACGTTAAAGGTCTGGACGACAGCGTTGGTAACCTAAACGGTGCCCTCAGTGGAATACAACGCATGCAAAAATATTTCCGAACAAGGGAGAATCGGAACTTTGATACAGTGAAAAGTACAGAGGCGAGAATCTTTTGGTTTGGTGGAGGTGAGGTTGCCCTTGTTGTTCTGACCGGGCTGCTGGAGGTCTTTGTACTTGAAAAGTTGCTCAACAGCAACCGTACCATAAAAGTCTCCTTTTAGGAATATTCATTACTGTCTTGGATGTAGATTACCCATATGTTCTGACATTTGATCATTATTTGGTTCCTCACATCCATCTGGCAGGCGGACGCCTAGACGGTTCACACTATGTGTTGGCAAAGCCATGGCGCAGGTGGCTGGTATGTAAATTGCTGCGCCCGTGAAAAATGAAAAACCAGTTGCCCCGCCAACCAGAACAGCCAATCAAGCTGCCACTAAATTTCCGATGCCGCGCCCCTTGCGCAGTTCCTCACGGCTATAAAAAGGCGACGCTTTCCATTCCCCCTTCTGTTTTCTTTAGTCCTCCACGACGTTGACACAGATCAAATGACCCTTTCGCCTTTTACTAAAGAGTCCTGTGTGTGAGCGTCACAACGTGGAGTTGTCAATTTTTGGGACCCTCACTTTCTTTTGTATAAAGAAGGATGAATTTACTGTTAAAGGAAGAAACAATTATTGAATATTTCCATGGAATTTCACCATTCTATTGGCTGTATGGATTTCGTACAGAGTATGATGAGGAATAGGGACTGCCTGCAGAAGGGCCGTATGGCGCTCGCCGTGCAGAAGCCAATCATTCACGTAAAGACGTACGTGTGGGTGGGTTTTTACTTGCGTGTGGGCCATCGTTGTAAACCTGAGAGACACACCTGACATGTGAATGTAAAAAGCACACTTGTAGTAATAATATGTGTAGATCCGCATCCGCACGCGCAAGTCAATTAAACGAACTAATGGGGCCACCATCTTATTGTAACACTTGCACAAGAGCCTCCACAAAAGGTTGAAATAAATAACCGCTTGGAACTTGCATGGTTTACTTTGTCACGCGACTCATCCGTTTGACATAAAAGAACGCAGTTGAATTGTTTCCTCGCAGGTTTTTGTAGTTGCAGGATTTACAAACTCTTAAAGCCATACACACACACGTTTGAAAACAACATCTTTACAAGATGCCAGAGACAATCACCACCCCGATAACCAAACTCTTTGGTATCAAACACCCTATTCTGCTGGCCGGAATGAATGTGGCAGCAGGCCCAGAACTAGCAGCTGCAGTGTCGAATGCTGGTGGTTTGGGCGTTATTGGTGGATTGGGTTATACGCCAGACTTTTTAAAGCAGCAGATTGCCGTTTTAAAGGTAAAATAGTGGCAACTTTTAGCGTAAAAAACTACAGACTAATAAAATTTTGGTTATATAAAAACCCAGGAAAACTTGACATCGCCCAATCTCCCATTCGGCATTGACCTTCTCCTCCCACAAGTGGGAGGAAATGCACGTAAAACCAATTACGACTACACCCATGGCCAACTGCCCGAATTGATCGATATCATCATCGAGTCCGGTGCCAAGCTTTTTGTATCGGCTGTCGGTGTCCCATCAAAAGAGATTGTCGACAAGCTGCACAAGGCGGGGATTCCCGTGATGAACATGATTGGTGCTCCAAAACATGTTGAAAAGGCGCTGGCGGCTGGAGTGGACATTATCTGTGCACAGGGTGGTGAAGGCGGTGGTCATACTGGTGAGTTTGTCGTCAACAAGCTTTTGAAGCTATGGGGGACTGAGACATGCCTTCTTGCTTGACCACACCAGGTGACGTTGCAACTAGCATCCTCATCCCAAAAGTAGTAGAGTAAGCGTCTCCATCTACCTACCTAATACCGTTCATGCGGGCGTAAAGCTGACCATCCCCACCATCTATAGCATCTGCCGCAAGCACAAGTCGCCTCTGACAGGCCTTCCCGTGTCCGTTGTGGCCGCTGGCGGTATTTACGACGGGCGCGGTTTAGCAATGTCGCTCTGCTTTGGAGCAGACGCAGTCTGGGTCGGAACGCGTTTTGTCTGCGCAACGGAGGCTGGTGCTCCCCCGCGACACCAAAAGGCGATCGTTGATGCCGGCTATCACGACACTGTCCGCACCATCATTTTCACCGGCCGTCCACTACGTGTCCTTCGAAATGAATACATTGATGAGTACGTGAAATCCTTGCGAAATCGTGCAAGATTGTGAATTGACCTTGATGCTAACTGAATGTTCTTAGATGGGAACAATACAAGCAAAACGAGATTCGCGACCTCACCTCAAAGGGCATCATTCCCGCCCAACACGACGTTGAAGAACGGAGCAAACGAGGAGGGGACGATGCTGATGCATCTCTCTTGATAAAGTACCGTCCTTTGTTGATGGGGCAAGTCGCGGGTGCAATTGAGGATGTAAAGTCAGCCAAGGAGATTGTGGACGAGATGATTTCTGGAGCGATTCAAGCTTTGAAAGGGAGTAATGCATTGATTGGGCCGGCACCAAGGATGTAAGCTGTGCGTAATATGATAAAGGGCTCCTTGTATGACTGGATTACAATACACATGGGAAGAGCATTACGATACATAAAATACTTTTTGAAATCAGAATGAATTGCGGGATATCCCTCCATTGTAGATGGACGAATAAAACCAAAAAATACAAGCATCAAAAACGCGGCCAGTCGAACTCGAACTCTTGCCTCATTTGATCTTTTCACATGCAGTGTCCAAATGCGTCTAAATGAGGGTGTCATGTGCCAGTGCTGTGCCACCAGATCGGGGGACATCTCCCAAGAAGCCTTTCTGGTTGTTGTTTTCGTCCTTTCGCCTCCTCACCGACTCTCGCATTCCTTTTACGCACATTTACCGTTTGGGTCTTGACTCTTGAGCAATATGACCGACCAGACCTTTGGCCCTGAGCAATTTGAGTACACTGAGAGGGACCTCATCCTCTACGCTCTGGGAGTTGGAGCCACCAGAGACGAGCTGCAATGGGTGTACGAGAACAGCGAGAACTTTAGCGCATTGCCTACTTTTGGCGTTGCACCCCCGTTCTCGACCATGATGAACACACCCTTTGGTGACTTTATTCCCAACTTTAACCCCGTATGTCAGAAATAGGACTATTGTTCAACCATTTTCATTTGCTCACATTTGAACTTTAGATGCTCCTTCTTCACGGCGAGCAATTCCTTGAACTTCACCGCCCTATCCCCACCTCTGGGATTCTCACCACAACTGGCAAGATTGTGGATATTCTTGACAAAGGGAAAGGCTGTGTTGTGATTATGGGCACCACCACGAAAGACGAGCAGGGCAACGTCATCTGCTACAATGAGTTCTCAAACTTTATTCGTGGCGTAAAGGGTGTTGGCTCCAAGACGCCAAAGGACAGGGGCGCGGCCACCGCGTCGAACGAACCCCCAAATCGCGCTCCCGATGCTGTGGTCAAGGAAAAGACAACGGAAAGCCAAGCTGCCTTGTACCGATTGAGCGGAGATACCAACCCATTGCACATTGATCCTCAAATGAGCAGCATCGGTGGTTTTGAAGTACCTATTCTGCACGGACTTTGCAGCTTTGGTATCGCTGGCAAGCACGTATTGAAGACGTTTGCCAACTCGGATGCTACTAAATTCAAAAACATCAAAGTCCGGTTCAGCAAGCATGTCTTCCCTGGTGAAACTCTTCAGACAGAGATGTGGAAGGAGGGAAACAAGATCATCTTCCAGGTCCGCGTTGTGGAGCGCGACGTGCTTGCCATTTCTAATGCTGCTGTCGAGCTGGTCGGCGTGGAGGGTGCTGATGCGGGTAGCGGCAGCGCATCTTCTGATGGTGCGACTGGTGGAGTGGCGGTACCTGGTTTCAAGGCTAGCCAGATTTTTGAAACCTTGAAAGCCGGAATCGAAGCTGGTTCTGAGCAGGACAGGAAGGCACGTGTGCAAAAGGTGCGTTTAATCTGTTTTCGTACGCACGTCTTGGAAGTCTCAAGACGGTAACCAACTGTATATTCTCTTTTAGGTTAAAGCTGTTTTCCAATTTGACGTGACCAACTCTGAGGGCAAGTCTGCCTCATGGTACATTGACCTCAAGAATGGCCAGGGCCAAGTTGGTGCTGGTGCAGCACCTGCTAAAGCCGATGCCACCATTCTCATTGCTGATGACGATTTTGTCAATTTGGCCATGGGGAAAGCAAATGCCCAGAAGCTGTTTATGAGCGGAAAGATTAAAGTAAAGGGTCAAATGATGTTGGCCATGGTGAGTTCCTCAAAACTGTATGAATTCAAGATTGCAACACCAAAGCTAAGATCGCTTTCTTTTAGAAATTGGACGGAGTCCTTCAGGATGCTCGCAAAAAGGCCAAGTTGTAGATAGTCCACATATCCTTGTGAAAGATATAAAATATTAATGAATCACGTTTGGCCTGCGCATTCCAGTGCTGAATATAACCGTGGTTTGATTACTCAGACGCCAAGTGGGTCAGTCAGCCCCTCCCCCTTGCAGCCGACCAAAGCGCTGCTCATCTACACACCTCACTTTTACTGCCTGCCCTTCCTTTCATTTCTGTTTTACCATTTCGTTTGTTCATTGATTCCCTGCGCAGGGTATTGTTTCGCATCTTGTATCAGTTTCTGCTGGCTGTGATTTCAAAGCAAATGTCCTTCTTTTTCTCGAATCCACTTGACGAAGCTGTCGGTAAGAATATCAATTTCATGTGTAGTTGCTCGTTGAGGTGTGACCGAGTTGGAATTCTATGGTATTTAACGGACATTGTGCATTAGACAAAGCCACTTCCGAAAACCTACCTATCGGAACCGAAGACCTTGTCCTAAATTTGGAAATTGCGGATAAAATCAAGGCGAAGGAAGTATCTGGAAAGCAAGCTGTGCAAAGTCTGAGGAGACGGGTGAACCACAAGAATCCAAACGTTCAATTACTCGCATTAAAGGTTAGTATTGGACGAAATGAACGATAACGGCCCCGTCGCGCTCAGAAACTTAACTGGCTTGCTGTGGTGCATTTTCTTAGCTCACAGACACTTGCGTCAAAAACTCTGGTCACCATTTTGTTCAAGAGGTTGCCTCTCGGGAATTTACAGACAATCTTGTGTCCATTGCACGAGCACCGGTAAGCATTATGAACAAGTTCTATGAACAAGTTGGAAGGGTTTGGAACGCATAGTAACAGCATGTCGACGCATGGTAGATTGGAACCAATCCCGACGTACGGCAAAAGATTTTGGCGCTGATACAGTCGTGGGGCTTGGCATTCAAAACTAAATCGGATCTCCGATACGTTACTGAAGTTTACGAATCTCTCAAGCAAGAGGGTAGGCGATCGTAACATCACACTCTATTCTATCCTAGAAAGGCTAATGTTTTCAATTTTAGGAATCACATTTCCTCCAGTGGAAAGGGCCGAATCTTCTGCTGCGATGATTGAAACAACAACGGTAAGAAGCTACACCTCGAAATACTCTCAATTGGAAGGGATGCTCACGTTGGTGCTTGTCTAGGCACCAGAATGGACGGATAGCGATGTTTGCATGCGATGCCGGACGCAGTTTACCACTTTCAATCGAAAACACCACTGTCGAAATTGCGGACAAACTTTTTGTGGACAATGCTCGGCGAAGACTCTTGCACTGGCTCATCTTGGCATCGTGCAAGAAGTGCGTGTCTGCGACACCTGCCATTTGAAACTGACATCCAAGTCACCACCGGGAACTCCTCATCAACCTAGGGCGTCATCTTTGCCGATGCCTCGGGACAACGATGCAGCAAGGAAGGAGGAAGAAGACATACAAAGAGCCATTGCGCTCTCTCTGGAAGCGGGTAAATCTCAATCCTCGTATCGGCCGGCAGCAGTCACACAGCCGAAACCTAAACCTGTCGTGCGTGATGAGGAGGAAGATGAGGATCTGAAGGCCGCTATAGCGGCATCGCTGCAGGACGTAAAGTCAGACTATACAACGGATCGGCCGACATATGAGTATAAGACGCCGAACGCAGCTGTTTCACAACCTGTGAGGCGGGATTCGGTACCAGCATCTAGCCCTCCGGCATATAACCCGAACGAGCTGAGTGCAGTTGAGCTGGAGAATATCCGCCTCTTTTCGGAGCTTGTGGAGCGAACAGAGGCGGATGTTGCTACGCATGGGTTGGGAGTGCTTGGTCATTCGCAGATTCAGGTGCGTTTCATGAATAGTCGCTGTCAGGTATTACGTCGATGCTCACCCCGTTCTTGTTTCAGACACTGTATGCGCAAATTGCAACAATGCAACCAAAGTTGGCGCGTAATCTCGATGAGACAGTACGGCAATACGGGACGTTTTATGATCTGCATGAACAGCTTACTGCAGCCACCAAAGAGTATGACCGTATGCTCCAGGAGCGACTTGCTGCGGCTGGGTACGCCCAACCATATGTCGCTGCACCGCGGGAGTATCAGCAGTACACACAGTCTCCTCTGCCGAATTCGTACCAACCGCAGCCTCCCGCGGCTGGATACAACGCCGCGCCAGCGCCAAGCTCATATGCGCCGGGGTATGGGGCACCTCCTACCCCTGGACAGCCTGGCGGTTATTATGGGGCTCCCGCCCAGTCCGATCACCCCCAACTTCATGCGCAGGCATCGGCTGGAATGCTACCTCACCAGTATGCACAATATGCACAAAGCCAACCGGGTATGGCGCCGCCCCAAAATTATCAAGATCCATCGCAGCAACCTCAACCTTCAGGTATTGCTGCCGACCAGTACCAGAATATCCCGCAATCGCCACCTCAGCAGCCTCTGTCTGGGCCGGCCCTGAATCAACCACAGGATGTACAGCCCCAGCAATTGCCATCTGTTCCACCTGGAGGTGCTCCCGGCCAATATTATGATCCTAATCAGCAGGGTGTGACATACCAGCAACCACCGGCGCCCCAGCAGTACCCAGTGGAAGCTATTCCACAACAGCAAACTGGGGCTGCCCCTTACTACGCCAATCAAAACTCTGCGCAGCATCCCCAAGGTTCCTTTGCCCCATCCCATATCCCAGGACCCGGTGATGCAGCTGCTGCGCCAGCCGGTTACCCTCCGCAGAATCCACAACAACAACAACAACAACAACCACAGCAACAACCGCAACCACAACAACAAGCAGCCGCTCCGCCTGCTCAAGGTTCCACCACTTATACGTACACACAACCACCGACGCATTCGTTTGCACCACAGCATGGCCAACCTCCGGCGACCCCTCCACAGCAATACTTGCCCCAGGCATATGCACCCCAGCAACCGGTCGGGTACGCACCAACTGCGCACCCCATACCCGCGCCTGTAGTACAGCAGGCCCCGCCTCCACCACAACCAGAGGCCCCTCTGATTGAACTGTGAGAGAGTTTCATGTCATTTGGTCTCAAATCTTTGATGAGCAAACCCGTAATCACCCATATTCCTACCCTTTTCGATTCTCTCTGTCGGAGCTGTGGATGTGATTCGAAATCAGGAGATTGTGTGGATACATTACCGAGCTGTCTTTAGTTTTTGCAGAAAATGTTGTTTTGAATGCGTGTTGCAACTGATAACTGTCGTAAAACAATATATTTTTCGTTATTGTTTTAATCGTTTGGATGTGAGTTTTTGATGGGTTGCAGTTGTGTGGTTGTATACCCTTGTCGCGCTAATGAGTTACCAGCTCATTTACAAAGATGATTAGCCCGTTAGTTCCTACGTTTTGTCCTTAGCTTATTAGAGCCCCTGTTGCGAGTCACTTTTACGTCCTATCCATTTTCAAAAGATGGCTTGCTAGGCCCGCATGTATATATTTTTCTTTTTTTGCTTATTCATTTTATTTTGGATGCGTGAGTGGGCGTTCGGTGGTATGTGAGTGGATCAACAAAAAGATTAGTTTTCCTGGTCTCAAGATATTTGGAAAGTCGTAATGGGAGCATTTTTCATTCATAATGTGCACGAATCTGAATTGACGTAAATCACTTGCGAGATAAATCCGAGTGATGAACACGGCAAGATTTCACACTACGTCAAATCCATTCAAACCCAAACATCTCTCACCCAACTTGAACTCCAGCCTGCGCCATTAAAATCTTTGCAGGCGGGATATGAAGCTCATCATTGACTTTTGCCCCCATATACTGTCGTAACAAACCTTTGAGCTCATCATTCTGCTGTTGGATAGATTCCACTTGTTGTGTCAAATGGTAGCGTGCGACAAGCTCTGCATTGTAATTTGTCATTGCAGCATGAACGGCCTGATAACATATGAAACGTTTAGCGGGATAACTTTTGACTATAACGCCAGGGAAAATGAAAACAAGATGGGGGGCGTACCGTCCAGACACGATATTTATCATCATCAATGACATTGGCCATGCGCTGCCAGTACGAGTGGAGGAGCTCGCTGCGTGATTGCGTGTTTGATGTACCATCTGCGTTTGTTATGGCGGTTTCGGTGTCGCTGGGTGGCTCGAGA
This sequence comes from Spizellomyces sp. 'palustris', assembly GCA_006535965.1. Classification (NCBI taxonomy): domain Eukaryota; kingdom Fungi; phylum Chytridiomycota; class Chytridiomycetes; order Spizellomycetales; family Spizellomycetaceae; genus Spizellomyces; species Spizellomyces sp. 'palustris'. The sequence continues at coordinate 595,582 of QEAR01000002.1, read as the reverse complement.
TCGGCATCTGACACCCCCGCACAATGGTTGATTTGTGAGGAAAATGTAAGACAAGAAAATGTTTTTTTTCATGTGTATTTTTGCTCACCTGGTAGATCATCCTCAACAGGTCGGGGTTCATTTAAAGTATCAGCTGCTGAAGGAACTCCAACCTTTCTCGTTCTCTTATCATCCACAAATTTACGTATAGTCCCGACAACTTCATTTGGCCCAATAAGCTCTACTTCTTCCTGTCCATTTCCATCTGTTGTTGAACTTTTGATAAAGTATCCCATGAGTCTTTCCATATCTTCCATGCTCTCAACGCCAAGCGCCTTGAATATCGAGTCAAGCTTCATAAGAGATTGCTCAGAAGATTGAAGGGGAACAAGAAGTTTTTGGAGCTTTTCTTCGACTAGGAATGATGCCTCGGTGCACAAAAGGTCTAGCATTCTTTTCGTGGTTGCAGACGACGGACTTGGGTGGTGTTGATGTGTCGTCGATGACGCGAAAGGGGTGGTGTCGTCCGTTGCAGCAAGAAGTTTGGCAGCTATTGACGGCCGAGGCTCATCATCGTCGGCGGTGCTGGCGATGGCTTTGTCTGCAGACGGCGCTGAAGTCTCGGCTGTAGCGTTGCCGCGAGAGGATGGACGTTGAGTTTTGGTTGTGGCGGCAATGGCAGCCACTTTAGCAGAAGGTGAAGAAGAGTGGAAAATGGATGGGTCGACGGTGCGGAAGAGGTCTTCCGGGGATGGTGTTGGTGACCATGGAAGGCCGAGTTGCTGTTCGTGAATGATTTGATCTGCCTGTAGTGGTCATACTTTTTGAATACAAGGTTCCCTGCATATCGCCCCACCGCTCGAAACAGATTCCATCATAAACGTACTTGTAACAGCTTTCGCATAAGCTCTTTAGCCATTTCCTCATTCATTTGCCAAACTTCGCGGAATTTCTTTCCATCAGTAACTTGGAAATGTCTAAATTTCTTTTGCAGCTCCTGTGTTGATAAATATTATTGAGTGGTACGTTCGTATACTTGCCAGTCAAAGAAGCCGAGTGCCGACCTTAAACTGCTCCGTTATTCGCTTGTAATCGTCAGTCAACCCCATGTATTCTTGCTGGAAGGATTTTTCTTGCTTGGAGAGTTTCGCTTTGAGGGTGTTTAGGTGATCCTATGTGCGCAATGACTGCTGAGACTTTCCCCAGTTCCACCATAAAAAAAATGATTGTTTACTGCTAGCTTACCGTCAATCTTGTTATTTTTCTCTTCTGTGCTCCTAGTATTGTTCCGTTCTCCTCGTCACGTTTTTTGAGGACCTGAAAGTTATACTCGAGCTTCTCCGTATTGAGCTGGTAGGTTGCCCGCATCTTTTGGTTTATAACGTCACTATTAGCATCGAACAAGATTGATGCACAAATTAACTGCTACTGTTTTTTTTTACCTGTTGCAATTGCTGCTCCAGAACCTGAACATCAGTCTCCAGCTTGATTTTTACCAAGTTGTACTCTTCTGCATCGTGTACACGCAAGGCTTCAAGTTGCTGGACATGATCCTCCACTCGATCGCCACGTTCTTCCATGTATTTCCTATTTGCGTATGTGAGGTCTTCAGGATGAGAGTGATACAACGGCATCGTATCAAGTCATCTTACGCTTCATTCGCTGCCCGGGTCTCAAATAATGTATCGACGTCTTTAACGTTAGCATCAATCAACTCTGTGCGCTCCTCCACAAACGCCCGTTCGATCTGTTCTAGTTCTTCTCGTAGAGTTGTCTGAAAAGCTCTATGATTTGTTTCCATCCGGCTGAGAAGAGCATCTGACCAGACAGATACAATCAAATGGCAGGTAAATTTAGGATCAAGCATAAGGCTCCAGTGAAACATTTGTCATGCAAAGGGTTTCTTACCAATCTCTTCGGCTTGTCTCTTCAACTCTTTGACGTATTCGTCATCCTTTGATTTGAGTTCCGTAACGTACTCTTCAATCAGCTTGTTTTTTACACCAATGAGATTGTCACACGCATGCTTTTGCTCCGTCAGAAGCTATGGATGAAATGCAAAAAGATTAAAACGAACGTTACCCCTCAGTACGAAAATGCGGACTCTTCTCTCACGCTAACCGGAACGGATTGAACCGAGTATAACTCACCTCATACAACTCGTAAGGACCCCCGGTTGTTCCCAGAACTTTATTCCAAACATCCCCAATGTCTGTCCCCATTTCTGAACTACGATTTCGCTCTTCATCTCTCTTTCGGTTCCACTGTTGCACCTTGCGTGCCTCCTCCTGTCGTCTACCGTCCTCCCGAGCAACGAGAGAAACGCGAACGGAAGTAACTTGATCGTTACTGGCTTGCTATACCCATGAAGCCATTGTGCTGTAATGAGACACAGAAACATTTCCTTGAAAGCATCGCCACCAAAAATCGTTTATTACCTTGGTAGATTCGATCCTCTGCTTACTGGTTGATACCTGTGATTTGGATTTGCTAGCCTCCGCCTGTGACGGCTCCGGCTTCTTTGTCCTTCGAGCAGTAGAAGCGTCTGAAAAGTTTCCCCACAAAATGCATAGTCGAGCTGATGAGAACAAGCAGAGGCACCAATTCTGCCAAAATACCACTACGCACCCTCCGTCTTCTCCGGTTTCATCCTTGCTAATCGCCTGGCTTCCATCCGTCGTTTTCTACTTGCAATTCTAGCTTCTCTACTTGCATCCCCTTCACCTTCCCCTTCGATATCACCCTCCCCAATAACATTGACACCTCCTTCATCTGCCTCTCCGCCGTGTCCAGGACCACTACTGGCCCCACCAGTAGGGGTCCCAGCGTGTGGTTGAGCTACCTCGTCCAGATTCAAGCCGCCAGCTTGGGCGCTAATATTAGACATATCGAAACTAATCCGTGCAATAGAGAGCGTCCGCAGAGTTACCTTGGGTCGGTTAGCTAAAGGTTGGTGATCTGAGTCGATTACTTCAGCAGATTATGTAAGTCATCTAAACTCATGATCGTGGCTTTTGGTCATGGTTTGGAATGACTTTTGGAAATCTGAACGTGCCACATAAGTCTAGTATTGGCATTACAAAATTTGGTATAGGAAGACCACTGAGGCAGCAATAGATAAGTTATATACAACAATTGATTTGTCGTTGAACAATCAGGATTCGAAGCGCATCTACCAACGGCTGTGCTACAGTACAATACTGCATATGCCGTGCATGAAACTAATTATATCTGATGTCTGAAAATCTAGCATCCATCTAGTGAATATGCACACAACTGTCCGTGACCAATGAGATCCAGCCCATGTCTCAATCAAGATCCCTTGGAATGCAACATCGCTATCTTGCGAAGCCTTCTTGCTTCGTCGTGCTTCTCGGCCTTGTCAAGCAACTGAGCAACGTACATGCCAGCTTCCCCAAAATGCTGATTATGTTTTCGAGGCATCAGCTCCAGTAGCACACGTAGCGCGGATTCTACGTCGTGATTATCACCGTAAGCTACTATCATAGCTTTAAAATTCTCCGGCGTAAATTCATAGGACTCTGTCGCCAACGAAATGACTTCTTCGCGCATGGTCTCCAGCTGCCCGCAATCGCCGCACAACCTGATAAAGCTAGTTACGGTCTCTCCGCGTAGTAAAACATCGGACCCTCGTAATCGCTTCCAGATCTTGTATCCATCATCCCATCGATTAGCTTTACGATAGGCCGTCATTAGGACACCCAATCCAATTTGGTCTTCCGCGTGCCCAGCCTTAATCTTTTTCTGGTACCAATGTTCAGCTTCCTCCACTTTACCAAGTGCCGCATAAGCTGCCATGATCGTGTTAAACGTAGCGCCTGAAGGGGCCAAGCCAGCTTCAATAACTTCCTTGAAGCAGTCGAGCATCGCTGGCAGGTTGCGATTTCCGTAATAGCTCATAAACGTCACGAATGGAATGTCTGAATTCCCCAGTAGCTCTGGTTCTCGCTTTATCAGGTCGAGGATCTTTCGCGCGCTCTCAACATCGTTCTGATGCAGGTAACGTTGAATAAATGGGGTGAACGGGGAATTGCTGTCTTCCACTATGATGCCGTCCTTGAGCACCTTTTCAAGCCAGAATGAAGCTTTGTCATCATTCCTAATATTGATGTACCCTGCTATCATGGTGTAATAATTCATATTCGTGGGTTTGACGTTGTATCTCGACATTTCACTGAATAGCTCCTCGGAACGATCCATGTCTCGAGCGCGACAGTTTACGGCCATTAACGAATTGATCACCCTTTCGTTTGGAGAAAACCCAACTTCACGCATCTTTTTATACCAATATTCAGCTCTTTCGACATTGTCATCTCTCCCCGCAGCCTTGACGAGTGTTCCATAGTGGAATTGATCCAAGCTCTCTCCTTCCAGCTGCATTTCTTCTGCAATGGTTTCCGTCATGTCAAGGCCATGAAGCTCCGCGCTAGCATTCAAAATAATGGTATAAGTATAACTGTTTGCCTTCACGCCAGCTGCGTCCATGCGCCTTTTGAGGTCAAGCACGGCCTTCCAAAACGCGCCTTTCGACAGCCCTTTCATGAGAAGGTTATAAATTCTTGGGCTTGTAGCTAGTCCTTCTTCCTCTACAATATCCAGGTATTCTGCAGCTTTTGCGAAGTCATTGACATCGCAACACGCTTTGACTAGTGTCTCGTATGAACGCAGATCAGTGGCGTATCCGTGAGTTTTCATCTCTTTGAAATATTCATGTCCTTGTCCAGTTTTCATAAGAAGGGTGATGACAGTACAACCGACGCTGGTGTCAATGTGTCGCACGTAATCAGCAGCTTTCATGTACTCCCAGACCTCTAGTGTACACTGAACCTTGTCTAGCTCGCGGTTTGGATATGCATAGAGCCCTGTCAAGAGCGCTGCACATAGTTCGTACGGGGGATGCTCCTTCTGTGCGATCATACGTTCAAAGGCGCGCCATACCGGTGGGAAGACTTGGGCCATCCATGACCTCCTCGTATTGAAATCCGTTTTCCTCTGGAAAGCCAGAAGCTCCAGAAGACGTTGGAGAGTGGGTGCTGGCATAGACTGCACTCCCGTCGGCCTATCGGCAATTTCATTAAACGCCTCCATGCTCTCAAGGGCGTCACCGCGGTTGATAGCTTCATTGAGCCGGTTAATGTCCGGATTGGAATCCCATCCTAGCCGTCGTCTTTCGAAACGAGAAGTTTTTTCCGTTTGTCGGGTCGCTTCTCCTCGCAATGTGTGATACCCTTGATCGGATTTCCTTCTCGGCGAGGCATTATAATTCCAATAACAATGCGTTACAAACTGCCTTCTTTTCGCCCTAGATAGTGCGGCATCCCGAGTAGCGAATGCCTGCGGCCATCTACACCGAAGTGCCCATGCCTTAAAATTGACCGACCCCAAGGTGCTCCCAACCATAAACTTGCAAAGACAGTCAGATAATATGAGTGGGGTAATGTTACCCTCATAAACCGAAATTACCATGGCAATCAATATCCAAAAAGCTTACGTTTCGAGGGTGACGACAAGTTCCTGTGTTGCATCATCGCGCTGCTTCCGCACCACCCAAACGGTTTTGCTATACTGGTTATGGGATGGGGCGAGCAGAAAATACCTGGACGGGCGCCAAAGCTGATAGATAATGGTGCTGTCAAAGCTGTCATGTAGTGTCATCCTCAGTGGGTTACCGTGGCAACAAGTACAGTCGCGCGATTACTCCTCCAGGCTGGACGATGGCATTCCAATGGCTCACTAGGCACAATGTGTTTGTTTGGAGCAGGGGAGTCTAAAAAGACCTCCTACCAGGAGGGAACGATTACCATCTTCTGCGCATTGATTTCTTTCCACCAAGGTGCATGTTGCCTGAATTTTGCTCGGTTTGCTCGTTGGAACATGCTTTTGTGGTCAAGATCCCTGGCGGTATCAAGTGACCTTCAGAAAAGTGGCCATAATCCAATAATTTGGTGGTGAAATGGCACCACCCATTTGGATATGGAAAAGCTAGACCTTTGGAGACAATGGAACTGAAAGTACTGGAGTGTTTGGCACCAAAACGCGTTGGTGTAATGCACTGTTCAACCTTGGCTAGCACTTAATTCAGATAATAACCAAACCCTGTAAATCTTTCCAACCACTCGCAATGCAGTTATTATCCTTGCAGTTCACCAAGAAGATGTCTGGAAACGCTGAAATGCAACTTCTTTTTCACTATTTACCCAAGTGCTTGCAACCAGCATACTGTATGGCACAGTCACCAAGATTTGATCGTGCCTCCGCTGTAAGCAAGTAATGATGGGGATCGCGTTTCGCGCTCCGCTCCGTCCATTCCTCGCTGCCTCGTCGCGAAAATATGGGTATCAATTACGATAAGTGGGATAACCTCGAGGAGTATTCTTCATCTGATGAGGACGATAGAGAAAGTGTCGCAGCTGCTCTCCGGTTCAAGACGCTTGCAACAGACGAAACAAAGCCAAAGGGATTGTTGATAACCGTACCATGGGACACATATTGTGGTAGGGCTCTGGGTCGCAGCTGCGTACCAGCGCACTGAACTGAACCATTGTGTCATAAAACATACAGAAGCCGTGCGATGGGCATTGGATCGACACGGTGTTTCATACGTAGAGGACAACTATCCTTGGGGGGGACATGTATGGGCGACTTTCGGGTTTTCACAACCGATGCCAAAAGACCAGCAAGTGAACGTCCCGATCTTTAGATCCGGCAAAGGAGAGGTAGCCCTGCCGTGATTTCACATTTTTAGAGAGTAGTACAACCAACGACTGGGCCTTCCCATCACAATATCTGCAGATCTTTCGACGCTCACCCGTAGACATTTTTACCTGGCTCTTCGCTCATTCCCTCTCCACGACACTCCGCCTTTACACACCCCCAGACGCACTAGACTTTCAGACAATGTACGATACCTTACTAGCACCTGCTGCACGCCATATATTCTTGCACGTGGTCCTCAATGATCATAGGTTGGCGAGGAAATACCTGATCGAGACGGTACACTTGAAACCGTGGCGAGCAGCGTACGCGGTAGCCTGGCCCATATTTCGTCTGGTCATGAAATCGTGGTTCCGAATAGGTTCTCAGCGAGAGTTGCTCAATGCGCTAAACGAAGTGAGCCAAGTATTTTCCAAAGTTGAGGAAATGCTGGAAAAGCAGCGCGCATCGGTACCAAGAGGAAAAGAGCCTTACATATGCGGACCAAAGCTTACAGCAGCAGACATATCGTTTGCGTCCCATTGTATTCCCATTTTGTTTCCCAACCCTCAGAAGGATACCTATGCGACCCGCTTAGGAATGTCAGTGCCTTCGTTGGATGAACTGCCAAAATCACTGGCCGAGAAAGCGAGAGAGTTGCGGGAAACTCGGGCAGGAAGGCACGCCATTAGGATGTGGAGGAAGGAAAGGGGGGATTCGTTGAGAACTTGGCGGACGCGGTACGGGAAAGAGAACAATCCTTGGTGGGCCGATGAAGCACGGTTGAGCAGTATCATATGGGGGATCGTTACAATCGTGATTGGCCTGATGGTGGCCCTTGTTAAGGAGTACGGTTTCTGGTTTGGAACTCTCGTAATGATGGGAGTCACTGCCGTTGCTGCCTGCACCCTAACAATTATGAAGAAAGGCACGGTGTGGGAAACCCGCGTAAAGCAAATGTGGTTCGTCTGCTTCAGCCATCATGAAAACACGTCTGAACCCGCGATGGACAAAGGCATGAAGAATTATGCGAGGATTCCAAACAACACGCTACGGGAAGTCAAAGCATGGACACCATCGCGTGAGAGGGAGCAGAAGAAGGAGCGTGCGATGTAGTAAGGTAAGCGAACAGTGACCGAGAAGTGCGTTACAAATACAATATCAATGGAAATGATGTCTAAGAGATCTATTAATCTCAAACTCTGCATCTCTAACGTGCCCACGACAAATAAAAAATAAATAAAACAATGCTGTACAATTCCCCTGGGAGGGAGGCTGGATGACGGTAGAAGGCCGTCTCACGGCAGCTTCTCGTCACGATGCTTAACATAACTTAGATACGCATTCCATCCCACGTTTACAGAATTCACGACCACCTGGTCAATATTCCTTGTTAGAATGGCCATCATTTACGTATGACACAAAACACATACTGGTTGGTATAAAACTGGAACCCATCTGAAATTGACCAGTTGAATTGGCGTCCATACGGCAACGTCCACAGCATAAGTGGGAAGCACGTCCCGTTTCATCTGTTCTACACCCGATTGAAATGAGTACCCAGACAAAAGGTGAGTGCTAATGAAAAAGAATCCGAGAAACGGCGGGTCAAAAATGACCATATCGGCAACCACTGATTATCGCGTTGGAAAAATTTTGCCAATCAGCTTATACGATCACCAATGTCAGCGGTATGACCGGACTCACCTTTTGTTAATGCGATCTTCCATTTGAGGTTACTTTTCGGTACGTTTAATGTTGTGGTTGATTGTATCTTTCGTTTCATCTACGGGTCGTTGTCAGGCTCGCCGAACTCCCACTTGTCGGTTATGGTCGCGTAATATACACTAACATACCATTCTCTCAAAGTACCCGACAATTTTGTCGTCTAACAATCTATACCAAAAAGTATATCTGAAAAAAGAAAAGATTCTTCAATAGAGTGCCACTAAATTTGAGTCCGCAATTCCTAGATACGAACACTCACAGAGGACCAGCGAAACATACTCCGAAAGATGTCATTGTCAACACTCTTCTCCAATCAACCCCCCATGCTTCCCATCGTCCCGGTCTCTCAGTGTGCTCAAGTGACCCCTTCTCGCGCTCAGACTCCTTGCGCAGGTGTTGTTTTTGGTCTCCCTCCACAAACTTCTGACTGATCAGATCACCGGCGAACCTGCAGTAGTAGAGATCTGAGTACTCAAGGTTCGATAACTACCCAATAAAAAGGTCGGCTACCAAAGCGTCCCAGCCGTCAGCGATTGGGATGTATAGCGCCTGAACAAACGGGGTCAACCTTCACGACTTCGCGCAACCTCTAGGAGATAACACTCCCCTTTCAAGCACAGTGAAAGGAGAAGGAACGTACCAATTCGTTAAAAACCGCGAGTATGCGCCCAATATGGCGGCCATCTTCGAGCAGGGCAGAGCGCACCAAGGATGGGTCCATTGCACATCTGGATTGAATGTTGAGCTCGTTGCCATGGTGATGGAACGTCGAAGCCGATCTCGTTCGTGTTGAGTTTGGAGGCCACCTCCCAGCCCAGACGTAAGCCATGGCAGTCCGACCAGTGTCGCAGCCTTTGAGTACCATCATACGAAATGGTTCACGGATATCGGGCCGGTGTTTGCGAGCAGCTGTGACTCTCCCCACAGCACAGCTTGCTGCCCGCAGTCGCAATTTCGGCGGCAGTGGGGTTCAAGCTGAGCGAGAGGCAGGTGTACCTTGCCTGTTTACCGTGATATCAATATTTAGGCTTACCCATCTTGTATTTTGAAGACATTTCCTTTTCAGAATCCTGTTTCAAAGTTCATCAACCCAATAGGCTACATAAAATGGAAAATGAGCCGAATTGACTCGGCCCGGCATGCATACGAAGCGTGCTCTCTTCAATTTGAAAAGCGGCCAGATTTTCTGCAAGGTATGCATCTGACATTAGCGTCAATTGTGCATTCACGATGTGCTCATATTTTGCCACTATAAGCACTCAATCTTCCGGATAACTTCCAGACATGGTTTGCCATGACATTATTGCATGTGTGGATCTATAATGCCCGTCTGCGGGCGGAAGGACTTGAAGGAAAGGAAATGAAGCAGGAGATCTTTGATCACATATGGTTAGATGTTGAAATCAAGATCCACAAGGCCGGGGTGAAGCGACAACTGTCCAAGATAATGAGTAATTTGGTTAGTGCCTACTATGGGCAAAGTTTGGCGTACGACGAGGGGCTTTATTATGGAGATGCTATTTTGGCGGGAGCACTGTGGAGGTCGGTTTATTTCGAATTCGTACACTGGCATCCCACCCATTAACTCCGCCTCATACTTCTAGGAACTTGTTAGGGTCTCAGGACGTTGACGCGAAGCAATTGGAATCGCTTGTGACGTATGTTCGTAAGCAGCTGCAGCACATTGATCAAGCAGATCGTTCGGAGATACTGGAAGGGAGATTCTCCTTTGCGGATGTAAAAATATAGCATGTAAATATTATTCAAATAACTGTCATCTATACCCCACCTTTACCCTCATTCGTCTAACTGCACCGAACCAACTATGTACATGAAGAGATGATTGCATAAAAAGAGTGCCGCGCGCCCCAAAAATCCTCAATAGTCATCTTTTCCTCGTCGTCGGCTGGCTTTCTTTTGGGCATGCCGTTCTTTTGCCTTGATTTTCTTCTCTCGTTCAATCTCCTTACTGGAGGCGCAAATGAATATCAATAATAGAACACACAATAGAGGGCAGATTCCACCACTTACAATTCCTCTATCCGCTTCAATGTTTCCTCGCTAGGGCCTCTTGGTATCAGCTCTTCCGCTGCTTCGACTATGGCCGTATAGAGCTTGCTTAAGCACTCCTCAAAGTTCTGATGTTGATTTCGATGTCGATCAGAACTGACGACAAACTCTAGCTTTTTGTTGATCTTGTTTGCGTTCTACTTTGCAAACATTTAGATAATGGAAAAGGAACTTCTACGTCTGTGCTTGAGCGTACCTGTTCACGCAGTTTCGCCTTGACTTCGGGTGGTAGCCATTGTGCATACTTGATTGCAAAGCGCATGTCTACCTTTGTATTTACTACGATCGGAACCCAATGGTTGAGCGGGTGAGCCAAATAAACTAGAACTCAGATATCGTTAATTGATACCTTTGTTGACATTCTGCCCTCCAGGCCCGCTACTCCGGGAAAAGGATACCTCCAGTTGCTCTAGAAAAGAATTTTTTAAGACAGATAGGTGCCGCATTCCATTGGCAATACCCGACGCACCTCTCGGTATGCTATCCTTTGAAAATCGACTTATCCAAAGTTCTATATCTTCTGATTCCGTCAACTTGCTCGTTCGCACGGTGGTACATGGCGAAAAGCGGCGTACAGGATGACATGTTCGCCAATTCCAAGCGTCAACGGCACCAGGACGGGATACCACACCGGGTAGAATCCCGCATTTCAGAGGGAATGGCCGCCTTCGAGAAAGCTCGCTCAATAGCCGGAAAGTCATTATGTTGTGATCTTCTGTGTCAAAATGTTGGAAATGAAGGCTCCATGATCGAGGTCACGTGATTTTCTCCCCCACCAATGTCTCGTCGTTGTTCTGCACCTGGTTCGGAGTCCTTTCGCTTTCAATACGGAGGGCGTCCCTGCTGGCAGTATGTCTACCTCTGTCGACGACGTAATTCCCACGTCCAAGGATCGTCGTCATCTTCGTGCCTGCCTGCTTTGCGGATTGATAAAGTCCGCCGCTCAATTCCGTTCCACCGGCTGCGAGAACTGCGATGAAGTACTGCACCTGAAGGACCACGCTAAAAGAGTCACTGAATGCACCTCGGCCAGCTTCGATGGAATAATTGCGCAGATGAGACCGGAGCAATCGTGGGTCTCCCGCTGGCAACGTACGGATAAATTTGTAAAAGGAATGTACGCCATTCGCATCACGGGAAGGCTCCCAGAGGAAGTCCAAGAATTGCTGAACGATAATGGAATAAAGTATCGGCCAAGGGACGGAAGCGTTAGAGATTAGCATCATTGTGGAATGATAGGAAGGAGGAACGAAACTGGCGAAGCGCAGTCGATGTTCCGTGGACAATGTAAACCATGACGTGGAACGAAGTATAGCACTCTGTTCCGTGCGGTTCGTTCACTGTCAATGCGAGCTGACTCTGACGAACGTTTGGTGTCATTAGCCTTATTTGTTATATATATTGGATGCTTGGGGAGCTGTGTATATATACATTTGCGTAGAAGTCGACTTCATAAGGATACCTAACCTGCAGGAGAGTCCCTTTGGGACTTATCCTTGGACCATCTCATCCCGGCATGTGCGGCGTACAACCTCTATGCACAATCACTTGAAAAACTCGCGCGCCGCATCCGCTAATTGATACCCATTTACAAAATCTCGGATCCCAAGCGCTCGTTTCCCTTCAACCTTCAACTTTGAACACGCAAGCCAGCCATCGCCGCACATTATAAAAAGTGTGTGATATTCGTCATCAAACGCTAAAGCACCGGGTGACAGGTCGTTGGGGGTCTTCTTTCCTGGGCCCGTAGCTGAGTCTGGATCGTCCAAGGCAAGAAGTTGGACACGTCGACCCCTAAAGGTGGTATGTAGCGGTATCTTCAAGTAACGTACATATCAGTATCTAGGGTTGGGCAAAGCCAGCTACAATATAACGTACTCTGTATCCGATCGCCCGATGAAGACGATATATTCGTTCTCGTGGTAACTGCCAGTCCACCACTCCCATAGCTTTTGGTATCTTGGGCGCGTGTGACGCCTCCCCATCATTCTGAGGTCTTGCTTGTGCCTATACTCTTTGTCAAAGAAGTTTTGCCTGCACGCACCCAGCAAGTCGTCTCATACCTGACATTCGTCCAGCTCTCTGATCGTCTCCAGCATATCCTTGGCCCCAAGTTCTGCTAGCGCATCATGTAGATCCTTAAAAAACACCTTCGGTGGAACCTCCTACTGGCCGCTATTAACACTCGTCATTCATACAGGAAACATAGCGCAAAGTACGCACGATGCGAGTTTGTTTTAAGATTCCTCCAACGTCGAACCGTTGTGGATCGAGCTCGATAATGGAAACGCCTGTCTCTTTATCGTCGTTGAGGATCGCATACTGAATCGGAGCTGCTCCGCGGTATCTGGCAAGCACAAACCACAATTAGCAGTTGACAGATATAGAGATGGTAAGGGATGGGTACCTCGGGAGAAGGGATGGATGAATATTGAAGGCGCCTGATGGGAACGCTCCAATTACTCTGCGGGGAAGGAAATAGCCGAAAGATACCACCACCGCTAGATCGAAAGGCGCAGGGTAAGACGGATTTGGAATCTACCTTGATGAACACGCTTTAACCCTACTGGAGAAACTTTGCTTTTGAAAGTCGTCCTGCGTACCTTCCAATCTCTAAGGGGTTTCGGGGGTGCGGAATGAACCATCAATCCCTCTTTAACTGCAAACTCCTTGAGGGGTACTAGGAGGCGTGGTGTTACTTTGACATGTAGACCCACGCAAAAGGGTCGAATACGGAAGCCAACCTTCTGCCTTTTTGTTGCGGGGGTTGTCCGGCGGCGTTACGACCTCAATATGTGATATTATACTTCCAGGGTTTGAAACTAGTGGGTTCACCGACACTGGTTTGAAAGACATCTATCTAATAACAAGAACACTGTCGCCCTACCTTGCTCTTCGCGGAGTTTTCGCAAACTGGCAATCGAGAACTCATCCGAGCCGAAAAAGAGAATATTGTATGGTCGGTTCCACTGATGGCATACATGAAACCCACGACAGCTTATTATTCCAAGAGGAGTGCTCCATTTTCGGGGAAAGTATGTCGCAGCGCAACTGCTTCGCAAGATCACCATCGTGGCTTCAAGACAAGAATGCTTGCAGGTGGTCATCATTTGCTCGACAACCGACCTTAGCAACCATCGTGGCACAGACATCCGCGTCACCCAAAGTCCGCGATGCAGTCGATTTCCATCCTCTCCAGTTTCCACTTCGTAATGCAACGGATAGCGGCCCGACGTGGCATACAACCCCTTTCAGCAATTCTACGCTGTCCATTCCATACATCTGCTGGACCTCTCCCTTCGCAAATATCGCCTTCACGTTCATCCGCGGCGAGTCTACGGGCGTGGCAAATATCATTGAAGCGGCCATGGGCTTTCACTTTATCTGTGTGCCGGCCACGCTTCTTGACCACGGAGGCTGCACGCGTGCCAGAGACGTCTCAGGGCGCTCATGATGAATTGGATAGGACTGAGGAAGGCATTGTTCCCAGCATATCTGTGTCAGATGCTGCTGCAAAGGTATGGGCTAAATGAAACTTGCCTCGACATTGCGGCATGAAGGGCTTGCGCCAGCATGATCTAGGGCCATATATCTACGTGAACTTAAGACTCTGATGTTTTCTCCTGGCTTCATGAAATAGCAAATCCATGCAATAAATCGAAAGGCAAATACAAACAACATGCTGCGAATTACCGTAGAGTCGGGTGGTTGTCATGGGTTCCAATACAAGATGGAGCTTACAGCGCAAATGGAGGACGATGATGTGTACGTTGCCGGCTTCTAGGAATCACCTTTACTGCTGGGCACTAATTATCGAGTTTCTGTGTTGTTAGCGTGTTTGAGAATGACGGAGCGAAGGTGGCCGTGGACACGATATCTTTGGATCTCATCAATGGATCAACATTGGATTATGTGGAAGAATTGATTGGATCAAGTTTCCAAGTTGTGAACAATCCCAAGGCGGAGTCGTCATGTGGCTGCAAGACGTCATTTAATGTCAAGCTCTAAACCTGCATACTCGCAAATTATCTAGATAGACATTGTTTGGGGAAACGGGCAAGGGGAGCGAGTGCTGTATTTCAAGCTATCATGTATCATACCAATCATTAAGCCTGCTAAATGCTACATTGTGGTGCTGGCAGGCGTCTTTGCACAACGAGCAGATTGTTTGACGTAAGGATTGGAGAAGGATTTGTCATCATTAACATGCTGCGCTTCGTCTATACTCTGGAAGTCAACGTTTACCATGGATTTATAGTACTGCCATGGACGTATGACGCCGGTTGCACCCTGGCATGTTCGCGACGCTCTTGTGCCCCCCCCCCCCCTGCGATAGTGTGACTGGATCTGGGGAGGTGTGTGATCACACACAAGGTGGAGATTTGTTCGGCCATCTCCCTTGCAACGCTGCTAATGTGGTAATGTGGACGTCGCTTGCAGGTAAATCTAACGTTCGAATAGTAATAGGAGTAGAACAAAAGCTCGATATGGTAGGATGAGTAGAGTATAACACATGAGTTCAAGATGGAACTCTTTGCGATGATGTGTCCAATTCTTGCCATAATTCAGAGAGATTTTCTCTGCTGAGGTGAGGAAGAGATGAATATTCAGCTCTGCACATCGTGCACGAAATAGGATATGGGTGGTCTCTATCTCCAATCCACTGGCCACATGGGTGTTCCGGAACAGGTCCCCAATCGTTCTGGCAACATGCTGTGCACGCTTTATTCGAATGTGGGAACCAGCCATGATATGGAGCTATGGGGCAATGTCACCAAAGGGTTGCTCAGTAGGAATTATGTCGGCAAGCATCCTTCGTCAAGCAGCTGGACGAAAAGCGCGTCGCTGTTGTCAATTCTAACAGCCCTCAAAACCAGAATCTGACGCGATCTTGCCAAGATCTCCCGTCGCCATGGACGATCTCCTCCAATCCTTCGCATCCCGCATAACAAGTATGTCTTACTGGCCGGTTCACAAGGTAAACCCTAATAAGTGTGTACCTAGACTTGAAGGCAATCGCGCTGCTGCGCGCTCCTACTTTGGAACAAAGCATCCTGAACAATGAGGATTTTCAAAGTCTCTGGCGTGCAGTGGAAGACTTGGACCAGCGGGTAGGCTACGTACGCACCCAGATACTGCAAGAGCAGAAAGCACTGGAGAAATCGCACGCTATTCACGAGGCGTTGGATGAACAACGAAAAGACCTGGAGCATATGCTTGCCAATGTGCCTAAACACTTACCGTTGCCGCAGCGATCTACAAAGGCAAGCATGAGATATAATGGTCCAACAAAACATCAAATCCAAGGGACTGAGGCGGAGAACGATGAAGAGAATATGGAAGGGCAAAGGCCGAAGGTGGCTGATCCAGGTTCCCTCAAAATTCTGGGCAATTACCAGAGGGAGAATAAGTCCAAAGTCGTTGGGGGCCTAAGAAAGACGAAGAAGATAGATGCAACGGCTGATGCGTCATCTAAAAAGACGTCAGCAAAGTTGAACACGACAGTAGCGCCTGTGACGGTTGCTGAGGTGAGTGCAAATGGATGGTGACGATGCTTTCAAAATCATCTTGTTGATATCTATCGTAACCTTCAGTTTGAATCATTACCGAAATATTTGGGTGAGCTTCTACTTCTCGTCTTTCCCGAATGAGGTGCTCTACTTGACCATCTATTTTCATTGGTTGCAGTCGGACGACTTAACCGCGATCGTCTAAACGATCAGATCTCAGAATTCGCACAATTGGTGGCTGACAAACATACAATGATGCGAATATCACCACCAAAGATGACAAAGAATCAGCGAGACGTCTTCTGGGAGCACCGGAAAGCTGCAACCGCCGACACAACAGGAAAAGCATTCATAACAGAGAAAGATGTCCGCGAAAAGGGGCAGTGGAGTAAGAGTGCTTTCCGATTAGATCCGACAGGTAGAAGTGTTATAGCTATTATGAGGCATTTGGGGAGGATAAAGGAAGTGCGAGGGGGCGGACATTCACGGATCGTCATCGTTTAGCTATCTCTTTTTAAAATCCTATATAAAAGTCACGCCACTTAATTATATCTCGAAAGTTTCATGTGTATGCAGATACAGCTTGCTTCTGTAATTTATGCGAGAATGCCAACACTCTGATGCAGCAACATACCAAAGGACGGTAGAAGACTGGGGGGTGGGTGCCTTCAATGCCATTTTTAAAACCCCCATGGACACGCCCTGCAAGGAGGCCGTCCCCAAGGGGGCTGTCGCGTCCACGGACAGAGCACGTTCATCTTCCATGTCTGGCGCCGCAAGGGGTGGTTCACGTCCACGGACACGCGCTGCAAGGAGGCCGTCCCCAGGGGGACTGTCGCGTCAAAGTGACACCACATGTGCGAGCGCTTTCCACAATGAATTGACAGCGCGTGAAATGCGCAGCAGGAGTCACGGCGTCCGTCCCTTTGCAGTGTCTCATTGCAGGAGTAGCGCTTCACGTTCGCACTGACGCACGACGTGTGGATGTTCTCAACGAACCTTCCACGGAAATCCACGGCCCGCTCTCCAAGCTTATAAAAGAGCAGCTCACCCATTCCAGTCCCCCTTCATTCGTGTTCAATAACAGAGCAGCAGCTCTCCCCAGTTATGGATGTTGTCAAAGACTATTAAAAGGTGCGTTGTGTTGGAAGGGAGCCTGCTCTATTGCTGCCAGAGGAATTAGCCACCCGCGAGAATAATATTGGAAACAATGCGCTGTTTTGGATTCCATCGGAGGTCACGGTAGAGGTGAGTGTACAGTGGACATCCCACTGCTGAAAGGATCAATCGTTCAGGGCGTGCCTGCAACAGGCCGTCTCAGGTGAAGGATTGCAGCAATGCTCCATCATTGGGACGTGACGCCAAAGGTTATGGGACGTAGTGCTTCGAGTGCCTTCAACGGGACCTGTCTAGCTCTCCGTACGTTGTGAACCGCGGGCAGCGTTAGAAAGTAGATACTGCATGGCGTACAGCTCAACGTCATTTGAATTCCTTCCGAATGCGCGTGTTGGTCGGTCCACTATCTGGATGACCTGCTGCATCGAATTATTCCATCACACTGGTTTTCCCGGTGATAAGACAAATTGCACAATGTCCGGGACAAGTGTTCCTTGGTTCTTCACTACCCAAACGTCCTGCTGATATAAGCTGGTTCTTTGACTCATTCGTTGTCTTGGCAACGGCACCAAAGAGCAGGAGGATTCCCGACTATCGCTAAACTGCGAAGAAGTTCCAGAGTTTTGCAAAAGGCTTTTTCATTCTTGCTGACTGGGAGACTCATTGCTCGGCACCCAACATACACTACCTCCAGTGAACCTCCAAGCATTGCGTGTCTCGTCCTTTGCCCTACTCACTTTCCCGATCACATACATAATATCAAAATGGTCAACGTACGTGCTTTCCTACAAATATGAAATTGCTCGTAAGCCAATGCTTATGCATCATGTCTATCCTTACCTCAATCGTCAGGCTGCGAGGTTAATAACACAAATAGTCATTGTCGGTTCTCAAATTCTGGGTCGGGCTTTCGTCGAAGCGTACAAGCAAGCAGCAAAGAGTATGGGCAGTCATATCCGGTCGGGCATGGCTTGATCACTTCGTTGACAGGACCCTTGCCTTCTAGATGCGGCTCAGAATGCGACGGCCGGCGGAACAGGTCGTGCGGCAGTAGATGCCGCAACACGGAAAACGGGCATAACGGTGGAGGAAGCAGCTCAGGTCTTGAATGTGGATAAGACAGCATCGATGGAGGAGTTGTTGAAGGTAGGCATAGCTGGGATGAGGATTGTATTACTGATGACTGTCGCTTACAGTTCTTTGGCGTCGTCTCAGAGCTATGAGCATTTGTTCAAACAAAATGATCCAAAAGAGGGGGGATCATTCTATCTCCAGTCGAAGGTGTATCGAGCTAAAGAGCGGCTAGAGTTGGAGTTGAAACGAAGAGCAGAAGGAGCTGAAAAGAGTGCGCCGTCAAATTAAGACATGAATGTTGGAAAGCGGGACTGCACTTCGGCTCTGTATTCTCCTCATCTCCTCCCACAATCAAGTTCGTGCTTGGTAGTGGTTTGTAAACTCCGTCCTTTTCATTTAGCCTAGACTAGATTTCCTCCAACACACGCACACACAATATAATTTAGTTTATCCGCAATTCACATTGTTTAAAACAGGATATTTATTAACGAGTCTATACACAAAATAAGAAATCGAAATCGTCACGATATACAAAGAAAAAGTTTCCAAAACTAGCGCTGTTTAGTGGCTTCCGGATTTTCGGATGATCTTATCACCATTCGTTCTCCCAGTGATGTGAATAAACCCTTCGTCGCAAAGCTCTTCGAGCAATGTATTGAAGTCGTACTCTGTAATGTGCTGCAAGTAGAGATATACTCAGCATACTTTTATTCAAAACTTAGCGTGAAATGTCCCAAATTTACCTCATCAGTCTGTTCGTTGAACCCTCGATATGCCTCTACCCACTTGATATTGATTTTATCAGTGTTCGCCAACATATCCTTAAGAGCTCTCCGTTTATCGGCATGCACCCGGCGACTCCTTGAACTGATTCCCGTGTTCACAAGATCTAAATCAATCATGCCGGTCTTCGGATCGATTGCAGCAGTTTGTAGAGCGGTAATGACCAATCTGCAAATGTAACATCACGAATTTGAGCCCCTACACGCATAAGGCCTACTTGGAAACTGGATTCTTACCGGTTGGCTTCCTCGACATCCCCTTTCTTGACCGAATGAGACAACCTGAATATGGCAAGTAGATGAAAACCTGTTGCAGGGGGGTTCAGATCTGTCGCTCGAAAAATCCCGATTTACCTCATTCTAGCATGCGCCTCCGCAAGCCGGATCATACTCTCCAGCTGTCTGGTGGTGAACGTCACGGTTCTGCTTCCACCGTCTTTGCCCATATTTCGCAGCTTGACGTAAAAGTCGATCAATGCCTCCCCAGCCTCCTCTGATATGACAGGATTGATTTTTGATCGGGCATGGTTGATATATCTCGTGAATAACTCCACCGGCTGAAAAGGGCATCTTCAGTAAACTTGAGGCCAAAAGATGATGAAAAATACAAACCCACCACAAATTCCTGTTCCTCTCGTCGTGGTGCAATGTCCCCTTCTCCCAGATAGAATCCGACCAAATGCTGGGCCAATCGTCTATCATCACGTTCATCCGGCTTGTCCAGGATAAGATATGTCAAATCAAACCTAGTGATGTTGTTAGTTTATAATTTCCAGTGTCACAATGTCCCAAACATACCTCGACAATAGCGGTGGGGGGAGGTTCACATTCTCCACCACAGGCAACTTTTCATCGAACTTCGAGTTGATGGGATTCGCACACGCAAGAATTGACGTCCGCGCATTGAGGGTAGTGATAATGCCGGCTTTTGCAACTGAGATCGTTTGTTGTTCCTGCGGACAAATGTTTGCACCTGGAAAGCCTCCTGCTATAATTGACAATAACATACCATAACTTCGTGCAATACTGATCGTGTGTAATCCGACATCTTATCAAACTCATCAATGCAGCAAACTCCACCGTCACTGAGTACAAGGGCGCCACTATAGAAGGTTTCAGCAAGTTATTCGTGCATCGTTTCAGATTAGTAAATATGTCACTCGTACCTCTCGAGAACGAGCTGCTTGCTGTCTGGGTCGCGCGTCACGTAAGCGGTTAGACCGACTGCAGACGATCCCTTGCCAGATGTGTACACCCCACGAGGTGCAATCTTGTGGATGTATTGAAGCAGTTGGGACTTGCTCACACCAGGGTCACCCACCAACAGAATGTTGATGTCACCACGGATTCTAGGAGATCCTGGCTTGTCCTTCGAAAACTTATTCGCACCCCCAAATAGTTGCAGAAGCACACCCTTCTTTACATCTTCCAATCCAAAAATGGACGGAGCAATGGATCTCGAAAGAAGCTCATACAGATCGTCCCTTTGAGACAGGTCTTGTATCTTTTGCTGTAGATGGGGATCTTCTCGGTGAATTCTATCACCCTCTTCAATTTGTACCACATGCTCATTGTCGGCAACAATGCTCTTATCGATTCCAAGACGTTTGTCGTCCGTTCTTTTGATGTGCACGATATCCACATATGTTTTGAAGAGCGCCTTGATGGCTCGTCGCCTTGGGTTGACACGGACTGGAACACCCCTGAAGATTCCGGTGATCTCCACCCGGTCACCAGCTTTTGCGAAATCCACCAAGTCATCGTACACGCACATGGAGACTGTATGTGGGGTCTGTCCATCGGGGGTTTCATCCGGAGTTTCTTGAAGTCGACATATTTGCTTATCAGAGAATACACAACGGTTATGCACCAGCTGCATGGAATTTTTAGACTGGCACGCGTCCCGAGGACACTTGGTGGGTTCCGCAATTCGTCCACGATCACTATCAACAATGACCGTGTGTTCACAGACATGACAACGGAAGAAAGCTGCATAGAACCAATAATCTCGTGAGAACCGATCGCAATAAGTATGTTGGTGCCGCAAATTACCTTGCTTCAAATCCGGAATGATAGGAGAAGCGCGGATAAGAATACCCTTCACGGTTACCAGTTGATCGATATCTATTCAGTTCACATATTAAGTATACTTGTGATTGGACGAACTCATTAGCAGTTTCATGGTCAGAATGTACCTGACGGATTCAGCTCCCGAAGATTGACAGACCTTGCCAAGTTAAACGGGCGCACCTGATACATCATTTGCTATAAGAATATCTATCGAATTGGAGGTGCGAAAAGGAGTATAGGTACCCTCATCGTCATGCCATCTGGCAGCTCGACGTCTTCAAACATATCCAGGAAAATCTCAGTTAATGTGTGATCCATAAGGGGGATGATTTCTTGCGGGTAACGAATCAGTTGATTGTAGAGCTTCCTAGCAGGCTGGTATACTCGGAGATTGCTGCAGTCCAGATTCATATTATAGTCTTCGGATTCTTTGAGCTGCAATTCAATCGACATCATCAGCAAATTGACCACCACGTCCAATTCTCCTCCACCACTCACTTGACGCAAATAATAGGGGTAGAATGGCTCATGGTCCTGATCCATCATGTCTTCTTCGTTATTTCCATCTGCAGCATGCTGGGACTGCGTGAAATTCGTAATGAAATCTCGGAACATCTGCATGGACTCTGCAATGTTGACGGTTGTTCCCCAGATGACCATTCGGATGGCCGCCGGATCTGATGTGGCATTAGTGGTTGAAGTAGGCACCGCTGGTCCTTGAATGTCACTCATAAGATCACGAGGAGGAGCATCACCCTGCGATCCCTGGTCACTTTGACTAAGTATGCGCTCAAAGAAACTGTTTCCGGTCACATCACCACGACGATGGCGTGGGGTGGAGTTTGAAGCACGATTACGTTGACTAGAACCCTGTGTTGCAGGTTGAGAGAAGAACACATCAGTGCTTAGTTGTCTCTCTGCTTGGGGCTCAGCGGCCTCCGACGAAGGGGGATAGGTAAGGGGAGACCCGACACCGTCTGAAGCGAGATGACATTATTAAGAGGTTATTTGACGATAAAATATTGGGCTCCATAGAGCGAAAACCACCTGCTGCTCGACTTCTTGCTGGAGACGTAGGGGGTAAAAAAGCATCACTTCCAGGCTCAACCGTCCGTCGCTGTCTGGAGGCCGCAGATCTGTTTGGGGATGAACTGAGAGCATCGGAAGGGAAAAGTCCGGGAGAGGCGCGGGACGGCCGCCGCAGTCCTTGATTTTCAACGTCAGAGTCCACCCCGGAGGTGCGAGGCAGAGCTGAAGAAGAAAATATCTGTTTCAGGGGACTCGACGCAGACTCTCCAAAGTTGGAAGCTGTTCCCTGAGAGTCATCTTGGATGGGTTGTAGTGCCCTTCTTCTAGTTGATCGTGGCGTCCCACGAGCGCTTCTAGGAGAGGACATGATATGCTCTTGATTACTGTGGTTTGCCTTGAAAAGCTCGGAAAGAGTCAGTTGAAAGACTGGGGTGGTCGGGAGGTCTGACCGATCGGACTTTTCGGACATCGCGCGAAGATGCATTTTAACCGGTTAGTCTATCACGGCCCCTTCCATCCCCCCACCGTTTTCCCACTGCGAGCCAGCAAGCAAGTAAAAAGCCTGTTGAAGAGCTTGTCAGAGTTTATCCATGGGATTGCCGCAGATTCTTGTCGGCACTCCGTTGCCCCCAAAGGTCGACGAAGCCGATTTGTACAATTTTGTATCATCCCAATCAGGGTTCCAAAAGCTTCTCTATGCGAAACCATACCATATTGTTCAATATGCAACAGACGAAGCCTGTGAACAAGCTGGCAAAGAACTTCAGTTGATTTCGTCGCGCCTCGTTCTGTTATGGGATCTGGGAGGACAGCGTCCACCGGCGGATCTTGTGGACCTAACACCAGAAGTGGAGATGAACTTGACGTCAAAAACATTATTCATTCCGCGAAAGGCTTCACTGGGCATCGCAGTCGTTCAAAAGATTGTATCTAACTTTGCGGGGTTTAAATCTATATCTTCGGAAACTCGTGGCTATTACATCCAGTTCAATGATCACGGTTTTGCATCGAACGCCGCTATGGAAATCGCCGACACCACAAACCTAGGTATACACAACGCAATCGGTAAGACAGTCACAAGTAAAGGCCCTATTACAACGCTATTTCATTTTATATACTGGCTACCGCATGCATCAGATACTACCTATTATCCTGAGGAGGATGTGACCAAAATGCCCTTTTTGCGTCTGGGAAATACTGGCCACAATGTTAATCAGATTGTGAATTATTTGTACTCGTTCCCGGGGCTTTTTCGCATCATCTTGGGACAGTACGAAGGGGCTGAAGTGCTGACTTTCTATGCGGGATTCGCGGACTTGCCCTCTGCTTATGCGGCCAGTAATCAGATCAAGCGGGGCCCGCTCACAGCAACAATTGCAGCTCCCAATGAAGTGGGTCGTTGGATGTCACCGCAGAAGCTGGACCTTGACGCGGGAGAGTCACGTATTCATATCAGGTTTCCCTTCAAGCTGCCTGACCTCACTGCAAAGTACGTAGAGCAGTGGTTGCAAACCTACAATGGAATCGTTCTTGGCATCAAGATATTGCAAGGAAGGAAACTCAGCTGCTGCATGGCCAAGTTCACCAGATCCATGTATGCGCGTGAAGCGGTGGAGCATCTCGTGAACAGTACCAATATGATCGTTACATTCACCTCCGGCAGTTGCCCGATGGACTGCTCTAACTCAGGGCATAACAACGTCTTTCTAATGGATAAGTATTCTGAAAAAGAACAGGCACTAGGTATCAGGTCCGCATCGGAAAGGGGGACAAGTTCGATTTCAACATTCACGACTCCTCGTGAGAAGCTTATCGAAGATCCCAATATTCAAGTTGTTCCTAACGTAAAGGTCAGTAGTACGCCGCCAGGATCTCGGATCACCTCCAAGGATGATAGCAAGGGCGTTGAAGAAGCATCATCCTTGGAAAAACGTCAAGAGCACGCAAGTCACAGTAAAGGTATCCAGGCGACCTCGACCACCACAGTGCCAAGCCCACCTCTTCACGACCATACTGGTAAAGAAAGGGGCGATCAGGCTGGGCTTGAATCGCCAACTCTTCGGATTCTGACTAGTAGGATTGGCGAAGCTGACCTTCACCCGCTTCTGAAATGCATGAACGGGTATGAGTCTCTCCACAAAGTGGCCAGTGGGACTTTTCCCACTAGTTTCGAGATTGTCCACGATCTGCACAGCGCAGCTCGATCGTTGAAATGCATGAGGCTTCTCTCTCCTGACACTCTGGACTGCACAGTTTTCACAAGCGTGCCATCCGAAGACATTGCCAAGCAACTCGCCCAATCTTTCGACGGCTTGGCAATCGCGGTCGAAGAGGATCATCCCACCAGAGGAGACTATTAATGATAATGAAAACTCTCGGTGCGAAATTGAGATTGTTGGGAGAGCGAGACGGACGTAGAGAACCAGCTCAATGATATGATCGAGAAGGCTACTGTGCGAATTACTCCATAGCTTTGCGTATTGCTACCATATCGATGATGAAGTAGCCTCAATAATGTCAAAAGTTCGCTCACTACAATAGGAAAGAATATTTGCTCAACAGATAACGACCTCCATCTTCTTTTTTAAATCAAGTCTCTTATCATGCAGTAAAATATAAAATGTCACCCGCAAAGATTTCAAGCAGCGGTGCCAACGTTAGGCAAGCCCATAAACTTCCTCTTTGAGAAGCACATCCACCATTTGCTTGGCCGATCCCCATCATACATCTTTAGCACCAGACGGGTCGCGCACTCTTGGCGCAGTTGGCTCAAATATTGTCTTAGCGTGTCTGTTTTGAAACCAGCGGTCAATGCTTAACATTCGGCAACGCTGTGTGTAGCTCATCAACTCACCAGTATCATTCCGGTTTGCAGGTTTTTCGTACATTGCATTCAAAGGAAAGCCCGCCTCGCCAGGTATAGCAAAGTTTTGAAGCGCATGCGTTTGCAGAGTTCTTTGTCCTTCCAATTGCGAGGGGTTCTTGGATAGTTTTCCCAGCGATTCTTGGATGAACAGGAGCAGGTAAATAAGGACACGATCGGCAGTGCCTTTTATTTCAAAGTTTCTAAAGAAGCAATTTGCGCGGAAAAGTGCGATCGCCTCATCAATGATATCGTCCTGTTGGGGGTCGGCTGCCCGCATTGGAAGAAGGTGAGCGCGTTGAGCATGGCAGAATAGAGCGCGTGCGACGCACCTGCTGACGGTGCTGGCCCCCGGATTTTCGTTTTGATGGGCAGAAGAGCCATGTTACCGATGGTACGGAATCCACCATCGTTGAAAGACGAGTGATACGCCTGAACGCGACGCATAGGGTAGTTTAATAAACTGATACGACCCAAGTCGCAAGCGGGATTCACAATTCCCATCACATGAATTGAAACTTACTGGCATGTTGTATGCCTATGCTTGCGTGTGCAGGCCGGGAAAGGTGGACTGAAATGACGGCATTTCAATAAACAACACATAAACTCTTTTTGCATACCCTCCTGCCATCTCCGTTTGCCTTCAGCCCTACTTACGCAAAGTAACTGCAAATGACAAAAATAGACCTCAGATTGCCGCGCCTCGAGAGGTAGCCTTTGCAAGTCTGGTGGCTTGACGCGCAGCCCGTTTGGAAAACAACAACGAAATCCGTGGTCGAAAATGAAGGGAGGCGCCGCGGCAGTCAGTCGGTAGTTGACGCATGGAATGATCCTGGAATTGATCCACTGTACTAGTCACGTGGATATAATTTGGTGGATTAGTATACTTAACTTTACGTCAGGTTTCAGTTGGTCCGTCGTTGCTTTATATTTCTTTGATGGCCAGCCTTCCCCCGCTAGAAGCGGTATCTTGCATACGATGTCGTTCTTTTCTCGACTCTCGAAACTTCACCAGGCGGTGCGGCAGTTTGTCCCAGAAGCAAACGCGCTGTATCGACGACAATATGCGACTGGCGGAACTCAAAGTGCTCTTGATACTCTGACAAAGGTTGCGTTCTTTGGAGCGGGAGGGATAAATTTCGGATCACCCGAGGGTCCGTGGAATCATTCTGCTCGCTTGGAAAAGTCAGTGATGTACTCGTCTTCAGCATATCAGAAATCTTTGGTTCTGATCTGATGTTCGCGTCCAAAGGAGATTAGGAAATAATTTGAAAGTCACAGCTCTCATTGATCCGTCATCAGAGCATCGTCAGCATGTCCTGAAGGGAAAAGCGCGATCAGAATTCTCCTCCGCCTACGAGGGAACAAAAGAGTATAACAACATTGAAAATTACCTCGCGTCGATTTCGGAAGACGAGAAACCCGATGTGGTCATCGTTGGGGTACCACCCGCCTTCCATGGAACAACTAAAGCATGCTCTGACTTGGAGATGAGATTATCGAGAACATTACCACACGCTGCTTTGTTTATCGAAAAGCCCATATCTAGCGCCCATGTGCAGGAAGTCAAAGACGTCGGCAATGATTTGGCAAGTCGCAAATCCCTGGTCAGCGTCGGATATTTCATGAGATATCTTAAAGGTATATGATATACCGTTGGATACATGCGCTCAATGACCAATTTATTTTTCTCTTCAAAATAGTTGTGCAGAAAATGAAAGATCTTATTTCCCAGCATAATCTCACCATAATGGCCACAGTTGCTCGATACAACTCTTGCTACACATCTATCGAAAAAGATCACTGGTGGAAGAAATCTATCTCATGCACGCCCATTGTAGAGCAAGGAACGCATATCTGTGATCTCAGCAGATATTTTGGAGGGGATGTGAATGTCGAGTCAGTATACGCTCACGCAGTTGAGCATTGGGAGAAGCCTGGAAAGCTTTCCAAAATCCCGGTAAATGAAAATTTGATTCCCGAAGACGATCGTATACCTCGCATCGCCTCGGCTGTCTGGAAATATGAAAATGGAGCAATTGGGACGATTACCCATGGCATCAACCTCCACGGCACAAAGTATTCTGCAGAATTGGAAGTTCATGCTGATGGCTGGCTGTTCCGAATGGTGAATCCGTATTGCGAGCCAAAGTTGTATGTACGATCGCCGTTTAGTGAGGAGGCAGAAGTATTCGATTATCCCCAGGACGATCCATACCTCACGCAAATGTCAGCGCTTATAGACACCGTACATCAGAGGGATTTCGTTGACAATGAAATTGGAGAGGGAACAGGGCGTACGGGTGACATCCTTTCTAGCTGGAATGATGCCTCAAAATCGTATGAGCTCACATGGGCCATCCGATATGCTACTGAGCTAAGAGAGACGCATAACGAGCTAAGGAAAAGTATTAGTTAAGCGCAATTAAGTTTTGGCTGGGTGGAATTTCCTCTTGTATATGAGAAACATGCAGACCATAAATGTACAAACAATAGTGATTGGAGACAGGTTCAATAAAGTACGTCTAATGTGAGCAGCGTCATATTTTGGAGATCAATCCAGCTGCAAGGCAACGGTCGTATAAAACAAGAGCGGACAAGGCTTTCATGTCTCGAGTGCTCCGCCAGAGATCCTTTAGCTTGACCAATTTTACGTCAATTCTCTCTCCTTCCTCTCTTAGACCACCTTTCCTTCCTTCCAGTCGCCTGATGTCCTCAATAGGCAGTTGTTTTCTGCACAAAAGCAATTTGATGAACTCGTCAGATCCACCTGGACTTGGGTAGACTCCGACATTCCTGAGGTCAGTCCCCATTCCAAAGGTCAGATCTGTCAAATCTAAAAGCTCGTCCTCTCTGATTTGAATTCCGCATTCTTCCTCTAATTCTCGAGCAGCAGCTCCCGCAAACTTGCGCTCACCATCCAACATCCCCGCCGGTATTTCTGAAAAAGCTAAGGAAGCGATGGGGATACGCGGTTGCACCGTCAAGACCACTCGCTCTTCCTCATCATCTGCAGTTTGGGGATTGTTCGCTTTAATGATGACTAGAATCGCAACCGCACCACCTCTCGAGAACACAACGCCAGGTATACGCCCATCCCCGGCGTCGCTCCACTTAACATCTGTGCGAAATTTGACGAACCCTACTTTCCCACTTTTAAAGTAATCTACATCGGTTATCACTACTTTCTGGACAGCAACACGGGAGGCCACAGGAGACTCTTTCATCTCCTTGCCAAGAGCCGCAACCCAGTCCTTGAAAGGCGGGAATTGTTCTACCTCTTCGAGGTTGATGCCAGAGTTCTCCTTGACCGTTAGCGGCACAGTGAAGCTTCCTATGCGCAGGGTCCGCGATGAGGAAGTAGCCATGGTTCTAGAAAAGTTAGAGCAGATAGAATTTGGGAACAGTCTGCAACGCAAAACTTGGTGGGGCAGTATCATACGGCGCAAACTGTTATACAGCAGTTGGAGGGTAGAGTTTCAACGAGGACACCTTGCGTGTGTCAGCAGCATCACATGACTCATGGCTCTTGGATAATGTGCGCTGGGGATAACCAACGACCGATTCGCCTCACAACTTCCGCGATGCCCGGCAACCCACCAGACGAGCTCAAGTTTGTAAATGCATACCTGCAAAGAGCGCATGAGCTTCAAACGAAGGAACCCATAGTCGCGTATTATTGTAGGTGCACCATGTTCTCCAGCGAATGATTCCAATAACAGCCAAACGAACATGTGGGCTCATATTGTTTTTTGCAGGCAAATACTATGCAGCGAAACTCGCCATAGATAAAGGGGGCAAGTCGAAGGAGGCTCAGTTGTTCCTCCTTGGGCTCATGGATGAACTGGAACAAGTGCGCATCCCTAGACGATATACCCTATCTCATTTACTCATGCACTTGTGCTACAGGATCGGAAGAATCTCAGCGGAAACGAGGCTGTAACAAACGATGTTGTTGGTTACGCTCATATTGAGAATTTTGCGTTACGTATTTTTACGAACGCTGACAATGAGGATCGTCAAGGGAGAGCGTCCAAGTATGAAAATGTTGCAATAGTCAGTCGTCGGTTGTTTTATTGATGCAAACGCATACAATTAGGAAAACTGCAAAGACTTTCTTGGCGGCTTCAATTTTTCTGGAACTTCTCAAAGTATTTGGAGAAATTGATACGGAGGTATGAACTTGAGTTTGAGTTCTAAAGGACTTTCAACTGACAAACCGGCTCCGCGATAAAGGTGCAAGACAAAATCCGGTATGCCAAATTCAAAGCTGCGGACATCATCAAAGCATTACGAGAAGGCCGCACCCCAACCCCAGGAATGCCAGGAGAACAACCCCCAGAGTCCGCACAACAACCAACCGCTCCGGCGGAACCTCATCCGAATTTTGGCACGCCTTATGATCCATCATATACTCCAACGCAACCTACTTTTGATGCAAACGTCCATCCGTGCTCGGGGGAAGCCAGCTATACATCACCATCGTCACAATACCCGTCACATCAAACCCCTTTTACCGGTCCTGACATCAGACCTTACGCACCAAGCATTCAACCGTCGGCGCCATCGACAGGGTCTGGACACCATACACCGTCGCCTGCACCGGCTAGCCCGTCATCTCTCGCGCCGCAGGGATCGTACGAAGTCAACTACAAAACAGTACAGGCTGCACAGAAGCACTCCCGTTTTGCCATCAGCGCGTTGCAATACGATGATATACCCACTGCGATTGACAACTTGGAACAGGCGCTAACTCTGTTACGACCTCTCCGCAAGACGTAGATGTTATTTGGTACTTGCTTTCGGGCCAGATAAACGAATTCAATGTGCCTTACACGTTAATCTTTGTCTAATTGACCCGCCTGTGATCATTCCAATGAATAGAAATCGAATTGGTAAATGACATTTAGCCCTGTCACTCAAAGAAGTATTGCACTGCGCACTGCCTATGCATCCGTTTATATTCCCATCACCACATATAAACATGTACAATGAAACGCCACATCTGCCCTTATTTAAGAGGAATGAATCTGTAAAATTGATACCCGCTGATGAGCAAGGGAACCAGATACCGTAATCGTTGTAAAGGTTTGCGAACACGTACCGGGAACTGTGGGTGGCACCGATACCGGGACGACCGTGCTTGACAGGCTTGTAGGTGATGGAGAATTCGCCAAGGTAGTGACCGATCATCTCAGGCTTGACCTCAACCTGGTTGAAGGTCTTTCCGTTGTACACACCAACGACAGAGCCAATCATCTCGGGGACAATGATCATGTCACGCAAGTGGGTCTTGACCACCTCTGGCTTTTCACCAGGGGTAGCCTCCTTCTTGGCCTTGCGCAACTTCTTGATGAGACCCATTGGCTTCCTCTTCAAACCGCGCTGGAACCTACGGCGAGCACGGGCGTGAACAAGCTCCATAAGCTGCGACATGTAGTATGATTAGTTGACAATTCCAAGAAATGGCGAAAGCGGAGATTTGCACACCTGCTCGGAGCTCAAGTCAAGAAGCTGGTCGAGGTCCACTCCACGGAAGGTGAACTTCCGGAAGGTTCTCTTCTTCTTCAACTCGGCAGCAGACTCTTGGTCGAATTCGTCAGCCTACAATCGACCACAAAAGAAATTAGCGACAAGTTGATATTGTTCGAGCATCGGTATTCGAGTCGTCCCCCCAAACACATCTCTACAAGCTATCGCTTTGCCGCTTTGGACCTTCATCTTTGTCCTTGCCGGGACCCCCACGTAGTTTGCGTCCATTTCCAGCGTGATCGAGTAAACTGCTCAAGGGCGCGCAAATCGCCATATACAACCCGCCCCGCATTTCGTCCAGTTTCTCCCCATTTGTATACATTCATACGCCTTCTCACGAGATAGACTCCTCCATGCCAAACTAGCCCAAACATCATGGACATTCCAACTACAATTGCTCCGCAGGATTCCTCTCCTCCCTCTTCAAATGCAACAAGTACTAATACGACTTGGATGGCGGAACGGATGGATGGATGGATGGATGGATGCGTGACGATGATACTCACCATGGTTGATATATATGGACAGGCGACCAGAAAAGGGAGGATCTTCGCAAAACGCCTGGTATGCAGTTGAAATACACTCATTTTCGCTTCACGTCACGTGCTCACAAAATCCCCGTGACTACAGTCTCTGATTGCACATCGAGTGGTCTGATATTACACATTTTTACAAAAAATATACACAATATGCTAATAATAATACTGCTGAGAAGGAAAATATCAGGATGGGTGTCCTTCGAGCGTCCCCCCGGACGGTGGTGCAGGCTCTGATTGGAATCGGGGATCACGAGGTTGCAGCAAACCGGTTCTCCTGAGGTGCTCCAACAACGTGGACGCCATACTGGTCATGTTAGGTGCTGTTGCAGGAGATAGAGGTCCTGTTGTTCCTTTCATTGCTTGAAGTAGCTGTGATTCTCACTTGCGGTTGATATGGCCGATGGGAAGTTTGACGCGGCCCCTTGTCCATTTTCGATGTTTTGCAGCGCCTCTCGTACTCTCTCCAATTCCTTCTGTTTGGTCGCATAACTTGCTTTCATTTTATTCTGACTTTCAGAATCTGCTGGACCTGTTGCAAATCTCATTATTGCTTCCAGTGCGGTCATATCGGTTTCCAGTCGTGTGACCTGTTGTTGAAGGCTTTGCTGTTTCGCTGCTATGGATGCCAATCTTTTGGGTGCCATGAGTTCCGGTACGTCCCTTGAGGGCATTTGCAACGGTGTCGTGTAGGAAGTCGCAACAGAAGGAAGGGTTGCCATCAAAAGAGTGGCGGCAATGGGTGTGTTCGGCAAGCCGGACGACGTCCCCAAAACAGGCGGAGGTAATGTAGATCCAGGCGTGTTAATGGCCAGTAATGGCTGTCCCGCTGGGTGAGGTAGTACGGATTCGGATACACCAAAACGGGCCGAATCCGGGCTAGTCTCCCAGGGAACTTTCCCATCAGACTTGTTAAGTGAAGTCGTTGCGTACTGGTCAAAGCCCCAGCAATCCAAAGCCTGGTCTCCTTGAGGCACACTTTGTCGGGTATACAAGATGCCCAAACATGTGTAACTTGACGAATCGAGAATCTTTGATAAATTGGGGTGATATTTTAGGGGACGTCGCACGAAATGCAAAGGCACCATGATCAGCTGCCGGGCGCTTTTTCGACCTGGTAGTACATCATCTAGATCCGCAACGTGAGCCTGAATGACGAGAATGGTCAGTGTATATTTAATTGTATGCTCAGTGGGGTGCCTACCTTCCGTTGACCACGACTAAATGCCATCAGATTATGGAATCTTTCATATTGGTCTTTATCCGGTTTGGCCACACGCACAATGTATTTCGGCCAGGGTTCGTGACACCATCTCTTTAGAAAGTCCGTGTTTCGCGTATCTCTGGGATCAAACGGGATCGTTTTCGATATATATATGCGGTTTACTGGTCTTAACAAGCCCCATATAATAATTAGGACTTCATTAACATAAAACTTCAGGCGGGGCCGACGTACATTTCCAGCTTGCCCTCAATTCGCCCAACTAGCTGAACATCAGCAATGGACTGAGCCCATCTTCGATTAATTTCTTGCTTCTCTTCTTCAAGTGACCCTTCCCACGCAATGTAATTCCAGGTCCGGTCGGCTTTCAAGTTCTGCTGCGTCATGATATTGCGACCATCTCGCCATTGCCGTTCAAACACCTCGTCGAGTGTCCGAGACTGCTTCATTCGCATCAGCTCATATTGCTTTTCATATAGTACCTATAGAACAAGGATAGGGGTAAATCTTCGAACCCATGCCATAAGCCAAATGATCAGATTGTTAAAATGCCACATACATTCAGCATATGTATTGATATCCCAGGTCGTGTCCGGCTCTCGCTCTCCCCATTACTGGCTTCGTTCTCCACCCATCGTTTCAAATCCATCAAAGAGGATTGGAAGGGGTACTTTCCATCATCACCCGGGCTGTCCCCTTGGGATTCTTCTAGTTCTTTCCGCGTTAACATTTGAGACAGTGGAGGGCATAAATTCAAACGGTCAATCTCCCGGCTCGAATGAAGTGAGGTGCAGTAGTCGTCATCAAAGGTTCGTAGAGCTGCTTTCCGTAGTTGCTCCACCTCACTGAGCTGCTTTGACAGAATGTAGTTGAGCTGCAACTCGCGACTTGCCCGATAGCCTTCAATATCCGGATGGCGGGCGTTTGGTGGAAGCCCCAGGGTCGTGAAATCTCTTGAAGAATATACTGAGTAAGAACTTTCATCATTCAGCAGAAAATAACATAGGCCATTTTCCATACTTGTTGTCTTCGGGAAACACCTCCAAGTACTCCCACAGGTCTATCTCCTGTTTTTCCTTAGGTGAGGAGCATCACTTTCGACGTGAGATCGCCAGTGACAATCGACAGCGTTTTCTTCGCAATTTTTGTCGTACCTCTTCTGTACGTGCAGAGGCCTCGGCATCTGCCATGACAGCTATTCATCGCAATATCTGCTCCCAAGCTTCCAGCTGTCCGATTGCTGGATGACTGTCTAATGTCATGTGACCACAAATTGTTTCCAGGGACACCAAGTCCGCGTTTCTTTGCCTGGGTATGCCTGGGTTTTTGAGGGACGTTCGTACCAATCTTTGCAACGATGAACAGAGTTTCTTCAGCACATCAAGTGGTCGCATCAACATGTCGGAATATGCGACATAACTTGACTCACGTACGCTACTCATCCGCTTCCACCTCCGCCACACCCGACCTTTCTCAAGGGGCTCAAGTCCGTCTCAAACATCCCCGGACGGCTTTCCGGGAGCAAATGACACAAAAACGGAACCAATACTATGCAGAGTCCAAGGAGGCACTGAAGAGGCAGGAGGCAGTCGCGGCACGCCAGAAGGAGCAAGAGGAGGCACGTAGAAGGGAATTATCAGATAAGATTCGTCAGTTCAAGGCCGAGCGTCTGAAGAGCTTTAGCGAAGTTGGGGATGCAGAGCAGGGAGAATCCATTTCAGTAAGCGAGGGGTTGAGTCAAGATGGACAGAAGGAAAGTACCAGTGAGAGCAAGGATCCCTTTTTTGAGTCACGGCGAGACCTTTACGCTCGGTTTAAACAAGTTCGACGACAAAAGCGCTTTGAGAACTTTGTCCAAAGTCGCTGCTCCCAATCGGAACAGCGGCTTGAATCTCTCCTGTACCTTTACCACTCTGCAAATAACTTTATCACGTATGATAACATCGATGCGAGAGTTGCGGAATTACAGCCGACAGCGAGCTCTGCGAAATCCTTGGAGAAGGAGGCAATGACGCGCCGGGCGAAGCAGCGAATAGAGGCGTTGGAAGGGACACTGCGCGGTGAGCTGCAAAAGCAATTTGGTGTAGAAAGACTTCGGGAGTTTAAAAGCCAAAAGGAAGCTGGTGAGAGCAATATTGGGGCAGATGACCTATTCATCGAAAAGCGACGTATGTTCCTGGACAAATCGAGAGAGATTATTCCGTAGCATATTATCCATATAGAATGTAAAATAGGAATGTACATTAAAGGGCTGAGCATGCCATGGAAAGTTGGGGTGTTTGAGGTTTCGTGATCCAGATTGTCATGCAAATGGCTTGTCAGCATCCACAATGTTCGGACGTTGCGATGGGCAAATTCAATTTTGAAGCGAGCCTGTCATAATTCATTCTTTTAACTTTGACCCAAGGTACAACTCTATATGAGCGCCGGATACTGGTAGGACCCCGTCTCGTTCATATTCTGGCGGCTGTGGATAGTAGCCTGCAGATATGCGTTTTGCTTCCGATTGGCAGATGATTACACGTCGAGTCATCCCGTTGCGTGATCGGGCACCAGTTAGTCAGCAGCAGTACCACATGTTGCTGTGTTTGCTCCCCTCGTCCCCTTGGCTATTTAAAATACTTCCAAACGTCTTGACTACCTCACCATCTGCACCATGACCTCCGCACGTTCTACGCTGAAGGCATACAGGTGCCTTTCGACCGCTTCGAAGAAATTAGTTCCACCGTTCACAGCTGAGACTGCGGTAGCGAAGGTGAAACTTGCTGAAGACTTGTGGAATTCAAGAGATCCCAATCTAGTGGCGCTCGCCTATACCCCTGACTCAGTGTATGTAACTTGATTTTGTGTCGTTGCGTCTCAAATATTGAAGCTTTTAACTTGCAGTTGGCGCAACCGGGCAGAGTTCCTTAAGGGACGTGATGACATTGTTCAGTTTCTAAAGAGAAAATGGGCCAAGGAACAAGGATACAAATTACGAAAAGAGTTATTCTGCTTTCAGGAGAATAAAATTGCAGTTCAGTTCTGGTATGAATACCACGACGAGCATAAACAGGTTTGTACGTCCGAATATGATCAATCTGCGGTGATGAATTCTCATAAAATAAATCCAAAGTGGTACCGAGCACATGGTCTTGAACACTGGACATTCAACGAGGACGGATTGATGAAAGAACGGCGTTCAAGTATCAATGATTTACCAATTTCCGATGCAGAGCGTTGGTTCAAAGGGAAA
This sequence comes from Spizellomyces sp. 'palustris', assembly GCA_006535965.1. Lineage (NCBI taxonomy): Eukaryota > Fungi > Chytridiomycota > Chytridiomycetes > Spizellomycetales > Spizellomycetaceae > Spizellomyces > Spizellomyces sp. 'palustris'. Next base: position 560,122 of record QEAR01000002.1, on the reverse strand, counting down.
TGATTTCCCAAGATATAACTCAGAAGACACCGTGCTGTGGCAGATCTAGTATATGTGTCCCCCCCGCTTCCGAGATGGCCCTTCATACATACATAATTTGTACACACTAGCTACAGTCGATGGGCCATACTTCTTACATACCCGCTATCTGGAACTAATTGTATAGTTGGTAGTCTTCATTCTTTTTTCAACAGATTTTCAATGATTTGCAGCAGATTGCGGACGCCAAATACAGCCCCTTCGTCCGGTCCAGCTTTTTCACTTTCGATATGCGAATGGGCAAAGTCAATGATGCGCGCATCAGCATCACTGCCCTCGTAAATCAAGAGAATAGACGCTCCATACAATCTGACCCGAGCTGCTTCTAAACGATGCAATAAAACGGTAAGCTTCTCCTTGACAGCAATAAGGGTCGCAGTTGGAACTAAGGTTGCGCTTGACGGTATCGTGAAGAAGGTCCGAATCCCCAAATGAATCTCCTCTGCACTCAGAGAGCGGCCGTATTTCCGGTCGTGAGTTAAATAGTTGGATGTGCATGGATCATACACCTTCATTCCACAGATTCTTAATCCTGTTTTGCCACTCGTTGTGGTCCTAGCTTGTTCCTCCATCCGAGCCTTTTTGGCCTCATTTGCTTCGTCTCCGTACAGTCTTGTTCCAATTTTGATATCGGCGACAGAAGGGTGAGTATAGCGCGCTAGCAGGTTTTCAAGATGGACTGTGGGTTTGCCTACAGCCTGTGGTGTGCGTTCAGAAGAGGGTGCCCCATCAATAAGAAATGAAGAAGAAAGCGGTGAAACAAACCTCGCCATCCAAATTGGCATCGGCACCCAAATCCCCAGATCCAGCAAACTGAGGAACACTTTTTCTAAACTCCACCAGATCATCCCTATCGCTACCAAAAATAGCTTTGTAGAAGTCCACTTCCTTTTGAGGACATACTTTGGCTAGCAGGCCGCCAGCAAGGCCAAAAATCTGTCCAGCATGACCAGCAATTTGATGATTGAAAGGTGTATAGGCTTGAGAGGTCGTCACATCGGTAGAGGGCAATGGTACGGACGGCACCCTCGAAGAGAGCTCAGGCGGTATTTCAATAGAGTGGCGGCGAGCTGCCATTGTCACAACGAGATGGTTCAATGCATTTGGGCTTTTACGGTTACACAAACATCTAGCAAGTGTGCTTACGCAATCGATCCCGCTAGTAATACACTCGCAGGAACCCCCTACTTTCCTCGTGTATTTCGAGGCGTAAAATAGAAAATCCTTCCTCTCACATTAAACCAACGAAATATGCCAGCTCCCAACCACCCTCTTGAGCTGAAGGATGAGGATCCCGAAGAATTGCGTTTGCGTACAGTAAGTCAATATGTGGAAGCTTGCAGCTGGAGGGTAATGATAATCGCTAACTAACTGCCCAATGGAAACTAGGAAAACATTATCTTAGCTTCTCAGCAAGAAGACGCAGAGAGTAAAAAGGCGGAGACAGAATTACTTGCTTCCGAGACCAAAGTAAGCAAAGCAACTCTGAAAACTGTATTGCTCTGCACCTGAAGTGACGCTTCTCGCTGGTTGATAGACGGACATGCTTCGTAAAATAGGAGCTAAAGAAGCTGATCGAGCCATGGACGCTGAGAGACAACGACGTATTGCTGAGGAAGGTTTGATTCATACTCAGGAGGAGATGCTGAGGAAGAAAGGAGCGCAGAAAGCCATCAGAGTACGCAATGGCGACAGAGCGCTAGGATGTACAATCGGCTCATTTGGGTTTGGATATGATATTCACAGCTTGAAAAAGAAGAACAGCAAAGGAGAATTCTGGAAGAAACCAAGGCAGTTGCTATGTCTGACGCAGTACGTCGGCAGACCCAAAAGACGGCAGTGGAAGAGATGGAGCAAGAGAGGTATGAAAAGAGAAGCGGGTGGCAGATAAAAAAGCAGTTTTTGATAGAGTCATGTTTGATCTTGCCGTCATAACAGGGTTCGGCGGCAAAGCGCGGAAGACCTGAACCTCGTGCCCGAATCGCAAAGAGATCTTAAACGTCAGGTTGAGCAGGTGGGGACTGATGGTGCGCGGACTCAGATGATCTCGTGTTTGACCTTGATCATTAGGACGTCGTTCAAAACTTTGCAGCCAAGCATCCCTCGACTCCCATTGCAGGTACTCCGTCCACATACTCCTACGGGCCTGCTCCTCGTTCGGTATCCACGGTTCCCCGTTCCTCTGTTGGGGGAGATTCGGATTCGAACGGGATTCACAATGAAGTGCAGGAGCAGCAGGGCGGAAGTTTGAAAGTCGGTAGCAAATGATAGGTGTTGTCGGATGGAGGAATCGGTAGTTATGCATTACATTCATATCAGGATGTCACGACATATTACCTAGTAGTCAGAGATCTGGAAGTTATTATACAACATGAACTTCTGGGATGTTTTAGGTTCTTAACGCTCATTGGTATCAGGCTTAGTACGAAGTACGATCCTAATGCTTACCGACTGATATTAAAAAGTACATAATAGAAACCAAGTCAAACTCTATATAAGTATTCTCTACAATGAGTCTAAAGCTTCTACGATGAACTCGTGCCAGGAGTGGTCTGTCCACTTCCGGTATTCTCCTCCTTAAACACCAACAAAGCCGCCACTACAGCCAGCCCCAAGAAAGCTAGCGATATCAAGAACCAGAGTACACCCCATAGTTGTGGTGGAAGGCATCCACGGCAACATAGATGCGAGAACTTTGAGGCATCAGATTCGTTGACTTTGCGCGTTACGAGGTCCTCGATGATATCCCAGAGAGAATATAAACAAGACATAACTCTAGAACCGGGATTATGGAAAGTTTTAGTCCAAAAAATATATGACAAACTGTGGAGCTTGTCGGAAATCTTACCCCATAAAGAGGACAAAATATCTCAAATAATAGCCGCCGTTAATCCACCATAGCAGCGCAATCAGGCCGATGAACAGCACCGTGATCCCCCTCGTCAACCAATTCCGTGCCCAGTACAGAGTTGCCACCATAGCCAACCCGATCAAAACGGACACAATTTTGCTCGCCAAAACATCGAAACCGGCGAACACCATGAGGGCACCCCAAAATGCTGATCCAATATAGCCGGCAGGTAACGTGCAGTATGGATTTCCTCCACGCATCTTTGTCAATCCACCTTCGTCTGGATCAAGTGTTATTGACTGGATTTTTGCGCCAGTACATAATCCTGCAGACGCATGTCCAAATTCGTGAAGGGCAACTGTGACGATCTACAGCAATATTAAAATGGCTTCTCGATAATAGCGGAATAGATCAATAATCATACAAACCTTGAAAGGCCAAAGAATTTGCTTCAAAACAGGCACGTTCCACAGTATGGTAATAGCAACAGTGTAAACGGCAATGAAAATAATGGTGCGTTTCTGTTCGGGTGATGGTTGCAGATGAGTACCGAGGTCTTCTCCATTTTGCGGTATGGCCACCATTTTCAAGTAACTCGCTTCTTGTATGATTTCAAGGATTTACAAAATATGAAATCCTTCCATGGAGCTTACAGCTTTTAAAAGACGGGCTTGCCAAGACAGTTGAACTTTCTCCGCCACACCGCCACGGCAGAGCTGCCGGGGACTGGCAATGAAACTCTGCGGGGGTGGCAGTGCAGAACATATCCGACCCATCACGTGTCTCGGACAGCGGAATCGGTGTTTGAAAGGTTGGTTTGCCAGTTTGTCTCCTGCATCTGACATTATAAAGATGCTAAAACAACGCGGGACATCCACAGCAGGAGGCAGTTACGAAGTTGTCCGGCACGCAGATCCCAAGTTGGGGCCTTATCCATCATCCTTGAATTTCTATATCGATCCTCCGCCTTACGAGCTCACCCTCACTGAATTTGAAACTTTCGCCCTCGACCGTCTTCGGGTCCTGAAAGCTGTTGAAACGGCATATATCCGGTCAAAGAAAGAGGACGATGCAGCTAAATACATTCAAAATGTACATGATGAACACCTACATCTTGGACGCAACGTGACAATCAATCGAGTAGGCGCTCAGAAACTCTACGAAGAACGTCGCAAGGACCACATTAGCCACTTCATTCTCCGCCTTGCATATTGCAGAACTACCGACCTTCGACAATGGTTCATCAAGCAAGAGACTGCTTTGTTCATGTACAGATACAAACAAGAGGAGCAAGTCGAACGTGACCGCTTCCTCAAGCACGTTCAGCTGGACATGTCCGTCATCACCCCAGAGGAGAAAAAGAATCTTGAGACTGAACTTCGAGCAACACACGGCCTGTCAACAGATGAGCTCTCGCAGATAAACTTTTATCGAGTGCCATTTGAACAGGTCCTTGACCTCGTAGGTAGACGTCAGGTATACTTGCATGCAGGATGGGCTTATGTCCCGGAACGAGAGCAGCCCACTCTCGTTGCCAACGCCTTCCGAACTCACCTTAACGCCGCACTTGAAGCTACGGCAAAAGCCGTACCCCAAATGGACGAAGACGATCGACTTGTTCCGGTGCTTAACTCGATTTCAAAGCAGTATTTATCCAAAGCATATACCCCAGGCTCGGAAGGCCCAAGGGAACACGTAACCAGCGACGACATTGATGGACTTGTCCCACATTTCCCACCATGTATGAGAAATCTTCACGAAGCCCTCCGACATGACGCACATCTAAAACACATGGGCCGTCTTACGTATGGTCTGTTCCTGAAAGGCGTTGGCCTTCCCCTTGAAGAAGCCCTTCTCTTCTGGCGGAAATCATTTCACAAGATGACAGATGACCAGTTCCAGAAAGGCTACGCCTATAATGTTCGATACAACTACGGTGCAGAGGGAAAGCGAACAAACTATACTCCATACTCGTGCATGAAGATCATCACGTCAAATCAACCGGGGCCTGGGGATCATCACGGTTGCCCTTTCAAACACTTTTCAAGCGACAATCTGCGGGCACTAATGCATCGATATGGAGCAGCAGAGAGTGGTATAACAGATATAGCGCGCTTGGCTCGGGAGGGACATTACCAGGTTGCCTGTACAAAGCTGTTCGAAGTCACTCGAGGGCAGGCGCACAGGCAGGCAAGAGCTGCAGCTGGAGAGGAAGGGGGCGTCATAATTGAGACTATAGAGCATCCAAATCAATGGTTTGATATGAGCTACAAAGGTGGGAATCGGCGACAGCGAAAGAGCAATCAAGGGGGATCGTCGGAGGCGTCACGTTCTGGAGAGGAAGGGGCCACGGAGGCAACTCCGATGGAGGTAGATCGATAAAAAAAGATTGAAATATCAGGACAGTCATCTTGAGTTAGGTGTGCAAAAGAATTATTTCCGGAGTAATTCGTTAAGCACTCTTGTAAACAACCCTAAGCTCTAATCTATTATAGTACAGTTTTCACACTTATGAATATAAGTGAGCGAGCCAAAAGATGATTTGAATGATGATTCTAGTCGGTCATGCATGACCAGCAGTTGGCGATTATTCCAAATCATCAATCTCCATATCCATACTGACATCCCCGTCGCTTGGCGTAGCAGACACCATGCCGCGCACATCTCGTAGAGTCCTACGGGCCTGAGGCACTGGAGCTCCCACTGGTGAACTTCCAAATATCAGCCCTCCAGGATCTCGCGGAGGCCAACCAAGGCGGGGATTGCTCCGCGACTGACGTCCCCTCTGGGGTGTGAATCTGGAACTTGATGTTCCTGCTGCAAAACTAGATATCCCAGTTGCGAGTTGTCGTGCAATAGATGGGGATCCCAATGACGTGTCCTCTCCATATGGAGACCCAGTCACGCTCGGTGATGACTTTGATCCACTACCGGTGCCGTAACTTAGAAGACCTCGTGAAGTCTTACTGAGAGAACTATTTGCGTTTGACCTTCGCTCTGGAAAACTGGTTCGAGATCCTGGCACGGCAGTTTCTGGGGTATATATCTGCGGATATGGCGACTCGTCCATATCACTCCCCTCCTGTGACCCCATTGGCGTCCCTTGCGTATCGAAAGGACCGGAGTCCGATCCCTGGAGGTCCTCAAATACTCGATACTGTTCCAAGTCTGGAGGTAATAAAAAACTATCGTCCGCCCCATTAAATTCAGCTCTTCGTGGCCAACATTCTGGGTCATCATAAACGGATTGAACATCCGCCATTGCTTCCCTCATCAAATCATGGCACATGGTATCGTCGGGATTATAAGATAATGCCTAATAAAGGGATTGCGTCAGTGCCTATCGATCAATGTCAGCCTTGTTCGTTTTTATCACCTACATCAGAGTAATGGCCTATGGCAGCCTCCAACTTATTTTCCGCGTGGGCGATGTATCCCAGTAGTGCATGCGCATCGAAAAGATTGTGATTGATCTCAAGCACCTTGTCGATATACTCACGACCTTTGGCATAATTTCTGGATGCCACGACTGATTAACATTGTCCATCCATCGCGAGACCTAATCTCAAGTGGAATCCTCACCGAAGTTTCCGATGTGTTAGAGCCAGGTTGAACCAAGTGGCTTCCCATTGTACCGATGTGTAATTCGTGTTATCTGCGAGCACCAGCGCTCTTTCGAAATAGAAAATGGCTTTCTGATGGCTGGTTGAAGGGAAATGTGGTCACGGTGAGAAAAAACGTACACCAACTCTGCAAATAAAGGACGTACTCTTTCTTCCGCGAATATAAAGTTCCCAACTCATTCATCAGTAACGGATCTGTCTTGTTCATGTTTTCGGCAAGGTGCAAATAATCCGAAGCGAGTTCGAGATTATTAACCAGGCTATAATGCATTCCAAGATACATCAATGGCAGGTGTATTCTGCGAAAGAATATATGTTTAGAAATGGTCAGTTAGAAATAACCATGTCACCATAACCTACCCGTTAAACAGTTTGGCCGCGGTAGAGTAGGCGGATATTGCTTGATCAGTTTCACCCTCGGCAGCAAATGAGTGAGCAAATCCGAGCCACCCAGGACCAAAGCTTCCGTCAAGCTGGGTGCATTTGCTACATTGCCAAGATAGAACTCAGCAATTGACAGATATCAGCATATCATGCCTTACATCACTTACCTAAAGTACTTCCGCGCTTCCAGATTCTTTTTTATAAGAAGATAGTACCCTCCAACAGCAAACCAGGTACAGGCCCTGTCTGGAAACGTCTCGACTAATTGATGCGCAAAGTAGAACAAGTCGTTCTTCATTCCAAGCTCCGATAGGCACGACACATGGATTGGCACACACTTTAAATTAAAGGGATCGTCCTTCACAATTCTAAATAATCAGCAATGTTAACTGCATCTGTGTGTCTGGCGATCACAAGATTAGACCGCATACCGTGAGGTTATCTCGTAGCATTGAGAATATCTACATTGTTCAAAAAGATGCTCCGCACGGCGATGCAAAACATCGCTATTTCCCGCCAGTTTGTATGTTGTTTCGAGGTGAGAGATTTTCGCTTCATCGTACTGTTGAACGGTGCAAGTTTATTACATGCGAAATTTGCACGTGGTTGTGCCAAGCACCAACCTTTACGTACGAACCTTCTTTATGCTAGATAGATACATTGATCTCATAAAGTCCGCATCTTGACCGCAAATTCCAAAATCCAAAGTATTTACAAAAGTTTCCTCTACAAATTCACACAGGTGGAGAGGGAAAGTAAGAACCGCGCGTAGATGAGCCGGTATAGTCCTGTGAAGCCACATACCTTCTTGCACATTCATGACATGGTTGTTCAACAGCCAGTTAAATGCCTGCAAGAGAAGCAGTAGAGTCCAGTTCAGACCAAAGGTGAGAGGAAGGTATATAAGCGCATATTACCTCAATGCAGCGTGGATCTTCAATCACAGCCTGCTTCATCCGTTCATTGGCGCGCTTTAGCTCTCCCTTGCGACTGTGTACAATTCCTTGTAGATAGCATATTGACGCCTCCAGCTGGGAAATGGACGGGATGTTAAATTACCCCATTGACTTGAGTCGACCATCCAATTTACCTTAATCCCACTAGGTTCGTCAATCTTGGTTCGTTCTGAAATCAAAGATTCGACGAGATTAAGCCTACGAAGAGGAGATATGGCTCCTAAATGCACCAACCTCTCCTGCCGGCTTTATCCCGTAGCAAGGTATCAGCTTTGTCCCATTTTCCCAGTTTTACCTACGAGATTCAATAAGCCGCCGGAATACAACGAATAGGCGGCTTAATCTACTCTAATATCAATCATACCGCACACAGTGCCCCCATGTATCTGCATTGGATGCTCGATTCCAGAACCTCAGGATTTCCAGAAAGCAGGTAATCCGCTCGTGCAAATTCGCCAGTTGCAAAGTAAATCTTCGCTTGCCAGTAATAATCCTGTGGCTCTCCTATCAAAGAATGGTCGGCGTCAAAGCGTTATTAGTTGACATCATGCACCGCCCCTTCTCCCATGATCAAACTACACCGCAACACTCACCACCTATCGTCAAGATCTTGTCTCCCCAGTAGGAGGCGGTAGACCACAAGTTCTGGTCCCAGGCATCTTTCCTCCACCGCCGCAAACTCTCAATTACCCCCAATGATTCGCCAGTTTTCGACGTTATCTGAGCCTTTTTCGTTCTATCCGCTCCCTTTTCTCGGGTAGTCTTTGGTGGGATCTGGTTGGTTGTATTTGATGACTTGCTCCTTAATGTCGACCTTCTTGTGACCTTTGGAGGGGCATGAGATGCCATTATGATGTCTGGTTGAGATTGCGACAGGTATAGGCACGATCTACTGGAATTGAGCTAAAAGGGTTACTGCATGGAGACTTGACTGATCTCGGGTGTGTCTCCTATATGTCACCGGATGCCCACACGCGGCGTAGATTTGCAAAGACCACTTGATAAAGGAAACTAAAACATGTAGCGACGCAGGTATTCTTTCTGTTTGTCACCAGTGCTGCAACTTTGACGTACTGCTTGGAGGGAATATACGACGCGCAAAAGGTGGTCTGGATTATCTAGCCCAGGTCGCTTAGTCACCTGAATACCTGCGAGATCTCTCACCATTTTGTCACAAATGCTGGAGATGAGAGATCTCCGAACCCATATCCGTTCGCGTGGACCTACCGGAGTCGCTGCCAACAACAACAAGAAATCAGCAGTAGAGAAAATACTGGAGCGACCTTGTGATATTTGCAGGGATGCCAAATGTACGGTTCTGGCCAGAAAGTTATCATTATGGTCATGTTTCCACCCTAATCTATAAGCCGCATGATACCTTCCAGTCGATGAAGAGAATGATATAATCTTCTGCGAAGGCCAGGGTACGAGCTCGCTAACGGCGGATAGAGGTTGATTGTTGGACTCAAACTTCTCCCAGAGCGCCTCAAAACTGGTTGCAACCTGGCGTTGCATCTGGATTGTTATGGCCTCGACAGCTTTCCGTCCGGGGACGATGCATGGTTTTGCCAGAGATGTTCTGATGAAGATTTCTCGAAAACTAGCGTGGTATGCTGTCCTGTCGAGGATGGAGCATTTTGGAAAACAACCGCCTCAGGCCAATACATACATGTATTGTGCACACTTTTGAACCCGAAACTTGAGGAAACGTTGCCCATCGAAATAGATCGCACCAGACTTGCTCGTCACAAATGTTACATTTGTAACAAAGCCAAAGGACGTAAGGATTGTCTAGAGTTTGGATGACCAGTAGGTTGTTATTGACGTCAAGATGCAGTTACAGTGAAATGCAAATCTTCACAAGGCTGCGACAAGCGATTCCACATTATGTGCGCCATAAATGCGGGTACTGTGAAGTATTCAAGGGAGAAAAGTGCTCGTTCTGCGATGCTGCTGTGTGAACAGCACAAACGTCGACCAAAGCTGGGGCCGCGAAGGCAAAGATCGATACTTGGCTCCACTTCAGATGTAGAAATTGTGTCAATAACCGGGCCGGAAGATGTTCCACTCTATCGGTCGCGCCCTTCGTTAAAGCGGTTATCCCCTTCTCCTGTACCAGTATCAGGCGTCAAGCGAGCGAGGACGGAGAGGGAGTTGCTCGCTGAAAGCTTGTTTTCAGAATCAAGCCAATCAAATGACCAGCGAGATGGAGTGGCAAACAATGTACCTTCCTCTGAGCAATCACAAGATGAATCAAATAGAAAACGCACCATTCCCACCCCCACACGATTTCCTGATCTTTCAAAGTACGCCGCGCCGCGTTCGTCTGCCATGCAGGGTGATTTATCATCACGCTCCGTCGCTGCTGCAACGAACCGGGACTCTCATTCAGGCACCTCATATCAAATTAATCAATTGAACGACCCGTTCCAGCTACAGCTGGCTGCAAAAGACCGCCAAATCGAAAGCATCACTCGACGCATGGCTGAAAAGGACCGACGATCCGAAGAGCTTGGCTTAAAGTTGGCCGAACAGAACAGGGTTATGGAGGATCTTCGACAGGAACTTGCAAGCAAAAGAAAAGAACTTCACGACACCCGATCTCGCTTAGAGGCCAAAGTGCGGGAGCTCGATGTGCGATTAGTTAGGAAAGAAGAACAGCTATTGGAGCGAGCAGAGGAGAAAACGGAACTGGCGGCGCGAGTTGCACAACTTACGGAGAAGATAACTAACCTGAGCCATAGGAACGAGGACCTAGAACAGGGGCATACAGAACTCAAATCTACTATTGAAGACCTTAAACGCGATAAATCTCAGTACGCACGAGAGTCGGTCGAGCTGAGAAGAAAAGTGAAGGCACTAGAAACAGAAAAGTATGACCGGCAGCAGACGGCGGAGAACGTCAGATATACCCTAGGTTTACTTTTTAGGCTAGCTCCCGTGCCAGGGTTTCCCAATGTGGACACTGTTGGAGTGGATGGAATAATGGCGCATCTACGAGCATTGATTGACGTGTCTGCTGAGGTAGATCCTGATCGGAGCAAGCTACGTCACGCTATCAAGAAGGCCGCCGCCTCTTAAAACAGTGGCGCGATTTCTTATCTATTGTAGTTTGTAAAAACACGCATATGTACAAGCCCTACACTATGACCATTTCATGGTATCCCTATATCGCCAAGGCTATTGCAAGATTGTCTTTGCAAGCGACTTTGTGGACTCTCGTATTGTGGCATCAATACTCTCTTTCAATTGCTGACAGCCATCCGACGCAAGTTGTATCACCGGTTCAAGCTTATCCAAATGCAGTCGCGATTCAAGCTAATGTCGTGTCGAGATACAGGTAAGTTAGAGTACCAAAATGGAATCACATAATCACTTACTCCGAGCATTGTTATTTTGCCACTCTTTGGTAGCAAGGCAACAGTTAGAGTTGGTATTTCCGCAGATTCTTCTAGATAGTTCAAATCTTAATTTGTTCCAATTGGGTATCGTTCCGGTTAGATAAAAATCCTCGAATACACTAGGAAAAGTCACCATACCCAATATGGCTTGATTGTTCACATATCCAGCTGAACAAGCACATACGTAATCCGTCATCGGGATGCCCGCATCCACCAACGCCAAAGTTGCCGCGTTAATGGCAGTGTGAAGAGCACCTCCATCAATTTGAAGGACCTGGAGATAGATATCAATCTCGGATCGTGGGAACGAGGTAGTAAGGATGACATTCTCAAATGTGCGTTTGATAGTTGATGCAATTTCCATAAGGCGTCTATTGGCAAGTTTAGAATGGCCCATGGATAGGGCCTTGCTAGGATGGAGCTGTACTTATATCTGCGTACCTATCTCTACGTAGCTTTTGTTTTCGCTCCCCAGAGCTGAAGCTGGCCACACTGTACTCCACATTGATCAACGCCCGATCATGCAATAGGGCTGCTCGTTTCGTTGGCTGATAGCAAGCGTTTTAACATAGTTCCACACCCAAATAATAACTATCTCTTGCGCACTTCTCTGGGACCGTAAACAGCGGCCAAGCACTTTGTGTTCCCTTGTTCGATATACGCAGAGCCATCAGCCTGTGAAAGGACGGCCGTACGGGAGAGCACTCTTCGGAGTTCCAGAGGCCTACGTCCGTCAACGCGGAGCCCTGTGGTATTATACTTTAGTATATTTTCCAGCCGCCCACAATCTCCTCGCATGCTGCACCTTCGGGCGATATGATCTCCAAGCGGGACATTGCAAAGAAAAAAAGCGCCAAATTCCACACTACTTTGACAAAGAGCAAAGATTCTCAAAGGTATGTGCTGCTCGTCTCCTATACGAAAGCAGATATCCAGAGATACAAAGCACGATCACTCTCCCCAAGCGAGGATTCCTGAAAGGTTTCCACACTTCTACTGGGATCAAGCCACACTTAATGTGAATGGACAGTGGTCATTACGTCAGCAGGATTCAAAAGCGGACGTTGCAAAAGTCTTTTGACTGCAGTGGTAATGTTGTCTGATAAGCCTTCCATATCTCCATTGGGGAGACGTTCCTTTGTTCTTGGAAGGCGCTGTGAACGGACAAGATGGGGATCGTTGGGCTCGAAAGATAGTGCACGATGGCATGTGGTAGGTGACTCTCACCCCAAAAGCCCATCCGAATTGCCCATCGTGTGCCCTTCAAGGGCTTCTCGTAATTTATGACGTTAAACGTATCCGCCTTTATCTTTATTCCTACTCGCCATCCCTGTGCGTTCTCGGCCGGAACAGTTTATGCATAGTTTTAAATCAGTTTTAATCGATTCCAGAAATCTACCGATAAGCCACTTTAAGCCACGCGGCCCTGCTGGATTGGCGCGACCAGGGCGCTAAACGACCCGCTGTGTCGTTCGAGTTCACACAGCGACCAGTGGGAGGTTAACTTAAAAGTTGGAAAGTAAAGGCTTTGGCAAATACATTTTATACGTGGTTTTCATCACTGATTTGCAGAGGTACGTAACGGTAACCGGCAGGAACCGTCACAAATCCGACGAGGATTCCTCGCAAACCGCATTGTCCGGTCGGAAAACTGATATTTCCCCACGTCTCTAGTCAGAACCAAAATACTTTCCAACAATGGGCAAAGGCAAACGTGCGCATTTCGACAAGTACCGTCCTCCCATTTCGTCGGCGGACCTTATGTCGACGCCGTCTTCGCTTATTGACGACTGCCCACCTCCCCTGTACAAGCCGCAACCTGAAGGAACGCCCAAGGAGAATGTCGCTCATCTTATTGAGGACGCACCGATTGGGGTGCTCATCACGACCTACATGAGCTACTTTTTCCTGATAGTTTTCGGACATATCCGGGATTTCTTTGGGTTCTGGTTAAAGAGTGACGAGTATAAGCACCTGAAGACGCAGAATGTAAGCAAACTGGGTGGATTTTTTGCCTGGCCATTGCTAGACGACATTTTTTCCCTTGTTTTTCCCCTGCTTACGAGTTTGTTTTTGCAGGGATACGCACCCATTAATTCTGGATTCGACACATTTTATCACCGTCGTTTATACGTTCGTATCCGCGACTGTTTCAACAGACCTGTCACCAACGTGCCGGGAAGGACGATAACTCTATTGGACCGCAAAAGCGAGGATTACAACAAAAATTTCAAGTATGCTCACGTCTCTTCACTAGGATGTTGTTGCAAAGGTCTTACTTCGATGAGTTCCTCCTTAGACTGACTGGCGAAACAAAGGAAGTTCTCAACTTGTCATCTTACAATTACCTCGGGTTTGCTCAGAGCGAGGGTCCATGTGCTGATGCAGTCGAAACTGCTGTCAGAAAGTACGGTGTTGCCACATGCAGCAGCAGGATGGAGGCAGGTGGGTAAATATATCGTGGGAGGTACAAATGCGATTGGTGTGATATTCACGCTGTTTTTCTGTCGTACAGGTACACTTGATCAGCATCAAGAAGTGGAGGCATTGGTTGCTCGTTTTGTTGGCAAGGAGGCCGCGATGATTATAAGCATGGGCTTTGCTACCAACTCTACCACCATCCCTGCGCTCGTTGGGAAGGTACGCTCAGGCCTGCTGCAAATGTGCTGCGCGGCAAGGATTGTCTGGACTCACTTGTTATATACAGGGGTGCCTCATTATCAGCGACGAACTAAATCACTCATCACTCGTCTACGGAGCACGAGTGTCTGGCGCAAGCATCCGTGTGTTCAAGCACAATGGTATAGTGGAAATGGTACATATTGACCGCCGTTTATTTTTCTAAACCACAATTGCGTTTTGCAGATATCAAGGATCTGGAGTCCGTCCTTCGCAACTCGATTGCGGGCGGTCAGCCACGCACTCACCGACCATGGAAGAAGATCCTGGTGATGGTGGAAGGTTTGTATTCGATGGAAGGCAGTATTTGCGCTCTTCCCGAGATCGTGGAGCTCAAAAAGAAATACAAGGTATCTTGAGACTAAAAGGAAAGGAGCGCGTCGAGTATGGCCTAAAATGGTACCCGTTTCGCTAGTTTTACCTGTATCTGGACGAAGCGCATTCGATTGGTGCCATGGGACCCAATGGTCGCGGTATCTGTGATTACTTTGGCGTCGATCCAGAGGATGTCGACATCATGATGGGAACCTTTACAAAGAGTTTTGGTGCTGCTGGCGGTTATATTGCTGCAAAACAGGTAGGCATACGATGGTTTGGACTGTCTGTTATTACAGTGCTGAAAGTATACTTCGTTTGCAGGAAATTGTTGATCGTGTTCGATTCTATACACATGCGTCGGTGTACGCTGAAGCCATCACTCCGCCCATTCTCCAACAGATATACACGTCCATGCGCATTATTATGGGTGATGAAGGCGGTGATGAAGGACGCCGCCGTATCCAACAGCTTGCACGCAATTGTCGCTTCTTTTCGGCCGAATTGCGCAAGATGGGCTTCATTGTATACGGTGACGAGGATTCCCCGATTGTCCCATTACTTCTGTTCCACCCTGCAAAGATACCCGCCTTCTCTCGAGAGATGCTCAAACGTGGCATTGCGGTAGTTGTTGTGGGATACCCTGCAACACCCATTATCACTTCACGCGTTCGGTTCTGTTTGTCGGCTGCGCACACAATGGAGGATCTCAAATTTGCTCTTCAACATATTTCTGAAGTTGGGGACGATATGGTTCTGAAAGTTAGCCGGCTTAATCGACCAGCAGTAGCTTAATGTTTTCTTCTTGGTTTCACATTATTCCTTATATATTAGAATGGTCATATTTACGATCTAGAGCTAAGAAAAGTGAGAGCTCATTCTCTGCTATTTTATGCGAGACTCATGTTCCCACTGGGTCTCTTTGATGCGTCGGTTGCATCTGATGAAAAGTTCTGCGGGCTGACCAAAGTTACGCGCGTACGTGGATGCGCAGTAACGCGGGAAATTAACCGCGGCAGTTCCCGCGGGAGTCTCGCGTCTTACAGGACACGTGCCGCAACTTCCATGGCCCCCCTTTCCACACCCTGCCTTCCACCCTGACGATCCTACTGGCGGGCCAGGGATCATTATGATTGACCACACAACTTCAGAGGAACGGCTTCTAGCCAGTAGAGGAGCATTTGAAAGAGTGATTGCAACTCACGTCGCAGCACAGCCCGCTCCAGCTCCTATCCTAGCGGCACCTGCATTGAAACAAGCCATAGACGCTGACCGCGATGCCGACTTCACCGTGGATATAACAGTCTGCATTCGCGTACGACCACTGCTACCCGACGAAGAAAATGCTGGCCATTACTCTGCGGTTGCTGCAATCAATCCCTCTTTGCATGTGTTCGCTCCGAAACTAAAGTACAATGGGCAATTAACTGCCAACACCACTACTGTAAACGCTGACGTGATCTTTGGTCCGGATGATGAGACAGAAAAAGTCTTTGCAGCGACCACGTTGGGTTTGATTCCCGTGGCGTTCGGCGGAGGCGTGGGTACATTTCTAGCTTATGGACAGACGGGATCTGGAAAAACCCACACACTCACCGGTATGTAGCGTACGCTCCTTATATATCTGGTACAAACTTCCGCTCACAGTTTGGAATCAACAGGGGTTGAACGATGTGTTGCGCGAGACATCTTCAATCTCGCAAAGGAATACCGGCTACTTCAAGACCCCTCCGCGCCTGTTTCCGACGATGCGGACTTTACCATCAAGCTATCTTTTTTTGAGCTCTTTGGTAATCAGGCGTATGACCTTTTGAGCGATCGAGCCACTGTGGATATTCTTGAAGATACCTTTGGTGCGATTCAAATCAAAAACATAACGGAAGAAATTATCCAAACCACCGAGCATTTTCAGTCTCTCATCACAAAGGCATCTTCTCTTCGCCGTACTAAAGCGACCGCTAAAAACCGTCAATCTAGTCGGTCTCATGCCATATGTCGAATCCGCATCACCAACCGCCGATTACCCCATATGGAGGATGGTATGCTGTATCTCATTGACCTTGCTGGATCCGAGGGAAGCGGGGATACAAAGCATCATGATAAAGAAAGGATTGCGGAGTCAAAGGAGATCAATAAAAGCCTGCAGGCCCTCAAGGAGTGTATCCGTAGTCGGGCGTTGGCAGCTACCACCACCGGGAAGCATGTCCACGTGCCTTACCGAACCTCCAAAATTACGGTACTTTTGAAAAATGCGTTTGAATTGTCATCAGCCAAACAATCTCGAACTGTAATTGTTGGCACATTGGCTCCCAGGTGAATTTTTTATGTTGTGGGTCCTTTCTGATGGCAGATGGGTAACCGCCGTCATTCTCATGTTTCATAGCATCCTTGATACTTCTCAAACCATAAATACGTTAAGATTTATGGGCCCCCTCAAAGTCACTCCATCCGTCAAGCGTCGTGCAAAATCTAACGACCCCGATGACCCGGCATCGTGGGACAATGCCACTTTACGCGGGTGGGTAACCAGGGCGTATCCAAAGGTGAATCCAGACATACTTTGTCCCACAGAATCAGGACGTCAAATCTGTCGCCTGCCAGAGGGCGAATTTCTTGAACGATGCCTGCAATGCAAGGACGTAACCCCGAAGAAGGCAAAAGCTTTCTACTTACGACTGTGGGGGTTACTCATCGATGCCCGGACCAAAGACAGGGTGATGAAATTAAGCCAGCGTCCGGGAAAATTGGAGGCCGAGATGAGGGAGATGGAGGATTTAGAGATCATGGCAAGAAGCGCAGGTTGATGAAATTCAACCAGTAACCAGATAAAGTAGGCCAAGGATATAGAGGTCATTGCAAGAACTGCGTTGGTAATGGTGCGTGAAGTAATGCGATAGCTCAGAAGGGATTTTTTAATAGAGACCATTGCAGGCAACAGAATAGATTCCGTAGAAGGCCTTGATGCGAACGGATCAGTCCCTCGATATCCTTTGGATTGTCAATAAAATGGCCCGTAAAACTCAACATTTGGTTTGCGGGTGCATGTATATGCGTCCTGATATATGCGCAGCAGTCTCAATCGCGTGCGTGACGCGCCGATAACGTAGTAATCTGCGACGCGTACACTGTTCATACTGCACAACTCCAAGCATGCGCAGCATTCAACGCCTATGGCCAGACTTGATCCTTTCAGGACCCTTGCCCGAGACACTTCAGACGACCCCGATGCACGGCTGCAGCGCACCGCTCCAGTCCGCTAAAGTCCACACATCCGATAGTATTCCCCTTGGTTCGGCCACTTGCGCTCATCTCAATCAAATGGTGATGGGACTCGGTCTCCACCTGCATGAACTTGATTGGATTTGGCATGATGTCGCTTATGCCTCTCATATCCATCCACTCACATACATCATGTCGCACTCTCCAGGTAACAGTAACTCACTCCGATCTGCCACCTCTTCCGTGAACGTACCTTACAAGCGCATGTCCATCCACACAAATTACGCACATCCCATACGCTCCCATCACCGTTGCGACACTCTTCACTCAAACGTACCTTGCAAGCGCATATTCGCTCACTCATATCATGCCGCATCTCCCGTAAAGGGCATGTCCATCCACGCACATCATCTTGCAGCACACCGTATTTTCCCGTTGACGCACGTTGCACGCGCGCGTCCATCCACTAATATCATCATGTCGCCCTTTCCAGCGAACGTACCTTGCTGCGCATTTCCGATTCCCTCACATCCATCATTAGCAACGCCTTCAGGACAATCATTGGGCTCGCCTCCACTGACTTGCTGCGTATATCTTGATGCTCCCTCATATCCATCATTAGGCAACGCCTTCAGGACAATCATTGGGCTCGCCTCCACTAACTTGCTGCGCGTATCCGATTCTCTCACATCCATCATTAGGTAACGCCTTCAGGACAATCATTGGGATCCAGCCAAAGGTGATGCGTCGTCGCTGACTTACTGCGCATATCCTGATGCTCCCTCATATCGCGCAATGGGCAACGCCCTCGGATAATCATTGGGATCCAGCCAAAGGTGATGTGTTCGTCGCTGACTTACTGCGCATAACCGAATCACGTTGCCGCATTCTCCAGTGAAGGTACGTTGCTGCGCATATCTATCCAATCAACTCATGCGGCACTCTTGGCTAAACTTGCTTGTCGTACCCCCAAGTTGCGCGGAGACCACTCGTGAGAATGTGGCAACATCATGTTGCGGTCGCAAAACCTGCGAACAAATAAAAAGTGAGAAAAGACCAAAAAATGGCAGCGGCTGATGTTTCACTTGCTATGGCCACGCACCATACTTGAGCCTTCAACCACCGATTGGAAAACTATGCAGATGGAGAGAATTGATGAACGGGGGAATTGGCCCTCCTTTTATAGACGAGTGGGCGCAAGGGGGGCCCAAAGGGCTAATTAGGTAATCTTCCAAAGAACGCATCTCTGTCCACGTGACAAAAGTCCCGGCCCGTGTGAGATGAAAAAAGAAAAATGAAAATTACGACATTCGCGTCATCCACGAACACAGCCGTTCGCCCACGGGAGACGCTCGACTTTTAAAGGGAAGTGTTCCACCCCACATGGTGCATTCCAGGATGCAGTCGACGGCAATGGAAGAGAGGAGAACGAGTGGGGAGACCCGTTCAAGACCGCCATGGCTGGCTCGCATTCCCGTCACTTCGGTCGGTGTCATTCCCGGGCTTGCTGCTCAATCTCTTCTCTTCAAGTACCTTGCATCCCTCCCGTGGGTCCACCTCTCAGACACCATACACGTCGTGTTATGGTTCATATCACTAGTGGTTTCCAGTGTCGCGGCCATTGTTTATGCGTTAAAAGCACTGAGATATCCAAGAATATGCAGCTGGGAACTCTATCATCCTCTTCGACATAATGATTTTTTCCTCTTCCTTATTGGTGCCTTCCTAATGACACTTGCATATCCAGAGTCATTTCTCGGTCATGCAAACTTTGAGATACCATTTTGCATCCTCACCATCTTGCACTTGATTGGCTGCTTGTTCGTTTACGGCGGATGGATGTCGTCGATGCAGAAACCAAAGCTTGGTATCTCATACCGAGACGCGGAACCGTCGTATCTGTTTACCCTAGTTCCATGGTTCCTGTCCTCCTCTTTGGGCGCCTTGATAGGCTGGGTGGAAGTAGCCACCTTCCTGTTCTATGTGGGTTCCTTCTATTGGATCGTCATGTATGTCAGTCTGTGGCAAAACTTTTCGATGGCTCGCGAGCATCTGGAAACGAGTGGGGCCGTCCCACAAGTATTCTTGACTGTCGCACCGAGCGCGATCGCATCACTCGCATGGGTGAATATTAGTCGAGCGACGTTGAGCGATATGCCATCTGGAACAACAGATTATCTGGGACACATTGGCCGTTTCTTCTTGTTCAACAGTTTGGCCGCCGGCGTGCTCATTGTACCAACACTCTGGCGCGCATACTTGAGAACCATCCCGCAAAAATCCTACCTTCCATGGTGGGCAGCAACTTTCCCAACGGCTGCCGTGGCTATGGCGACCAGCGAGTACTCCAAAGTTGTGAATACGCCGACGGTTCATGTTCTCATGTGGATCTGCTGTGGAATTGCTTGGGGAACTTTCCTATTTGTTCTCGTATGGAACTTACAAGGAATATTCACATGGAGAGCGTGGAAGGATCCGCTACTAGAAAAGGAGCACATTTGGGCAAGGACGGAAAGCACACATACTGAGATGGAAGAAGTGAGATGTGATCGTGGCGAAGATAGAGCAGAGTCGAACGTTAGCGGGACCATCTTCGCATAGTTGTTAGTAATTATTTTATATTGTAACATAATTGTTGGATCGTTCGAAGTACCTGTTTATACTGGACATTTAATTTAAGCACAATTAACTGTCATCCATTCACTATTACGAAAATAAGGCAAACTCATGCAACGCAATTAGAATCTGGACTTTAATCTATATACTACGCAAATCATCAAACAGGTACATCCATAATACCGAAAATGTACAGCACAATACTATGAGGTCAAAAACTACGTGGGTGGGGTTACGAGGAACCCTCTCCGTGATTTTGAAATCGGGAGGCTGCCGACAAAGCCTTCTTCGTCCTTCCAGTTGTCTTGCCTGTGTCAATATCAAATGTGTTGGCCATCCGCAACGCATCATCATCCGACTCCTCCGCGCCAGGTATTTCCACTTCAAACTCCACATCTGCCAAAATGCCTTCAATCCATGGCAATGAGGTTCGTCCCTGTTCGTACTCAAGTCGGAAGTTCTTTAACACCACGGTTGTGTTCTCCCCCTCAGCATACTTTCCGACTAGCTGCAGTAGTTTCGTCGTCCCATTGGAAGAAACAGTAGAACCGTACACGGTAGCGTTGCTGTTGTGGCCTTGCACCAACCGCGTCGTCGAAGAAGGAATCATCACATCCACGATACGATCATTTTCATAGTGGATGGAGAAGAGAATAGTTATGTTTTGTGGGGCAAAGGACAGAACGCTAGGATTGTCGAAGGAAATGTTGGCAAACAGAATGTACTGCGATTTATCGGTTGCGTTTGGTGTGCAAGAGCTTTCGACGAGGGTAATGTTGAACTGAGACAAGTCCGGTGCTGAGGTTTTACCTACGCCAAAAACGTTACAATAGGGAACAGCATGTTCAACGGAATAGTCTAGGCTTACTTTGGTCAAACAAGATATTGTTCTGTAAAGGAATCACCCAGGAACCAACATGTTGCAACGACATCAGCGGACTAGCTTGCAAGCGAAACATTTGTGGAGGCATCGGTTTCTCTCCACCCTTCAAAAGGCTACGTAAAAGCCGCTCAATAAGTGGAATATTTAGGTGTTCGACCGAACTGACGAAATCTATTGGAACCGAGATTGCGCCTCGAGGTACGACCAGCCCCGGAAACTGCAAAGAACCGATCCGTAACTCCTCACTAATGTCCATATCATTTTTCAATGGTTGAACGCTCTCCTGCGTTGCGCCGTCAAAGTTGAGGAATGAAACGAGTGTAGGGTGCATTGTAACCCTAACGGGGGGAACATCGTCGTTATGCGCCAGTCCACGAACACGGAGCGCAATTCGATCATTTTGAATATCGATAACATGAATCTGTCTAATGTCTGAGCTGTTCCCGTTCAACGCTTCTCGTAGACGGTCCGGAATTACAACAAAATACACTACTGGAACCACAACGCCTAAAATGAGAATGGCGACGACCAACAGAGAGAGGAGAATTGTGCGGCGGTTGGGGAGTGGAACTCTTGGTGATCTCTCGGATATATGTTCTGTCTCTTGCGAACCCTCTTCAGTGGTCCCCAGCAAGGGAGACCGCTCCGTAGGCTCAATTCCATGTGACGCAACCTCCACGGCCATAAGAATTAACGCAAGTAGGGGTAAAGATGTTTTCTGCAAGGGCCCGTAAAGGTTTTCTGTAAGAAATGTGTACTGTTTGTGGCGAAAGTTTGTAAAACTCTATGGTGCAAAGACGAACAAGGACTGTGGTTAAGGCGATTATGAACTTGAAGGAGGTGGGGGGGTTGAAAGTTTCACACCGTCATCGCCGTGTCATTTCTGCTTAGCTAATCATTGTTATCGCTGTGCAAGCCAAACTACTGTATGTTGCGAAAGGGCTTTCCATTACAGGATCAAATGTAGCGGTATCAAAAAGAATAAAGCAGCTCAGTTACAGCACATGATCCTCCCATCCTGTGTACATAACCACTGACAAAGCTTTCAATTCGGGTTGCGTCGAGAGTACCTAAGAAGATCATATCTGTGTTAGCATCGTATATGGAGGCAAATCACCTTATAACAGTACCTCCAAGAATATGTTTGGCACTCCGTTTACGACATGATGGACTAATCGGCTAATAATAGGTATTACCCCTGCTAAAGGCATTGCTTTGCCTTTGTTTTCAGCATTGTCTTGGATATCTTCCCCTTCTTGGACTTCAGAAATATGGGACCTCTGCCTGGACTCCTGTTCCGCAAAAAAGGTTGGGCGAAGTTGCTTGAAGAGCAGGTCAAATGCTTCATCAAAGCATGACTTGAGGACTTTACGGAAATCGCTACTAAAGTTGTCAGAATCATTTATCAGACATTTGAATGATCGATCTCCCTTCACTTCTTCAATCCCCTACCTGTCCAGAAAGTCCCTCGTTTCGTTCAACAGATCCTTCAGTTCCTTGTCCACTACAAACCCATCAGTTTCAACTCCCCCGGCACGCAAGACTTCTTCTTCCTTTCCTTCCTCGGGAAGTAAGAAGACAGTCATGCTAGATCACATTCCTCAATTACAAACAAGCTCAAAACATGCAGATCTGTTATTAATGGACGTACCTTGAGTTTTCTCCATTTTCGTCCTCAACCTTTTCGCGCACTTTCCCAATGATCTCAATCAGTGCGTCATAAGTTGTTATCTCCTTCAGTGATATGCTACAGGAGCCCATCATATAAAATTAGTGCAACCATGATTTACCAGGAGTTCAATAGGAGCTCAATGAGAGATCCTCACCTTCCAACAACCTCGTGCACTGCCCTCTGTACTTGCGCAACAAACTGTTTCCATCCTACGTTCAAGACATACCAACTGAACGTCAGATACTTGCGTTCCGTTTCGTCCGAAACCCCTTTCCGCCCTCCGACTGTTCCCCGAACTTGCTGTTCACGATCCATTTGCGAAAATGCTACCACGCTATCAAGATAGAAGAATCTTCCCAAAAGGCTGAGCTGAAGGTGTGTAAACACAATGAGGAGGGTAACAAGGTAGACAGAGGATATTGTTCGGGTAAAACCTGGCAATAAAGAATCATCTAGTTTAACACAATCGGATATCAACTTGCATTCTTGATATCATCATCACAGCGTACTTAGAAGCTTCAGCTCTTCCCAGATCTCCAGTTTGGTTTTCCGCGGCTGAGTTACCGGTGCACCTGGCTGATCTTCGCTTCCTTCTCCCCCTTCTGTCTTGGCTTGCCGTGTTTGTTGCAGTTGTGCAGTTAGCAGCTCCACATTGAGTTCGTTGAACAAGTTTTCACCGAGCGTAGGAAGCAAAGATCCGACTGCAAATGTGCAATCTTGCAAGTTTTGTTCAAAGCGGCGTTTGACGCTGTCAAAAACCATATTAGCAACATGAGCTCCCAAAGCTTTGCGGTATGCCAGCCAAAGAGGTTTTGCTTCTGTAGCCGCTTTCAATAGTTGCAGTGACATACTTTGATTTCGCCGTCTGTTCAATCTCTCTCCGTTGCTGAAACTCTGTCCATTTCCATTGTGCATATTTGAACAAAAGATATCCACTTCCCACTGTTCCTCCCAGCCAGTAAAACTTTCGTCTGTTCCGATTCAGAAATCCCCCAACGGCGTCCAAAACAACGCTCATCTTTAAATGATTTTTCGGCTCAACATTGCAAGAAGCCCACGGCGAAATGTCGAACGATTTTGCTAATCATTGCACAGTCACATTACTGCTTACCACCTCCTGTCGTCTTACGGAGCACCCTGTCGTCCCTTTGTTGTGAAAGCCCTCCATGTTTTTTGAGCCCCAAGTAAGACCCTGTTTTTCTCGCTTTACCACCTCCCATCCCCCCGCTGCAACTCACATTCTGACGCACTTTGAACTCCTTTTCCTAAAATGCCCGGACCACGCTATTCCAAAGACCATCTCGCGCTTCGCCAAGCGATCGAGGTCGCGCGATGCCTACCGTATGACCCTGCAGGAGACTGGACCATTGGTATGTAGTAGCCTAATGTGCTTATCGCCTCAATGCGATATTTATGATTTTGTATTCTGATTTATGATATTTTTTCACATTATGCTCCTAGTTGCTTGGGACAAGTCCAACGGGATTATCACCGACGCCAACGGCTTTATCCGTGCTTCCTTCTCCTACTCCCGGTCCTTTACCCCTGAGATACTCCTAGATCTCCTTCTCCAAGCCTGTCACACACACATTTCAACTGCTCGGTCGCCATATCTATGCCCTTACCGTCCCCGAACCCTTGGATTTCTATCTTCCACTAGCGTCCCGGATGGGTCGATAGAGATATTCGCTGACCTACTCAAAGAGCTTCGCCTAGGGATCGAAGTAGCTCCTGTTTGGGAAGAGGATCGAAGGGTAGCCGCCTATCAGCTGGAGGGCCGGCTGCAGAAGGGGTGGTGGGGCACAGCAGATCCCAACGAGGAGGCAGTGTGGAGAGATGACTTGGAAAGAGAGAAGGCCCTTCAAAAAGCAAGAAGGGAGGAACGCGGATGTCTCAAAATGCTTTGGACCGTCTTGATGCTGTTTCCTTTTGTGAGCTTTATTGCTACGCGATTGCGATTGATTGCAAACGGATCAGGCAATGCTGTAACATACTAGGGTGGGGTTTTGTCGATGGGGTGAATTGGGACGGGAGGACCATGGACAGATTAGATCGGAATGAAAGCCGCGCTCCTGCCTACATGAATTGCATCTTGTAGAATAATGATTTGATTTCAAGTACACATGTATGATAACAACCAGTTGTCATTTCGGACTGATATCGAAGACGTCAAGTTATGGCCAGCTAATATAAAAAGGTGCGGACAAGATTGAGCAAAACCGCTGGTGACGCCCTATTACATCCCTTTAGACGACCTACCTTGCCTACTTTAATCACGACGTTTGTCATTACGTGCCCCTTCTACGTTATGGGAGGCCTCCGACTTTGCGTTTGGTACTCTATGCAGTCAATCCTTTTTTCCCAAGAAGCCAGCAAACATTTTACCTATAGACCCTTTACCGTCCTTGCCACGCTTTTTTCGTTTGAAGCCACCCTTCTTATCTATAAGCCAGGCTAGTTGTCGCTTATTTAGCGCTCCTCGCCGCTTCGCCCGTACAAGTTCTACTGCTTCCACTGGATCGACACCACAATCTATCAGGGCAGCTGCGACCAACACCGGAGCTCGTCCGATTCCACTGATACAATGGATTGCAACCGCTGGCTTTGATTTGCCATCAACAATAGACGCAGCATTCCCGGATCGTCCTGAATCCCGGCGCTTCGCATCCGAGTCTGACGTTGCTGTGGAAGATGTTAACGAGTCAAGCATATCACGATAGGCTGATATTATCGCTTCAGGTGGGACCGACCCTGTCGCGAAAGTCGATCAGCCTGATCCTTTGGCCATTGTAAAACGTAGCATCCTGTTTACCATCTTCAAAAGGCCAGTCCCAAACAGTTACGCCGTGCTGACGCAAAGGATCGGCGTTGTAAGCGCCACCATCGCACAAGCGCACTACATTGCTGCAGTCGTGCGCTTGCAACAGTGAAAGGTAGTCCTCCAACAATGACTTTTCATTGGGACAGTCCGTGATGAGATATGTTATAGGCGACCGCGGATCATCAACAACTGAGAGGCGCTGAGAGTAAGGGGAATGGTTTGAGGCCATGGAGGAGGATGAAAGATGGACTGCTGCAGCATTTTCACGTCATCCATTGCTTGGTTGTTTCCATAGCAACAGGCAGGAACATTTCCGTATTCAGTTGCAGTTTTGCCTTCCCATTATCCATTCTGTCAACCACACTAGAAAAGCCAACATGCAGGAAGAGACTCGCGAACGCATCATGAAGCTCTTTGACTGGGGCAAGAAAGCGGTCCATATCGGGTTCATTCCCTTTATCCTTTACTTGGGTAAGTGGTGACGTACGGGTAGTCGCGAATGGATGTAGTCTTTCGATGCATTCACCGCAAACCTGTGACTTGCGGGTAGACAGTCAAGTGAGCATAGCGACATATTGGCGGAATGCATTACTCACCGTTATATTCTTCATATAAACAAGGTTTCACCCGAAGCGTACCTCGCCCAAATCTTCTTCGTCTTATTTCACCGCTTGCGGCATAGAGTCATCAACGTGTGCATAGTAAACCATCAACGTGTCTGCAAGAATCCAAGAATAGTAGCGGGAGCCCCACTCTGAGTAGATTATGGCAGGAACACCATTGTGTCCGCCCAAA
Source organism: Spizellomyces sp. 'palustris' (assembly GCA_006535965.1). Lineage (NCBI taxonomy): Eukaryota > Fungi > Chytridiomycota > Chytridiomycetes > Spizellomycetales > Spizellomycetaceae > Spizellomyces > Spizellomyces sp. 'palustris'. The sequence goes on along the minus strand of QEAR01000002.1, from coordinate 533,868 downwards.
GCCGCTTTCGTTGAACCCGCACCGACGGGCGTCGGATTCAATTACCGACATGTTAAGAGTACGCATTAATAAAGTCTCGGGTGCACTACGCTCTTTATCACTGCGTCCCTAAGCCTTGTCTTATCCATGCCTCCTCTTTTGAATGCGATATATCACAATATTATCCTTCCGATAGAATGGATCTAAGTGCTCGTCCCCAAGAACGTCCCAGCTAAGGCCATGGTTCTCCATAGCTGAAAAGAGTTGTCGACCCGCCCTAAGGGCTCGTGATTGGTAGGCAAGAAGGGTCGTTGTGTTTGGAGAGGAGAGTTCTGTCATTGCGTTAGTGTCGGATCGCAAATCTTCAAATCGAGTTTGCATACCTGCAATGGTTGCTACTAGAGGTTCGATCAAATCATGCAACCAAACGACATCAGCGGCGAGGATCAGATCAAAAGGGGGCTGCAGCATTGAGACGACGTTCGATCTTGCACACAAAACTTGTCAGTTACGAGTTTGAACGCAGCGTTGTACAACGTGTAAGAAACCTTTGGGTCCAATCTAAGCTGCAAACATCCTCTATCCGCCCATTTCCACTAAATTCGCTCTCTGCTTTATCTGATGCAATGATATGTTCGTTCAACGCAATCACTTTTCTCAGAGCAGGCAGAACGTCATCCACATCCGTCACGACGACGTTCGCTCCTAGTACCGCGGCTGCCATCCCAACCAACGCTCTTCCTGCACCCTGTATTTGCAAATCGCAGCTTAACGAGGGTCAGGATCACGTCTGACATCAACCAACCAGCTCAATCACTCGTTTTCCGCGCACATCAAACTCTGATTTGGCAGTATCGCCAAGAGTGTTCTGATATTCCAGCATTTTGGCGAGAATTACGCTCTTTGAGATCCACCAAGTAACCATCTTGTCAGCATTGCATTTTCTATTTGTATTTCTGAAATACATCATTTCAACAAGTACGCACACAATCCCATACTGTCAACGCTGTTTTGGCCTCGTGCCCAAGCCTGTCCGCTTCATTAGGAACCTGATTCTCCTCTGCCTGAGTGAAGAGAGGATGTCCCTGTATTGTAAACCGGCCTGTTGTCCAGATGGCAGTATCATCCCGAGGCTTAACAAAGTCCAAACTGGGCCATGTGGGTCCTGTGAGAAGCAGCATCCTTCTATTCCCAAGTGATCAACATCTGTATGATTGGATAGCGACCTCCGGAACTGCCTCCGGGATGAGTTCGGTTGGGTGTCACGTGACTCTCCAGAGATCCGCAACTTGGTTGCTTACATCACAATTTGCGACGATATTTGCCCAGAAGATTGGGAACTCCGAACCAAGTGCGATTTAAATGTGTCATTTTTATTTCTCTTAATGTATCGTAAAGAGGTGCTTTTAAAACATCTAAAAACTGTCATGCATAGGCGTCTACTTTTTTTGCGTCCCCTTCGCCCTAAAAAAAGGATGCGTGTCAGATTCAACATTCGTTCTCGTTGAGGGAATGGTATACATACTTCAGCATATCGTTATATGAACTCTCCTCCGATTCAATGCTTCGGCGAATCTTTTCAAGTTCCTCCATCATCTGCTGACGCTTAAGCGCTAGTGCTTCTTCCCGTTCCCTAATGTCACACCATCAGCATCAATTCAAGTTGTCAGAAATTCATGTGTAGCACTTCTAACGTACCGCAAACTGGCCTCCTTCTCCCGCACTTTCGCAACAAACATCTGTCGCATCTCATCCTCTTTGCGCTGCATATCATCCGCAAGACTACGCTTAGCATTCTCGATTCTTGATTCGTAAAATTCATCACATGCAAGGAATGACTCAGGACGACCCTGTTCACGGATTTGTTGGGAACGGTATTGGGAGTAATGAACGGTTTGGGTTGTTTCAATGAGATCTTGAAGATTAGACCTAAACCGAATCATTTGTAAGCAAGTGAAGTAGCATTTACATATGGAAAGATGTTACCTGATCAGCAGTTCCCGGAGGTGTACAAAATCGCAATGTTTGTCATTCTCAACTATATACGAGGAAAGATTATTTCGGGTTCATAAAAATACAGTCACAGTACGACCGATGACACATACCCTCCACGGAACCCCAACGGTATGACCGACCACGCACTTTCTTGCCTCCAACATCTATGAAATCGTCACTACCAATGACTGCAAAGGGCATGTATCTTTCGAGGTCGACGAGGGTTTCCCGATCCTCCGCATGTGCTGTGGGATACACACGAATATCATGTCTTTCAAAGTCTCTTAATATCTAATTACCGTGCCAGTTGAGTGGACAGGATCAACTGCCAATGCATTGCCATCGATTACTGACCGCTTTTTTGAACGCCGAAGTTTCCTCAGGCGTCAATGTGTCTGCCTTCGCAATGACAGGAATGACATTGACCTTAGTGCACAGCCGCTGGAGAAATTCAACATCCAACTCTTTCAAGCTAAACGCCTCATTCAGCAAAAGCATCTGCGGCAGTTATCAAATATCTGTCACGTACCCATTATCTCCCGCAGGCGTAATGAAATAAAGCAGGGCGTGGACACGAGTATCCCGAATGTTTCGCCGCATTTCCTGGCTACTTTCGGCTTGGAGATAAAGGTCGTACTGAGCATCGATATAGTCCACAATGGGCTCAAAGCTACATATTACACGGTAAGGATGCGGGTCCACAAACTGGTATGTTGCATAGAGGCTCCATGACATAGTCTTACCTCGTTTCCCGGTTCAGCTGATCGCCGAACCCAGGTGTGTCAATGACAGTTAGCATCAATGTGACTCCGTCTTCCGTAAGCTCTGAGAAATTCGCGCAAGTTTATAACAATACCATTGGTAAATCCCACTGATGACCCGTGTATGGGTTCTTACCATAAGTAGTAGGATCAATAGCCACAGTTTTCGAGGCAGAGAGGTTCTTTGGAGTTCTCTGCTCCGTCAAGGGTGCGTTGAAAAGCGTGTTCATGAATGTTGTTTTGCCCAATCCAGATTCACCTTCACATGTAAGAGTTAGATGAGGGGCAAAATAGTGCTGGCGGCTGCAGATACAAATTTCTCGCGAAACGCACCAACAACCATAATGTTGAACATATAAGGGCGACGTTTCGACCTGCGAACGCGCTGGACTGGCAAATCACTTATCCCAAGAGGCTCAGAGAGTCTTGCAGTGAACGAACGAGGTAGCTTCCACGGGCCTGGGTCGGGAAACCGCCCACGGAACTGAAGTGCGTATTCCTGTCGGAGAATGTCACTGTTAACCCCTACGTACAATCACAGCGACCAGCCGTGGATCATTGGTAAACGAATTTTTGGCCACACTCACCAACGGCATGTTGCAAGTCGGTCCAGTCGCCGTCTCAAAAGTGCTTCGATGATTTGTGTGATGCGCACGCCTTGCCTCGCGTGTGTGGGTGACGGCCGTTGTTGACGATGCGACAAGGCCACAAGCGGCGAGTTGGTGCCCGACCAGGTTCGATCCAATTCGGGGGCTTCACGGTAGTGGCACAGTTGTATTGATGACAAAGCTGTGCCTTCATGACTCACCAGAGGCCAAGTTCCTCAAAGATCGTAAAACTTCGTTGAAGGTACATGTTTGGGACATTGTCCGCCGCCCTTCTTTTCTCCATCCGACTTAACTTATCGTATCAGCCAGGATTCAGGTTCCGTCCAATAGTCTTGGCTGTTGCCATGGGCAAAAAGAACAAGCACAAGCTTGGACAAGATGTTACCCGTCCGTTAGTCATTGAAGATACAGGTGATCGACAGGCCGATCAGTACGACACTTCAGAATTGGATATCGTGAACAGCAAGCTCGAAATTACGAGCCTTGAGGAGACCTTGACCCCTGCTACGCATCTTGTTCAAGAGTACAATGCACTACTGGTTGCGCCAGCTGGCAAAAAGAGACCTTTCGTTCGTAGAACCCGCTACACGTTTACTCCTCGGGAGAGCAGAGGCATGACCAAGGATGCATCGAACGTCAAGGGCACCAAATCCAGGAATATTTATTCATACAACTGTCTTGAGAGCCTTTATCGCAAAGACCCTCCTGTATTCCCGACCTTGGCGAGAGGACTCTTCGTCACAGAAGTGGGTGAGGATGGAAGCGGAGATTGGAAAATCGTGATTCGAGGATATGACAAGTTCTTCAACGGTTAATAGCAGCGCTTTTGCATTAAACCACCACTGTCATTAACCTTGATGTCGCTCGTGTCACAGTTGGAGAAGTTGCTAGTTCGTCGTGGGAGGCGCTCTCAGCCCATACTGAGGGACCTTATGAGGTCACATTGAAGGAAAATGGCTGCATCATCTTTGCGGCTGCTCTGGATGACGATTTGGTTGTAACGTCAAAGCATGCATTGGGAGCAGGCCAAGTTCGAGAGACAGTCTCTGATGGCAGCACTAAACCAAGCCATTCACAGAAGGGCGAAGAATGGGTGGAGAAACATCTCAAGTCTGCTGGGCGAACACGACCGGATTTCGTCAAATTCCTTGCGACGCATGATGTTACAGCTGTATTTGAGGTATTAATGCTGGGATCAATATTTCTATCCATCCGACCGACGTTGTGCTTATGTATGAGGCCATATAGCTAGCCGATGATGACTTTGAGGAACATATTCTAGAATATCCTCCAGATCGACGTGGGCTTTACTTGCACGGTGTCAATGAGAACACCCCGGAATTTCGAACGTGGGAGAGTTCAAAACTACGGCCGATAGCAAGTGAATTTGGCTTCAAGATAGTCGATGCTCTAACGATGAGTACACTTCAAGGTGATACTTGTCACGCTGATAAAGACGGATGGACTTTCTAAAGATTTATGATGCATAGAGGTACGGGACTTCAGTGACTCGTGCCGTGCAACAGGTTCATACAATGGACGGGCAATCGAGGGATTTGTTGTTCGATGTCATCGGAAAACGCCGCCGACCGGAATGCACTTCTTCAAAATCAAGTACGATGAACCCTATCTCATGTTTCGGGAATGGCGCGAAGTGACCAACCGCATCATTTCCGGGAAGCCAATGAAATTCAATCCGCGTTTTGAACTAACCCGCCAATATGTGGAGTGGGTCCGTGCAAAGCTCAAAAGTGATCCGATTTTGTTTCAAGATTACGGAAAACAGAAGGGAATCATTAGAGCGCGAAATATCTTCTTACGAGAGTCCCGTCTTCCAAACATTGGCGAGCACATTGTAGCTGAAGCACGACGCACTACTGAGGAGTATGCACGAGGAGAGGCCACTCTCAAGACAGAGGAAGAAATGGAGGCAGAAGAAGCTCGCCGCAGCAGCGGCGCGACTTTGAAAGGCCGAGCTGAAGAATCGCAGAGTGCAGCGAATCAGTCGGACGGCCGCAAGCTGGGAAGCCTCTTCGGCACTGGCAAAACCCTTGTTCTGCCTATCGCTACCATAGGCGCGGGGAAGACGTTTTTGGGTCGTCTTTTGACTCATCTGTTTCCCCGCATCGGACACATTCAGAGTGATAATATTGTGGCGAAGAAGGCAGCCAATGTATTTGAACGGGCGGTGCTGGACGATTATGAGAGAAACGACGTCGTTTATGCCGACAAAAACAATCATTTGTTGCAGCATCGGTTAGCTATTACAAAAGCCTTTAAGCAACGATATCCTGGAGGTAGAATTGTGGCACTGGATTGGCAAATTGACAAGTTTGTTGAAGAAAAAGGAATTGAGCCAGTAGTAGAGCTGGCCGCAAAGCGAGTAGTTGAGCGGTAAGGGCAACCAAATCTTCATCTCGCGTGGACGTTCGTGGTGTACACAATTGCAAAGCCTTGAATGATTCTAATCTTAGAGGTGAGAATCATCAATCATTAACACCAAAACGTGCCGCGGACTATCGGAAAGTGATCCGGAACTTCACGATGAGGCGCGATCCAGTTGACAAAACAATTGAAGCAGATTCCCTCATCGATATTGTCGTTCCATTGAGCTTCATTGATAGCCCCCGAGCACATCTCTCCAAGATATTGCCCGTGCTGGGTCTCTCGGGACCAAGTACGGCTGCCTACACTCAAGCATATGAGGCATCGTTGGCCTATCAAGAGACCGTCTGCAAGGTTGTCAAAGATTCGAGCGCCAGGAGGAAGCCGCTATACTACGGCATTAAATTGGACGCATCCTTTGATCTTGCTGGGCTCTTGACCAAACTGTTTTTGAAACAAGCACCTGAAGTGCGAAATATGTGGGAGTCTCTCGTGTCGGCCAGACGTGTAGAAGCACAGAAGCTAAAAGGATGGCATGTGACGCTTTGTATGACGCGACGCGGGGATCCAAAGGCCGCAGAATTGTCAAAAATATATGCCCAGAGAATAGCAGAATACATGGATGCTCACCCTTCTGCCTCTCAGGCATCAGCACGAACAGGACCTGGAATACCAGTGCGCATTGGTTTTAAAGAAGTGGTCTGGGATGACCGTGTGATGGCCATCGTAGTGGACGGAATGCCCGCAGAAGTTCGTAGTTGCAATGCTATAGCACATGCCACGGTTGCAACCGCCTCTGACGATGTAAAACCTGTTACAAGCAATGAAGTCTTAGATTGGGCGTATAAGTCAGATGGAAGTGGAGAAGGAAGGCGAATCTGGCGGTTAGCGGTGGAGGAATGCAATGATGTTGATGGACAACTATGCGCATTTTACTATTAGATTGCTTGCGTCCCATTGTGCGCAGGGACGTAGAGACTGTGCTTTAGGTCATAAAGAAATTCGGTACGATGTCACTTGTATATTTCCAATCCCAACTGAGATGGTTAACTAGGGAAAAAATGGTATCCAGCATCTTGACCTCACGATCAAATCCACACTTTTATAGATCTGAACACCGCGCGTCTACAAAATATGATCCACGATATAGCAGAAACTATATCTGTTTGGCACCTATCTACGTAGAATGTGCACCATCTGCAGATGTCTGCCTACAATCTTTATCTTGCCGACCGGCAGCCTTCTACTGATTTTGGGTCCCAGACGCAGTGGTCGTAGCTTTGATATGCACTGCGTCAGCTTCCCTTCCGACCGAGGAAGGCTTTCGTTGGGATTCCAGACTGCTGGGGCCATTGTTGGTTCTATTCTTCAAAGCCTTCTGGAAGCGGTTGATGTCTGTCAAGAATATCACGGGTATCATCGCAGGCAAAACCATTACGAAAGACCAGTACGTGATTTGAGGAATAAAATTTGACGCCGTTAAGTAACTCAACGCTACGATGACGACGTAGAGTGCAACACGGACAATTGCTTCCGACCAGAGCGCTACGAGCTTTCCCCAGTTTCTGTCGCGATCGAAGGCGGTGGCGCATTGAGCAATCTTGATCTGCAGAAGACTGAAGTAGATGATTTCTGCCGGAATGATATAGGAGACCGTCGATATTGCTGCTTTGCCGGTTGCGGGGGACGCGTACTGGCCTTGGTACTGTTTAAAATCAATGTTCCAGAGCGCCATGGCAGTAAATTGGATGACTGCTTGAATGATATTCAGTGAAACCGGAATGGCATTTTGGAGCTTGGGGGACAGGTGATAGATCATGCACGTTCGACGCACGGAATAGAACGATTGGGCCAATATCGCAATGTTCCAGAACGTTGAATTGACGATATTTAGTCGCAGGAAAGCGTCGATTTCGTTGCTCTCAAGAGCGCGCCATGTGAAACAATTTACGGAAAGGGAGATGATCCAGCAGAGGAAAAAGGCCAGAATTGCGATCTTGAGCTGAACATCTTTGATAACCTGAATATTTTCCCAGCATGTTCCCAAAATGATTAAAGTGATAATGATGCCAGTATAGTCGCTGTGGAAAGCAATCGCCTGGTTATTGGGGAAAACACCACTACAAAAAGGTGGCTAGATAAACTTACGCGGCGACTAGAGGTCCGACATCCATTTTGCTGCTTCACGACTTTGTAGTGATGCTTTAGATACAGGTACTGTGATTGGACACGGCAAGCTTTTAAGCGTCCTTTTATTCCCCTCTTTGAAAGCGTTTGACACACGACATGACCTAGAAATATAACCCTCGGGCAACACAATAGTGTCTATATTACATTAGATCCTCATTGTAAAATCACTTTAGCAGGTAGGATAAATATTGCAAGAAAAGGCCCCGTCATCACGATCTGCGGTCACATGTTGGAATCTTGGGGCTCAGTATACCGGGCTTCATTGTACCTTTTGTTATATTTGTGCAAACTTTACCGCCGGTAATTGAACGTACATGTTCTCATATTGTTCTCGTATGGGAAGCAGAAAGGAAAATACAAACAATGCAATTGAATTGCACAAGTAAATGGATTTTCCAATAGGTATACCAGACGAAAATAGTCTCTTGAGTAAACAGCCGATCGGCCATCCGCCCATAACCAACTGTGAACATTCCAGTTCTTTGTTCCTGAGCGCCCCCGCATTGTGTTCCCTGGTTGTAGGGGGTGGTCCCCCTCCGTGCGTCGGACCTTTTATTAAATGTAGCTTACGTAACCAATCTGTGTCTGTATCCAGCCTGTTATGCGCACCGAGTTCCCCAAGAATAAATGCAAGTTAGCCAAACAATTAAAAGAAGCACCTGGCCTAGTACGCCTCCCATTAACACACCGACGACACCCTAACCCATTGTGCAATCGGGAGAACTCGGATCTTGTCAGTAGGAACCAAAGGCGCGGTAATCTCTCGTCAGTTAAGCAGCAGATGCACCCGATTTTCGGGATATCTGATAGAGTGGTTGCTATATCCTTATGTCATAATCCCACAGCGCCTGTGCTGTAAGCATCAGAAATGTTACGCTGGGGCTGTCACCCAACGATTTTATGCACAGCAAGTTCAAATTTGCAATGATATCAGAATTCATGAAAGACATATGGAAATGATTATTTACAGCAATTGCTCTAAGGTAGTGGCTATGGACCTTCCTCTCATGCGCCCAACCATTTCTCGATTGAATCAGTGTGCCAACGTCGGAAGTCTTATGCGAGATCCAAATAAGTGTCAACCATCTGAAGAACAAGACTGCAAACAGGGGATAATTACGTACCTCTCAAACTGAGCTTTGATATCGTTGGGCTGGATTCAGTGTTTATGGCCATGGCGACCTGAAAAGCGACCATCATCGTATGCGCCCTCTCTTCCGTCAGACCATCGTCCGCTCCAACGGTCAGTGTTTCGATCATATGCCCTAGTAATTCATGTGAATATGCAGTGCAACGCGTAAATGTTGGCCATCAGATTGCTTACCCTTCGAATTCCGGTTTCTCGTGCCTGGTTGCTTCTGTTTGAATTCCATGTTTATGGCCATGGCGACCTGAGAAGCGACCATCGTCGTATGCGCCCTCTCTTCCGTCAGACCATCGTCCGCTCCAACGGTCAGTGTTTCGATCATATGCCCTAGTAATTCATGTGAATATGCAGTGCTTGCGTAATGTTTTATACGTATAGCTTACCCTTCAAATTCCGGCTTCTCGTGCCTGGTGGCCTCTGTTTGAATTCCGGAACGACCGTGTTCCTCATAGGGCGCAGCAGCAGCGGTGGCAATCAAGGCGATAAAAGCTGGAATGATGTACTTCATTGTATCGAGTTCAGAGACTGGTGAAGAAGAGAGTTTGTTTCGACGCTGAATGGATAATGGGATGAGTTGGACGGGATATTGAGGGCGTTGAGATATTTATGTCAGGATGCTGAGCGCTCGGAGGCATAACGGTGAAGGTTGAATGACTGGAGGCTGGAAACGCAGCCATTAGCTGAGCCTTCTCGGTGGTTTAGTCTCGCGTTCCGCCTCGCCAACTCAGCCGGGCTTGACTCTCAGGTTGGGACCCTGGTGCAGAGGCAGGCTAAGTACACATGCAGACACTGCTACCAATTTGTGGCATTTGGCAGTGCACCAACCTGGCGCCTTGTGGAGAACAGCGAACAGCTGAAGAGTTTAAAGCCCTGAAGTACAGCCTAAAAGACAAAAACCAACCCGTAAGATGAGTACCTATGGATAACTGCGGAGACATTTGGCTCAGCAAGCCTGAAAAATCCCGCACTACCTATACGTGTATCAAGTAAGTAATCTAAACCTTCTCCCGCGCTCCAGTTCGCCACGACACATTTGTACGCATTGCCATAGTGTAAGCCAATGTCCCTGCCCCAAGCCACAACAACACCTTAGCAGAAAGGTTCACTTTGCAAAGGATTGAGGCTTTGGTTCTAGCACATGGTCCAGGGCGGCTCTCAGACTGCTCGACCTACACAGCCATTCTCCCCACCATTTTATCGGCGTGGCAAGATGGGCACAATCACAATATCGCCACCAGTTTAGTTCGCCAACAATTCTCACAAGATGGCTTACTCAGGAAGAAGTGAACTCGACAGAAAGATGGCATGAGGTAACAAGCTTTGCCATCATCCTCAAGCCCAATATGGTTCCTATTCAGAGACTGCTCTAGAGAATTTTTCTGTTACAAGAGCAACAATATGCAACACATTGAGAGCAACACGATCCAAGGAATTTTTACTTTAGGAATCCCATGTACCCCGGGTTGAAGGAATATGCATCTCGTCAAAAAGCCTTGAAAGAACGATCGTAGCCATGATTATCTAATGTGCTAAGCGTCCGATCATCCCCGAGACATGACTCAGCTCTGCGCCTAATCGATTCGACAAAAAGGTCATCTTTGCCTTCCAGTTTCCTTCAACACTCCATCGGCACGCGATTCTTTACCCATAGATTTACCTACACAATGTCTTTGAGCAACAAACTTGGTATTCAGGACGTGGACCTTTCCGGCAAGCGCGTCCTCATTCGGTAGGAGCCGAGGAGTAGACTTCAAATAGAACACCAAATTTGACACCATAGCCATCCAGGGTTGACTTTAACGTTCCTTTTGCGAACGGCAAAATTTCGAACAACCAGCGTATTACAGCTGCTCTTCCAACAATCAAATATGCTCTTGAAAAAGGTGAGCAAAAATTGATACCATCTTCAGCCAAGATACACCGTAAGATAACCTGTCCGGAATAGGTGCCAAGAGCGTCGTGCTTATGAGCCACCTCGGTCGTCCTGATGGAAAGGTTGTGTCCAAGTACTCTCTCAAGCCGGTTGCAGAGGAAGTTGGCAAACTTCTTGGCAGGCCCGTGACCTTCTTGGACGACTGTGTTGGCCCAAAGGTCGAAGAACATTGTGCTAAGGCATCTAATGGTACGTGAGCATAAACATCCACAGTCGCTCTCTTGGAGCACGTCATGGCGGAAACTGATTGGATTTTGTTATCCTCGTAGGAGAGGTCATTTTGTTGGAGAACTTGCGGTTCCATATCGAGGAGGAGGGCTCCACAAAGGACGAGCAGGGCAACAAGGTATGTTAAAAGCAGAGTATTAGATCTCTATCGAAGTTGTTGTTCACATCTTCACTGTTTTTAGATCAAGGCCTCGAAAGAGGATGTTGAGAAATTCCGCGCATCGCTTTCCAAACTTGGCGATGTGTACATCAATGATGCCTTTGGAACCGCCCACCGCGCCCATAGGTAGACACACCGGTGTCAAGTCCTTTTGACGTTTGCAACACTCTGATATCATGCTTAGTTCTATGGTCGGCGTCAACCTCCCAGTCAAAGCCGCAGGTTTCCTCATGAAAAAGGAGCTCGACTTCTTTGGCAAGGCCTTAGAAAACCCGGAACACCCGTTCCTTGCAATCCTCGGAGGGTATGATACCTTAACTATTACTAGGTGCACTGTCAACGCACCTAAATTATAATAACTGTCACATCCAGTGCCAAGGTAACAGACAAAATCCAACTTATCGACAATCTTTTGGACAAGGTAAAAGCGAATATACTCAGCTACTATGGTCCGTGACATTCAACCTAATTTCTATACAGGTCAATGCCTGCATTATCTGCGGCGGTATGGCGTTCACCTTCCTGAAGACTTTGGAGAATGTGGAGATCGGAAACTCCCTGTTCGATGAAGAGGGCGCCAAAATCGTACAAAAGCTAGTCGATAAAGCAAAGGCGAAGAACGTCAAACTCTACCTCCCAAAAGACTTTGTGACAGGTACAGTACACTAGCGATGGAGGCAGAACGCGTGCCAAGATACTAACAATTGGGACTGTAGCTGACAAGTTTGACGCCAATGCCAACGTAATTATACCTGCCTACTGAATTGGCATGAGTGGCATGAGTAAAATGGCCCTAACATTACCCCGCTTGTTGTCTGTAAAGGTTGGTTACGCCACGAAAGAAGAGGGTATCCCCAAGGGCTGGTTGGGTCTTGACTCTGGAAAGAAAACCAACGAGGAGTCCCGCCAGGCCGTGTTGGAAGCAAAGACTATCCTCTGGAACGGGTATGTTGCGGTGTCTTTTGATGTTCAGAAAGGGCACTGCCCTCATTCGTTCGCCCTCTAACTATTCTCCGAGTAGACCCGCAGGAGTTTTCGAGTTTGAGAAGTTCGCGGAGGGAACCAACAGCTTGCTGGAGGCGTGCGCAGAGGCGACAAAGAATGGTTAGTTGCCATCCTCCACCAGCCCATTTCTTGTTCTTGGTTAGATGACGAATGTGCCATAGGAGCAACCACGATCGTTGGTGGTGGTGATACGGCTACTGCTGTGGCTAAAGCCGGCCGGGAAGACGACTTCTCCCATGTCAGTACTGGAGGGGGTGCTAGTTTGGAGCTGTTGGAAGGTGCGTGCTCTTGGCTCTCGAAATATTTTCAGGTACTTGAGATGTTAACAATGTGATCCACAGGCAAGGACCTTCCAGGTGTCGCTGCACTCTCATCTAAATAAACTAGTCTCGATACTTTGCCCATGCATTTCTACTATGCCGTCTCTTATATCCAACAGATCGAGAATAGATGACCATTTACAACCGCCACTCATTTTGAGCATAGGAGCTGTTCAGTTCATTGTGGCAGCCAAATCTTGCGTTTCGCGGTCTCGCCATTCATCAGAAATCCTGGCATCGCCTCTGCAAGTGGCAACTGCACCATGTCAATGTCATCGTCGATTGTTTTCGCCAAACTAAAGCCGGTAGTGATGAGCCATTTGCGACCGTTGGTGCGCACGGAGAAACCACTTACACCGTGCTCCATAGCTGTTGTTGATCCTGGTATGTGGTTCACACCTTCGGACCTCTCCCAAAGGAAGCTAAATCATACCGGAAGGATTGCAAAGTTGAGCCTGCAGCACTCCTCAATTGCCGTTAGGTGTCGTTATCACAAACCTCTTTTCCAATTTTATTCGTCGAATACTGGCATTAATTTTGGCTAGCTGGATATTCAACCGATCATACTCCTGCAAGCATCTCCTCTATCATTATCCATTGACATCACAAACCAGCGCGCATTATAGTCACTTACCCTCTCCATGTCTTTGACCTTCTCCTTCATTGCTTTACTGGGGATGGTGCGTGTGACTAAGAGTCAAATTCATGCTGACACAGTGACAGCGGACATACTATTTTGCCTTGTATGCTACAAGAAATCAGTTCAGGATGAGCACGATAGATAAATGGTTCAATGTGTGCCACGTACCATCCTCAGCATTCATACTCCAGGTGATCTTGCTGACAACACGCGTTAGTGACTGGCGGTGGGGAGGGTCAAATGCAGGATAGGAACTGCTCAAGAATGCTTGTCGTCAACTCTTATGGGCAAGGCCACGTTTAATGTGACACTGCACTGAAATGTTCAGGATGAGGACGAGCGATCTATGATGCTCCGAGTATTATCAATGTCATATTAACACGTGACCATATGCTTGTGATATTCTTCATCAACTGCAAATCTTAAGGGGATAAATGCATCATAATAGACATGTCGTCCGGTCCCGTTGTCTTTGGCCTCATGGGTGACGAGAGAGCAAATTGTTCAAGTCCTTTCACAATGTCATCCATTTCCCCGTGGTGGTTCACCCTCCAGTCGCGCTCTGATTGCGCGCGTCGAAGCAGCGGACCGCCTGTATGCCTTACGTCCGCTCTAATCTTTTCTGCAGAACCTGTCGGATGATTGGTGCCGGCACTCCCTGGCGCACTGATGGGTGGGGTCGGAAGGCCGGAGATAGGGGTGCTTACGCCTTTTATGCTCTTCCGTCTACCTAGCACACCAAGGTTGCCAAAAGCAGATGTGAGCACGTTCCTAATACAGCAAAGAGGTCAGTGAGTGGGTTCACGAAAAATCATTCAAAAGCAAGAACTCATACTCCTTGTTGCTTGCAGTGACCCTCTCTTCTAATCCACGACGGTATGTGTGATTTACAGTATGTGGCACATGCCGTTGCTTTTCTATAGCTGCAGTGATCATAAGTATAGGATTATTCACATCCTCCTCAACCTAAAGTAATAGTCAACAAGTACCTTGCTGCAAAAGGGTCCGATTTTCAATAAGTTCCGCTTCCCGCTTTAACAAGGACTCTTCTTTTGCTCGTAGAGCCGACATTAATTGGTGTTCCAATTGCGCGTATTTCCTCTTCAGCTCCTCCTCCTGTCGCTCTAGTGTGGCCTTCAATTGCTCTTCATGTGCCACCGCGACCCTCTTCCATTCTTCCTCACGCGCGAGTACCGCAACTTCTCTTGCTTCGATTGCCAATTCTCGTTTTCGCAGTTCATCCTCACGTTGGTCAACAGCTGGTGGATTTTCGTTCTTTGATGGTCTAAACAATAGTACGGTTAGAGATCCAATATTTCTAATGACATTTTGCGCGCTACCAGGACTGCGTACTCTTCCTGAGGAATACTGAGTGCTCGTTTTATCACCGGTGCTTCGAGTAGGTCAGCAGTTGTCGGACGTCGCGATTGCTACGAGCCACGACGTGAGCTCAAGCGCCTTCAAATTATGAAGTGGGATCACAATAAACGTACATTTACTTGCAACATTGCTCTAATGATGTAGAACAGCTCTTGGGAATACTTTGTTTGCATCAATATTCCATACACAATCTTCAAAAAAGTCCAGCCGCCGGTCTCTTACCTGTGGCGGCAAAGGCGCAACGGCTCCTTGTTGAATCTTCGTGGCAAGCTGTGATTGTGTTTTTGCTTGAAAGGGTGGACTGAATATATGGCGCAGTAGTTAGAGTAAAATGTCGACAATAATATCTTTGAACAGGCGCTTACTCCAAGGTGCATAGCTCGTAAATCAGACATCCTTTGGCGGGGCGTTAATATCATGCTGGATCGGAAGAAAACGTAAACGCCCGACTTGCCTAATGCCCACACGTCTGACTTTTCATTGTAACTTGACTCGCTGATCAGTTCCTGCACATAAGAGATTCAGAACATGTGCCATTTCGCCATGCCTCGCTGTCGCATACCGGTGACATGTAAAACGGCGTTCTATCAGTCGAAACAAGTTCAGGTATTCATGAATAAAGATATCAGGATTCGACCTGGCAATCACCGACTAGCGCCATACCCAACATATGTTCTAGCAAACTCGGATCCGTCCATTAATCGCGACAACCCAAAATCCCCCAACTTGACATCATCTCGACCATCGAGGAAAACTGTTGCCAGTAGCGAATCCAATTAGACCTGCCCAAGCGATACTGTCATTCAAATGCTTCCTAATCTGTACCATTGTCTGGTTTAAGATCCCTAATAGTGGTGCAGCTGTCAGCTTCAAACAATTATGTAAGGGCAGACAGCGAGGGTATAAAGCACCTGTGCAGCACCGTAGGGCGGACCCAGGACTTGCTGGATCCCGGACAGTGGCATTCATGAAGGGCCAAAAGGAGCTGTGCGAGATATTTCCATATTGTCTGCTCCGCAAAGCGCTTCCTGAATCGCATCGTAATGGAATCTTAACAATCGCAGGTTGCCTGCGAAAGATCGTGCCTGCATACCCTCTTTTCTTATATCTTCGTATTACGGCCGCCAAGTCCCCACCTTCGCAGTATTCTATCACATCACATCGCAGGTCAATTTGTTGCATATACATTATCCGCACGAGAGCAAAGTATAGTACTTACCCATATATATGTACATTAAACAATTGTCACGGTCCACGTCCCGCTCGTAATAGCGCACAATGTGGGGATGACGGAGCTCCCTCAGAATGTTGACCTCCGCCACAAGCTGCTTCTTTTCTCTTTCGCTCATTCGTCTGTAATCAATCTCTTTACGAGCGTAAATCTGTACGCAGAGAAACCATTATGGTGAGGACCATTCGGGAAGGAGCACGCTGGTATTGGGCTGGCCTCTCCAACTTTTACAGACTGTGCGTGCGACTGACCTTTCCATCTGACCGTCGACGCACTTTTCGAATCACACCAAACGACCCCGAACCTATCAGGTTCAATGGCTCGTACTTATTGGGATTGTACTCCATGTTGCTGTTGGGTAGTTGGTAGAGTGGCACCAATCTTTTTCACACGCGGCCCCGATGTGAGAATTGGAACAATGCGTGCAGAAGCAATCGCTCACTGTAAACATACTGCGGTAAATGCCAGAAATGGAGCGGTTCTAAAGTTTCAGCACATCTGCAATAAATCGAATCCTGTCGTGGATGCTGCAGTGGTTTTTCCGTTGGGACGACTCGCGGAAAGACACGATGGAGTATTTTGCTTGACCAACGTGTTTTCGGACACATTCGGACAACTTGCCATATAGGGACGTATATCATCAATTGTAATATATTTAAAAAATAAAAGAGGAGGCGACTATGGGGCGACCCGCTCTGGCTTTCCTCACCTGGAGCACCAACGCAAGTCAAATCGCCCTGTACATAACCCATAATGTCGAGCCCCAGACCGACATTTTTGCATCTTCTAAGTTTAATGTTCAAAAGCTACATTTAAAACTTGAGAGCCTTGGGCTGCTCCCAGGTGAACTGGGAACGACCAAAGTGTCCGTAGCGAGCAGATTCCTCGTAGATGGGCTTGAATAGATCAAGCTCCTTGACAATGACACCAGGGCGGAGGTCAAAGTTCTTCTTGACAATGTCCAGAAGCTCAGCGTTGGTCTTTACACCAGTGCCATATGTGTCAATGAAAATGGAGGTGGGTTCAGCGACACCAATGGCGTACGACAGTTGCACCAGAGCACGACGGGCGAGCTTGGCGGCAACGAGAGACTTTGCAATCCATCGGGCAGTGTATGCAGCGGAACGGTCGACCTTGGACCAGTCCTTTCCAGAGAAAGCACCACCACCGTGAGCACCCCAACCACCGTAGGTGTCGACAATGATCTTACGACCAGTGACACCAGCATCACCTTGTGGTCCACCAATCACGAAACGGCCAGAGGGTTGCAAGTGGTAGATGGTGCGGTCATCCAGGTATTGGGCAGGAATGACAGTCTACATATAACCACTGCCGTTAGTTCAGACCATTCCTGATTCACTAGAATTGAATGCCTTGCGACACTGACCTTGATAATCTTCTCCTGGAGCTCTTTTTGGATCTGCTCCTGGGAGACTTCGGGAGCGTGCTGAGTAGAGATGACGATGGTGTGGACGCGCTGGGGAACGGGGACACCGCTGATCATCTTGTATTCAACAGTGACCTGGGTCTTGGAGTCGGGACGCAACCAACCCATTTCACCGTTACGACGAAGCTCAGCCATCTTGATGTTGAGCTTGTGGGCGAGCATAATGGTGAGGGGCATGAGCTCGGGGGTTTCGTCAGAGGCGTACCCGAACATGATACCCTGGTCACCGGCACCAATCTTCTCGAGGTCAGCACCCTGCTGGACGAGACCACTGGCGATTTCGGGAGACTGTTGCTCAATGGCAACGAGGACATTGCAAGTCTTGTAGTCGAACCCCTTGCTGGAGTCGTCAAAGCCAATCTTCTTGACAGTCTCACGGATGATCTTTTGGTAGTCCAAGGTAGCCTTGGTGGTGATTTCACCGAGGACCATGATCATACCAGTCTTGGTGGCCGTCTCACAAGCGACACGGGAGAAGGGGTCCTGAGCCAAGCAGGCATCCAGGATGGCGTCAGAGACTAAATGTAGAATAATGTGAGCGATGCTGCAAGATTCCCAATGAAATTGACGGGAACGGCCATCCTTACCCTGATCGCAAATCTTGTCGGGGTGACCCTCACCGACGGATTCAGAAGTGAAGAGGAAGGTTTCTTCGGCCATGTTGTGTGCTTGTGCGTGCGTGTGTGGGGGGGGGGGAGGATGCGGGAAACGAGAAAAGATGGATGAGAGTTGGTGGGGGGGAAGCTCAGAACGGGCCCCCTTCTTATGTGGCGCGTTGGTGTTTTGGCCTCAACCCCACGGCCCCAACGCAAAAGGGCAAAAATTGTTTCCCCCAAAATTCCGGACGTTCGGACAAAAGCCTTGCGGACATTGCGTGCTCGCAACGCTCAATGATTGGGGCTCGTCGTTTTGCGTTTCGTTGCTCCATCACAACGTGGCCATTGCTTTTTGAACCGCTGGGCTAGTTTTGCAGGCGCTCCCGAGATAAAGAATCTGCCGTTTGCTCCCCCATTCGGCATTCTTTTGCCGTAGGTGGCTTCTCCAAAACTGCCTATGAGGACGGCATTCAAGAAGCTTGTGCGTGGAGGACAAACTCCAAAGCGAACTGTCAACACTGTTTGGCAAAGTCTGCAAATGGCTTTGGATGGACGGCACTGCCGACGTTCGAGCATCCTTTGCCTGCAATATGGCAAAGTCTGCAAATGGCTCTGGAATGGACGGCACTGCCAACGTTCTAGAATCCTTTGCCTGTAATATGGCAAAGTCTGCAAATGGCTTTGGAATGGACGGCACTGCCGACGTTCTAGCATCCTTTGCCTGCAATATGGCAAAGTCTGCAAATGGCTTTGGAATGGACGGCACTGCCAACGTTCTAGCATCTTTTGCCTGCAATAGTTGCCGAGCAAAAGAGTACTGTTGACATGTGCGCCTATTTCATTCGCCAGCCAACTGTTGTTCTGCGGTAATCTCCCAGCTGCAAGTGACCATATATGCCCTCCATGGAGTAGTTACCAGTCAATGATGGAAATCAGCACAACTATGTTTACTTGTCGCAGTTGGTGACTGGCGAACTCACAGGGACCTCGTAAAATCTATATAAATATCGCTACGAACATGAATATACATAGTAAACACAAAGGCGGATGCGCTCATCTATGCTACAATCTACATAAAAGAATGAAACCTTTACAAGGTTCCGAAATCAGGGTGCCGTTTCCGGGCTTGCGCTTTGCGCTTGGTGCTGTCGAGTTCCTTCTTTCGTGTTCGGATACTCACAGGAGTAATTTCAATCACTTCGTCATCTATGGAATCCTTTTAGTATCGATGATTCATCAACATTGCAGAAAATAACATTCTACCTTGAACGTAGGCAAGCATCTTCTCTAACCCCATCGATTCCGCCGGAGTCAACCGAATTTGTTCCTCCTTGTTGGCTTGTCGAATGTTGGTCAACTGCTTGGCTTTAACAGGATTGACTTCAAGGTCATGCTCGCGGTTGTGCTCCCCAATGATCATCCCAGGATATACTTTGGTACCGGGTGTGACGAATAGTTTGCCACGAGGTTCAACGGCTGCGAGTGCATATGCGGTCGTTTCACCTGACGCTGTCGAAATAATGGAGCCTTTCCGGGTTCGGTCCAACTGCCCTTTATATGGCTCGTAGCCGAGAAGCAGATAGTTGATGATACCTTGTCCGTGTGTCTATAGTCCGAGAGTCAATACCCGAATATAACAAAAAAAAGGAACGGTTTGCATCCCACGTACGTCGTTTTTGAACTCGGCTGGGTAACCCAACAAGCCTCTGGTTGGGACATGGAAGATCAATCTCGCCTTGTCGCCACTCTCAGTGTAGCTCTTCATGTCTCCTTTCCTCTTTGTGATTTTCTCAATCACCGTCCCCGCATGCTCATGCTCAACATCGATCGTCACTTCCTCTATCGGTTCCAAAATCTTCCTCTCCTTGTCCACTCCTTCCACTTTGAAGATGACTCGAGGGGGAGATACTGAGATTTCAAATCCTTCTCGTCGCATAGTCTCAATCAGTACGCCCATTTGTAATTCTCCGCGCCCCTTGACTTCGTATGCTTCACCGTGTTGCACAACCTGCAGAGCGACATTGGTCTCAGTCTCTTTCACAAGACGATCTCGCAACACTTGTGAAGTCAAGAATTTCCCTGAATGTATTGCAGGTTAAGAATTGTGCATAGATTCCTGTAATTAGAAGTAACATAACCGATAACCTACCCTCCTTGCCTCCTAAAGGCGAATCATTCACGTAAAACATCATGGAAATCGTAGGAGGATCGACTTCGGTGAACTGAAAAGAATCAACACATACAGAGTAAATTACAGGCACACACGCTTGACTGTGACAGAGATTACAGACCGGTAATGGATCGGACACTGCCGTATCACAAATGGTGTGATTGACGTAGGCGCCATCAATACCCGCAACAGAGACAATATCTCCTGCGGCCGCCACTTCCGTCGGAACCTATAAATATATGTGCACACAGGTTGACTATTAAGAAGAATGCAACAGTAACAGGGACAGGGTATATACCTGTTGCAAACCCTGACGCAGGAAGATCCTAGTGCACCGTCCTTCCACCGCAATCTTGCCATCGGTGTTGAGGGACTTGATCCTGTCCCCCAACCTAAGTGCTCCGGATTGGATCTTGCCCATGTAACACTTGCCGACGTACGGGTCGCTCTCAATTTGCTGTCACCCAGGTTCCGTCAGTGCCACAGCCATCAATTTGCAATCGAGCTGCAACATTGTACCTACCGTTACTAGCATAGAGAAGGGCGCTAAACGGTCAACGCTAGGCGCCGGAACATGGTTTACGATTTCGTCAAGTAATGGCAGAACATTGTCTCGCTTTCCATCCAACTCCGCAGTCGCCCACCCATCTTTCGCCGAAGCATACAAAATCGGGTACTCCAGCTGTGTCTCATTGGCATCAAGACCGATGAAAAGTTCAAGGAGTTCTGCAAATACAATTCCTATTTAACGACGGAATCAAAGACTTGGTGTCTAATATAGACAAACGTACCCTCCTCAACTTCTTCCGGCCGAGCAGTTGGTCGGTCAACCTTGTTCATGACCACCAATGGTTTTAAATTCTTCTCCAAGGCTTTTGACAAGACAAATTTTGTCTGCGTCATCGGGCCCTCCGTCCCGCACACCACCAAGCATACGCCATCGACCATTGACAAAACGCGTTCGACCTCTCCCCCGAAATCTGCGTGCCCTAATCCAAGCAAAGTATTCATAATTACAACGACAGCTTTATTTTATTGCATCCCACATGGAAACACGGTTGTACCTGGGGTATCAACAATGTTGATACGGTAGCCCTTGTAGGTTATTCCGGTGCTTTTCGACAAAATGGTAATCCCTCGCTCTTTTTCCAAATCATTGGAGTCCATAACCCTTGCCCCGCTCTCCATCTTTGCGGCACCTGGTTATATGCGAGTTAGCAGCGTATCACAAGCGTGAGGCGGTGCGTTACCTACCAGACTGCCGCAACAGCTGGTCTACCAGTGTTGTTTTTCCATGATCGACGTGAGCTATAATAGCAAGCTGACAAAATGTAATAAACCTGATATCAACACCTGGCCCGCAGTCCGTGAGTTAACAATTCATGCAGAACGCACATTTCGTATCTTCTCCACGTCAACACAGCCTTCAATACTTCCACTCCCCACAACAACCTCAGGAGTCTCCTCAAGCGCTTGCGCGGCGGTTGCACTGTACCCCCGCAGTTGCAAACGTGGGTTAACATGCCGTATTGCTGCTGGGCGGGGGTGAACGCCGAAAGCGGCGCGGCCAACATGACGCAGGGACAGCGAGCGAAGACACGGCCTCGCTACATGAGGTAGCTTGCGCAGGACGAAAAGCATTGCAGGCAGCTTTTCGAACCTCAACACACAAATGGGCATACTGGCCGGGAAGCACCGTAACTTTGAACCGAAAAAACCGCGTCTGATTACCTAAGCGGAGTCGGTGAATTAACGCTTACGTACACATTTAGGGATCGCCCGCTCCGAATGTCCCTTGCAGCAATGATAAGCCAGTATTCTAATATAGCCCGCCAAAATCCAAGTTGCTTTTTCTCTCTGCATGCAAGAGGAGTAAGTAAGGCATTATGGCAGCCGCGGTAACGGGCGGTGGTGGAGGTCATCCTTCAGATTTCACAGATCCAGACGCCGAAAACGCCGAAAACCTCGTAGCCAAATTCCAAATTCTTGCCGCAGAAGGGGATCTCCTTGCCCAACGTGGAGCATGGGGTCCAGCCATAGACGCCTACACCCGTGCGCTCACCATTCGCCCCACAGACAAACATTGTCTCGTCTCCCGCTCCCGATGTCACATCAACGCTGGAAACGGAAGACCCGCACTTCTTGATGCCGAAGAAGCATTGAAACAAGATCCTGATTTCTTCAAAGGAATATATCAAAAAGCAGAAGCTTTGTATGCCATAGGCGATTTCGAAACGGCACTTGTGTTTTATCATCGAGGAAATAGGCTTCGACCAGAACTCGATGAGTTTCGAACAGGTATCCAAAAGGCGCGTGAGGCTATCGAAAATGGAATTGGGAATCCGAAGGAGACCAAAATCCAGGTACCCCAGAATCTGCGAAAGGCTCTTGCGGCAGCGGCAGCAGTAGAAGCGGAAGCAGCTGCAGATCCGTCAATGCGAAAGGCTGCTGCTGCTGCACGCGGTACTGAAGGGAGAGGAATCGCTTTCGTTCAGCAGCATCACCAAGAACAAAAGTCCTCTCTCAGTCCTGCACTTGAGAATAAGCTCCTGGGCGAACTATACGAAGACAAAATATATCTTGAGGAGCTGTTATCTGACAAGGATTTCACAGAGTGTCCTGATGAGCAAGTGATGAGTTTGGTTGCAGATGGGATCCGATATCTTCAGACACGAATCGACTTTTGGAGGCAGCAGAATCCGATTTATGCACGCCCTAAGGAGAAGCGGATCAAACCGAGGATGGAGAAAGGTGGACTCAAGCCGCGGGTGCATACGGCGGAAAAGGAAGGTACCCCGAAGGAAGTACACGGTCGGGGAAGGCTGGATCATTAGCGGGACAGGGACGCACACATGAGAGCCGCGCAACGGCAACGCGGCAACAGGTGGCGGCGTAAAGGGTTTCAGACTACCAAATGATGTGGTTAAAATGTATTTTGCAATGATACAGAGTATCTACCTCTATGTACAGCTTCAGCGGAGTGTTTAACAGACGACCAAATTCTTAACCGAAGAAAGCACAGCGCGGTAAAAACGCTTAAACTCCAAGGGATCTCCCTGCGAGAGAATGATCGTGTTAGTTCATAAGATGTTGGCCAATGAGTTCAATGAACCGTCATGTCTCCAACCTTGCTTTTTCTGAATGCCACGAGCTGCAGATCAGTACCTAGACGTTGGATGCTGATCTCTCCATGCAACGGACATTTTCGTCTGTCCACGGTAGTGAAGACAATCTGCAGGAATTGTTTGTATCTTCACCCTGTCCCTTATACATTATTGGACCACGTACCTTGCGTGAAACTGGATGTATTTTATGTGGGACCAGGAAATTCTGCAGGGTTCTGTTAAGCATTTTGCTTATGGTATCCGGATCCGCGCTACTATAGAATCGAGTAATGCGATCCGACGGGAAGAGATCTAGGAAGCCGCCGGATTCGAGTTGAGTCTGTAGCAAATACAACGTGAGCATCAGCATGACAAGAGGAGTTGGAGGGTATCCGGTAATGCCGGGAGCAAATTTCACTATTTCCACTCACGTTTTGCGTATGTGTCTCGCTTTCCATCCTTTGGGGTTGAGAGAAGGAAATAAAGCCCGATCGGTCATCGAACACACTGCTTCCATTGGAGTATGCATCGGGGCGCATGTCAGAGGGCTGCGAGTAGGATATCCTGCTCATACAAAAAGAAATGTCAGGTTTTGCCGCAAGGTACGATCACTAAGGCGTCAAAGCCCACTCACATTTGCGATGCCTCCATCATTTCGTTTGCTCTTGAGAGCATAGTTGACATCATGCGCTCTGCTAGTCTTGCTGGATCATTACACTTCCCTGTAAGTTAAACCCCCACGTAAGTCATTGGAGGACAAATTATGGCAATATGTGCGAGGCGAACCATCAGTCAGCAATGTATTTGGTCTGGATAATGAAATTGGTTCTGTTAGGCTTGCGGTCTCATACGCAGCGGTAATTCACTTTGACGTACCTCTTGACCCAGGGATTTTCTTTTATGTCTTCCATGTTATATCGAGATATTGCATCCACATGTAAGATTCCCATCAAAAGACCTGATCCAAAGAATCGGCCGCTTAGGATGTGCATATAGAAAATACCGCCGCAGGAGCCATTCCTTACTAAGTGTATCCTTCGAAAAGCCAGTCCAAGGCGCGTACGGCAGCCCTTGGGCATAATTACGAAGGAAAAACATAAACTCATCGTCATGCTTTGTTGGTTCGGCCCAGGGTGTATCTAGAGTATACCGAGATTAACACTGCGCCTGATGCGCATCATCAAAAATATGTCCGAACCCACTTCCTGCAAGCAAAACGTAAAGTATGATGCCCACTGCCCATATGTCTACCGCATCACCATGATAGCTCATTGCATGGATCTTGAAACATTGCTCTGTCAGATCATGTAGTGTAGCGATCTACAGGTGAAATCCTACCTCCGGAGCCTGTTACGGAGCCTAAAGTTAGCATTGGTATATAGGTGTCGTGTCAGAGCCTGAGGATAATACTAACAACGTATGGTGGAGTGCCGCAAGGAGTTGTGAGAATGCGTCGCGTTCCTTTGTGCTTGAATACTGTCGCCAGACCAAAATCGCTAATCTTCAGGTTACCATACTGGTCTAGCAGGATATTCTGCAACTTCTATAAGTTCTCATGGAAGAGGGTCCTGTCAAAGTGCAAATCGTACCTCTGGCTTGAGATCTCGGTGAGATATGCCGCGTCCATGCAAGTACTCCTAGTTCCCTATATTAGCGTTTCCACAGCAATGCTGTCAAACTCACAATCAGGATCACGCACCACACCAGCAAGAAGCTGAATGAAGTACATATGAGCAAGTTCTTCCTCGACGCCCACATCTGGTTCTACGACAACGGTGATTTGGCATATGTCTGATGCACGGACACCCGCCGCAATACACAAAACCTCAGATCCTACCGATTCGGTCAAACAGTTCGCCAGCAGCTGCATATTCCATTACAATATAAACACAAGCATCGTCTTCAGCCGCGTTCAAAAGCGTGATAATGTTCTCATGTTGGACAGCACTGTGAATCTTGATCTCTTTCTGCAAAATGGCGAGATCTCGAGCTCCTTCCTGTCCCGAACGTTTTTTGATTATCTTCACTGCAACAGCCTGTCGTGAGGCAGGGTCAATGGCCAGTTTTACTCTGGGCAGTTTGGAAACGTGTCAGCGTAGCTGAATTTTCAACCAACTTGACGCTTCGCGCGTGCGACATAATCTGCCCAATTGACTGCAACAAAGTCCTTTACATACTTTCCGTGTGCACCCTCGCCAATTGTCTCGCAGAGCTCATGTCCCAAAATAGTCCTAGGCTGAGAAGCGCGAAGCATTCTGCCAACCGTGCATCTGTGAGAATCAGGCTCGCGATTGAGGTGCGTCAACAGAAACGCGCCTCTACAGTGTCGGTGCTGCGTCCCTGACTTTTGAAAGGTCCAGAAGGCCTGCTATCATGCAACTTCTGGCGGGTAATATACCACAACATGGTGAGAATTGTTTCAGGTGCCAGATGGCGGTAATAGTTGTTCTTCCGCCAGATCATCATTTGCACTCTCCGGTACTAGAGTCCTGGAGGTCAGTCACAATGTACAGTACTTTCTCCGAAGATACGCGGATGCGCAGAGGCGTGCGACAACGCGATGCATCAAGTGGAGGTTCTGCTTCTGCCACCTTTGGTGGACAGTAGCAATGTATGCCCAAAACTTACGTTGTAGACGATGACACTTGGAAACAAAAATGCGGGCCTCAAACAGCCAGTTTGTCTCCAATTTGAAGAACTTACCCTGTGGGCTGTGAACCTTTTAAAACCTACAGAGAGAGCGAATAACCACTTACGATCT
Source organism: Spizellomyces sp. 'palustris' (assembly GCA_006535965.1). NCBI lineage: Eukaryota > Fungi > Chytridiomycota > Chytridiomycetes > Spizellomycetales > Spizellomycetaceae > Spizellomyces > Spizellomyces sp. 'palustris'. The sequence goes on along the minus strand of QEAR01000002.1, from coordinate 507,828 downwards.
GTAAACCATACATTCGTACGGGTTGAAGATGATGGGGGAAGAGAGGAGATGGCATCCTCCATATAAGCTGCTGAGTAGGGGAATCCCATGGATGTCGTTCATGGGACAGGAGCCCTGGCATCGTGTCAATCCTTCCATCAAAGCAATGTTCTATTGAGATACCCCTGATGGACTTGCACGCGCGCAAGGAGCTGCGCACACACAGGGGCTTCTAGCAAGCGTCTTCATCTTCCAAGAACTTGTACCGATTTGCCCAGCCACCGACGACAGCGGCACCATCGTCGGTATGCGCTTGGCCAAGACCCATCTCAGTCTCCAAACCTTCTACGATTCTCTCACTGGCAATTTTAGCGCCTGCCAGGTTCAGGGCGTTGGGCCCCAGCTGAAGTGCAGCATAACCGCCCATTACGTACAAGGGAACGGATGATTGCCAGCGCAGATCTATGAATAAGAATGTGAATTTCCCAAGATCGAAGTCCACGAATATAAAGTTGGAAGGTACCATGCGTTAAAACAGGAAATCCCTCAACTAAGGTGGTCGGGACGGATTTGCATATCTGCGACAGCAGCGGGTCTTGCGTGACATTCATTTTGCTGCCAATATAGCAATTAGGCGACAGGTCATTTGCCCAGACGAGCACCGAAAGGGACCTCACCTTCCAGTAGCCATCCATATGGCATGAACATTCTCAATACTGCCATCACTCAAATGAACTTCCCAAAATCCTTTGGCTTTCTCCGCAGAATTGCAATCACAACAAGCTTCAGTCCTCCATATCGCGTTCACTATCTCAGTATACTGCTTCGTTTCGAGTAATCCAGCCGCTTTGGCGGATTCTATATATTCCCACATTGATGGAGTCATGCTGCCTCCTTCGCGAGCATTTTGTATGATTCTCAGTCGAACTGACAAAATGCATGAGTTGGGCAACGTCTGGCAACACGTTCGTTGTATACGCGCACTTCTGGGATCGCTTTCCTGCCAAAATTTCGCCATCTCCACATTCCCATATCGATCGACCCAGTTCAACGAAACATCAAAATGCTTCACACGTAGAAACGACCGGCTTACCAGTAAAACCTGCAGGGTGTCAGTGATTTTTCAAGTCCGTCGCAGTGAAAACTATTTGTACCAACCTGGTCGAACCGTTTGACGCCATGCTTCACTAGGTGCGCTGCTGTGAGACCTCCGCCCACTATCATCAATCTCCCTTTTGATGCCTCACGGGGGGTCGGCAGCAACTGAGTTTTCTCTTGGGAGTAACATCCTTCGCAGTTGTATAGAACCCCGCTCTTCACCAACTCGGCCGAATGCATCAGACATTCTTTAGGCCACTTTACAGCATTACAACCATCACATGGTGGTACCCAGTCAGGAAGCCGCAAGCAATTTCCGTTCCCAATGGCACAGACCACCCGAGATGCGTGGATTTTCCTGCAATGTCCATTGTGTTGACGATCAATCTCGAACCCTTTGCAGATATTGCAAGAGCTGTCGAACAGAGGCTTGATGCAATGAACACTCCCTTGTTGAATAACATCATTTAAATGGTGCTTCTCAACAAGATGCGCACAAAAATCGATGAAGAGCGAGGAGGTCGGAACGTGCAGCGCTGTACTTTGCGAATGATTGAAAGTAGAGTTCATACGCCGAGATCTGATCAATGGTTGTTAATAGTGCGGCTGTCACCAAAAAATGCTTTTGGGCGGTCATACTTGGCTTGTCTGTGCATTGCTTTTTCCACAAAGTCGTCGATTTCCTTAATTTCGTCGAGCCGTCCCTGCATCATTGCAAAATCACGAAGCGAGCTGGCGTGGGACCTGCAGACAGAGCCAAATTGCTACAATCTGCTATGGTTGCTGTCTCAACTACTGATGGCATACTCACGCATCCGGGTGTATATTGACAAGACTCCTCAGCCAGGGGATGTCGTACCCGGCAAACAGCTTTTTCCAGCGGCTCAGCCATTCCCCTCCCTCGTCGACTACCAAGTACTTTCGTTTGCGTGCTTCATCAACCATGCCACACCCTTTCTGATGCTTGACATGACGCAGAAGGCGGTCCTGTTCCTCATCGTTGAATAAGGTGACCGGATATTTCGTGAGCAAGCGTACCAGGAGCGTGAGTGCATGAGGCCCAGCTCCTACTATGAGCAATTCGTAGGGATTTTCTGAGTGACCAAGAGGGAATTGGCTTTCAGACATTGCGTTTGATTCTATTTGCACGCAAAAGCTGTTGAAGCGATATGAAAGCGATATGAAAGCGGTTGGGCTGTAACCGGGGAGGTACTCGTATGATCCTGGCGGTAAATCACGTGCTTCACAATTGGTGCAGGTAACACGACGCGTCGTTGTCGTTGCTCGTCCTCTCCCATCCCGATCGCTTGACATCCTCCCTTGCCTTCGGTGTGAGTACGTTCCGTCTCCATTATAGGTATATGCAAGGGGCCCATGCTAGTAGAATAGGATTGCCATTACAGGAGTTAACTTTGGTATACTGATCAGATCCCAATGGCCAAGTCGTCGCCCGCCCAAGCTTCCCCAGCGTCCCCAGCTGGTGCAGTAAGCGCCTCGGCGCAATCCGTTGCTGCATCTGCGTCAAATGCTGCGGCACAGCAAGCCTTTCTCGTCCGACGCCTTGTTTCTTCATATAAAAAGAATACCCCACAGTCTCTGAAACTGATCGATATGTACCTGGTGTTTGTAATGTTGACGGGGATTATCCAGTTCGTGTATGTTCTGCTTGCGGGAACATATCCCTATAACAGTTTTCTGGCGGGATTTGGGGCGAGTGTTGGAAGTTTTGTGTTGGCGGGTACGTTTTTCTTTGGATGCTGGAACTGAATGTGATCTCATGAGTTACATTTCGATAGCCAACTTGCGAATGCAAGTAAACCCAGAGAACAAAGAATTCAAAGATACGTCGACGGAAAGGTAGTGATACGTATACAAAGCAACCAAGTACTAGCAGATTCTGATCTGTTTGTGAATGTTCCTCATATCCACAGAGCCTTTGCAGACTTTGCCTTTGCCAGCCTTCTGCTATTTGGATTTGTAGTGAACTTTTTGGGATAAATATGACGCATAGTTCCTTATGCATTTCGCATATCCGACTTGGATATTGCACTTTGGTCTCAGTGCACGGCATATGAAACAACTTTATTGATCATGAATGCGATAAATAAATAACACTATAAATGAACATAGGATAAAGATAAAGATAAGTGTCACAATGCCCTGTCAATCATCCCATCTTTCGCTCTGCCGTCCTCATACACAGGACGGATTCGCCACATGAGCCCGGTTGTAGCCCCGTCATAGGTGGCATCTGGGTCAAAATTACATTGATCTTGGCGATCGGTGGGATCCTCGCCAAGGCAAAAATGGGCGCTAGAAAACCCTAGTGCGGCAGCTCGCTTCGCGTAATCTTCTTGCAGAGCGTATTCATCAGCAGTCTCAGCTAAGTTGTTGCCGCCCGTTGGTCGAGGAAAGACTGGTCCGACCGACATGATCCGTTCACGGTGTTTTAGTGTACCGCCAAACCTTGAGACGCCGAGCACAGATGTGGCGGAAGCAGACTGTACCCTATACCCCTTCACGGCATCATAGTCAGTGTCTATTTTGACTTCCTTGCTAGGCGTAAAGGGGAGCCAATCCGTTCGATTTTGGTTATACGCGGCAATATCTGGGACATCTCCAATCCACACCTCCAGCAGGTCATCTCTTTGCTCCAGGAGCTTTACCGCAGCACTAATTATAGGTGCCTTCACCACTCTTTCGGTACGATTTACCACTTCTGGTCGAAGGGGATTCAACCAACCTACTCTCGTTTCATAATCATCCACCAAACTCAAAATGTACGGAGCTGTACAGGTTTCAAATAGGAGGTCCACTGCATGAGCTTCGGATGCCGTATCGTTGAGGAATAGCATAGTTTCGAAGGGAAATTCATCCATGAGGCGCATATCTTCCTTTGAGCGCGGAAGAACAAGAACAGTCTCAAATTTAAGGGACGGTTCGTATGTCCGCAGATGATGAAAGATGCTAGAGATAGATTTGCGGAGCTTTGACAGATTGGGATCCAGATACGCAAAAGCGAGACAGACCTGCGGTTGTTTCGCCTGAAAAATACAGGTTGGTGAGTCACAATGAGGGTGCACAATCATTCATACTTGCTATACCTTCTCGTAACCCAAAAATGGTTTCGCTACGGCAGATGGTGGTTTCCAATCCTTCCACCATCCAGAGTTAATTCGCTTCAGTAATCTTTCTTTTACGAAGGGTACCATGAACATGATCCCAGTGTCCTCCTTCTCATTGAAGTAACCCTCGCGGACCGGGAGGTATTCCATGGCCGGGTTTCCATTTGCCACAGCCTTGTCATGATTGCCAAGTACCGATCGGAATTGATAGTGGTACATAACTATGTCTTTGAAATTCGTCTGCATGAGACGTTCTTCCCGATTCTCGGATGCGGGAATCTCAACCAGCCAACCATGAATTTTATTCGAGGTTACGATCCTTGGATCCACCAGGGCTTTCCGGGTCCAGTCAAAGCCTCTAATGTCAGATCTGTCGAACTGGCGATTTAGATCATTGTCAAACCGATATCCATAACGTTCGGTCACCTAACCAATATTGAGATAAGAAGCCACTCACGATCTTACAGAAAATACCGTCTTACCAAAGTGAAAGGAAGCCCATCGGATGGAGGAGTCGGATCAGAAAAATAACCGCTTGTTCCAAAAATCCGTCCATTCAACCAAATCTGATCCCACTCCTCCAGCTTAGTAAGGGCATTCTTCAAGGTGTGATCACCAAGTACTTCTCCCTGTTGGTTTTTTTTTTTTTTAGTTTTCGAGCCCCACTCTCGGGTTTTGCAAATGGTACGCTTACCTTGGTGCCCTCCAGCGGTATAAACACAAACTCGTCAACGTCCCAAGCTCCGACCCATCTGGAACGATTGCGATACCTTGCGGCCGCGTCGATAAATGCGACAGCCTGACAGCCTGCTTGAAGATGACTAGTGCTATATATTGAAACACAAGCGTCAGATGTCAACTTGTTCATCATGAACAAGCTACCCATAACATACCGGGCTGGATTATGCTTAATGCAATCGTTTTCCAATTGATCATAGAAATCTCGCTTAGCCCAATCAACAGGCCATTGTCTCGCACCAAGTACTTCCTCGATCTTATGTGCATCTTTAGGCCACTCGATCCATTCAATGATTCCACTCTGGATGTACGGCTCGGCTACCTGTCTCGACAGGTCTTTTGTTTTTTTTCTTGAATCATGGTATATCACGAATCTGTCGACGCCTTGTAAAAGGTGAAATTCTATCCATTCCGGTAGATAATGAGCCTGGTTTGCTATCATTGTTGCGACGACAATGTAAGGCTCCGGAGCGCCTTCCTTTGTTATCAGAATCGGATGTGTGAACTCCTCATCATCCACCTTTCCAAAGTCGGTATCGCTGCCGGAATGAAAAGGTAATAGATGTGAAGACTTTTGAAGCCATTCGGGTGTAAGTTCACCGACTCGTCGCCGTACGGAAGGGGAAAATGTCACAAATGTAAGTAGGAGGACCGTAACTGTCAGAAATGCTGGAAAACAGCCATAAAACAGGGCGCGGGAGTGCGGTGCCGTGCGCTTCAAGCGACGGGAAACACCGCACGGGAGCATGTTGCCAGCTCGCTTGGCTGATTGAGCGACAAGAGACAAAGTGCCATTTGCAAAGTGCTGAGAATAGCTGCGGTAGCCATTTTGGATCCCCGATTTACTGCGCACTTTATCGTGACTGTGGCTTACAAAGAAGGTTTTTGGCTTCTCTGCAAAGGCGGATTTTGGCGCTAGAACGACAAATGTCCGCCTCCGACGTTCGATTCATGGAGATGGCCATCAGCCAGGCACAGCGATCAGAACCAGTTCCCAGTGCGTACTGCGTGGGAGCTGTTCTGGTCAAGGATAACCAAGTACTGGCTACTGGCTATTCCCGCGAACTGCCTGGCAACACACACGCAGAAGAATGCTGCTTGCTCAAATTGAGCGACATGACAGTGGCAGAAGGAGCAACCATATACACTACTATGGAACCCTGTGGGGAGCGCCTGTCCGGAAAGAACCCATGTGCTCACCGACTTATCGATGCTAAAGTAGAACGGGTTGTCATGGGGGTGAAAGAACCTCCCAACTTCATCGCAGAATGTCAGGGAAGTGCGCTGTTGAGAACAAAAGGGATTACCGTTGACTACTTGGCCGGATTCGAGGGTATGTTGAGAAGCGTACACGAATCGTTTGGGTCGTCGCTTGATACTTTGTGCTTTCCACGTTCCAGAGGCGTGCTTGGCGCCAAACAAGCATGTCATCTAGCTAAGAAGGATGTTCTACGGTGTATTCCTCCATTACGAGCCTTGCTGGCTTCCGTAAACATTCATTAAACTGTTGAGTAAATAGTTTGTACATAGAGCTCTGGTCGAGCTAGATTCATTATTCTTATACAGCAGAAAAGGGTTGATAAAAGCAAGCGCTTTAGTGTCTAAGTCTCCATAGCAATATCATCGGCAGAAGCACCTCGATCCACGTCCATACTTTCGCCAAAGGCGTTGAACATAAACTGTTGTTGGTACTCCTTGAGATCTATAGAGAACAGTTACAGTCAAGCTCTAGCATCCTCAATGATTTAAGATCTCGGCGCAGTGTCTTACATTGTACAGATCGCTTCTCGTCAAGAAACAACGAATACACGCGCTTGATGTCCTCCACATCAACTTCAGTTGCCTAGGAGAGAATTGATGGGTACACATGGCCTCAGAAAAAATCACGAAAAGCTGAGAGTCCTGGTACCTTCCGTTTTCGCGCTACCAAAGAAGCTGCTGTAATCAAATGGATGGAATACCGAAGGCTTGTCTCAATGCCAATTTTGGTCAAAATATCCTTTGCCTCTTCGGTCATTTCCACATCTTCTTCTTCACACCGAATAGTTAGAATCTGCTTAATTTCCTTTTCCGTATACGGAGATGTGCTGATAATCAAAAGGCGATCGAGAAGGTCGATCGGGAGACCATGAGGGGAGGTGTATTTGGTTCCCCGGATCTTTGTGATTCCCCTATTCGATGCCATAATCACTACGGGGGACATGTCGTCCTCCATAGCTCGATTGAGGAACGAAAAGCACTCAATGTCCAGCATGTGAACTTCATCGATAAACAAGACCTGCAGGTAGTGTCAATATGTGATAATGCACGACTTTCAACGCGCCCTATCTCACCCCAGGTACTATGTCAGCCTTGCCCTCCTCGCGCCACTCAGCCACCTTGGAGTTGATTTGATCCCTCACTTCTGTTTTGATCTCACCGGTGTCACCTAAAATCGCGATCAGAGACAATCCTGGTACACCTTTCTTGACTTGACACTTTGACCACTTACCTGAGAATAGCGCCAAAAAGCCCTGAGTCCGACTATTGATTACATCGATCTCGTGCAGGGTTACTGTATGTACCATTTCCTTTCGTTTTTGCAGCTCTCCCTCGGGACATTGCACAAATCGTGTCTACGAAGGCACTACGTTAGGATGTTGCAGAAATGGATAAACAAGGACAAGCATAATTACATCTGAACCCATAGCATCATAATCTTTCGCTCTCGAAAATGATCTCCCAAGCTTGGTAATTTTGCCACTGGCTTTGTCGATCGTAATCACGTCCCTTTAATTTTTGGTGTTCTCATAAGAGTTTGATTACGAGGGAACGCCATAGCTCGATTGACACTTACCCAGCGGTCACTTTCTCCTTATTGAGAGCCTCGATCATCTTTTGGCCAAGATCGTAAATTGTTTCCATGTCAGTTGTTTTCAACGTCAATTTCCCGGTCTTTGCTCCCTGCTTGTTGTTTTAGTCATTGCGGCACAAAAGAATACGTTTCACGTCTTATACGTACCGCACCAGTAGCAGATCGGTCCACCTGAATCTCAACCACCTCTCCTTCAATTAACTCCGTCTCTTCTTTTATCCGAACACCAATAGACTTGCGGAAAGCCTGAGTCAGCGCTTCCGTCTTGGACATTTCCAAGGAGAATATTTCGGATGCGGCGAGCATAGTAAAAGGGACATCAGTTCCCAGCGCTTGTGCCATGCCTTGTGAGAGACATAATACATTTAGGAACATAAAACCAGGAAAATGCTAGACACACTGATAGAGGGGCCTACCCATGGCGATCGCTGTCTTTCCAGTTCCAGGTGCGCCAGCCATTAAAATGGCACGGCCGGCAATTTTTCCCTCTTTAATCATCTCTAGAATAACACCCGCGGCCTTTCGTGCCTGCAGTTGCCCAACCATTCCCTGTGATGTTGTTCGAGCCTCCAGAGCATCATCCAGCCCAAGACCACGAATATGGGAGTGCGCACCTACAGAGAACGTTAGACATTCAACAGCAATGTTATATGATGCTGACTTCTGTACGTGCCTATGCGCTCCATTCTTGTCAATTCTTTTACATCCTGCAACCCCGACCCTGGCACCGTCGTTGAAATGGTTGTCGCCTAACAAGCAGAGAGAATTCGTCAGCCGCGTCTGCGCCAAACATCACACGAATGGTAGTATAGTACACACCATGTTTGAAGAGAGCCCTATATAATTGTGCTTTCAGTAGTTTTGAGAATGGGGCGTTTGCGGACCAGAAACAAAAGGATTTTCTGGGTCTATAACGAGGTTGGCTGGTGGAAGGTGAGATCGTCGTCGAGAACGAAACCTTGCATACGCGCAGCTCGCGTAAGATTTCCTGTTGCTAGGACAACCAATACCTGACTCATGGGAACCAGGCTCATTGGTGTGGGCCTCGCCTACCTTCGTTGAATAGTTTCCACAATGTCAACAACGACGACGGCTCCCGCCCTTCTTCCCCTGGGTAGGTTATCCACGCGTAACGAGTTTGCTGTGCAGCATCTGGTGGGGTGGACAGAGTGACAATTACTTACCCTTGCTACAACTCGCAGAACTGGTCGATCGCTGTATCGGTTCACGGATATGGGTTGTTATGAAGAGTGAAAAGGAGTTTGCAGGCACTCTGCTAGGCTTTGATGACTTTGTCAGTAAGTGCACTTGAAATTGGTTTTTGGACGAAAGCATGATTGCTATTCCAAGCTGGTTTCTCACCCCTGGGTATTCTCTCCAGATATGGTGTTGGAAGACGTGACCGAATAGTACGTGTGTATGCGGCAAAATCGGCCTGGATATACGGAGTGTTTTTTCAAAGAAGAAAGAATGTGCTAACTCTTGTCGTGTAGCGAGAACACACCAGAAGGCCGTAAAGTCACAAAGCTTGATCAAATATTATTGAACGGCAACAACATTTGCATGGTATGGAGTGGGTTCATTTTCGCATCTCCCTTTTTAAATCCTCGCATCTCACCTCTTGAATAGTTTATACCAGGTGGCGAGTAAGTGGAAATGGCTCACAAGGATGCTTTTATGCTGCACATCAACAATTCCGCTCACCACAACCTTTACTTGTGCATTCGTTCTTTCTTCCTACAGGCCTCCTTCGGACTGAAAATCCTTGTAATCTTGTAGAAAAGATCCTTGTGTAAATAATAGTTTGCAGCACCGAACTTTGTCGGATTTGGCAGGAAATCGTCTTGTGTCACGTGCCAGTTGTAGTCATGATGAAGGTCTGTGCCCACAGTTTCGACTTGTTCTCGCAGGAAACGGGGGGAGGAGCACTGGCAAGGCAGGTCATCTCAGTTTTACCCAGTCTACCGAGTCTTGACGTCTCCAGCAGCACCCAGTCTTTGGTGGACTTACTCTGGCAAGAGGCGTACGGCACTGTCGTTCTTTGGGGCGCATGATCGGCGTCCTTTCACACATCCGCTAGATCCGGCACCTTAAACTGCCATCGTCTTTCCCACTCCATCCAACTCCAGTTTCGTATACCGCCTTACAAATGTCCTCGCTAGCTGCTATGAAAAAGACCAAAAGTATTGCCTCAGTGGTCGCCGCGAAGAAACGACGGAGAAAGCCCGCGCCAGGTGCAACCAATGCTTCAGGGAAAACATCGAGTGGCTCAACGACGGCGTTAAAGAAAGTGGAAAGGTGAGCGACGACATTTAATAGCTAACTTGACAACCGCACGGTGATCTCCAAGTCTGTGCCAAATCACACGCACGCGGCATCACCGCTGCTGTTGTCAATTATTCGACAATGGAGTGTATTAATCTCGGATACTCTGCTGCACTCCACAGCAAGTCTCGCGTACCCCCAGAGGAGCTCAACTCGTCCGATGAATCAGAATTCAGCGAGGAGGAAGAAGATGCTGAAGATTATTGCAAAGGTTGGATCCTCGATCAACGTCTGCGTGTTTATTGGAGGATCTAATGCCTAGGCATTCAGGCGGTTATCATCCAGTGAATATAGGGGATGTGTTCAATGAAGGCCGGTATACGGTACTTCGCAAGCTGGGCTGGGGACATTTCTCAACAGTTTGGCTGGCGCGGGATCACAAGTAATTATTCCTTCCGTGCACCAAAGTCTCTTAAAATCAGAGCTTAATATCGCTGTTGTTATCAGATTTAACCGACCGGTGGCACTGAAGATCGTAAAATCGGCTCCCCACTATACAGAGACGGCGTTGGATGAGATAAAGCTGCTGGACAAGGTTGTGTCAGCGAATCGCGATAATCCTGAGCGAAGATGTGTGGTGGAACTTTATGATTGGTTCAAACACAGAGGACCACATGGGACCCGTATGTTGTCTGGTACATCTTGGTTTGGCGGTTATTCATGTGTTAACTGCTGTGTTGCTCGGACTAGATGTTTGCATGGCTTTCGAAGTATTGGGGCCGAATCTTCTAACATTAATTAGGCAGTATCACCATCGCGGTATTCCTGTAGCCATTGTGCAGCGAATCACAAAGCAAGTCCTAATGGGGCTGGATTACCTGCATCGTGAATGCGCGATCATACATACTGACCTCAAGCCTGAGGTACTTTCTATATCTGTTAACATTTACTAGCATTCTGCTGATACAACATATGGCCCTTGGATAGAATGTCCTTATCTGTATCAATGTTGACGAAACCATGAAAAAACTGGGGGTTGATGTCAGCAATACCCCAACCAACATGGACTTGGACTCGCCAACCCCGTCGCCCAGAGAAGGCACGCCAATGAGCCCTGCGTCCACCCCTACCCTTACGCGGGCACAACGAAAAAAGGCCAAATACAAGCTCAAGAAGCAGCAAGCGAAGAAGCAGACGCAGGGGGAAATAGAAAGTGGCGCGACAGACGAGGCGGGAGATGTTGTACAGAAAGAAGGCACCGAATCTGGGGATCCTGAAAGTGTCGCGATGAAAAGTGACCCGCAGAATACCGCACCACTCTCGTCTATTGCAAATGGGAAACTAGTGGATACCGTCAACCAGGAGGGGAGTCACCGCGAACGCTCCACGTATGTGTATATTGGTCATTGTCCCAGCCACTCTTTTCTGGCCGCTCATTGTTCCGCATCATTACTTTTGGATGCCAGTGAGGCGCTTGGCCGAAATCTTAGCGATATCAGTTTAGCGGAATCGTACGAAGCGAAAGCGGCGGCAAAAGATCTGAAAGAGCGCGAGGGCGAAGGTCTGTATTTTCAGTGATGGTAGCAAATGCGATGGCGTAATATTAACCCAGCAAGAACAGGAGAATTCAACCACAAAGTTCAAGCGGAAGCAAGAATGCAGGAAGAAGGGCCAAAAAAGCATGCACAAGACGAAGATTCAGATGCGGACCGAAAGCGACGACGGGAGGAAAGACGAGAACGACGGCGTAAACAGGATGAGAGGATAAAGGTCTGGTCCAGTTGGTAACACAGAGAAACCATCGGTCCAATCAATGCTGAAGGTTCAAAAACCGATACAGGTCAAGATTGCGGATCTAGGCAACGCATGCTGGGTAGATCATCACTTCACCAATGATATTCAAACCCGACAATACCGCTCGCCAGAGGCAATTTTGGGAGCCAATTACGACCGAAGTGCTGATATATGGAGTGTCGGTTGTATGGTAGGTGATTTATATATGCTTGTCAGCACTTTGCTCAGATAGACCAAAGAATGTGACCTTTGATTTGTCAGGTTTTTGAGCTTTTGACCGGGGACTATCTATTCGACCCACAAGCTGGTTCGAGATACACTAAAGATGATGGTAGGTTGGCCAGACTCTGGTTACCAAACCGTGGATATTGTTATTAAACGGTCCTTGCGTTACGCGTCAGACCACGTCGCTCAGATTATTGAGCTGCTGGGTGATTTCCCTAAATCTCTAGCTTTGAGCGGCAAGTACAGCAGTGAGCTATTTAATCGAAAAGGTGCACTCGTCAGTCGTTCTTTTATACTTTTGGGATTGAAATCTAAGTAATGTCCACAACAGGTCAACTGCGTCACATCCACAAACTCCGTTATTGGAAGTTGGGGGATGTTCTTCATGAGAAGTATCACTTTGGGCGACAAGAAGCGGAGGACATCGCGAATTTTATTCTCCCAATGATTGAAATACTTCCCGAACGAAGGTATCAGCTGAATGAAGTGCAGAGATCATTTGCGGACGGATTTCTCATCATTGAGTTTTTACAGAGCTACCGCTGCTCAAATGCTAAATTCTCCCTGGGTTGCGACGGTGAATGTGGACGAAGATGATGAGCCGCCCCACGTCCACCGCGGTTTTCCTGTACGTGGAAGTGCAGAACCCGGTTATACCAGTGTAGATGAGGAAGACCAGGGTGACGGAGGCGACGCCAAGTCAGAAGAGGGTGTGGACAGTATGGATGAGGAGAATAATGGCGAGCAAGAGAGTGAAGACGATGAGCCGGATAGTGACGAGAATCCAGAAGAGAACGAACAGGGGGGTCCTGAGGATAGAATGGAGCAAGATGATGCCGAAAAGGGGGCGTGACGGTCGCGAAGTATCCCTGGGAAGTTAGAGAAGGACGCTCCATTGGCACATGCGTCCAGCTCAAATGACAAAAAGTCAATAGAGCGCAACCTTTAACGTAATTTGCTGCAGCCAAAGTATTTTTTGATGACTAATCTGTAGACAGTATCTACGTACAATCCGTGGTGTGCAGCTGGCGTTCACTCTGGAGTAATATATATAACTGAATTATGCATCTCGCGCTAGCCGCCGATGAGAATAAACCATTTCAGGATAGTCGTCAGAACGAAGCCCCTTTTGATGGTTCATCTCTTTATTGTTAACGGCTCAAACCGCCGTGTGAGGAGATTAAACATGCTCCCAAAGAATAGCGCTATCAATGTGCATGTCAATGTGATGACGTTGTAGGGCATGCTAAAATCCGGCGTTGGAAGGCTAATCAGCAGGGTCTCGGTGTATATCCGTGTATTTTGTTCACCGTCATCAGTTCGCAGAGATATCACAGCGGCCCTACGAATTGAATGAGAAAATGCCAGATTCTCGGCAACACGCAGACAAGGCGGTAGGAAATTACCCAATGTCGAAACCACGATTGGCGTCAGGAGGATGTTCGGTGTATTTTACAAAAGCCTTGTCGAATTCGATTGATATCGTGGTAGTACTATTGGGTGGTAATGTCAGCTGCATCTCTAAAACGGATGGACGACCCCGATCAATCGCTGGCTGAAAAAATATATCTCCGACGACCGCTGGATAAAGCGAGAAAATAATTAACCGCAATTGTACAAAATAGCATTCTACTTGCCGTCCATACCTGTGCTTTTGTTCACACTTGTTTCTACCTTTAAAGTGTGAAGGTAAAGTTTGAGAATCCAAGGAATGGACTCAAAATATGTGACGGGGATTGCTGATGATCGATAGTTGTATAGATCAACGGAAAGACCACCACGTTCCCCGCCATATCCAGTTAGGTATCGATTCGCTCTTATGTAAGAATGCGTTCTGTCGATGGCTGTCACCGAATTGAGTCTCATCCTGGCCCGCTCAACAGAATGTAAATGACTTTGATAACTTACTGTGATTTACCGTCGGGTTTGACCAGGTAACGCCGATGTCCATGTTTTTAGGTGTTTCTAAGATGCAGGAAACATTTTCCGGTCAGGCTTGAGCACCATTGGTGTCCGCTACCTTCACAGCATACGGACTAACCTCGGTGAATAGGGTAGGTCGCCAGCGTATGGCCCTTCCCGTCCTGTTTGACATCAGGTGGAGATGGTCTAAAAGTAAATCCACTTGTTTCCGGCACTGTGACCACAACTTGAGTATTTTCTGCTACTGGGCACGCTGAATCTAACTTGCGTTCAAAAATTGTTTGTAGCGACCAGTCTGTTGATGCACTTGGATTTAGCATGCAGTCGTTGACCAGCATCAGTTATACTTATATTACCCTTCCGGTTATCCAAACGCATTGGATCTAGGACGACGGCGAGGGTCTGGACAAATTCTATGCCCCGATGCATGCAAGCAGAGTCCTATGTGAGGCACGACGCTTAGAGTGGTGCCGTGCACGGAAGTAGCGCTCAGATACGTACGGTGCAAATGGGTCGGAGATGGGTTCCCATAGAATGAAAATTGCCATCAAAGAGTCTATAGGCATTAAATAAGTTGGCTATTCCTGCCTTTAATTGAGCATCGATTGTCAATGACGCGGCCGCAGTGTGATATCCGATTGAGGGACTTGCCTTGGTTTGACATGGCAATAACTTGACCCATGGTGTCAGATTCTCTGTGCAAACAGCCTCTCGCGGTAATGACCCATAGCGCAATTGCGGCGAGTTTGATTCTGGATGCCGGTCAGCCTGTGCGCAAGGTGGAAGAGCCAAAGTTTGCCTACCAGCAATTTCGCTTGCGCCAGTCATGGTTCCGTTTGTCCGAAATGATAGCAAAGGCTCAGCTGTCGCAGACTGATCTATAAAATTGAGGGAGGCACAGAAAAGTCCCGCCAACGCATGGGTCAAACCCTTCCACTGGCCGTCAACACTACAGGGAAAGTCGTCTTAGACGTACGGTCGTTTGTCTAGGAGTTCCGCGGATTAACATACTTGGCTGTTTCAAACCAGCTCCATAATTGTACACCGCCTGGAGCGCTGAGCGGGGAGTAACCCCATTTTTCATAATTCCAAGTTCCCTGCGTGAAAGTCAGATGGAGCTCCTTCACGCCAAAAGACTGTATTATTTCCCCAATCGACCGAGGCAGAAGTGTATAGTGGTTATCTTTAGGTCAATTAGTAAACATTTTCTGTGCGGGATATGCGACAAACGTCGAATAGCTGTAGACCACCTTTCGCCTTTGTGACAGCGGAGGGACCAATGAATCGTGTGAAGTAGAATTCTCCCAGGACCTTTCCGTCCTTGAACTGGGTGAGCTTAAGTTTCTCGTCGTAAGATTCCTCTGGTGCTGCCGCAGCGTGGAGGGCCAGTAGGAGACCCAGTATTGTTGCTAGAACGAGATTCTTCCAGGCCATTTCTTGGTCACGATCTTTAGGGAAGTTGAGAGCGGAGGGTCGCGAAGTAATGGATCCAAGCCACATTCTAATGTTTATATTCATTCGATTTCGATTACGTTTGTTTTGACGATCTCAACGAACGTTGGCCAATTGAAAAGATTTATGTGCAGTCGACTTTAATGCAGAAGCCAGGCGGATAAGGACGCCATATCATCCGTATACACAATACGCATATGATTATATGAGGTGTTTTTTACGGGCATCTGCACAATATGCCTGTCCCATCCCTTCCGGACGAAATTATTCTCCAGATCCTACTATTCTTACAGCCGTACTACGCTATCGCAGAAGAAATAGCTTCGTCAACGCCGTGGAATGAAGGGACTTGTACTGGCTCTTGCGAGCTTTGGAGAACTGTCCCTGGCCACTCGCCTCTAACACATAACTGGAAATCGGTTCGTCGTGCGCCGGGACGTTACCACCCAGTTATTGTCGTCAACCATGTACCGGGGCGCTATTGCAGACGGGCTGCCATCCTGGACGCAGGCGACGTCTCACGCCAATGGCGTCGCGCCTCGTACCTACATCCATTCTGGACTGATTTGGCTTGGTACGTTTTCGCACTTTGCATAAACCCACGTGCTCATGCGATATATTGACTTAATTATGGCCTGTTCAAAAGGCATCGGCTACTCGACATGCAACTGCAACCACCGGTCGATTATGCAGATCGTTTTTTCAAAAGCATGGCGGCTGATATGGCCAGATGTGCTCGGATCAGAACGGTTTGGCTGGACCTAGCATCTTGGGGATGCTCAATCAGTCTCAGCACCTTGATTCACATTCTAGAAAAGATCCCAAGGCCGGAGCGTGTGCATACCTTTGTTTTGGAAATGGATTGGGCAACATCAGGCGATGACCGCCTCATTCGCACGTTGGCTCGTCGGTTTAAACACCTTCGTCGCGTGCATATCGGGGGCCGACCATCCGAAGATGTTTTTCACGGTCTCTCTAGTGCTGCTTTGAAGCACTTGGCGAGTCATTGGCAGGAAGGATGTCTGACTCATTTGAGCTTAGCCGGGTATGGTCCAGGTGGAAATTTCTCTTGGAAGGCATTTTCGAGACTTCTCGGTAAACAGCGGAATGTACGACATTTGGCAATAGGATATGTGAGGGGCGGCATCAATTTTGGGGAATTGTCTGAGCTTCTTCCTGGGTTGCAAGAGCTCTGCATAAACTTTACCTCTCGGACTGATATGGACAACCAGACAGTTCAAGAACCCAGCTTTTGTGATTTACCGAATATTGGTGCCCTGAAAGAGTTGCGATCGTTGATTCTTCAGTGTTTACCTGGTCATGACTTCCCTGTGGCCGGTATTCACCTGTTACTTCAATCTATAGCAGAAGAAGCGTGTAAGGGAGTCAATGGAAAGGGTTTACGGGAACTACGTCTTCCACGCCGGTATCAACGAGCACGTTACGTGGCGGACAAATTGAAAAGGTTTGAATGCCTTCTGGCGATCCGGACTGGTAAAGTGGAATACAACACGTTGGAAGCGTTAGCCACCATAAGCACGCTGCAAAAGCTGTGGGTACCGGTACCCAGCGCGCAAGTAGACTGGTTGAGAGAAAAGGTCAGAATCCTTCTGCCAAGAGTCACACTTGAACTTGAGCCTGTATAATGCGAGGGGGTGGGCACATGATAGCATATAAAGGATAGTAGGCGTCCTAGATGACATTCTATTAAAGACTAAATATTAATGTGAATGACCATTGCCTCCGATCTGCGGGGTATGGTCATGTCCGCCAAACCATTCGTTTACAGCTTCCAGCGCTGCAAAGCAGACAAACATGCCGGCGAAAAATGACACCGTAGCGATGCCTTTCCCAGCATATTTGATCGCGGTAGGCTGGAGTTCATGTATCGATATGCATGCCATGATGCCTCCCACTCCAGCAAGACATCGGCTCAAGAGCTCAGCGGACAAATACGAGTGGAGAAGCACGCCTCCCACCACTACTCCAATGGGCTCCGCCAGACCGTTTAACAGCGTCCACCACAACGCGCTCCACGCTTTCCCGGTCGCAGCATACAAAGGAATTGCAACAGCCATCCCCTCTGGTATATTATGCAGTAGGATGGCCATCGCAAGTTGAGAACCTAATCGCAGATCTGTCAGAGCTGAGAGATACACACCCAGGCCCTCCGGGAGGTTATGCAGCGAGAGTGCTAGGAATGTAATAAAGGATGTACGCATAAGCTCTCGCTTTTCCTTGTCACTTGTCGTTGAAGATGATGAACCGTCTGCACGTGTCTGTTTTGACACTCCTTTTGCTTTCGATACTGCCTCGCCCTTGCTCGGTTTACCATTCTCACTGGTCGACGCGCAGTGCTGGTCATGATCATGATCATGATCCTGATCAAAAAAACTAATACACTCCTCCAGCACTCCAAAAGCCACCACTCCCCCAAAGAACCACGCCATAGTTTCCCTAGATCCGATATTCTCAATTGCTTCAGGTATCAAATCGAAACATGTTATGTACATCATGACACCGGCGCTTAGCGCCTCTAGAATTCCCATAAGACGTGCCGTGGAAGGGGCAGAAAGGTCCGCTCCACTTATTCGAGCTAGAAGGACCACAACGACTCCTCCGATAAATGTTCCCGTGGACGCCAAGAGAGCCATGGCAAAAGCTATAGAATGCTTGTCAAGTAGAAGGGAAAGGACCGAATCGGGTAGGTAGGGTGATATGACATTCAAGAAAGGGGGTGAACCGTCGCCGACATGGCTGAAACTGGCGTGAGCGACGCACATTTGGATGAGCGTGTCTCCTGCTGCGTTACGAAAAATAGTTGCTATGAGGCGTCAAGATGAGAAGAAGACTGCGTAACGTCTACTTTCTTGTATAACGGGTGCCGGGTTGGCAATAGCAGATCTCTCCGTTGGCAACTCCAAGTTGCCGTGTCGAGAAGAACGGGAAAACCTGCCTCGAAAAGAACGTGTGGACACCAACTAGATTGGAACCATCAAACCATTGCCTAAGCCAACAAACTCCTCCAGCAGATCTAGATAATTGCATTCCACTAGATCTCACAAACACTTATTCATTTGCCCTAGATGGCGTCAGAAGAGGAACTTAGGATGATGGAAGCCATGGGGCTTCCCGTTGGTTTTGGAGCAAAGCCCAAGGATAGGAGTATTCATGCCAAAGCGGCCTTTGAGGAAACCAGGAGGAAAACCGATTCTGAAGTGGCGAGCGCACCTGGTGGGACGACAAAGGACACGCCCAAGCCACTAAATCCCAACAAGAATCAATCAATAGACCGGCAGGAGTCTTCAGCTGGGGATGAAGCAAATAGTGAGGAAAAGTCGGGAATGGATCATGACGGCGCTGGCCACGACGACGATGAGGACGAGGACGATGAGAGCGAGGACGATATCGCTGCGCACGATGCCGATACTCTACCTTTGTCGCATCAGGCAGGGTTGAAGGACCATGAAAGGGTTCGTCACTTATTTTCTTTCGATCCCGACTCCAAAGTAGCAATTTAATGACCTATGTGCAATCAGACAGTATGTGCGCTATCTGTAGACCCATCTGGCGCTCGATTTGTGACGGGAGGGCGAGATTGTTTCGTGAAATTGTGGGACTTTCACGGCATGGATGCATCGTTACGGCCGTTTCGTTCCTTTGAAGCCGCCAGCGGTAACCCGGTCTGCACCCAGCGCGTTACGAGACAACCTGTCGCGAACCCAAGCTCATTACTTTGTTCACTCCCAGATTCGCGACGTTCAATTTAGTACTTCTGGTGATCAAATATTGGTTGCATCAACTTCAGCTCAAGCAAAGCTATACGATCGGGACGGCATGGAACTGTATGTAGCACACCGGGAAGGACGGGTTAGATTAATATCTAATTTCGGACAATTATTAGCGAAGAGTACGTTAAGGGCGATCCGTACATTCGTGACATGAGACACACAAAGTAGGTTTATGACAAAGGCCATGATGTGACGATATGGTTTGTGACGCTTTTGTACTGCAGAGGTCATGTTGCCGCTTTGACTGGATGTCGGTGGCATCCTCACGATAAGGCCACATTTTTAACGTCTTCACTGGACAGTACCATAAGGTCTGTTCATGAATCTCGATTGCTACCCTACGCCGTCGATTGACATTGCATGATCCGCGCCATGAACAGAATATGGGATGTGGCAACCAAAAGGACCCAGAAGCAGGTAATTTCCGTGAAATCCAGGCTTCCCGGGGGCAAGACAGCGATATCGTCTGCAGCCTACTCTCAAGATGCCAAGCTCATCGCCGGAGGTTGGTGCTCCTTGCTTTATCTACGTTTTGTGATTCTAAATCTATTTACAGGGGCTTCCGATGGTGCATTGAGGCTGTGGAGCTCAAACGGCCCATTCTTAAGACCCACCCATGTAGGTTAAGGAGGTACAAGTGAGCCCTGCCGATGATGACTAAAAACGGATGACACATTCCAGACCATCGAAGGGGCACATATGTCCGGTGCTGCCATGACTTCAGTTTGTTTCTCTCTCACGAACAACCTTCTCGCGACAAGGGCGATGGATGACACCTTGAAACTCTGGGATATCCGAAAATTTACTACCGCAGTTGCATCAGTCACTGGCCTCGTCAACTTCTTTGAAGAGACAAATGTGGTATTCTCACCGAATGGTCGATACATCCTGACAGGGACATCCGTGAAAAAAGACGAAGGCGCGGGGAAACTTTGCATATTTGAGCGGGACACCTTGACCAAAGTTCAAGAGGTAGACATCGCCCGAAGTTCGGTGGTGCGAGTGCTATGGCATGGGCGCATAAACCAGATTTTGACTGGAGTCGGGGATGGGAGCGTCCAAGTCCTGTATGATCCACTTGTAAGTTTATCTGGGGTCAAAGTGGCGCTCTCCAAACGACCCAAGCAACGAGCCGCGGATGATATCGACTTGTACAGGTATGTGAAATTAAACGGGTCTGCAAAGCCCGTTGCATTATCATCATACTGACCATTTTGCGTCAATGTCCATAGCGACAACTCCAGCAGGTATAGCCATTCATTGGACAGCGGTGTGGATATATGGCCGGTCAGACTAATATTGTGACTTAAGGCCGATTCTTACACCACACGCATTACCAATGTTTCGCGATGATCAACCCAAGAGCACGAAACGGCGAAGAGAAAAGCTTCGTGCCGACTCCGTTGCAACACGTAAACCAGGTACAGGACCGTCGTGGACAGTAAACATGTTGAAAGGCAACGTCTTCACACTTGTACCGTCGCTTCTAGATATGCCTCTATCTGGTCCAGGTCGTGGTGGGAAGCTGGGAACTAACCTGACGCAGCACATCCTTAAAGGCATCATTAAGGATACCTCGCGTGACGAGGATCCCCGTGAAGCAATTCTGAAGCATGCGAAGGACGCAGAGGGTACGTATCTTCAATGATATTTATCGTTTCGTGCGTATTCATCGTCATGCAATTGTCTGCCTCCATTTCAGAAAACCCGTATTGGATCGCCCCTGCTTACAAAAAGAATCAACCGAAAACAATATATGCTGAGCAAGTGTACGAGGATGAGGATGAAGCTGCCCGGGCGGCTGCCAAGAAGAGGCGACAGTGATTACACCTCCAACATCATTTTACAATCCCATCTGATGGTTATACTTGAATGTGAGACATGTGGGCTTTAGGGAAGAACATAATCGTACCGAAAGCTCTCTGGCAGCGCAAAAAAGACTGCGCCGTCAAATCACACTAGTCGTCTAGGTTGTAATGCAGACAGATAGTGCTATCTATTAGCTATGTCATTATGCTACCCGTTCCCCCAATCTCGTATCCCAGAGCCGCACCGTCTTATCAAAAGAACATGATATTAGCCGCTCTGCATCGGCATCAAATGAAATTCCTCTAATCACGTCTGTATGGCCTTCAAGCTTTTTCATAATTTGCCCGGACATAACATCAAATACATAGATTTGCCGGTCATCGCTAGTGGCAAAGAGATACCGGCCAGAGCTATCCCAGCAACAACGAGGTTGTGAGAAGCCATCTGCTACGGTGCCCCAAAGGTTGCGTGCCTGAATAGTCGATCGACTTCGGAAAATAATCAGTCTCCCTGCCTTTGAGTCGGTGTAAACGGCAATATGACGCCCCGAAGGACATGGGGCAATGTCCATGGGCGTAAACGAGATCCAGTTGTCGCCATTCGCATTCATGTTGTATTGTTTGTCAGGAAATGCCCGAGAAGGGTCCAGGTCGATGTAATGTAGATAGTTGTCGTCTCGTGAGCCCACGACCAAAGTCGGGGTGGCATGTTCACCCGCAGTCACCGCCGGAGGTAGAAAGCATATGGACTCAACCGCACCACGAAACGCAATAGAATGCAACTTCTCGTACCGAGGTGTCTCATCTTCGTTGCTTGTTCTGCGGTAAAGGTTGACAGTACGATCGTAGGACGCCGTCGCAATCCATTTACCCCCATCACATCGGGAAAATTGAGCTCGCACCACGTATTTAGAGTGATCTTTCCAAGATTGCACTGATTGGCCCGTCCGGATATCTACAATATGATGTGCCCCATCCATACCAGCGGTCAGCAGATATGCCGGATTGAGAGGGTAGAAGTCGCTAGCGAGCACTGCAGCTTTTTGATGATCCAAGACACTTATCACAGCTCCTGTATCACCATCCGTGATACGTACGGTTTTGTCGGTGGATCCTGTCACTAAAGCCATCACCGTCTCTTTTGGAAGGGATGCGGCAGGAAACAAGTCTGACGGAACTGCGCGCGAGATGGCTGTTACGATGTTTGCAAAGTGGATACCCTCCAAATCACGACTCGGCTCTACAGGAAAGCGGCCTGGCCCGAGAGTAGAAAGCTCATCATCTGCCTCCCTCTCAACACTCAGTTGTTTCAACTGTCCCTGGACTGAAAGTAATTGGTGTTCCTCGAGGATGGCTAAAAGTGGTTTGTGTTGAATGGCATATTTGTGAGAAGCGAGCTCGTCGAACGCTTCGTGTGCTTCCGTCTCCAGACATTCCAGCGTAGTTGTCAGATTTTTTTGTTGTAGAAATTGCGCGATGAGCGAGAACGCCGTAAGGTTCAGGTCCTTGGTGGTTGCTGACATTTCTTTGGGAAGGACGACGAGAAGGAGGTCGAAGGGAAGATGGTGAACGTAATATCACCCCTTTTGGCTTAATGATATGGCACAGTCTTGCTGCAATTACGTGATGAGCTGTCAAAGGGTTCCTGCCCATCTGGAGGTCCCATTCCCAGAACGCTTGTGGGAAACGGCTAGCCTATGTTGTCTCGTCTGTCTTTTGCCGGAGACTATAGTGCGTCCCTTGATGCCATGGGATTCGGTCCGGAACTGCAGGTGCGGTGGATGTTGTTACTTGTTTCTTTCCACGTGCCATGGTTTCTCAGATGTGAGACTAGGAAATCAAGGCCGTTGACCAACATGTGGTAAGTGCTGTCATATATGTATCAGCAATCATGGGTCCATAAGTCACAAGGGTCTTTGTAGTCGGAAGGGATCCACTTCGTGTCAGAAGTCCGGGAATTCATGCGTGAGCGGGCGGAACTGGAAGCCGATTTTGCTCGGCGACTTGAGGCCTTAGCGAAAAAGTACTCCCACCGGAAGGATAAACTAGAAAGGGACAAGGAAAAGCGTGCGAGCCTGATTTCAACGGCTATACCAAGTGGTCCAGGTAGCCCGACCAAGGACACGTTCGCAGCGAGCAACGAATTCAAAGATACGGCGAGTCGGGACGAGATATCCACGCGTGTAGTCAGTACTACTCAGAAGGCGTGGGCTGAGATCCTACAGGAAACCGAAGTGTTGGCAAAGGCACATATGACGTTACATGACGCGCTCTACGCAGACATCGCTGACAAGTTGAAGGCTCTTGGTACGAAGAAAGAGGAAGCCAGAAAGAAGCACATAGCATTCTCTATGCGGCTTTTGGCTGAGCGAGATAGACTCGTCACCGAAAAAGACAAGGCAAAAGCAAAGTATGATGCAGCGAGTGAAGCGGTGGAAGTTGCAAAAAATAAGCATAATCGTGCTCCTGACGATAAAACCGCCGAAAAGTTGAAGAAACGATGGCACGAGGAGATTGTGGATTTGAATAACACGAAGGTGAAGGGCGGCCGCGGTTTGACCTTCACCGCACTTCAGCTCGTTGCTCACTAAGCTTTTTACAGAATCTATATGTTCTTGCTCTCGCTGCGGCCAACGCTTGTAAGCACAAATACTACGAGGAGGACATTCCAAAGCTGCTAATGGTTGGAACAACTGGTACCGGCTTTTAATTTGGGGCAGCGACTAATAGCACAATCCTAGTACATAAAAGATCTCGACATATCTACCACCTGGGGTTTAAAGTCTATCTGGCAGGATTATCGCATGAGCAGATCGGCTGTAACAGACGTGGCAATCAGGTCATTAGGGATTGTACGCGCAGCTGTGGATAGTATAGATCCCCAGGGGGATGCAGATACTTTCGTTCAGTCTCGAGGAAATTGGGATTCTGTGCCGGGGAGTAACGCACCTGACTTCCACTTCCTGCCTTCTGGGCTTTGGAAGGACACTGTACGTTCAAACTATGCTGTGTTGGCCAGAATTGATTTCCTAAATGTCTCTAATGGACCTGATTTCTGTAATAGGGCGAACTGGCACAGGATGACTATGCTCGCGTATTTTTACGCAATACGTTGCGAAAGCTCCAAAAACGAGTTGACCAAATAGATACTGAAATCAAATCCAAAAACCGGACGTTGGACGGAACGAAGAATCTCTTTGACGCTTATACCAAGGATCGAAATCAAGGGGACCCGGACGATGTTAAGGAGGTCAGTTCAATTGACTGTGGTGTCCATATCCTCTCAGATTATATTGTCTTATTTCATATATGATAGAGTATGTTGGACGAGTCTCGCGACATCATGGTCTTGAAAACAGCAAGTTGCAAATATCAAACCCAGATCGATGCAATAATGCAGTGCATCGGTGGTAAGACTATGTCTGTGCGCTCAGCGCGGCGCAAATGTATCTCATGGTCCATGGCCCGCATCCCACCTCCAAGTAGAAGAATCGCCGAATGCTCGTTTCCATAACCTGAAAGGTGCGAATTTTTCTATTCCGACCACGTGCGATTACTGTCATGGAACGATTTGGGGAGTTGCAAAACCAGGGCTTACGTGTAGTGGTGGGTGTCAAATTGTGTCTTCGTACTTCGCATTGCGCTGCGGCTGGTGACTGACCTGTGAGCTACCTATCAGATTGGTATGTCCTTGCGTCGAAGACATTTATATCGACTGTCGCTGTTCACCTACCGACATATTATGTAGTGGATACAGCGCCCATTTAAAATGCGAACTTAAGATTCCCCCAGAATGTCCGGGAGCCAAAGGCGCTCGACGAGCATCAATGGCATCACAAAGAACATCCTTTACCTCAATTGGATCTGTATTATCAGGTACAATGACAGTACGGTAACACATGAAGATATTACTATATTGATGTTACTCAATGGCAGCATCTGGCCAAAACTGGTTTGTCGGCGCCTCGGCGTATGTGCTCTATGATTACTCCCCAGCTGCTTCAGCGCATGACGAGATAGCAGTGACGGAGGGCTCGGTAGTTCGAATAATTGAGCCGGGTGAGTACCACTCTTCTGCTTTTGTTGCGAAGATGAACGCAAAATTAATAACAACAGACGACGGGAGTGGCTGGACCGTCGTAAGCTATCAAACTGACGGAGAATCACGCAAAGGACTAGTCCCAACTTCATATATTGAGCTCGCGAGCCCTGCCCTCGCTGCCGAAAGTATGCTATCAGAGAGAAGTCGAACACCATCACCAACGAAGATCTCCAGGATACAGACTGTAAGAATGCTTCACTACTCCGTTGACGCATCACTGCACGAGACTGACCAATCTATCGAATATTCCTTAGACTGTGGCCTACGATTATACCAAAGGTGGCGATGACGAATTGACGGTCAAAGCCGGGCAAATCGTCTGGATTACTGAAGGAGGTGCTTCTCCAGAAATTCCTAGACTGGCTGGCATGTTTTTAACTTGTTTTGGTCTTCTTCAGATGATGGCTCTGGTTGGGTGACTGTCAATGACGGCACTTTAGAAGGTTTGGTGCCAGCCTCTTATCTGGAACCTGTTCAATAATAATCAAATCAAATACTGTAATATGATCTAGAAGTAGAGTGTAATGGATGTATTAAGGTGAATTATATATCTTATTCTGATAAGCAAGCTAGTTTCTGTGAAAACTCTAGGTGCGAGCGGTAGAGGTTGGAGTACACCTTGACCAGAAGGAAGGCTGTCGCGCCCGTAATGATCAACATTCATTTGGAACCCATTGTCACTCTCTGATGCAGTGGCGCCGCAGTGAAGGATAAGGAGCTCTCACAACGAGAGCGGCAATGCCGAACTCGATAGTTATTCAAGTTGGACAATGCGGGAACCAAATTGGCAGCCGATTCTGGGACATGGTGCTGCAAGAACACGCCAAGTACAACCGGAAAGGGGTGTATGATGATTCTCTGGCAACTTTCTTTCGGAACGTCAGTGAAAAGCGCGGCGCTCGCAACATCCCCGTCGGCGATGGTCAAAAGAAGATCACCGGTCTGAAAGGCAGAGGACTTCTCATAGATATGGAAGAGGGAGTTGTGAACCAAATCCGCAAAAGTCCCCTCAGCGAGCTATTTGACCAGGAACAGCAAATAACCAGCCATTCTGGGAGCGGGAATAACTGGGCAGTGGGGCACTGCTTGTATGGTCCTGAATATCGGGATGCCATTTTGGAAGGTGTGCGGCGGCAGGCCGAGTATTGCGATGCCCTACAGTCCTTCTTCATGATCGGATCTTTGGGAGGAGGGACGGGATCTGGCCTAGGTTCATATATATGCGAAATGCTTCAAGATGAGTTTCCAGAGGTCTACAGATTCTACGCAACCGTCAGCCCGAGTGAGACCGACGACGTCGTAACATCACCATATAACAGGTGGGGAGGATCGACGACTTTATTTCCGGTTTCAAGGTCCTTTTTCAGACTATAAACTGACAATTCAATTCATAGCATATTGTCACTTTCAAAACTCATCAACACAGCTGACTGCGTTTTACCAATGGAAAATCAAGCTTTATTGGACATTTACGAACGAGTGATAGCACAAACTCAAGGTCCTTCTAATAGACAAAAGAAAAGCGCTATCACGGACAGCGGTGATAATGCATTCAGTGGAATGTGCGGGTTGGGACCCCGAAAGTCGCATCCGTTCGATGCAATGAACAACATCGCTGCTAACCTACTAATGAATATGACGAGGTGCGTAGGGGTGTGCACAATACTAAGGTATCTTAATCTAAGTCTGTCCATCAGTTCGATGCGTTTTGAAGGAACGATGAACGTCGACATCAATGATATAGTGACAAATTTGGTACCGTTCCCGCGGCTCAAGTTTCTGATATCAAGCATGACACCGTTGTATACCTTGGCGAACGTAAAGCCACCACCGCGAAGGTATGAATCAAATGGCCTGAAGCAACTTCATCAACTGTAGAACGCTCCTAACCCGCACACTAGGCTTGATCAGATGTTTATCGATGCTTTCAGTAGGGAAAGTCAGCTCATTAGAGCAGATCCCAAGGCGAGCACGTAAGCACTCTTGATTTGCCATGTTCAGTTGAAATGTACAGGATATTCATTAGGATCAGTTATCTTGCATGCGCACTTATTGCCAGAGGAAATATTGAGATTTCTGACCTGCGGCGCAACGTAGAAAGGTAGGATTTACTTGATATCCTTGTTGTTTGTCACTTGTTGCTGACACGGGTACTGGGCCTCCTTACAGAATGGCGTCCCATCTGACATTTGTACCTTGGAATCGGGAGGGTTGGAAAACTGGTCTTTGCTCTGTACCTCCAGTCACACAGGTAAAAACAGTCCAAAATCGCTTTCATGTTGCTTGTTCAAGCAGTAATATGGGTTGCATGTTAGCCTTATTGTTTACTTAGTCTTGCCAACAACTGCTGTGTACGGCAGAGCTTCTCTGACCTGCACCTGCGTTTCAAAAAGTTATATAAGCGAAAGGTGAGTTCCCGGGTGCCAGAGCGTACATCTTCCTCTACACTATTGATAGCCCTGCCTACAGGCGAACCTGCATCATTATACACAGCATATAGATGTGGGCGATATTGCAACTAGCGCGGGGAATGTGGAGGCGCTTATACACGAATATTCCTTGCTGGAGCGCAACCGTAAATAGTCTGGCATAGGTGTGCTTGTAAATAGAAATTCCACATAGGAATTATATATCTTCCGGCGAGTCACCCCACATTATGGGGTATAGCCTTCCGGCTCAAGTACCGGAGGTTATTGAGAAAAATGTCAACATAGTCAGCAAAGTTGTTTTGCTGTTGATTCTGCCGTTTCTCTTTCTCCGCCAGCAACTCTGTCGCCCGTATGAATTCTACTTCGACCTCGTGCGTTAGATCTGTTTCCACATCGCGATCCTTTTATACCGAAATGTCAGGGAATTATAAGGGAATTACAAGCTCGTCCGTCAACCTACATTGTATTGTCGCACTTGGGTAAGGTCAACTCGAAAGGCCTCATGTGAATATGACAACCTATCCTTTTGCCGCCTGAATCTTGACGGCGAATCTTTTGGAGGTCTTTGAGCGGGTATTTCAAGATTGATAGATATTCTGAAGTCCAAGTGGGAATTGGGGAGATGAACTTCCAAATCTGCTATTCGTTGCTTAATTAGCACTTCCTTAACCTTTTTTGAACAGTCAAAACCAGCTTCAGCACATTGTGGAGTTAAGAAACGAATCTTCAATGCGTTACCTGACCACTTTTCTGATCCGCTGAGACTCGAATCTTCTGTGATCCTTGCTGATAGTAATGATCGACCTCCTTTGTATGTACATAGCGAGTCCTTGATCCTGGTCTTTGCACCAGGGCGTTTAATATACGGTTGAAGTGGGCGTGCTGAGCCTTGAGGACCAGATGCTAGGACTCAGCTGCCAGCAACCAGCGCGACAAATCATGGCCTTGCAGCGCCTCACCATCGTCATATTCGAGTCAAATCGGAATTGTCCACTATTGGTGAGGACTATTCACGAACACCAAAGGGTCAGGCAAATTGCGGCCCGTGGAGATCTGAAAGAGCTTACCGGTTTCGGAGGACACTGGCAACCGTATCCGATCGCCGGTCTGCTTATCAATTATCAACCCGAGTTTCCCTTCTATCTAGCAAATAGGCAATCAAAAATCAATGTCTCAATTGCAGAGTGGGAAACACTAAGGAAAGGCAGCTGCTTCCACTATCATGTGCCACGCGTGAGCATACCTCGAGGTGAGCCCCACTTTTCCCCCCGCTAATGTTTCGCCAGATAAAATCTGACACAGTCAAAAGAATATCTTCTTCGGGTTTTTTTCCAAATATGCTTGGTTCAACACGGAAAACAGAATTGGGATGTACGGAATGGTTCTGGGAATTTCGAACGATTGATGCGTCTTTGTTTGCAGAGCTTGGAGTGGGCCTAGTTTCGCCATTTTGAGGTATTCCTCGAAGCTCCTCTGTCTCCTGTTCCGTCCGTGCTCGCTTCCGGGGAATGTTATCTGCAACATCCATTTTGATCTACGGGTGCGATTGTTGGATTGCCGCTCACAAACAAAGCTGGGCTTACAATGTCAAGAGCCGACCTGAGAGCAGACTGTCGATGTGGCCACGTGATGGCATTACGTAATGGCCAAGGTGCTGAGCTCAACCAGTTGCCTTTCAGCGATCTTTACCTTGTGTGTGAGTTGCATGCAGCATGCTTGAGTACCTATCCTTCAAAAACCGTCCGGCGTCGCGTGTTACTGCAATTGCGTTCTCGCTCAGACAGGTGGCAGGCAGAAATAGGACCCTTGCAAGAGGAAAGCCGTTTGCTAAAGTGCCTGGTAGGTTTGTCACGAGTTGCTCCGAGAGTCAGCTTCGTTTCAGCGTCTGTTTATTGATCCATACATCCTGGCTAGATCCAATACCGGGTCCTCCAAAACCTCCCCGGGGCGTCCCCGAAGAACCACCAAAGCCTCCTGTATCATCCGCTCCACCAGGATATCCGCATCCACTTCATCCGGACGAGCTCCCTCCTCCACCCCCTCCAGACAGGAATCCGAGAAACCAGCCGCCACTGCCTCGCCCAGGTCCAGAGCCTGATCGTCCTGATCAGCCCCCAGGTGATCTCGAGGAGAGACCGCCTGTGGAAGAGATGCCTGCTCCAGACGACGATGATTGGGAGGAGGGTCGTCCTGTTGAAATCCCCACTTCGACAATTTCAGAATAATAGCGGCCTTCATTCCGAGAACAGTAAACCTCTTGCAGAATCAAAAATTGAGAAATTTCACCGGAATGGGAGGTTAGTTTGGAGATGCATTTAGCGGTATATGATTTTGTATTGTTGACTCTGCATATTCATGGGCCCTTGGGTGTTGCATAATTTGATATACTTTTTACTATAATTACTACCCGACAGATATTCTTTTTAAATTACTTCTTTGTGCTGTTACCAGAATGTTGTGGATGTACCTTAGTCGAAACAACTGGAACCTGCTCAGATACTCTACTGGGTTCACTAACATTCTGACCCAAGCTAACAACTCTACCATCTGTCAATCTAACGTTCATCACAGCTCCTTTGGCAACATGCTTTAGGAGAGCTCGCCGTCCGATACCTCTTGCATCAAAATATACTAGACCCACATTTCCCACTGCACCCAGAGACAGCCGCATGGCATCCCCTGCTTCGCCTCCGTACCGATGTTGAACAAGACCGGATGCAGCTTCTACGGTATCGTCAAAGAGCGCCTTTCCCGCATGCACACCTGCATCGAGAACGTTCCCAACGGCATGCACCGTGGTTCTGAGCAATTCCCACGAAGCCGATCCCGTTCGCGAGTCACCGATGTGATTGGAACCAGGTACCAGCTTTGAGGCACTGGAAGCCACTGTCTTTCCCGCAGATACTGCCACCGTTGCGACGGTCTCGGCCGCACGACGTGTGAAGTCTGCCGTAGTTTTGCTGGCGTTATGAACCTTTTCAATATTCTTCTTCGTAGTGACATCGGGCTCCCAAGGGGCTGCAGCGACAGGAATCAAGGTTTTCAGAGACTGCGCGCCGGTCTTCATCATTTTACCAAGGGCAGATGACGTGAGAATAAGACCGGATGAAATATATTCGCTGGTGGATAGCATCCCAGATGATGCATCGCGGAGCACTTTAACCCTTACTGGCAGCGTCTGCTCTTGTTGCTCATTCCCAGGAAGAGAAACGGTAGGAAGGCTGCTGAGTTCAATAACAACAGCGTCATCCTTGTCGTACGCTGGTAGAGCGTCTCCTTGTCCGTCCATTTCCAAGCCCTCAGCAACCACGCCTACCACCTGGCCATGCTCGTCCACTAAAGCCAAGCTATTTCTAGGCTGTTCAAATGGCTGCCGTTGTGGACCAGGACTGTCGTCGGCAAAAAGTGCTTCAAGGAGAGCAATGGAATCGCTATCATACTTTGGCCCCAATTCAATACGTAGCGTTGCTCCTTCATTCGGAAAAACATAGGGAGAAGAACCGGCAGCTGCAGTTGTGTCCAGCTTGGACGTAGGGGGTAGGTGTACCAAATATATACCATTCGAGAGTTTTGTTAGCCGCGCCGTTGGTGGAATGGTCAATGACCAGGTCTGCGTTGAAAGCACCGTAGATGCCAAGGACGGATCTTGCGTCACGCGCAAAGGGCCCGTACCGAGTGACTTGGGGGCGCCGCCAGCTGAGGAGATGACTGTGCACGTCGCACCAGGAAAAGATAGCGCAGAAGAAGCCATGATGATCACCGATTGAGTATAACAAAGATGGTTGAAAGATGGTGAGGCCACGACATTCGGGCAACGA
Source organism: Spizellomyces sp. 'palustris' (assembly GCA_006535965.1). Taxonomy (NCBI): domain Eukaryota; kingdom Fungi; phylum Chytridiomycota; class Chytridiomycetes; order Spizellomycetales; family Spizellomycetaceae; genus Spizellomyces; species Spizellomyces sp. 'palustris'. Next base: position 476,427 of record QEAR01000002.1, on the reverse strand, counting down.
GGTTTTAATAGTCGGTCCTTGGCGGTCCCCTGCTTACGTCAAGAGGCTGTGCGGCTTTCTCGTGTAACTTTTAAAGTTTTAGGGTATTGACAAAGGAGAAGCCTTACAAAGGGCGGTGGGGCGAAGGGCTGATACCAACAAATGACATACGCTGTATCTGTGATGCAACCGTCGATCTTGGCCAAGTGGGGTCGTCACCACGTCGCCACAAGTTTTTGAACCATGTGCTGAGTGGTTTTCGGAATGGGGATCACGACAACACAAACAAAATTCAAAAGATGGTCGTGATTCCAGTCGTGACCTATGGAAAATGACGGTGACGGTCCTGCAAAGTGCATATGCAACTCGCTGAAGATGTTGCGGTAACATGGCTCAGAAGCAGGTCGATTTGAACGCCGATCGCTTACATATATCACGTGTTCTACCAACAACGGCCATGACGTTCCAATTCTCCCAGCAGGAGACTTTGCCAATTTCAAGAGGGTTTGGTGGATATTTCCTCATTTGTGCCTATTCCGACAGCATATCTGCTCTCTCCAACGCTGAATTCTGACGCTTTGCGATAATGCTCGCGTCTACGGAAAGCCACGGGAAAAAAGAAAGTACCACAGCGTACGACCTGCTATATCAAGCTTTTGGGCACAATCAAGAAACCAAACGAGAGAGAATCCAAATATCGAACCCCATACCTCAGCACGACATCTTACACGAAAACCAACGGTCGCGAAGCAATGCTGGTGTCAGCATAGCAAGTGCTGACCAACATTCCTTGAAAAAAGCCGACAACAGTCTCCTACCTTCGACCTCAAGCATACACTCTCGAGCCCCACGAAGTACCGCTAAATCTCAAACTGCGTCAAGAAAAGGAAGCAACGACTCCATCACACTTGCCACACCCTTTTCCGCTCGCTTTGGCCTAGCTGCCGTTCCTCATCGTTCTGCAAAATCCTATGCCGTACGGAGACCAACACGCTCAAGACCTTCTCTATCGTCCCTACCATCCTTGAACGATGAGTTCGAGGACAGAACGGAATATAGTGTTCGAACTATGTTTCGCCGACCTCCGAATCCCGTTCAGACATTTGAAAACATACATAAACTCGCCGAAATCGAGTTCTTCTTTCTAGGAAAGGTGAGGAGAATTTGGAGACATATCCGAAGGGACGTATCTGACTGCTGAATTGGTTCAAGCCACTGGTAGGCACACGTATCTTTCTTAGAGACGATGTGGTTTACAAAGTTCGGATAGATGGCGACGAGCGTTATATTGAACCACGAAGAGTATGTTCTATAAAAGTTGCCTCTGACCTATACTTCTCTGTTAATGCGAATGAATTTCGATAGCTCTTCCTTTTAAGCGATATGCTAATATACGGTACCCCATTGGGGCAAGTGGCAACTGATCATCTTGCGAATGCATATGATCGGCAAACGATTCTGTTGTTGGCAGATTTGGAGGTTATGGCCGTTGATGATACTGGTAGGGCGGCAGGATATGGTGGTTTTTATCTTTTTTAACAACCTTCGTTCTAAAATTTTAGTCAATATAGATTATGCGTTGGTGGATATAGAGACGCCAACTCAGTCATTGCGCGTTGGGTTTGACTCAAACGCCAAGAGAGACGAGTGGATAGCGGTCGCACGAAGGGCAGTAGCCGAAACTCATGCTTGGGAGGCGCGACAACGACGACGAAGGCATTCAAACGCGTCGCAATCATCTCTATCTGAATGGAATCTTTTCAAACTCTGGCAAGGTGTTGACTTTGCAAGCAATAAGAGGGGAACAGTTGTGGATCGGAAAGTCAGTATGTCCACAGTGAGCAGCGTGGAGTCGGTGGTAGTGCCATGGATACCCGATCATGAGGTATATGTGCAGGCAATTTTGCTAACGTTTGGCACACAATAACTCACCGTCATATCTAGGCTACGGTTTGCATGATCTGTCAAACAACGAAATTCGGCATGATGATTCGAAAGCATCATTGCAGGTAACGTTAACCACGTGATAAACCGTATCCAACGACGACTGACAGCGCATCCTTTGTACACAGGCAATGTGGTCGGGTCATTTGTTGGAAATGCTCACGATTAGATATCGGCGTGCGGGTTTGCACAGAGTGCTATGCAGAGGCAAACATGTATTCTTGCGCACGCAGCGAGGCGTCACGAGATTCGATCTTATCTCAGCCTTAATAGAATGTTTTCAACAGGATTATGGTGACCGCGGATGGTGGATGCTGATGATTTGGTGCACATAGGTAGAGGCATGATATTTACAGAACACCGGTAGAGTATCCTTTCTTGAAGAATTGTACTCCAGAATCTGCCAATCTGTAGTGTAGCACGTGAGGCGAAAAGCTTGGGTCGTTTAGCAGGGGTCCTCGCCCCAATGTGAGCTGACCAACATACGCAAAATCATCAGGTCGATTACCAGGGTCGCGAAATACTCTGATATAGCTCGTACCTGACCATGAAGCCCTTGTGTGGCTCCGCTCTCCAATCCTTGTACTTCCAAGACGTAGTCGGCGAGATGGCTGAGCGACTTGCACATGGCAGCTTGCCTTACATCTCCGCTGGATGTATCGTTATGTACCAGAACCACCAAGCACCCGTTATGCTATGGAGGAAAAGAATGGGTAAATATCCCGGGCAGCCTCCGCTGTTGAACGGATCGGAAATGCAGCTTTCTTACCTGCGCTACGTACGAGTTCAAGCTACTTATGCACGTCAGAAGATCTCCTAATGGTACCCCAGAATACAGCAACATGTTCAGATCGTCGATAACTATGCAGGGTTTCGCCCCATCCTGAACATTTGATGACACGGCTGCTAATATGTTTGCGAATAGGTTTCGCACATCAGGATAGCGCTTCGCCGATTGTTGTATGGAAGGTGCTACTTCGGCATTTGCATTCGCAAATGGTCCAGACGCTGTTCGTGCATTGGATAGTCCGTCCAGGAAAGTAAAACGACCTTTCCGCTCGTAACTCGCGAGGGTTACACCCTACGTTATTATTTCTTGGCGTCAAACACTGAGTCATGAAGCAAACAAATTCCCCGTTATACCAGCTTCTTGCCAATTAGCAAATAGTGGTTGAATGCCTGTGCTAGTCCCACAAGCACCACGTTCCACCCGGTGCCTTCTTCAATGCGCAAATGACGCCCAATAAAGTGGTGCAGGAGAAACGAACCATCTGCTCGGACTACATCGGTTATTAGAACAAAGCGACCAGACGACTGATGAGCCGAGGATGAAGGGGAGGGCGTAGAGGACCAATTCAGTGCAGCGTCAAGTAATGGAAACATGGCCGAGATCGACTGCCTGTTCCTCTTGGATCTTCCCAAACAATTATATCACGTGCGTCATATCATGGCTTACGAAGCTGTTGGTTGTTGTCTGTCACCCATTCTGCCGCCAATCCAAAAGACCATCTTGCAAGGGCTTTCCAGCTGCGGCGTGTATGGAGGCACCCATCCTTCTTTGTCGGCTTCCGTAAAGCAGGCGTTTGCACGTCTGTGAGAGCGGTCATTCGGGCCCCATCCAATGCGATTCAGTTGTGCCATTTTGTGCATTTTCCTCTTGGGCGTACTTGCCATTTTGGGCTTGGTGAGGGCATTATCTGTTCGTTCTCGGTTGTGTTCTACCTTACAACCTAACCTGTGGAGTGCATCTTAGAATCCTTCTTCGTCTGTCGCACCATACATACCTAGAGTTTTTCGCAATAATGACAAACTTCTTCATTTCACGAGTTTTGCTCTCTTGACCTTTGTCGTGTATTTTATTTTTGAATTTCCAACAATTTTGAAAAATGCTGGAATGACAGCAATCTGCATGCTGGCTCTGGCTGGTGGAAGTGAAATCATTCAAGGACTCCTACCATATCGGAACTTTGACGGAAAGGACATATTGGTAGGTTGCCAATTGGCTCAGACGGTCTCTCTAGATCTCACATGGGTATATCGTACGGGTGCTGCTAGGCAAACCTTTACGGCATGTGTACGGGGCTAGTTACAGCAATGTTTTGCGACCTTCTTTGGCGATATATGGCTGTGCGCCGGCAACGCACTAGGCGTCGCGATAGCGAATATATGGTTCCATTGAATTCCATCGCGACACTGTAAAATGAAAGGCTGATTGCGATTATATTTTACAAAATGGATACATAGGTGCGTTATTGCGTTCCGCTTCCTTTGTGCTTGCATCTCTCAGTAATTACAACGGCCCACCCATGCCGCGTCCTAATTTTCTCGCATGGCCGTCTTTTCTGCTGTGATTAGCACCTCGTCCTTTGTTCTTTTCCTTCCGCGCTCGTTGTCGTTCCAAGGACGCGCCATGGGGGAACGCTGTTCCACCCCTCCCGACACCTGCACCCTGCCTTCCCTGTACAGAATCGCCAGCGCCCCCCCGATTTCCAGTACTTGTTCCTCCTTGCCCTCCCCGTTCCTCTCGATCTATGTTGTTTGATGAACCACTTCCATGACGCGGACGTTGAATCTGATCTGGCGCACCTTGCGCCTCCTCTACATCACCAGCTCTGTTACCCCGCCATTCATATTTTTCTAGAACTCTGTTCTTTCGTGGCTGTATCGTCAAGTCAGTATCTAGTTCTGTCGACCTCGGAGAATGAATTTTACATACATTTCGCTCAAACATGGTGAACCAGCCTTCTAGCTGTTCATCCGAATATCCAGTTCGCTTCCTCAGCTCGAGTCTCTTTGGGCTTTTCCGCTGGGATTTATCAAATAATTGTCGATCACTCTGGTATATCGCTACTAGCTCCGGTTCATGCTTGGCAAACGGGTCTGATGGTTCGTCCACTGGCACTTTCTGCCGTGGCCTTCCGTCTTCAACGACACCTTCTTCCTCATCAACGAGGTGAAGCTCGATGGTACCAGCCAGCTTGATCTCGCTTGCGTCATATGTATCGTCGTATCTGGTTTCCATCCAGGTGATCAGCTGAGAGCAGCCAAGTGCACGTCAGTCAGGGTGAACTCACTCATCGTCGTAACTGTCGTATTGAGCTGCCAGGATGGCTTCACGCTGTTCCTGCACAAACGACTTGTCATTCAGGACTCCATTGGTCTTCCTATAGCCAGCATATTAGTTTAAGCCGACTCGATTGCTGTACTGTACCCACTCCTTTTTGCCAAATATCACTCTTTCGGAGTCCACATGCCCACGGCTGAAGACATCAAATTCATCACCGTCGAAGGCATTGCGACGCGTGGCGAGAAGACTAGGTCCTGCTGGCACCTCCTCACTGGGAATAGATTCCTCCGTTGTAGCATTGGTGGATGACACCGGCTCGCGGCTGACTGGTTCAGTAATCGGCGCCGTTCTGAAAGGTCCACATTGTTAAAGATACACTACCAAGATGCTGTCTGGACGGATCGCATTACCTCGGCATTTGGCGATCCAGTTTGGTCACATAATCAGGCAAATCGTTCTCGAGTATCTTCATTATGACCATCTCGACATCGTCATTGAAAGCAATCAAGGAAGCCTACGAACACCGATTGCATCAGTCGAACAGCACGGTTCTTGGAAAGCGATCTTACTTACCTCAATGAAGCCCTCGCCAAGATCCGAAAACAGATCTTGGATTTGGGAAATAAGCAACGTCCGTTTGATAAAGTCCTCGTTAATTGTTTCTGACTACGCAAGGGAAAGGCCATGAACATTGTAAACAACCCCAAACCCGTGGACGTAGCTGCCGACATACGTCTAAATTTGCAGCGCTTGCGCCGTTAATTCCAGCCTCATCTACTTTATCCTCGCCCTTGCGCTGTTGTACTCGCTTTCGTTTCCGATTTGCTATAACGCGCTTCACCTCCGCATTGGCGCTGAAGGTCAACAGATGTTCCAAGGAAACGACAAGGTAATCCAATCGCGCGTCAGACTCGTCCTTCATATACCGATCCCGAATTTGCTTTAGCCGATCGCAGATACCGAAGTCTACCTCTAGGTCAACCAATAACGGGGCCGAGCACAGGAATGTGACAGGCCCGTCGAAAGGTGATAATTCCAATATTTGCATAACGAGATCACAGAGGGACTCCGCACGCTTGTGCACGTCTGCTAAGGATATTTGACTGATCTCAACTGGCTCTGTGGACACAAGCTTCATGGGTTCTAGAAACTCGACTTGTATTATGGCCTCCAGCAGCACAAGGACAGCACCCTTCAAGCGTCGTGCACGACTGGCAATCGCTGCATCGTTATCGGATAGCACTCCTTCCACGTCCATGATTGCTGTTGAGTCCCAATTCCCTGACACTTTCCCATCGTCCGTCATGTCGTTATTGTGATTATCAGATACTGTAAAGATGTTGGCCACCTGGTATATGTCGGTCAACGCGGGCACAAAGTCCTTGTTTGACAAAACCACCTTTGCGACTGTGGTTCCACCTGTCAACACGAACGCGCGCAAGTCTAGGATGGCGTCATACAGGAAATCAGCATCGTATGTCTGTTCAGTCGATGCTGTGGGACTCGGTATTGGCATGGTGTCTCCATTCATAGTTCCCGCGTCCATGCCGGGATCATCTCCGCTCGTATTTCCCCCCGTTCTATAATGTGGCGCTTCTTCCTCAAACTTGCCTTTTCCCTTTCCCTTGCCTTTCCCAGCATTTTTGGACAGCTTTCCATACTTTTTTTGAAATATATGGACAGATCCTACAACCATGTCCACCGCTACATTCAGATCCTTTAACAAGTTCTGCTGTACACGCAAAATGGTTTGGAAAGCATGTCGTAGTACCGCGGCGTTCGCATTGCCAAACTCTCTCGCAACTTCCAACAGCCGTGGTAATGTAATGAGGCCGCTAGTGTATACTGTTTCGGGCCAAAGATCTATGCTCCACTCGAGAGCCTGCTTTGCATCGTCTGACAGATCGGTTGGCCCTAACTCGTCTTCCCGATGTTCCTCTGCTTCCGCTTCTTCTGGTGCCAATGTTAAACGACATATTAAATAGAAGACCATTTGCGCCAGCGCCGGGTCATTGGGACGCAACCGAAAATAGGCGTCAAGAAAGCACGACACTGAATAGGCAGGGTATTGTGGAAATAGGACCGCGCTCCAGAAAATGGCAAAAGGAAGGCGTAGAAGGGTCGATAGTTCTTGGGTTATTGCTTCGAAGAGCAACAAGTGCTCTTCCTCCGAAAGTCTGGGTCCTGCAGGAATCGGGGGCAAGAGCTTGACAGGATAGGCCGCAGAGGCATGTACCACCTGTTTAAGCAAAGGAGATCGCACTTCCAAAGTCATTCTACTTGAGTAAGGAATTGACCAATGAGGGCAAAAGTGCGAAGAAGCGTGTGTACAAGGACGGCAGGACCTTCGCGACGAGAATGTACCGTGGGTATGCGGCCAAGCCTGGGGGGGGGGGGGGGGGGGAAGATGGGGAAGCGATTGGTGGGGAAGCTGATCTGGAGTCAAAAGGCGAGTCTACTGCCGGCGCCAGCCACACCCTGCCACAGCCATGCAAAGGTGGTCGATCGGGGATTGAACGCGAGGTTCTTAACGTAACGGACTGGATTTCCGCAGACATCTGGTTTTAATCAGCAGCAATCGATAAGAACAATGGGACATTTTGTTACCCTCGCGACATGTGTCCTGGTAAGGCTGCTTGCGGTCCTTTTTTTGCAACGCGAGGAAACTGACGGGTTGAATATCGTCAAACAGAACCAATGGGCCCTCGACTTTCAGGGGAACTACGAGCGCATCCTGGAGAGCATAAAGCTGGCAAAGGACGCCGGTGCCCGTTACCGCTTGGGACCTGAGCTCGAAATCACGTAAGATATCCCGTTCATCTCGTCAAAAGCTGGACCCGGCGTTGCCATATTGAACCGTCTAACCTTTATTGTAAGTGGATACGGCTGCAATGATCACTTCTATGAAGGTATATTGAGCCCGGTCAGCTCCCAAACTCGAGAAAGATAAATTGACAAAATGATCACAGGCGATACATACTTGCACTCATGGGAAGTGCTTGCCAAGCTCTTGACTTCAGATATCTGCCGAGACATGCTCATTGATGTGGGGATGTACGTAATGGTGACCAACTGATACCACCGCGGAAGATCTTTTGACCATTTTACGATGTTATTCTCCCGCTAAAGGCCCGTGGTACACAAGGACGTCAAGTACAACTGCCGGGTAGTGTTTCTCAACAAGAAGATCTTGTTGATCAGGCCCAAGATGTTTCTTGCCAATGACGGAAATTACAGAGAAATGCGCTGGTTTGCATCATGGAGCAAATACCGAACGGTGGAGGATTTCCATCTTCCCCGTATTGTTCAGGAAATCACTGGCCAGGTACGCTTACTGTCATATTCAACGGCGACCAGCGCTAGATTTGACGGAATGTCCAGTTTACTGTTCCATTCGGAGATGCTGTTATTTCGACTAGAGAGTATGTACCCATCTTTTGACTTCTCGCAGTTACACAAAACAAGTAACTTCATACTCGATTGAATAGCACTGTGCTTGGAACTGAGCTTTGTGAAGAACTGTTCACACCAGACAGGTATTTGAGTTAATATTGAGTAAGATGCTGTGCCCAGGGAGCGCTAAGGTAGCACCCGCACATTTAGTCCACACACCCATCAAGCATTAGACGGAGTCGAAATCTTTACAAACAGCAGCGGTTCACACCATGAGTTTCGGAAATTACATACGCGGATCAGCTTAATTCAAGGAGCTACGCAAAAGGTGCGGGAAAGCGATCTCAGGCATTTGCACGATAATGATCTAATGCGAGGACGGTAAAAGTCAGGAGGTATCTATCTCTACGCCAATCAGCAAGGTTGCGACGGAGAGCGCGTATATTACGATGGCTGCGGGCTGATTCTTATGAACGGTGAGATCGTGGCACAGGGAACACAGTTTTCTCTTAAAGATGTCGTAAGTACGAAGCAGACCTGAACTTGGCCTGTCCATTGGCTTATTTTCTCCGTCACAGGAAATTGTCACGGCAACAATGGATATCGAAGACGTTCGCTCCCGCCGAGGGGACGCACCGAGTCGCGCTTCTCAGGCGGTGAAGGCCCCAGCATACCCACGGGTCTTTGCAGATATTGCTTTAACCCACGACATATTCAAAGACGGTATCAGGAGCCCACCCAGTATACCACACCCGCCGCGGTACCACACACCGCAGGAAGAAATTCGGTATGCTATGTCCAGCGTATGACCTTATCGCATCACGCCACTCACGTCATCCTGAAGGCTCGGTCCTGCATGCTGGCTGTGGGATTATCTGCGCCGATCGAAGGCTGGGGGATTCTTTTTACCTCTAAGTGGCGGATTGGATAGTTGCTCTACAGCTGTCATTGTTTACTCAATGTGCGACCTGGTTTGCAAATCTGCTCAAAACGGAGGTAAGCTTCCTGATTACCCAGAGACATATAGCTAGTTGGCTGATCACTCCACGGCAGACCAGCAGGTTATTGCGGACGCCAGAAGACTTGTTGGTGAAACCAACTCAGATTATATTCCCAAGGATCCAAGAGAATTGAGTGGGTGAGGAAACGTTAGAGCAGATATTTTGCTTAGGGGACTGAAATCTCACCGTCGCTCGTTCGTTTAGCCGCATCTTCCATACCTGCTATATGGGAACCGAAAACTCCAGCAAAGAGACACGGGTCAGGGCGAAGCATCTTGCCGACAAGCTGGGAAGGTATTGCAGTGCACTCGGCGTCATAACGTAGCATTTTCTAAACTTCCAATTGCAGCTACCACTTGGACATAAACATGGACTCTGTTGTGTCTGGCTTTCTAGCAGTTTTTCAAACGGCGACTGGACAACGTCCTATTTTCAAGGTACATGGCGGAAGTGAAACGGAAAATTTAGCACTACAAAATATACAGGTGATTGCAATACTGCGTTTGTTGGGAACGGAGAGCAGGTTGGACTAAATAGTTTACATCATCAGGCGCGATCAAGAATGGTTCTGGCTTATATGTTTGCTCAGCTGCTTTTGTGGGTACGGGGCCGGCCTGGGTCACTACTTGTTCTGGGCAGTGCCAATGTAGACGAAACGTAAGCCTGACCACTAGCATTTGTTGGCACGCAATCGTTAACTTTTGAAAAATGAAGGCTCCGAGGTTACTTCACCAAGTATGACTGTTCAAGTGCCGACATCAATCCTATCGGTGGAATCAGTAAAATCGACTTAAGAAAATTCCTCGAATATGCTAAGACTGAACTCGGGCTAGATATCCTTCAAGAGTAAGTATATAACCTTCTCATCACTTTGGGTACCTTCTGGTTCACAGACTACGTCAATGGCGTCAAAGATTTTTAGAGGCTACGCCGACTGCTGAATTAGAGCCTATCACCAAGGAGTACGTCCAGGGTGACGAGGTAAGGTGGCACTTGCAGCACCATTCATTTGAATATGCCGGAGGCTAAATTTGTCATAGGTTGATATGAAGATGACCTACGAGGAACTCTCGGTGTACGGCACATTGCGAAAAGTGGCTAAATGTGGGCCTTTCGGGATGTTCTCCAAGTTACTCCACGAATGGGGTGATCGTCTGCGTCCAACCCAGGTATGATTGATTAGGATGGTTGCGGACCAAGACGCCCTCTCGACGATCTAACATTGTATCTCGCCAAGATTGCCGAGAAAGTGAAATCGTTCTTCTTCTACTACTCCATCAATCGGCACAAGACCACCATTTTGCCACCCTCGTATCACATGTCACCGTACTCGCCAGACGACAATCGATATGATTTGAGGCCCTTCCTTTACAACGCCGCCTGGACATGGCAATTCCGTCGTATAGACGAGGGCGCTGCCGCCGTGGAGCGCCTTCAAAATGGTCTGAAGTCGGGGGAAGGGAAGTAGACAGGGGCTTGAAGGAATGGACGTAAAGAATATATACATTCTCCTTGTATTAATGACATATAGTGTGCTAGATCCTCTCGCCCGGAATCATTCCTGCTTCTACGAAGCGTCCTCTGGTGCGTTTACTTTGCAGCACATATATATTGCACTGCTCACCCAAATAAAGGTGGCTCAGCATCAAAGATACTCAGACTGTATGTGGGACATACTCACCATTGTTCCCTCGAATGAAGCAATCCCCATACTTGTTCTTCAACACCCCGTGTACGTACTCTTCCGTATTTTCAAGCGCAATATTCTGAAAGTGGTAGCAGCATCTGAGCGATGCTGCGTTATCCTTTTGCCAAATTGAGCCACGAACGCTTACCATGTATCCATCCAAACATGCCAGAGTACCTACCCGAATATGCATTAAGTTGCCTGGCCATCACAAGTACATGCTACCTATACTCACCCTTGTAATTCACCCCCGAGTTCAATTTAACAATCACTGGCCGTCCAATGGCATTGTTGAGGAAGTCCGTAGGTGACTTTGGCCCAGGTTGGTTCATCTTTTGTTGGTGATTGAGAACGGGTTGGTTGATCGACGCTCAGGTGCTATTGGAACCAGAGCTCGATCAGGCGGATCGGTCGAGTCGAATGTGGAAAATGTGGCTTCATGACGCTGCGCAGATCGCAATTGGGCACACTTTGCCAGGCCCAGATGACAGGAATGGTTAGCGATACGGAAGCTCCCACGCTGTCCGAACTGCAAAATGCGGGCGAAAAAGAATGGAAACCTGGTACGTGCCCATGCGGCATAATGGCTCATGTTCCCTTTTACTTAAAGATGCATGCATTACTCGTCTCCAAAAATAATAGAATACGATGAAATGTTGACAAGAATAGCAGACTCTTGTGAATTGAAGCATGTAAGAATCACTGTAACGCTGATAGTTCATGTAATCGATATTTACAGACTTGTGATAACAGCCTTGGCCTCTGGTTAAAGAAGTCATAAAGTTAAAGATCCGTCGAAACCTTAAGGGAGAATCAGACGTGGACGCGGATAAAGGGGCTTCTGTGAAGGATTATGAGACTCGTATCGGACAGGCATTGGATACTTTTGATGAAGCACCCTTTACTGTGCAGCGGTTATGCGAATTGACTGTCCGGCCAAACGAGCACCACAAAAATATCTGGAAATATCTTCGAGCGTTGGAAAAGGTTAGGATAGGGATTGTCAACGTTTAGGGGTATTCCGGGCTTTTTGACCAATTTCATTATCACAAGGTGTTACTCGTCACGTCCTCCGATAGTACTGTGCATTTTGGCGGGATACGTGACAGCCCAATGGAAATTGTGCAAGGCAATGGAGTATCGTCTGTAACTGAAGAAGAAAAGATCACCGGGGGATCACCACCAGGTATACAAGTTGTCTACATGGCGAAAAGTACACTCATGGTAACAGTAGTGCTTGCCGCAGAATCATCCCCCACTGCTCCAACCGATTTGCCTACCAACGGCAACCGGGATCTAGGGGTGCGGCCCATGGACATTGACTGATGCCAAGAGGACAGGTTAACATTGTATATACATATTATTATTTTCGGAACAGTATGATAGCTTACCAACGAAGCTGCAGTGTAATATGAAATTCCGGACTTTAATCCAAACACAGTTATCATTTGATCTTTCGTAGCAGCGATTCGGGCGAATCCTGTTCTGAAAGATTGGATGGTGCACGCGATCCCGTCTTGCGACCGGTTCGTGACTGGCGTCCCTCGATGGCAGTCGGTGTCCGAAAGATCGCTGCGGGTGTTTCTCCGGCTTTTGCTGATGGCATAACAGAACGTGCCAATCTTCTATTATGGCGGGTTAATCTCGAACGGGTTTATCCACAGTAACACGAATCTTATCTTACCTTGACGTCGTCCGATACACATTGCCTCTCAAATCTGGGAGACCCAAATTACCCAATAAAGCGGGTGGGCCCTCGTCCGTGTCATCAGAGTCCTCTAAGCTAATAGCGGAGATTGCTTTATCTGCTTCGCCCTTTTGCGCTGTAAGTGGTGATTGCTCTCCATGAGATGGTGCGGCCGCGGAGCTTGTTGATTGGCGCGTCCGCTGTTGCCTTGCGTCATGACTGCCTTCCTCTCCTCTCTTCCTTTTTGCTGCCCGATTCACAATGGCATCAACGCTCGTATCAGAACTTGATTCTCCAGATTCAGCCACATGGGAGCCCGCTTCATTGGGCCGATTGAGGCGTAAGGACCTTTGGACCTTGTTTTAATTTGATGAACATAAGTTGATTCCTGAAGGACCGGACATACCGATCTACCCCTTTGTGCTCTACCGTGTTCGGTGCATTGATTGCTCGACTTGCAGCTACATTAAGCACCTCCTCCGACTTTGCGATTCGTATTGCTGTTACCACGCAACTGCTCATGATTCTCTTCTAAACAGAACGGAAGTACGCTGTGTTCATAATTACCGAGTTCTTTATTAGCTTTGATTAGATCCCGTATTTTGGCTTTCTTTGCATTCAGCAATTCCTTGAACTTGGTAGTGTTGTCATAAGTATCGTGGCAGGGAGAAGGCATTCGAGAAAGAAGACCAACCTTTTTGTAGATAGTCTTTTCAACCTTTTCTCGCTTTTCCCTCACCCAATCATCATGCTCCTTCAACACCTCTGCTCGTTGTTGTTGCAGATCTTTCACTTTTGTTTCCAATTGTTTGATTCGATCCTATAGTGAATGGTAAGGTTCCATTAAAAGACCGCTTTGTGTCGCTACTTGTGCTGGAACAGCCCTCACCGAGGCCTCCTGTCGATCGATTATCAATTCATCGATCCATTTCATCCATATTATGTTGGATTCCTCCTTCAACACAGACGGCAGAGATATTCTGCCCAGCCGAAACTACGAGCAAGACACTGTACGTCAATTGACACTTGGTGCTTGTGTGTAAAAGGGTTATGATACCTTGATTCCACCATCTAACACTAAAAACCAGGACAGCTTTGGCATTGAAAAAAGTAAGCTCTGACGAAATGGTATCTCCCTGGCCGGTACGTCAGACCACACCTAATTATCGCTAACCTCAGCAGTGAAGTCTCCAGTATTCACTGAGCATCCAGTTTCTTGTCCTTTGTGATCAGGCTGCCCTGCAAAAGCTGCTTTGGTAGCCATCAGATAGTCTTCTTCAGCAATATCTTCAGGTTGACATCGTCGTAGATCCGCCATGGTGACTTTGGTAACAGGTTTATTTTCTTTAGCCAAACAAATTCTTGCGGCCTGTGCAGTGTCTAAGGACCCATATACCTGCTCGTTGCCATACGATCGTGCCATCTGTAATCCCCAACTCAAACGCGACGGCAGCACTTCGCGAAGCGCTATCAACAGAATTCCAGTCACATGATACATAAAGTGTCTTTTCTTGGCCGCTTTGGCTTAAGCTCAAAGAAGAGGATAAACTGTCATAGTCAGGCCTGGGAGCAATCCGACAGAAAGTCCTGTTGGTTGACATGGTCTGCTCAAGATGAATTATCAAAGCCAAAGCTGCTGAACCGTTACCCAAGTGTTTATCCACGTGATTCGCTTACCAAGTACTCTGGTACCGCTTAGTAAGCGTCGATCAAACATCTAGCTAGCTATAATCAACATGATCATTCAACATGAGGTACCTATACTTGTTTCGTAGTTTGTGAGTACGATTCACGCAACATTATTCTCAGGGACTGCCATCTATCCCCCAGCCAGCCTGTTAATACCGTAATTGCGATGACGAGATAGCTTTGATCCGCACATTGACAGCGATTATGATCACTACTGTTATCGCCTTCAAGGATACTAATGTGTGGTACATGTAAGGGCATTGCCATCAAGTCGGTCTGTGCGGGAGATGTTTTCGAGCACCAAAACGTAAGAAGCCCTGGTGGCAGTCGGCTTGTGTTCCAACTTTCTTTAGCGAGCTGGAGGGCCCAACGGCAGAATTGATCGTACGATCACGTGAAAAGAGCATGGCACAGTCACATTCTAAACCATCTCCCTCGGGTGATCTCCGTGGGGTCGTTTATTTCCTACTCCGATCGCTTTCCTTGGCGGAAGTTGTGCTTGACTTTTGAGCTTCCTCCACCTCGACTTTTCAACGACTATAGCAGACAACCACTGTACATCATGGTGGAAAGGTGCGTATTGGCGTTGAAGGCACGATAGGCGACGCTGGGCACCGTTGGCATGGCCTCAGTCTGCTGGACTGGAGCACATTTTCTGCCTGTATGGTCGGGTCCTTTTGGACCCCGTTTGTCTCCTTGGCACACTGGGCGTGCATAGTCATTAGTCATGCACCATGCCATATAGCAAGCCTCTGTCGGAGAAGCCTAGGGATTAATTGCGCGCGTCATCTGAGGCTTGAGCCTCAACCAGATGCATGCCGATCGCTTATGTGTTCTTTCATCATTTGGCTGCCGCATGTAGCCTCAAGTTCCCGGGCCGGTTTGAAATTGTTCGCAGTGGCGCGGACGGGGACTTCAAGTCAAAGTTGGTCGTGGTCCGCCCGTTCCAGTCCAAGGAAGTTATGGCTAAAATTGACGGGTGCTACGAAGCCGTTAAAAGGTATTTTGGCGACTTGCTGTTATGCATGTATGTTAGTTTTCTGATCGTCCTCCTGGCCCTTTGCCAAGGTGGTCATCTGTGCAAATTTCGGCGGATAAGCACATCGAGTTGAACTCGGAGCTCGTCTTTATGGTAATTGTACTGTAAGGATTTCTTACCATAGACTGAAGATTGATCATTACACCCTTCCAATGCAGAATCACTCCTGTGATCCCTCTGTCATCATTGACGCTGAAACGTTGGAAGTGATTGCAACTCGGGACTTGCAGGTAAAAAAGGACATACAGCGGGGCCATAAGTACACGATATAGGATGCTAATGCCCTTGTCGTTCCAGCCTGGAGATGAAGCTACCTTTTTCTACCCAAGGTGTGTGCTCGCTGCTAATAGTACCAACCTTTTTGTTATCTCATCTGCTCTCGGTCCAGTACGGAGTGGGACATGAGCCAACCTTTCGACTGCTGGTGTGGAGCGACACAGGTATGGTATATGGCAGTGTTTAGTGATTATTTGGCTTGAATCTCAAATGGGCCGGTCTTCTAGTGTATCAAGCGTGTGTCAGGCGCAAAGCATTTACCAGCAGAAGCATTGAAGACCCAATTCATCAACAAGCACATTAGATCGCTATTAGATGCCCGAGAATAGGGAGGACTTGCGGTTATTTATCATGCACAAAAGTCGCTAAACATCAGCTTATGCACGTTATTTACTGAGCATTAGAGCAATTACTTGTGTTCATTTAGTGACTTGACGACCAATTTCAATTTCTTGGCCAAGCTCTGTACATTTAAAATAATACATTAAGAGATCAAAAATCTAATACACGAAAGAAATTAAAACGCAAAATGAGCGACAGGTTTTCCTCAATGCAAAATAGCTACTGATTCATTCAGAGACATCATCCGGGGGCTCTCGTCATTACCGTGCTGAAAAGCACTGCTGTTGTGTGAATCCTCCTCTTCACAATTAAATTCCGCGTCAACATCAGCACTTCCGAAAGAAGTGCCTGTGAGATTGCTGGGCACTGGCTCCGACTCTCCAGCATTCCGTTTAAAAGCACTATCAGGGGTGACATTAGCGTCGCCACCGATATTATCGTCTTTCGAAGTAAAACCCTTGGAGGCTCGCCGCTTCATTGTGGACAGCCGTCTAGCCGTAAGTACCCGTGAAATGTACAAGGAATTTCGGCTTGTAAGCCAGTTCACGTCGCTCCCATCCCAATCATCATCGTCGGAAAGAGCTTCGGCCTCCTCTTCCAGACGCTTTAGCTCGATCGCCGCTTCCTTATAAGCCCGAAAATCAACAATGGTGGCGGGGTCGACATCAGCAAACTCGTGTGATAGAAGATCCGTTGCAGTTGGTCGTTGATCAGGATCGCTATGCACATTGAACATCCATGAGTCAGGGAGAAGACATGAAAATCGCTAACTTTCTTTTGATTACTTACATTGCAAAGCACTTTTCCAGCAAGTTCTGTGCCTGTGGTGACAACCACTCAGGTAATGGAGGCGTGTTCTCACGACCCAACCGCCACATCGTCTGTAGTTCGTCCAGCTGCCGCCAAGGGTTGTATCCAGTGAACATCTCAAGTATAAGACAGCCCAGACTCCTGTGCACAACTGAAGGTTAGTGTGGTCATGTGGAATTCAAAACATAGTGTTGTCACGCACCAAATATCGACTTTAGCAGAGTAACCCTTAGCTTTGATAACCTCCGGTGCCATCCAATGCACAGAGCCTTGCATTGACATGCGCGAGTTGAACCTATATGCCATCTTGTACTCTGCGGATAATAAACGACAATCAAAACGATGTAGCTCCCTTTGAAAACTCTTTCTTATTAATGATTAGAACGTACCGTTTTTCTTTGAAATTCCAAAATCTGATATTTTTGCGACCCCGTTCTCATCGAGCAGTACGTTTCCTCCTTTGATATCTCGGTGAATGATAGATCGTTCATGAAGGTACTCCAGGCCGCAAAGGATTTGGCATGTTATGCTCCGCACCAAAGGCTCCTCAAAACGGCCCATGCTGGTAATCGATGATGATATAGAACCACCAGAGACATATTCTAGAAAGACATTGATCGTCGTTCCTTCCACGTCATAACCGAGGTATCTGTATGAATCGGTCCAAACAAAAGCCACAGGGCGGAGAGCATTTAGTCCACTGTCGTCCACAGCCACGCATCACTACTCACCTCACGATATTCTCATGATCTAAATCTTTCAAAAGAGTAATTTCACGGTGAAGTGCGTCCAACATTCTTCGCCTGGAATCTTTTTTCGCGTCCTCGGCGTTTCGTTTCCGAGGCATCCCAGCGAGTTCCACTTGTTTGACGGCCATAATCTCTCCAGTCTTCACATTAACCCCGTAGAAGACTTTACCATACGCACCCTTGCCTATCAAGGGACCGGACGCCCATTCTACGTTGCTCCGCTTGTCAGGTTCGTGTGTAAATGCTCTTGACAGCATAGACATGGATCTATCGAGACCCTCCAGAGAATTGGCGGCCGATCCATCCCCAGGGATTTGCGGCTCTTGCGTAGTCTGTTCCCCCACGTCGACGTGGTCCGGAGGACCGACATCGGTGCTTGCAGTTACGTCATCTTCATGTTCTTCGTCTTCTTCCGCGATTGGGCGCTCTGCAGCCAAAGACTTTTGCGACGCCAGTTTGGACTCCCTGCGAGTGGTTCTCCTCGTTGTCACGGGCATATAAGGTTCAGTAGTGCCCGCTGCGTCAATCTCGGACTCGGAACGGTGTCCGTGTCGTTTGTCCCAAGACGCTACGCTCTTGCGCGTACCAAGGTTCATTCCAATCGTTCCAACTCGGCGCTGGTTCAGGAAACCTTCATCACTCCAAGTCAATTTCAGAGGTACCCATTTGTCAGAAGTAGGCAGATAGTCATCGCTTCTTGCGAGCCGTTTCATTTGAGCGCGTTTTGTTCCTGCCCTCCGTAGCCTATCGCCAGTAGAGACCTCAGACTCGTCCAATTCCGTATCTGAGCGGCTTAGATTCTTACGGCTCCCCACCAGTGATTGCTTAGAACGACGGCCCAACACGCTCGTGTGAGACACAGTAGAGCGTCGCCGACTTTTATCCAAATCATTTAGTGACGTAGTCCATACTCGGTCAATCATTGGAATAGAGCCTGCTTGCGAAAGCGGTTGCTCCGCGGCATAATCCACCAAGACGCCCTTTCGTACTCCAAATATCTTCGCCGAACGTTTGCGACTTGCCATTGGCCGCTCCATGGGATCCGCTTCCCCGTCGCTCCCACCCTCTGTTCGGAGAAGATCATCAACATCTGGATTCCGTGAGACAGGCAACCAGTCTGCATCCTTTCCAGTCAACACACTAGAATCCTCGTCAATGGTTGCAATGCGATCCTTCCACTGACTTTCAACTTGCTCCACCTCCTCGTGTTGTGCTTGCTCCTGTGCTGGCTCCTTATCCGCTTCTGACTGATCGGAGAGCACCAAGGCGGCTGATCTACTCAATCGCCGTCCAAAACTGGTCTCGCTTCGGCTGGCCCTTTTCCTTTTCATAGTTTCCTTTACAAAATTCTTCAAGGATAAACGTTCTCTTTCCGGTACCTGATCGACGCCTGTCGTCTCCTCTTGACCTTGGCTAGTGATGGGACGCGATCGCGATAAACTTGGAAAAAAGTCCTCTAGGTTTTCACAAATAAGCTCGCTTGGCGGCCGCTCTCCGAAGAAATGCTCGAGCTTCTTTGTTGTGACCCTCGAAAGGGGTCCACCATAAGGTAGATCATCGATACTCTGGAAATCCCCAGTCTCTCCTTCAGGTAAACCATCTTGATCTGGTGGCCCGAGGAGTGGAATGTCGTTGTCTGATTCCAGTCGCACCGGAGCAGAGTGCGGCGCTATATCCGATATGTCCATATGGGGCTCATCTTCAGGCGGCGCCACAGCTCGTTTTGTCGCATTGCTAAATAGCTTAAGCAGCCCCCGCCGTGTGCTTTGCTTGGGAACTGATGGCGATGTCAGGGGTTCATCTACTTCCGAAACTTCATGGGGAGTTCCTGGCGTGTCAACTAACTTCTCATCTGGTAATGGGAGAGCACACTCCTGGTCAAATCGTTTGAGGACCAAATGGGCTTTGAGTTGGTAGTTGGGCGATTTGCAAATTGCCAGAAGAGCTTCATCGTCCAATTGATTCTCTATCCGAGATGACAAGATGAGTATGCACCTGCAGATCTGCTGACGGGTTTACATACCTGTGTCGAGCTCACCCGAAAAATCTAGCCCATATATGCCGTACCTCAATGTCTCGCCTGGATCCCGCAGATTGAACTTCATAAAAACTCTGTCGCGGATTGCTTGGGCTCCGACGAGGTTTCCTACATCAATTAAGTGGGACTGGTCGTCCAATCCCGTCACCCGAATACATCGCTATTGTTAAAACATTGTCAATTATATCAGCTAGCGCTATTTTGGTATGCAATAGGCGAACTTACCTCTCTTAGCCCGGCTATGTCCATCGTGTTGTCCTGTAGATGTCAAAGTTAGAAAAGCAATAGTGTGTATCAAGTGAAACTACAAAAAATTTACCTTCTGATAGAAACTCAAGTCTCTGAGAGACCGCACAAAGTGAGTGTTTGGAGAATCCACGGTGACAGTGGTAGGCGATACTGTGCCCACGCTTCCACTACTTCCTTCTCGACTTATTTCCCGGTCTCTTGGAGACCGTGCTATATGAGCTATATTAGGAGTGCTTGGAGATACAGAGAGTGAACCATCTGGAGATCTTCTAGATATTGATTTCGAGTTTGGCGGAGCCAATTGATATAAATTGGTGCGAATGGCTAAGTTGGGCCGCCGCTTTGCATTATTTGTATCGGTATCATCGCTACGTGGAGGAGATTTGGATCGAGATTCCCGTATGGCCGGTTGACGTCTTAACGGGTTTACAGCTCTGTCCATCATGCTAGTGTCGTCCTGGTATTCAACCTCACCTACCAGTGGCGACACATGTAACGGGCTTAATCGGCTGACATAGTTGGACGACCTGTCCCCATACGCACCGGATATTGACGGGACTGAAAGTGAAGAGTCACTCATCGAGTCTAGAAGGGAGTCTGTGCGATCCGGTAGCAAGGAAGATACATTAACCGTCGGAACAGGATCATTGTGAATGGTAGGACGAGCAGCCGTGTGGCTTTCTTGGGAAAGAGACGAAATATATGTACGGTCTTGAAATCCGTCTCGAGGCTGTCCGCCGTCTTGCAGCGCAACGGTCAGAACTGATGAGTCACGTCCGTGAATTCTAGCATCCCATCCTTTCGGGAACGCTTCTTTGCTTTTAGTGCGAGGAGGAATTGGAAGGCGATTCCCGCCAGTAGATATCGGGCTCGTATGTTGGGGATGTAGTGTACTGGAGGATTCGGAGCGCACCGGCCTCGTCGGAGACACTGCTGATTGGGGCTGCGGTGTGTTTCTAGACACAGGCGTAGAGACACCAGTTATGTCACCTTGAGCAGGTAGCTGTTCGTCTACCAGACTGGGAGGGGATGATGTGACGCTTGTGGATGTCGAATGATTTGGCGAGGTGTTAATGCCTTTCAGGTTATTGACGAGCAGTAATAGCTTCGCGCGATCCCCCAAGTTTGTCACCCCCGATTGGCGAAGCGTGTCGTACGTCATGTTCAAAAGAACGTTTCCTGTCACATGCCTTTCGACGAAGGGCGTTACATATCTTCCAAAGCCAGCTTCCTCTAACCACTGAGCAACACCATGTTCAGTCCATTGTGAGATCCGTGAAAGAGCATCACCTTCCATTATCCTGGCAGAGTCATGAGCAGTCCTAGGCAAATATGACCCACGCTGTACATCCTCTCGGGGACTCGTGGTCATGGCCGACAACGATCTGCCATTTTACAGGTTGAATTTCCAGTAGTTCACAACAAACTCACACGGCAGTGTTCACTACAGGGATGGCGGTTGGAATCCGCAGCATGGATCGATTGTATGGCACAGCCATGCAAATTAGAATTGTTTTTGGGGTCGCCTGCTTTTGTTCGATCAACTCTCTGCCTTCGCCATGGGACGAGAATCTCCAAAAGAAACAAACGGTGAAAATGGGAGGGCAGCAAAACGCCTGCGCGTTGAGACTGAGGATGTGGAGTCTGTATTTCGGGAAAGTTTGCTAGTGGACTCCACTCGGTCTGATCTAGCGGGCAAGTTTCGTACTTCAAAGCCCTATCTGCACTGTGTTATCGATCACCTCTGCGAAGATGGACTGCTGAGAAAGGTCCGGGACGAAATCATGTCCGCACTACATTTTACGGAGAAGGAAACCGACATTTACAAGGTACATCAAACTGGTGACCTAGCCAACATGGATGGGCTTCCAAAAGAAGAGCTTGCTCAGCTCTCGTCCCTTTTCAAACTACGCAATGCGCTGTATTCTTCTGAATTTCGCAAGTTTATCGGTGATGTCACCGGATGTGGGCATCTTTCTGGCTCAAAAACGGATATGAGCATCAACACGTACTTGAATGGGTGTCATCTTTTGAATCACGACGACGTGATTGGTTCCCGACGAGTGTCATACATCCTCTATTTGCCTGATCCAGACGAATACTGGGATCCCGCGTATGGAGGAGCACTAGAGCTGTATCCGGTGCTGACTAAGGGTACCCCAGCCGTCAATCCGAGTGTCTCCATTCCACCGAAATGGAACCAGTTTGTGATGTTTACAGTGCAGCCAGGACATTCATTTCACTCCGTGGAGGAGGTGGTAGTAGATAAGGCGAGGTTGAGCATATCGGGATGGTTTCATATTCCACAGGAAGGGGAACCCGGATATTTGGAAACTCCTGAAAACGGCGAGGCGCCCTCCTCTTTAGAGCAACTACAGGCTGGCGCCTCTGCTCCATTCACCCCGTTTTCGGAAACCGTGGATCCAGAGGAATTGGAAGGCCTATCGGAAGAGGACATTGTTACGTTAGGGCGATGGATAAATCCTCGGTATTTGGATATAAGGGTGCTTGAGCAAGTGTCAGAGAGATTTTTGGAGCACTCTTCTCTTCAGCTGGTCGACTTTCTTCATAAGGATCTGGTGGAGCAGATTAAGCGGGCCACTGAGAGGGCGGATGAGGAATGCGGGTTACTTTCTCCAAAGCTGCCGAAACATGGTACTGGCGAACATGGGTCCTGGAAAGTGGCTGGGCCGCCGCATAAGTTTCGGTACGCCATGCTGGACGCCGCGCATACCCCTAAGGGTTCTGATGATGCGACCTCGACTTTGTTTGCGGAGTTGGTAAAGGAGATGTTCCCAAGTCCGGCCTTCAGGCGCTGGCTTGCCTTGGTCACTCAGCTGATACCGCAGTCCTATCGCGGGATCGCGCGGCGTTTCCGGCCAGGATTGGATTATACTTTGGCTTGGAGTAGTCCTACTCAGCTACTAGATGCAACATTATGTTTTGCTACCAGAAAAAAGACGGAGGATGCCGCTGCATGGGAGAGCGATGAATTGGGAGGTTACGAATGCCATATGGCACCGCACGAAGGCGACGAGGATCCGGCGGTGTATCGCCAAATGGACGAGGATGGTGCATTATTGACTGTTTCAGCTGGATGGAACGTACTAACCCTGGTCATGAGGGACGAAGGGCTGATGAAGTTTATAAAGTACATTAGTGCCCGGGCACCAGGTTCGCGATGGGATGTTGCGTTTGAATATGAGCTGCCGGATCAGGAGGATGAGGGGGACAAATCATCATGATTGTATATAGAGCACGAATAGCACGTTTGTTGTCCCTAGAGTTTATTTCGTATCTACGGAAAAAATCCACCGTAGCAGCATCTCAACACGCATAACCTCGATCTATTCTATTCTATTTATTGTGGACTTCCTTGCTCCTACTTTTCTCTACAGAGGTTAATGGCCACTATGGAGCAAGTGGCGTGCGATCTGCTTCTTTCTCATTGGTCTGGATCCAGATCATGATTGAGTGCACATGTGTGCTTCGCGCATTCGACCATAGCGCTCGTATGCGGCTGGTGTGCAGACCAGGGGTCTAGTGCGACATGTACCGTGAGTGGACTCTTGAACCTATCCTTTATCTCATTTCTCAAAATGTTTGGTGCCCATCAAATGCTTGCGTGCTCAATTACGCCCGCCAGGACCATATCCACTCCAAACTGTTCATATCGCACATTGGTCAATTTTGGCAATGTTGTCATCTCAGCGTTGGCGCTGCCTCCAAATGCAGTTTCTCCTCTAATCACTTGTACCCCAGTTCCAACCCAAACAGGCGCAACAGTCACTACCACCAAATCGATAGCTTGTTGGGACCGGGTCAGAAGAGATTCTATCACAGTTGCACCACCTTCGACCATCACACTCTTTATACCCTCTTTATAGAGTGCATCGAGTGCTGCAGGAACACTTACACGTCCGGTGTTTGGGTCTGACTGAACAACTAGGACGCGGACACCTATCGCTTCCAACGCCGTCTTTCTGGCAACATTGGACATGTCTGTAGTAACAACAATAGGCTTCTTCGCATCTTCTCTAATTATACGAAACAGTTTCGCGTCAAGTGGGCTACGCAATGTCGAATCCAAAATAACCGGACACGGGCTGGTGGCTTTTGTTCCTCCAGGGCCCTTCGCCACAAACCGAGTGGTCAAAGACGGGTTGTCAGATATGACAGTATCTACACCAACGAGAATGGCGTCATGGGTTGCGCGGAGGGCATGAGTGAGCACCATTGCAGAGGGAGAGGAGAGCAGGAGAGGCTTTCGACCTGGTGCGGCGATAAAGCCGTCCAGCGATTGCGCGTACGTCAAGGTCACGAAAGGTCGCCCAGGAGGTGCAAGAGTGCTTGAGGAGAAATGTGGCCTCAGGAAGGCATAAGCTTTTGCTTCAGTTTCGTCCGGTTGTGAGGCCATTTCGACTTGCGATGCTGGAAAACCAACGCGCGACAAGGACGATGAACCATCGCGGCAGATGTTACACGCACTGTTGCTATAGTAGAAACCAACTCCGCTCACCTGCTGTCACCTTTTCCACTTGCAAACTGCTCTGTCCAAAAGAATCTCATACGCTCGTAAAGCCATCCAAATGTCGTCATTGACCACACTGGTATGCACAACGGTGCCGCGCCTACGAAAGCAGTACTCTCTTTACTTGAATCGTGCGGATGACACTCCAGACCCTGTGCTTAACCACGTCCGCTATCCACATCTACAGAAGACGGGCTTGTCTGGATTCCGAATTCTCCATGGGGAACACTCTCCACAAAACGTTGCCCTATATGCCTTCACATTGGGTGCCTGTACAGGATTGGCCATGGGACTGAGCTGGATGGACTACGTGTCGTCCGCTTGTGGCGTGTATCTTGCTCTGGTTTCGCTGGGTATGGTCTTGGAGTATATAAGCAGAGCAATAATGAAGCAGGAGGAGGGACTACGATGTAAGTATTGCACACATCGATCCGCACATGGAGTTAGGCCCTTGTGCTTTGCTCTGGGATTTGAACCTGTTCGGCATTTGCCTATGAGAAAGAAATCTAAGGAATACATTAAAATTCAAATAGCGTTTCTCTTGGCTGGATCGCAATGGGAAAACATCCTTTTACTTCTCGGGCCCGTAGAATTCGCAATAGAGCACAGTCTTTTTGGAAGATTCGCCAGCATCTCAACGGTCACCTCAATTGGTGAGATTCGACTGTTGCAGAATGCCCTTCTTATGTCCAAAGGTCTGAAATAGTTCAGGCGTACTTCTTGCAATATTCGCACAGAATGTTCGTACGATCTCCTTACTGGAATTGAGCGGAAAACCCGAGAATAGGTAGCTGATGTGTACCATGACTGTTCACTCGGGTTTCTAACTGTTATTTTACAGATCAGCAGCAAAGAGAGTAGAGCTCGCATTGTCCGTGTGGAGGGTGGCTGTCCAGATTGTTCTGTGCAATCCACTATGCTTAGCGGCTCACTTCATTTCTGAGACCCCGGCCGCATCCGAGCCCCAGCCGGCTCAGCCTGAAATGGCATTCGGACCGTTTGGACTGCCAATCTTTGATGGAGAACATACACCGCAGAATATTGCTGCTTATGCGTACTTGCTGGGCTGTGCCCACGGGTTTGGCGTAGCGGTAGGACTATTTTCGCCGAACATAGCCGGTCTCGGCTTTTTCATCGCAATGCTGGCATTATTTCATACGCTAGAGTATATCTGCACCGCCATGTACAGGACAGATGTGAAAATGTCGTGTAAGGATGGCGTTTATCGAATGATGCCGGTTCATAAGCAGAATGCTAAATTCATCCTCTATACCAGCATTTCTACTGAATCAGAGCCGCGAGTATCATATGGCTATGACCGCCGGAGTCGTCGAATATCTTGCATGGTATCTAATATTCCCGAATCTGAAGATCTTCCATTGGTGGAATTGGCTCGGTTTGTATCGAGAAAAATATCCTTTTTATGGGTTGCATGGAGCTAACTGTGTATCCCTTAGCATTATACGGGGTTGCCGCATCCCAAGCACTTCGATCAGCTGCAATGATAACGGCGGGATCCAATTTCACTCACATTGTTGCGGAGGAAAAGCACTCGACGCATACCCTTGTCACCAATGGCATTTACAGGCAAGTAGGCCTTTTGAAATGATCGGATGACTTGTTTTGACACGAGGGTGGATTTGTATAGCATTTTTCGCCACCCATCGTATACAGGCTTCTTTTATTGGGGCGTATGTATGCAGATTCTCCTCGCAAATCCAATTTGTACATTGGGCTATACGGCCGCACTTTGGCGGTTCTTTCATGACAGAATAGCAGACGAAGAACGGAAGCTGCTGCGCTTTTTCGGGTCAGATTATGAAGAGTTCATGGCCAAGACGAAGGTGTTCATTCCATTCATCGCATAAATAGATGTAGATCATGTTTTTTGTTATTGTGCATATATTTTATGAAATAGGTGGCCGCCCGCTCAACATTTATGATTTTGCACATCTCACGGAGAGATCAGCATACATCCCCTTAACCTGTCTAATCAGTTAGAAGTCAATTCCACCCCATCTCATTGGATAACGTCAAAGATAGAAGGACAGTCCGAGGTTTTGCTTTTAGGATCAAAGGTTAATTCCTGCCCTTTTGAATGAGCATTTTGACAGCCGAATAAATCGTGGTCTCGGCATCACTGGTGGGCAACCCCAATAACGGCGAGGCTGGGGTGAAAAAGTTGCATGCAGTCATTTCCATTGTTTATTCAATCAACCTGTCACTAACCCCTGGGGTTTTCGACGCTGCCAACGTGAGAGTAACAAAATGTTGCATCTCATGGCTGCCCACGACAACGCTACAGGAAGCCTGTATGGACAGTGTGCACGCAAGTATCGATCGCATAAAAAAGTTGGAAATGTCGTCGATGAGAAGGCGAGGCGTCACGTCGAGTGCCGAGGGCGGGGTAAATCAAATCCGTGTGCACAAGGGACGTTCGTGGCTATTTTAAGCTGAAACCCAGCAGAACCAAAAAAGCAATGACGAAGGTTGCGAGACGGACCTCATAGCAGAAACCCAGTCGACAAACCTTCCAAGCTCTTCATCTCAGGAGTTTAATATTGACTTACGCCGTCTTTCGTTGCAGCCATGGAAGGCCTACAGGACCAAGATGGCGGTGACCACCATCAACGAGACTACCACACCCGGGATGTTCTCGCAAACTTTATAATAGGCGCTTCCGTGTCCCTCATATCCTCATGTCTTTCGTCTCTGGGTGTCAATCTGCAAGCGTCTGCCCTGAAAGCACAACGGGAGAGGAACCTTGCCTTGGACGAGTCAGACGAGGATGTACCGGTCGACCCTCGTGGATACATAACGGAACAAAGTAATGGGGACAAATATGGCTCAATCACTTCACACAACCATGATACCAGTCTGGCTCCGTCGGAACCCGAAGGGGCATCGTTTGTCTGTGAACAGAGGTCGAGAGGAAGGAAGCCAGAGTCCGTAGCAAACTACGAG
Source organism: Spizellomyces sp. 'palustris' (assembly GCA_006535965.1). NCBI lineage: Eukaryota > Fungi > Chytridiomycota > Chytridiomycetes > Spizellomycetales > Spizellomycetaceae > Spizellomyces > Spizellomyces sp. 'palustris'. Next base: position 448,982 of record QEAR01000002.1, on the reverse strand, counting down.
CAGTCCACTACCGTGAGAGAGCGGGACCCGAGCTCAACGAGCTCTCGAAGCTTCAAGAGTTGGTTCAGTTTAGATTCATACAAGACATCAAAGTCCTCCTGGAAACTGAGCAGATACAACAAGGATGCATGGCGAGAATTCTTGAACAAATGGCAATGGTATATGGGTAAGTTTTCAATATGAATATTTGCACAAGAGCACCGCACTGGTAAATTTAACCCGTCCGCTTGTATAACCCAGGATTTAGCATGTATCTGATCTGCCAATTGTTTGGCTCTGTGGTCGCCTTAGGCTTTGTGTAAGTGTTGTCGTCTTCCCCGTTGGTCACCGCTTATCAAGAACCAATACTTTGAAATTCAGGTCCCCCGTCATACTTGCGCCGCTCGGTTCAGCCAGCCTCATATTTAATGTGATATTTTCACGAATTTTCCTTGGTACTCGTATCACTGGGTCGGACTGGCTAGGAACGCTGTTGGTTGTTGTCGGATGTGCAATAGTAAGCACCTTTGGGTCCGGCGTACCGGAAGAACGTGAGTTCTCACATGGATAACTGGGCTGGTGGCTTGCGACTAAACCCCCAATATTTATCAGGACAAACGATTGACGATCTCATCCGCCTGTTTCGCCGGCCGACTTTCATTGTCTACTTTACTATTCAAGGAGTAGTGGTCCTGATCACGTTCCTGTTGATTAAATATCTGGAATATGGACTTGGAGCGTTGAAGTTTTTTGTTGCCATTCGACGACGGTCAGCATCAGAGACAACACCCCTGCTCTACAGAAGTCACAGCCAGAGTGACATTGCAAAAGTCAAGGGTGACTGGTTAGGTGCTCTGTACGGCATGTTGGGCGGTACGGTCGCAAGCGAGACCTTGCTATTAACCAAAAGCGGGTGAGTGTGCAGCTTTGTGGCATGGTGCATTAGTTTAGTTCTAATTGTTCTGCCTCCAGCGTGGAGCTGCTGATTGTCTCGATTTTTCAAACCGATAACCAATTTCGCGGTGCCTTCTCCTTTTGTCTTCTCGCTGTTTTGTGTTTCACAGTTTTTCTACAGGTAAGAGCTAGATAGATCATGGCATGTGTCGGTTCAAAGATGAACTAAATTCTATCAATCATAGCTGTACTCGTTAAATCGCGGAATGCACTATTCTCTCCCGACCATGATCATACCAATATTCTACACCTTTTATACGGTATTATCCTTATTCAACACTCTTGTGTATCTGGATCAATTTGACGATTATAAGGGGCCCGATCTGGTGTGCATTGCAATAGGTGTCATAGGCATCATTACCGGAGTGTGGCTTCTTGCGAGGGGCCACGGGGTGGACGAGATAAATACAGGTAGCGATATAATGGACCCAGATTTCAACGGAAGCCGGGATAGCCTGTTAGATGGAGACTTGGCATCACAAAGTGAAGCCGTCGTAGTGGGTGTGGAAGCAGGGGATGAAACAAGACGAAGGGTGGGTCGTTCGGAGGCCGGGGTTGAGTAGGGATTCTCAGCTGGCAGGACGTATGGTTTACGTTTCACCGGCCGTTCCCTTTTGCAACTTTTTTGTTACATGATCTTTTCTTCTGTCACTTGTACATTGATGGTCCTTTTGAAAAACATTCCTTACATTCATCCGCATGTGTCGTGTATCCTTTTTTCAATCTCAATGCATGTCCGAACGCGTTTGTCCGAAGCTCGTTGTTGTGGTTTGACATTTGATCCAATTCAGTTTCGGACCACGTCCGGAGTTGCTCGACGCCCGTTTGGTCAACCAACGATTTTCCACTCCCCTTTTTGTGACTTTCTTGGAATACTCCCCGACTTTAACTGGGTCTCCTTGCCAGAACCCCACCCACCGGAGCGAACAGGAGCGCACCGGAGCACTGTTGACGCATTGAATCAATCGTTCAGATCGTATTCGAACTACTGGCTCAATATTCATCGTCATGTTCGGGACAACCTCCCCAACCAAAGGCTCGAGAACGCCTACCCACGGCCCCTTTACGGAGCAGATTGTCATTTCTGGAAACCTGGAACAAATTCACTACACCATCACCTATCGACATTATTATCACGACCTAAACTCCAAGGTCGTCCGATCCCGCACACTTCCATTTGTCTTGGCCACCAGAATCGACAATCAACCCATCTATCAACGCGTCTTTGGTGCAAGGCATACATTTATTGGGAAAAGGTGAATGGATTGAGAATATCATGGAGACCGCTAGTCAGATTCTGTGCACGCAGGAGCGATTCCAAATCACGGACACCCACCTAACCCAATCCTGTCATTGTACTGTAGCATGGGGCCCTTGGACAGAGCCTACAAATTTTACCGACACCTTGTAGGACGCAACAAGTGGTGTGTCTCGGAAGAAGAATTCAAAGGCATGGTTAGGGGTGCGCTTGGGTACGAAACATTGTCCGACGAACATGCTTTGTATCTCAACACTGCCCAAGTGAGTCTCATCGACTGGAAGGTTTGGGCTGATATTATCGGACCGGACGGTATGGCCACCATCAAAGTGCTTGAGCGCCAAAAGTTTTTGTAAGCTGTAATCCCTAGAATGTCGACTTCTGGTTTCCGTTTTAAAAGACTTGTTTTACTAGACAACAGCAAACACCAGCGCGGTCTGCCCGAAAACTTTTGGACGAGTTGGTTGCATCTATCGAGAGCGATGAAGAAGGATATGAATTACCGACGCCCCGCACTGGCAAGAAGGACGACAGTGCTCAGCAGCAAAAATTCAATGCCCTCAAGTATCGTGACAACGGGGATGATGATGCACACATTGAGGGATGTAGTGATGAAAGCGATTTTGATGATTTGCATGGGGTATGCGAAGAAGAGGAGGGATATGGGCAAGAGGAACAGCAGGAGAACATACCGCCAGCTACACGCGATTCGGCGAAACGCAGAAGATCAGGCGGTAAGCCGTCGTGTTTTGCTTTCAGCATCCACGTTGTTTCTCTAGCTTTGAGGGACACGTCGCTCTAATATTGCCTTCCCAACCTCAGACCCTGGTAGCACGCGAGTCACTCGTTCAGCAAATAGCAGCGCAAAATCGTCGGTCAAAGTAACTTCTGCAAAGAGCTCCAGCTCAAAAAGACAAGTCAGCAATGCTGACAAGACTCAAGCCGGTGGAGATTCATCAGGCCGCAAGCGGCGCAGATCGACCAATGGTGAGTCGACCATCCGAACGAGAGGAGTATCAAACGTGTCTAACGTCTAAGGACTTTGCTGGACAGTGCCGGTTTCACCCTTGACTAGCGACATGGGTGAGAGAGAGTCGGCGCCGATCATCGATGTGCAAGACGGGAACCCGTTTGTTTCTTAACACTTTTCAATACGCCAATTAGTATTGACTTGGCACAGAATTAGTCCTGAACTTGTAGTTAATGTATCATAGATAGTTTTCTGACCTGTGGTCATCGTGAAGCCAGTAACAGTTTGTAGACAGATCTAACAATATGTTCCCAGCTGTATTTCATAGCTTTGTTCAAAAAGAGGGTATGTCCGATATGTACACTTGTAGCATTTTACTTGACTGTAGTTTGAGAATTCTATCATGAAGTCAATAACACTCAAAATGACCTGTGGCCTCAGTATGCCTGCACATGTACCAATAATGCCCACTGGACGATGTATATTTGGGGGGCAAAACTGCCAAACATGTCATACCTAGACGACTTCTTTTCCCAGCATAACAATGAACGGACTTGCACTACCTAATATCTTCTAGCCATGTGCTTTTCAATAATGTGCAAAACCTTCCTCTCTAACTTTGCTCAAATCGGTGTACGCAAAACTATCCGATCGTTTGAGCAAGAAATCGACAAGAGCCATAAAGGCTCGGTGGAGAAAGAAGAGAAGGCAAGCTACACCGCCGACTTCGCCGAGCCAATTGTTCTTTGGTGGTCAGGAGTGTAAAAAACAGAGAAACATCAGGACATACCGCATAGAAGAAACCTGCGGACGAAAATCAAAACATACCATGTCCAACACAAGGAAATTCTTTTCATACGTTGCCTCCAATTTTGGGTATCTAAACTCGATTTTCACAGGAGACAGACCCCCGGTTGAATCGGTCGCATTCGCATACAAAGCTGGATCCATTTTCAGACGTATAGAAGAAGCTTTGATTTCATAGTCCACTTGGACATTCTTTTTCAGATCGATAGTGTAAAGCTTTCGACCGACAATTTCCGTCGATGTATATGCTGATGCTGCGAAAAAATTGTCATATCCCACACCTTCCAGTTTCTTGTCTCTGCCAATCTGCGGGTGGGCTGTGACGAGGAGCCCCTCCGGGCTGCCTTCTGCAGTACCCACAATGCGCATGCTAATTTCCAGGACATGGTCAGTGCTCGATGCAACGACAACCTTGTTAGGATCTACAGGGTCATTGACCGTGATGCAGTTGAGCGTCTGCCCCTCAAATTGCAATGCTCGGCTGTACGGAGCCTCGCAAGGCGGCTTTTCCACATCATCAACGTTGTTGGAACTGTAGCAACTGATAAACTTGACTTCCACTCCTGGCCTGTTTTCAGGCGGACAAAAAGTCAATGCTGGGAATTCGTAGGTCGGAGACGGGATTTTGGAGGGAAACATATTGTTCATGAACTCGTATGGCATGCTTTTAGGGGTTTGTGTTGTGCGGTAGGTTGCTGGCAACTGCATGGTTCAAAGTTAGTCTGATCCAGCAAGAAAACCAAGGATGATGGTAACGAACCTGCGTCACAACACGATGTCCACGGAATCCGGCATAAAAGATCATTACGACAAAGAACAAGACGGCAACACCTTGTTGAATTGAGGTGAAGATGCCTTGCCCGCGAGAATTGAACGCACGGCCTTCACCTGTGCAAATAAGCGGTACGATTAGTGTATTGCTCTTTATGAGTTGATTGCTTAGAAGCCTATGACAATTTCTCCAATGACATTTTCGCACATACCCATGGCTCACAATACACCTCTGCTGAAAGCTTGGTCAAAAAACAACAACTGAAAACGAAAACTGCCAAAGAGTGGACAGCGCTTGAATCGACGCGCCGATATCCCGGATATATTCCGGCTCCCGTTCTTTTCAGGGTTGGATGATGTGCCATATCCTGCATCCTATTGTTCACTATTTTAACGAGCTCACTTTATTGGGTTCGCTGTCGTATGCTTGCATAGGCCTGTACATCGGCTCATGTTCCCTTTCTCTCATTCTACTTTGCCTTTGCCAGCCGTCGTCACTACTAAAAAAGAATCACAAAGCGCTCCGTCGTGAGGCGAACCAGCCGTCCAAAACTCCGTTTGGTTGGGTAGCTGCCATAAGCGTACCGTAAGCAAATCCGGCCAGTTGACTGCCAATTGAAATATACGGGGCTAGACGATACTGGCATGCAGGCTAAACAGATATAAAGCAAACCGTTCCTGCATTGGTATAGGGCCAAAAGGGGGGCGGGACAGGTAGGAAGCAACAGACCTTGCTTGTTGACAAGATCATGTCCATACCTTCCAAATTAGACTGCAATGCCAGACATATCAAGACGGCATTTCCCCTCCAAACGCTAGGTACAATATTGCAATTCAGGCATATACTAATGAAAGAACATGCAGATTTGGAGATGTAATGTTAAATGTCATGTTTTTTCTGGTGGAGGCTGGCGGTGATCAATGATCATGACGACTCCCAGTATCTCCTTCCCCGGATCGATTGCCTGTCGGCCATTTCGCCAGCAAAGCTCGATTTCTCCATCCACCTCGTTGCAGAACCGTTAACAGCGTACTGTAGACACCTTTGTTACCTTTCAGCCAATGTTTTGCACGAAATTCTGGCAACAGTCTGCTGGTCAACTCTCCGCAAGCGGATCAAACTCTCCAGCAGTAACTTTGCCCTCGTAAGCGGGTACCGTGGTTAGCAGAAATAAGGTTGTTGGGTTTTCGGGCGCAGTCACAAAGATGGCTTAGTAGAAGATGTGGCTGTACACTTGGCGGGGACGTCATTGATAAAGCGTTGGGGGTTGCTTTGCAGTCTTTTCGCCTGCGCTTTCATCGGACATTTTCACAGCGTTTGAAATCGTTTTTCTTTTGGGTCTTTGTGTCATCTTCTTTGTTCCAGAAGGACTTTTATACAGTAAGACGAAAAAACTTGGTTTCAATCAGGAGATGGATCCTCAATCTGCCCTCTATTACAGGGTTTTCCCACTCTCCGTTGAATGGCAACTCATTTGGATGGCTCTGAGGCAGAATTACGCTCTGTATCTGTCAAATTAGACGGACGTGGTAAGCCTGCAGCATTGCTGTTATTCAAATCTCGGAGAGCAGCAAACTCAACCAATGCAACCATTTTCCTCCGCAGCTAGTATCGAACATCAACTTGACATCCACGTTGTAGATCTTGTCGATGCCGTTGACAATACCGACATCTCTCTCGACGATGTACTCCAAGGGCTCAAATATGTCATGGAGTACCGCATCAAGGGCGGCAAGATGCCGCACCTCGACGGGGCGCTCATGGAGCGTCTCTTAGAAGGACTGCTGCAAAACATGGGCCACAATGAGGGAAATCTCATCAGACGTCGTCCCACTCCAGAAGCCGATATAGCATTTGTGCTGTTTGGAGAGTTCTTGGAAGAGGTTGAAGAGTTCCGTCAAGCTGTTGCCAAGAAATCCGCCACAGATCTTCGTCACTGCTTAAAATTTCATCGTCGTTGCCAACCATTTTCCACTGCGGAAGAGCGGGAGGATGCAGCCGGAGTTTTGGCCTTGTTGCTCCGTCATTTCCCGCAGCATGATTGGAAGGAATTCGTGAAGGAAGACGAACACGATGATGTGGAAAAGCTTATGAAAGAGTACAAGGAGAAGTTTGAGAGGCCAGCTATGCCTCCTGCTCATGACGTTTACCCTCCGCAAGGTATGTTGGCCCCCTGTAGTTCTGCAAGATGGTCAGTTTACGGGCCACTTATAAGATTGCTCGCGCTATAGCATTATATTTCGATAAGAATACCGAAGCTTTGGCGCAGATGTTCGGGTCGGACCTGAGTAATGGATTGCCCTCCTCGCGCATTCCCCAGTTAGTTGCCCACTACGGACAAAATCAGCTTCCTTCCCCACCAAAGGAGTCGGCTCTGTACATGTTATGGACTCAATTCACAGATTTCATGGTGCTGATTCTTATTGCTGCGGCAGTCGCTCAATTCGCCACTCAGGATTATAAGGCTGGAATCGTCCTACTGGTTGTCGTTTTCATGAACGTGACAATTGGGTTCACACAAGAGTACAAGGCCAATAAGGCTCTTGAGGCCCTGTTGTCCCTAAGCGTGCCCAAAGCTACTGTCATTCGCGATGGCAAACAAGAAATTGTCGACTCCGGTGTCTTGGTTCCGGGTGATATTGTCGTTTTGGAGGAAGGAGATGCAGTCCCTGCTGATCTTCGTCTCTGCGAGGTGGCACAGCTGGAAATTGTGGAAGTTATCCTCACTGGTGAGGCTCTCGCCATCCCCAAGGGAGTACGCACCATCCGCAAACGGACTCGTAGGTTACCTCTTGGAGATTGTAAGAGCAACGCTTTCATGACGACTGTCGTCGCTCGCGGTCGTGGTAAAGGTATTGTCGTGCGTACCGGTAACAACACTGAAATCGGTAAGATTAGTACTGCAATCACTGCGGCACCCAAGCGGAAAACATCTCTGCAAGTCAAGCTCGCGAAGCTCGGAAAATGGCTTGTCGGTCTATCTATCTTTTTATGTGCGTTGATCATCGTCATTGGTATTGCGTATAAGCGGGACGCGGTGGAGATGGTCAAGATTGGTGTCAGTTTGGCGGTATCTGTCATCCCTGAAGGTTTGGTTGCTGTTGTCACGGTCACCATGGCGCTGGGTGTCGTGCGAATGGCCAAACGTCACGCTATTGTTCGAAAGCTACCGTCAGTTGAAACCCTTGGATCGGTGAATGTCATTTGTTCCGACAAAACTGGAACCCTTACCGAAGGGAAAATGGGTACGGCCGAGCTCTGGACCAGTGACAATGCCTTGTTTACATTCACACAATCAACAAACATGGATCCAAATGCCGGTAACGCCCGCAAATGTGGCCACCTCCCTCTGGCGGACGCTTTGGTAAACCCCGCTCAGCATCTGAAGCTGGATTCGGAGAGTCGAGCGAATGCCAAGGATGTTCCCAAAGCATTGGAAAGCATGCCAACACATTTACTTGCGGGTACCATGGCTGCAAGTCTCTGTAACAATTCCAACATTGTATGGGATGAGGAGACTAATGGATGGAAGCCAATCGGAGACCCGACTGAGGTGGCGATGATCATTGCGGCACAGAAAGTCGGTTTTCCCAGAGAATGGTTCCATGATAACGGACTGAAGAAGATCGGAGAGTATGCTTTTGACAGGTAATTACCAAGTCTTTGTCTGATTCTGCTCTGAATACTTACTTACTCTTTATTGCACAGTGACCGTAAACTGATGAGTGTCATCTATCAGCAGGCTGATGGAGAAGACAAGGCGAATAGGTTCACCCCCGGTACTACATTTGTTTTCACCAAAGGTGCCCCAGAAGGTATCCTGCAGAAGAGTACCCATTACCTTCCCCCTGCAACCGACACGAAGGACTTTTTCAACTTCCTCCAGAACGTAACACCCGAACCTGTCGGCGATCAGTTTATCGAATTAGTTTCTCAGAAAGCTTCCACTATGGCGTCCAGTGGTCTTCGTGTGTTAGCTCTTGCAATGCGTCACGTCACAGCACAGGAAGCCGAGGAAATCATCAACGCGAAGAAGGAGAGTGCTGCGGAACAGAAGCTGACATTCATTGGTCTTATTGGTTTGATCGATCCCGCCAAGGAAGGCGTCAAGCAGAGCGTGGCGACATGTAAAAGGGCGGGGATTAAAGTCGTTATGATCACCGGTGACCACGTCGCCACCGCTTCGGCCATCGCCAAACAACTTGGTATTATGGACCCCAACAAAACTAGCGAAAGCCGTGCCATGAAAGGTTACGAAATCGATCTCCTTTCAGAGGAACAGCTTGGCGCTCTTCGTCCATTTCCTGTGGTATTCGCCCGTGTGAGTCCAGACAACAAGCTCAAGATTGTCAAAGCCCTGCAAAGCAAGGGGTACTCTGTGGCTATGACTGGTGATGGTGTGAACGATGCCCCTGCTATCAAACAAGCCGACGTCGGCGTTGCTATGGGTATTAGCGGAACAGAAATTACCAAGCAGGCTGCGGACATTGTTCTGGCAGATGATAATTTCTCGACGATCGTTGAGGCCGTGCGTGAAGGTCGTGGAGTCTTTGATAATATTCAAAAGTTTGTGGTGTACCTACTTTCTTGTAACTCGGCCGAAATCTTCTTGTTCTTGATGTAAGTCAAGTTGGAACTAGGTTGGCCCAGAGGGTGTTGCCACTAATACTTCCGCGTTTTAGAACGACGATTTGTAATATTCCGGCCCCCTTCACCACTATCATGATTCTCTGGGCCAATATCATTGCCGATGTGCCCCCCGCGATGTCCCTTGGAGGTACTTGATTTTGTAGTTTGCTGTTATACAGGTCGTGCTAAACTCAACTCTGTTATTGAAGTTGAACCGCATGAGGTCGACATCATGGACCGCAGACCTCGTCCGCTCAGCGAAGGGGTCCTAACTCTCCCTACTTCTATCCTCGTTCTCGCCCAAGGCCTGATGCTCAGCGGCACCACCTTTGGAGTCTACATGATTGCTCGGAATCACGGTATCAATGGCCCAACAACCCTAAAATACCAACAATCTCTTGCATTCATGACGCTAACCATCATGCAATTGACGCAATCGTTCTTTTCGCGGAGTATTTCTCATTCGGTCTTTCGCACGGGTATATTGGGTAATAAATGGTTGGTTGGAGCTTACATCCTCAGTTTGGGATGCGTGATTCTCGGTACATACGTTCCTGGCTTCAACGACTGGCTCGGTCTAGAGGACATTGGCGGAATTGGGTGGGGGATCATTGTGGCGTGCTTGGTCATCCAGTTTGTGTTGGTGGAGTTGGTTAAACTCGGTTATAGAAGTTATCGCCGACATGCCTTGTTGAGAGGGCGTGGGTCGGATGAATACACGGAGATGCACGAGGAGGTTAGGGTGTAGAAAAAAGGACGGTAAATAGTTAATATTTTGGACAATTAAGCCAATTATCACATTGTGGAGCAAGGTTTCTTGAACAGAGAAAACTATAAATGTTTCGATCTGACACTTGTATCAACAGTCTCACAGACGAGCTTTTTTATGCGGGGAACATGGCCGTTCTTCCCAACAGAATTGAAATTATCCAACAACGCAAGTCGGTATTTGCATCTATTGACTTCTATTTGGTTAGCAAAGCCTCTCGAGTCTCATCATCTGCATATCCCCAGGAACAAAATAACAATGTGTACAAATTCCAACACAAACCCCCCAAAATTGAAAATGCAAACTGTACAAAACCCTTCGGAATCGTCCCATATCCTCATACGCTTTCACCCACCCGCCTCTTCAACCTGCATCCTAAACTTTTCAAAAAGCTCCAAAGTGACTCCGGCAAGCAGAGCTGGAACGCTGCCTTTCTGCTCGACATAATAACTCGCAGCAGCTCGTATGCGCTTTTCCGCATCTCCCGCACCACCCACCAGTTGCATTGTACCTTGATCGCTTTCGCCAGAAGCAAAAACAAAGCTTGGGTCTTGGTCTGGGGAAGCGTACATGGAAGTAAGGCGAACTCGACCATCCATTTCAATTTCGAGTTTGTACCCTGGATGACAAAGAATAGGGAAGAGCACTGAGTAAGGATACACGGGGTTGGGACGTCAGTATAGTCACTTACCCAGCAAGGAGTAAACTGCTTCTCGATACTCTTGTGCTTTTGCCTGATATACCTCCTTCAAGCGCGCAACCCGTTTCTCCTTCTCCTCCACAGCCTGCTTCAGCTGATTACATTCAACTTCCAAACTCCGTAAACTCTCTAATGGCACCATTCCAGGCCCGAGACTCGATCCCGCTTTCCCAACAGTGCCATTGAGCTCCACCAGTCGACTCATCAACTTGCGATTTTCCTCTCTTAATGCGTCAAGAGTACATTGTCGGATGGCTGCTTCTCGGGTTTCAGGATTATCGGCCAGTTGTAATATTCGGGTTGTTGCGGGATCGTACTCTCCTCGACCCAAGGCTCGTTGAAGTTCGCCGACCTGCATATCCAAGGACTCGGCCTCTTTCTGTAGGATGGCATTTTCTTTACGTAGTTGCGCAATAGTTGATTCTAGCTCTGTTATTCTTTGAGTCACCTCGGGCGAATAGATCCCCACAACACGTGTGTTTGACATGGGGCTTGGAAGAGATTGGGGCTGTCGCAGTTCTTCTTCCAACTTGACGACTTCCTGTCGATACTCGGCAACCATTTCTTCCAGTTGTGAAATGCGCCGTGCCTTTTGCTGATCGTAACTCTGACTCATGAGATGCTCTTCCTCCACATCGTAGCTTTTGAGCTGACTACGCAGAAACTCTACTTCCTTTTGCGCCAAGACACGCCCTCGCTCTACGCGCTTTAATGTTCTTGCATCCGCCTGCCGTTTATCTTCTGCCTCTTTGGCTTTTTGCATCCATTCCTGAAGCTGTTGACAAAAAAAGTCAGACCTTGGGAAGTAAAAATCAAATTAGTTATCGGCGAACCTCATTCTCCAAGCGTGAAATATAATTCTCCCGTCCCGTCCGCTTCGCTTCTTCTTCGCCCAATCTTTCTTTTATGACTGCTAATTCGAAGCGTTGTTGCGCTAGTGCTCTGCTGAGTGCGTACGGAGAATCAATCCCGGTCTCGTCTTTTTCGTCCAGGAACTTGGTCCAGCGAGCCTTTTCGCTTCGCAATTGAGAGATTTCAACTTCCAGTTCGTCCGCTCGTCCACGTAATTGATGCATTCGTGATAATTGTTCATGTAGTGCCTGTTTCTCGTCTTTGAGTCGTTCCGTGTTTTCTTGCAAGTCACGAAGATACCGATTTTGTTGGGTTAGTTCTTTAAGTCGTCCTTCGAGTGACTTGCCGTGTGCAATTTGTTCTAGCTCCATATGAGCTTCAGGTCCCGACATTTGGACGACAAGAAACAAAAATAAACCCACCATCTAGTGTTCTTTTTAGGACCGCCATTTCGTCCTGTCTATTCCCATTAGATTTCAGTTTCATGATAAGGCTCTCTGCTTCAGCGTATTTCCGCTCCATTTGGCTTAATTGGTCTCTTCCCAACTTGACCATTGCAACCTGTTTTCGCAGCTGCACAAAAGAATGAGATCTTGCACATTAGGAGGCTTCCTAACCCAATTAGACGCACTTACCTCCTTTTCACAATCAGCTAATTGCTGCGATAGAGTATCACATTCTATCTCAAGGGACTCCGTTTCTTGTTCTTTGAAGCGGAGCTGTCCATTGGCTTCCCGTCTCGCCAGAGAGAGGTTTTCCTCCAACTCTGTAAGTTCTCGACGCAGGGCACTTTGTGATAACTCCGCTTCTTTCTGTCAATCAAGAGTTAGACCAGGACCCTGTCCAATTTCGACTTAGGTAGAGATCCACGGCACCTTTGTAGTGATCGCCTGTTCTTCTGCTGCTTCTAATCGATTGTCCAGGTCTTTGCTTCGGTTGAGAAGAAACTGACGGTCCGCTTCTAGTTGCTAGAGCAAATGCGGGCGTTAAAACCAGAGTCCCTACGACTGCTGAGAATTGTCACCCAAAGTCCACGTACATCAACCCGAAGTACCGTCGCTTGAAGTTTGGCTTCCTTTTCATTATTGCTGTTTTCCAAATCGTGCACCTTCCGCTCAAGGTTGGCCTTTTCGTCAATCAACTTGCGCCGCGCTTCTTTCAATTCCCTTATCGCCTTCCGCGCCTTGAGTAATTCGGGATCTAATCGCCAGATCACATGTTATACGCATATTATTGACTAGACAGATCCCGAGCCCTCTTAGTAACGGATATCACCTGTATAAAGGTCGAGAGATGCTGCGGTGCCGGTGCTTGTTGTGCTTCGCTTGAATGGAGAGGACGCCCGCGACGCTATGCTTGCCCCAAATTGCTCCTAATTCAGTGATATTTAACATCATATCATATCATTAACAAACAGCAGATCCCCAATGACGGACAGAGCCCTGCTCCTGTCGCACCTCTTCCTACCTTGCGTCCTTCCGACCTCAATAATTCCCTTCGGCTCATATAGGAGCTAAACTCCCCAAAAATGTCATCGGTCTGCGGTGTAGTCTGGCCATAACCTGACCGACTTGCTGAAAATGAATTATCGGGACGGAAAGTTCCGGTGGAAGACGGAGGCCCACCGCCGACGACAGAGTTTCCTTTAACGCTTGCACTGTTGAGGGCACTAGTTGGCGAACGTCGAGCAGAACTTCGTTGATATGGATGGAACATTAGAACCGGACCCGGACACAGAAGGGGGACTCAACAACAAAAAGGGCACCAAGCAGAGGTTCTGACTTGTTGGGTATCCAGTATAAAGATTGTCGACCAATCTACCACTGCAATCAATCGCATGCCCAAAAGACCAGTTGCAAGCTAAAGGTGAATGCCTTGGGCCCAATCCTCATCACGTGACCGGATTGGCTACCAAATGTCTGGAACTCTCGGAACTCGGTACCGGGAGATGGGTGGGAGATGCAACAGACCTACAACCAAAACTGTTTTCTGCTGGGACCACGTCAAGGAATTTCAATCTTTTGTAAATTTCAAGCGAAAGTATGGCGACTGGACAAAAGTAAGTGCGAAGGGAACCGGAAGACGAGAGCTACCCTCACGTCACGGCAGCAGTTTAAACGACTTGTTTGTGTGCTGACACTATTCCTCCGATTCACAGGAAGATTCTGCTCTTGGGTTCCGGTTATGTTGCCGGTCCTTGCTTGAAGTATCTCCTTCGCAGGGAAGAGAACGTCATCACCATTGGTTTGTCATCGCTCCGCATATCACAATTAGCCATCATGTGAATGATCTACAAGCTGAGACCAAATATCTGTCTTTCAGCCAGCAGACGTATCCAAGGTGGCCAGAAGCTCGCGAACGGTCATCCGCGAGTTATCCCTATTGCTCTTGACGTCGGTAACGATGCGGCGCTTGAGGCGGAAATTGCCAAGCATGATCTCGTTATCAGGTACTACTCTCAGCATTGTGTTGAAAGTGAGAGATCTTTGAAAACTAATATGGGAACAGTTTAATTCCGTACACCCACCATGCTCGTGTGATAAGCGCCGCCGTGAAGCACAAGAAGCACGTTGTCACAACGAGTTACGTCTCACCCGCTATGGAGGCCTTTGACCAAGCGTGAGTTCTTGTCCTTTATCAGCATAGCAGATGCCGCCTGTTCACATTAAATGATTTTGCAGTGCCAAGGATGCTGGAGTAACTGTTTTCAACGAAATTGGTGTTGACCCTGGTATGATGCCGTTTTGACTGCTCTCAAGCGCGAGCGTTCGCCTGGTGAATAACAATTATTCTTGGGCAGGTATCGATCACCTCTATGCGATCAAGACGATCGACGAGGTTCACGCCGAGGGTGGCAAGGTAAAAGCTTGTGCATCCATATCTATCGCATCAGATTTTCATATCCTCTTTAGATTCTCTCTTTTCTGTCCTACTGTGGTGGTCTCCCAGCACCCGAGGCATCCAACAACCCTCTTGGATACAAGTTCAGCTGGAGTTCCCGTGGCGTCCTATTGGCGCTTCGTAACAACGCCAAGTATCTGCAGGATGGCAAGGTTCGAGACCCCAAGACAAACCCACTGGGGTGTGCGACTCGATCTGATCCTAGTGTCATGTTTTTTGTTTTAGGTGGTTGATATTCCAGGGCCCCAATTGATGGACAGCGCCAAGCCTATCTACATTTACCCAGCCTTTGCGTTCGAGGGGTATCCTAACCGCGACTCAACGCCGTACAACAAGCGCTACAACATTCCTGAGTGTCAAACGGTGTTGCGTGGGACCTTACGGTACCAGGTGAATGAAGGATTTCTACCGTCATAGTTGACGTCCGGTTTTGAAACCAATTAGTGTCTAAAGCGAATATTGGTTCACAACTTAGGGCTTCCCCACTTTTGTAAAAGTCCTTGTCGCGCTTGGGTTCTTGAGCGATGAAGAGCAGGTCTACTTGAAGGAGGGCTCTGAGCCTATTACATGGGTATGTAGACTACTGTCCTGGCCTCGGTAGTAGATGATCCTTGTGACTCAAGATGTGGCTTCTTAGAGAGCCGTCCTTGCAAAATTCGTTGGAAGCGCGAGTGAGTCTGAGGCGTAAGTATTTGCATGGCCTCACTCATGGTAGTTTGTGGCGCGATTGCTTATCCACCGTGGTAACCTAGGGATCTCATCAATACTGTGCGCGCAAAGGCGAATCTGCAAGGCGAAGAAGGCGACCGTGTGATTCATGGCTTGAAATGGTAAGCCGCGTGTAGTGTGCCGATTTAGGTGAGACGATCCTTGAACCAAGATATCTCAGGTTGGGCGTCTTCTCCGACACTCATGTGCACCAACGTGGAACTCTCCTTGATACACTCTGCGCGACTCTGGAGGAGAAAATGCAGTTCTTGCCTGGCGAACGTGACATGGTTATGCTTCAACACAAGTTTGAAGTGGAGTTGAAGGATGGAACCCGGGTGGGTAATGCGACGTGCACTATGTCACCGATCTATGAGGCTAATATTCGGTCTTAGCAAACCCGCACATCTACTGGATTGTGGTTCGGTGAGCCCAATGGCGACACCGCTATGGCCGTGACTGTCGGTGTACCGTGCGCCATCACCACTCAACTCATCCTTGATGGTAAGTCCGTGTCATTTGCGAAGCGTGAAACATAACCGCTGAAAACTGTCGTCCAGGTAAAATTTCTCGCCGTGGTGTTTTGGCCCCTCTGGATCAAGAACTCGTGCAGCCTTTGCTGACGGCATTGGAGGCCGAAGGAATTCGGATGGTCGAGGAAATTTTTTAACTGACGTTAAACTAGCAGACTAGTGTAAGGTAGACGACATAGCCATTTATGTAGCATGGTACTCTACGTTCGACAGTTCATCCACGCATAATTCACATTTCTGAATATATTAAAGCTCACCAAAACCCGCCATACTCTGCTCAACATGAACGAGGATATATTCTACAAACTACAAAACTATACAATGTGCAAGAAAAAACACCATGGTCCTCGCCGATAATAATGAAATGAGGATAAAAAGGCTAAGCTGTCAACGGTTTCAGGCCCCGTGCTGCCCTCTTAGCCTCCCAGTCCTTGACGGCGGATTTGATTGCGTCTTCTGCTAGCACTAAAATATTGAAGAGTCAGCGAAAAAGCCCGGCAAAAAAGACAAGTATCCAGAAGAACTCACTTGAGCAATGCAATTTCACAGGTGGCAACGATAGTTCTTTCGCAATTTCAGTGTTTTTGATTTTAGCAGCGTCCCACACCTTCAGTCCCTTGATCTTTTCTGTGGCCAACGAGCTGCTCGCAATCGCGGAACCGCACCCAAATGTCTTGAACTTGACATCCTGAATCTGCCCCGTAGCGTCGTCTACCATTATTTGCAGTTTCATTACATCCCCACAGGCAGGAGCCCCCACCAGTCCAGTACCAACATTGGGATTCGACTTTGGGAACGAGCCAACATTCCTAGGGCGCTCGTAGTGATCAATGACTTTTTCGTGATATCCGCGACGAACGACGGGAAGCGCTAAAGCGGAGGGTGTTGACGACTGCAAGTGTCCTATTCGCAGGCTCTTTGAAACTGTTGTCTGCAGTGCGCGAGAGTACATTTTGATATCAGCAAGAAATGGAGAAAGATATGTGTGTCTGTTGTGACGACTCAAAGCAAGGATATTTTTGGACAAAACAAGGCTAATGGGTGATGGAAGATTGGAAAAACAAGAAGTCCAAAGGATTTCAAAAGTCCTGGACAGTGGCTTAGCCAGTGACCAAATCGCGGAGGTTGAAGCCATTTGTGGGGTTGAAGCCATTCATTAATAGCCGGAACTGCTGGCCAATCATCGCATGAGTGGCGCAATTTCATGTGATAAGAAACGCGCTTGTGGCACAGCCATAGTCCATCATAGAAGGTCGCCTTGCGTTGCAGCATTTGGCAAGCGAGTTGGCCAAAAAAGTTACCTAGGTCCTTCATTACCCAACTACATACAAAGGGAAATACCTTCCACAAAATAATAACCCAATGTGTTGGGAGGGGGGTTTTGCTGTCGAGTGTGTTAGGTATTATTCCCCTATAAATGGAATTTTGAGGTTTTCAAATGACATCACGTCGAATATGCTATTTTTAGACCGATCGGCCGAATCCTTCCAGAAAGGCTGCCACTTTTTGAAATCATCGAAGCTCCCTAATCTTGCTACCATCCTCGAGGAGCTGGCTCATTGGCAAAAGTGGTGGCCGTCCATGCCGCAGCTTACTACCGAGGTCCTGGCCACCCTGGAAGCTAAAGATGCATTACCAAATATCGACCGCAATACTCAAAGAGGAGAAGTGGCTATCCTTCCCCAGTTGAAGCCCAGAAGAAACGGTAGTGGTCTGACCATGGGGATTGTGACTTTCAACGAAGCAAAGATGGCTGGCACAGATGGAACACTCACGATATTGACCGAGAAAGGACCCGATGCTTCAATAAAAGATGATGGAATGGTGTCCATTCGAGTTGCGAGTGATTGCGGTGGCTCATGGTGAGTATGATATTATTCCAATCAATCCCCCAGGAACATTTCCGACCTTTTTTGCAGGGAACCCCTTGATGGCGACACGACTACCTCTGCTCGCCCCAGAACGGCGGCGGTCCAAGCTATCCGTTTACGTCCTACCCCCATTCCTGTTCGTGACTTTCTTTCTATAGTTGAGAGAGCCAACAGAGCATGTCCGCCAGCTTTTCCGTTATCAAAGCCACCGCATGACCCACGCAGCGCCGTATCAAGAAGACCTACCACCAGTTCTCCAAACGGTGCGTCGAAACAGAGTCGAAATGCTAGCCTGCCGCTAAAGATGCCTGTAAAACTACCAAGGATGCATACGTTCCCTCAATGGGAGAGTAAATGGAATTACGTAGGACGATGAAGAACAGTTTTATGTTATTCTGGGGTTCCTATACGGGTGTTTATAGTAAGTGTATCTAGGACAGATCCTGTTATGCCTTATCGTAACGTTAGACCAGGGTTGGTAAATTATAGTGCGGATGTGCTTAACGTGAGATATATTCCGTGTATTTCATCTTATAATAAAAAACATTTCATTTTGACGTGAAAAGTACTCACTTCAAAGCTATGGGTCCCTTGGTGAAGACCCGACTGAGGTCCACTCCCAAGTACTCGTACTTTTAACTACCATCTTATACCTTCTGTTCTCCTTGCACCGTCTCCTTGTCAGTTCCGTGAGTTTTGCTTGGCCCTACATCCACTGACGACTGTCGCTCAACAGACATTCTGGGTACCAAATCACGCACGCGCTGTGTCACCGAGTTTCGCTTTGGAACTGCAAGGTAATTCGCTGCCTCGCTATAATCTCCACCGTCGTCCTGATCCAACTCGTACCTGAACTGGTCGCTCCTTCGTCGAAGGTCCTCGCGGAGGTCGTTGACTTGTCGACGGAGTCGTTCCAGCTCACTTTCATCCACAACCTCCTCTTCAATTGACCGTTCCAGATCACTCAGAATTTGGGATTCGACAAGAATTTCCACACTTATATTGTCACCGCTGCAAAAGAAGCTCAAAATCAAAACCCTGACATCTACTGGAGGAAACGAACGTATATGTACTGGCTTCCACTTACAAGAACTTTCGCAGTTTGTTTAATCGCTTTTGCCTGGACTCTTTATTCAGTTCCATCGAAATGCCGGGCGTCAAAAATGCGGGTACATCTGAGATATTTGACTGTGCGCTAGGAGATTTCGATAAGCCAGTACTTGGCAGCGGCGGTGGTGGTGGTAGCTCCTTGTCCTCGGCGATTGCGGTCAAGGCATCCAAAATGTCCACGGCGTCCTTTGCTTGTCGCAAAATAAAAGACAGGCCTGCCAGACTTCTACGGACACGAGTAACTTCAGGCTTGTCGGCCGGAACGAGAGATGATAAAAGGGCTTCGGTGGGTGGAAGTTGACCAAGGAGACGCTCCAGCTTACTAGCTTTCTTTTGGAATTGTTTCTTTTCTTCCTGCGTAAGAGGTCGTCGTACCGGCTGTGGGGTAAGGTTAGCGGTAGCTTGCGCTTCTTGGATTTCAGTAACCCCGATACGTTGTCCCATTAGACTGGAAATCTTATCTAAACGTCTCTTATGCGCGTATTTTGAGTCAGCGTCAGCCTCTTCGCTCATAGAACTATCAACGGTATTCGTAGTCGACCTAGTACTAAAATCACGGCTGGTGAATCTCGATTTTCCATCGTTGTCGGTTACGGGCATTGGCACATTGCCATCCCCTCCTAGAGCCAAACCGCTAAGGTTCTGGCTCGAGAACAACTTCTCTTGCATGGCAGGGAATGTGACAGTCTGTGAAATCGTTCTTTCGTCCAATGATTCACCCAGCATGCTGGCGATCTTTTTCGTGCGACGTTGTAGGATGCGACGTTCGTTCGGATCTAGTTCGTTGGTTGTTTCTACGGGTGCAACTTCATCTTCTGAATTGGCGGATTCGGTAGAGTCTGATGTTCCAGTTTCCCCTGGCTCCGAGCCCAAAATAGAAGTCGTTTGGCCGGGGACGACAATTTGTTGCACTCGCTTCTGCTGACTGGTAAGTTTGTCCCCGAAGAACGTCTCTAGTTTATCCTTCTTCTTTCGTCTATGGCTCATACTAGTAGGGTCTTCGGCATTCGCCAGTTCATCGCTCTTCCGCACACGAAGCAAATCGTCCGACGAGTCTCCAAATGCTAAAATATCTTCTAAACCAGCCAAGTATACATCTGATGCAGCAAAAATCTGCTTTTGAATAAGTTCCACAGAAGGTCTTTCCCCAAAGAACTTTGCCAACTTCTTTTCCTTATGCATTCTTCGCTGCTTTTCTGCCCATGAGCTTCGATTGGCATCATTGAAGTAGCCCTCCAAAATACGGTTAGCCAAAGGAAAGTATTGTGTCAAAGTTTTAGTAAGAACCGATTCTTTGAACTTGATCGTCATTATTTTGGAGTTCCTATTGTTCTTGTCACCCACGAGTGTCCCAAGCATTGTAGGAGATTCTACCAGAGGGCTGGATTCGAGAATGGGAATGATGGAACGAGCCGTCTCGGCGTTGGTCGGAAAGTGAGCAGCAAAGGAACCAGTGATGCGACCTCGTAGAAACTCGGTGCGATCTTTGGGCAAGCACATGTCAGAAATCTCATATCGCATTTGCATCTCACCACGCATCAGATCTCAGCATATAACAAGAAACTCTTACTTACCAGCCTGCTTTGCCTCTTGGTATTGCTTGTATTTTGCACTCTTCTCAAATCTCAGAAAAGAGTGCCCTTTTAGCATAGCGTACACTTGCTCTTGTGCCTCATCAAAAATTGTTTCATCCACGTATCCTTCTGGCATCGGCCACTGAATATCTTTTCGGATCTCCGCTGATATATTGACCTGTAACGGGGCGTTCGGTGCAATATACGTCAGGTAGATGTACTTAGAGTACGTATCCCTTGCGTGCGGCTTGCAGGATTGGAAAATCTCAACGTCGAGCCAGAAGAGAAGGTTTTCAATGGTGTACTCTTCAACGCAGAATTCGGAAAAATAGCGAAGAGCTAGTTTATTTCGAAGACATGATTGCAGGCGGTCGTCTAACGATGAAGTGGTAGGATACAGAGATGATTGGCGGGATCGTGGATGAATCTTTGTTGTGGATTTGTCCGTCGCAGTAGTTACGTTTGACAACAAGGATGCTGCTGACGCTATTAAAAGACTCTTGTCTGAAGCGGAGGGATCCTGTCCACTCAATACTGATGATGCCTCATTGATTGAATCTTCGAGATTCGGGATCACGAGAGGTGGAAGGTGCGCTGTCGAAGTAGTGCCATTTCCGTCCGACGCACGACTACCGGACAATTCTAAGCATTCTGCATCTGATACTTCAACGTCCACAGGCGACATATTGCGATTGATACTTTCCCCTGGTAAGGTAATCACGTCAGTTATTAAAGGCATGCAAAAGAAGACCGGATATCCCGAGCGGCCAATGTACCTTCAAAGGCGTTGATGACAGAAACGGTCTCCGTATACCCCAGCACATCACCGATCCTGTCTTCAAACTTCAAAGCCAACATCCCGGCATCGTAAACCTGGCCAATAACCAATGGATCTCTCCCCTTCTTCTGAGCTGCAGAGCGGTCTTCTTCATGCAGAAAGAACTTGTAAGCATACTCCGCCTCAATCTGCTTTGCTAAGTGCTCCACAGTTTGATCTCTATCAACTGTCATTTCCAAGGACACATCCGTGCCGGTTACTGTCACGTTGATTTTAGAGAACTGTTGAACATGTGCGGAGGTCCGATGCTGTTGTTTAGTCATGACGCGCGCAATACGGACTCGACGCTCAGTGCTGTCCTCTTCTGTATCCGATAAGAAAGACGACGTTTCAGCGGGCACGGAAGCGGATAACCCGGTCGACTTTGGGCGAACGAATTCGGATAGCTTTCCACCTTGACTCATGGATGCCCTCCGTCCACCTGTATTGCCGAGTTCAGATGGCTCGCCCTCTCCCATCTCCGTTCCACTCTGTCCCCAATTTCGTGATAGGAATTTTTGGCCGATGGACACGGATCGCTTCCGTCCTTGGGAAGGAGCGCCGGAAGATGAATCGGCACTTTTTGGTGAGCTGGACATTGTTATGTTCTCGCAATAGAAATGACCAGCACCCAGGTGAACTTTGGTTAAACGAATGTGTAAGGAAATGTGACGTTGGTTTGAAAGAAATATTGCCAAGAATATTTAGAAGGCTGTCGCTTTCTCCTTCACGATGCGCCTGAGATAACCGTCTTGTGATCGTGTTCCCAACAATCGTCCAGAATTGAACCCACAAGGCAGCGTCGACCCTGAATTTGAGCCATTAGGTAATGCCCGGAGCAAATCCACCCAAGCATTGTTTCTGGCGCCACTGACGGCCGTACCGGACTTTCACGGAAATGGTCCGTGCTTGATGTCCCGTGGAAGGGCCAACTGCCTGTTCTAACCATATCAGCTATTCACGTGATGGGACTATGCCTAAACAATAGCCAGCTATTTCCCGCCAGGTCGGGCTGATTGTCCTGTTCGGCTCCTTTGTAACCTGCGTGCAATCATAGCGATTATGGGCATTCCTCGCGTGCATCATGACAAATAAGACGAATTTACGACCACTGTCAAATGCTCATAAGATGAACCACTCAATCTTTGGCGATATGAATGACTTCCGAGCATGGTTGATTACATACTGTATTTACAGTATACCTCTACCCGTCCCCGCTTGGGCGGAGTAAGAAACAGGTAGCTTAGGTGAACCTTATGTAAGCAAAGTTGTTGCTAAGAGACGAAAAAAGGGGCTATAAAAGAGGCTCGCCACCCCTCGCCTTAGACGTGTTTTTTCTTTCTGGTTCATCTTTGTCCTTTTTCCATCTCACATCCGTCTTCAACAAATATGTCCAGCAAAGTCTTCGTCGGTGGTCTTGCTTGGGAAACGACCAACGATTCCCTGCGCACGTGCTTCGAAAAATATGGAGAAGTGACCGATGCTTATGTGATAACCGAAAGAGAATCAGGTTCAGATCCGAGACCATTTCGTGTATTTGTTTCCCATGAGGGACGGAGGAGAACTACAGTATGAGCTACGCGTCTGTAATTGGAATCGGACAGAGTGAAAGAGGGCCATTTTTCAATGCACCCGTCTGACCGTAATGAAAGGGCAGCCATTTGTGATGCACCCGTTTTGTGAAAGACCTACCTTTGAGTCTCTTGATCGTGGTCATGGATATCAAATGACGCACTCTCCGTCCTTGTGGTGTTGCCTTTAAACCATGTTGTTGAGCGCATGGAACGTGTCATCCATTTTGTTTACCACTGGCGCCCTATTCCGTTCCCTATGTTCCTATGTTTCGCCGACTCGATTTCGAAAACAAGGACGCTCCCGTGGGTTCGGTTTCGTGACCTTCGCCGATGCCAAGAACGCCGAAGATGCCGTAGCCGCCATGAAAGATCAAGAACTTGACGGAAGGTGAGAATGCCACTTGATTTGACCCATCAGGACCAGTTATTGAACAATTCACCTTTCCTTTTCAATAGACCTATCAGGGTTGATATAGCAAACGAGCGTCCACCCCGTGACGAAAACCGTGGTGGTGGTGGTGGTTACCGCAACCGTGACTCTGGTTACGGAGGAAGATCTTTCGGTGGTGACCGTGGTGACCGTGGATTCCGCGGCTCTGACCGTGGAGACGACCGTGGTTCTCGCTCAGACCGTGGCTATGATCGTCGGGATGACCGAGACCGCCGGGATCGCCGGGATGACCGGGATGACAGGAATGGTGGTGGCCGGTCTCGTCACGACAAGCCCTCCGACCGATCTGCTGGCCGTCGTGCTGAATACTAGATATAACAGTTGGTGGAATGTGTTTGATAATTGTGACCTGCTTTACAGATCATTGCGATTGTCTTGTATTTGGGAAGATGGTTTTGGTTTTAATACATTGGATCAATGCTTTATGAAATTCTTCTGTATCATTGTGCATATCAAAAAATGGGCAAGGCTTGTGTGTTGAGCATAAAAAGTTGGAGGAAATCTTGTTCATCAAAGGCGGTTTTAATGGGAAGAAAGCCGTCGCAGCGTTTTTACAATGAACGCTCACTGGTCACATGCAGTGCCATAGCAACAGGGCTCGTTGAGCGACAATGATGGTGACGGTTTCACTGATCGCACCAAGTTCTCGAGAAGACTTGGAAATCTCTTCACTCGACAACGCCTCCAGACGCATTGTGAACAGTCCATTGCTTCGCTTCATAGTCTGCTATTATCATGTCGAACCCTCCGGACTCGTGGGAAGACCAGACCGATATGCCTCAACAGTTTAGCCAAATGAACGTCGGTGGAGGTCGTCCTACGGCAAATGCCGCTGGTGGAGGTGGAGGGCCTGCCTACAACTTTCAGAACTTCAACCTTGGCGCCGCCGAATTCGTTCCGACTTGGGGTGGACAAGAGCAATCATATGATCAAGGATATGGCAATTATGCACAACAGCCCTATGCTCACCAGCAGCAACAAAGCTACAACCAGGGATACAATCAACCTTATCAGCAGGGCTATGGGCATCAGCAGCAAGGTTACGGTTATCAGCAAGGTTACCAGCAAGGTCATCAACAGCAGCAGGCATATCAAGGTTACCAGCAGCAGACCCGCCAGCAGCAGTATCAACCTCAACAACAGTATCAAGCCCCTACCGCGGCGCCTGCTCGGAATCAAGCTCCCGCAAAGGCTGTGTCAATTTCAATCGGTGGAAAACCAAAGGGTTTGTATAGATCTGGAATCAGACCATATATGATGTATGCGTATTTTAACACACCTGGTCCCAGAAGCGGCGCCCGCGAAGGCAGTTTCCATCTCGATCGGTGGCGGAACTCAAAAGCCCAAAGGTGCACAATGACCGAGATCTACTTCTTGCTAATCCATTCGGATGTCGCTAATACTTTTGTGCAGAGAGTACGACCCCCGCCAAGCCTGCGCAGGCGGAAGCCCAAGAGAAGCCTGCGCCATCACTGAAGCAGGAGGAACAAGTAGAGACAAAGGATGAAGTCAAAGAGGCTCCCAAACCCAAAGAAGAGATTCCTGAGAAGAAGGAGGAAAAGAAGGAAGAGAAAAAGGCAGCAGAACCTGAGCCAGAGGTGGAAGCCGAACCAGAGCAGGACGACAATGGGACTGAGGAGGGCAAAGAACACATTAATATCGTGTTCATTGGTCACGTTGATGCTGGAAAGTCCACCATGGGTGGACACCTTTTGTGCGTGTCGAGTGTGACATTTACTGCTCTATTGTATATCAGCTGCTGACGCCCAGGGTATTTGTAGGTTCTTGACGGGGATGGTGGATAAGCGAACCATGGAGAAGTATGAGAGGGAGGCAAAGGAATTAGGACGTGAATCATGGTACCTCTCGTGGGCCTTGGATTTGAATCAAGAGGAACGTAACAAGGTACAAAGTAGATGTATGATGGAGTACCTC
This sequence comes from Spizellomyces sp. 'palustris', assembly GCA_006535965.1. Classification (NCBI taxonomy): domain Eukaryota; kingdom Fungi; phylum Chytridiomycota; class Chytridiomycetes; order Spizellomycetales; family Spizellomycetaceae; genus Spizellomyces; species Spizellomyces sp. 'palustris'. Next base: position 423,818 of record QEAR01000002.1, on the reverse strand, counting down.
GAACTACCGTCTAAGCTGGTTGTCACAGGGCAAAACCACCGAATACGGTCGCGGTTATTTTGAGACAGAAAAGCGACGCTTCACCATTTTAGATGCCCCTGGACACAAGAACTTTGTTCCAAGTATGATCGGAGGAGCATCCCAAGCGGATGTTGGCGTCCTCGTTATTTCTGCCCGGAAGGGAGAATTTGAGACCGGTTTTGAGCGTGGAGGCCAGACTCGGGAGCATGCAATGCTGGCCAAAACGGCTGGGGTCAAGCGCCTCATTGTTGTGGTCAATAAAATGGACGACCCGACTGTGAGCTGGTCGAAGGAGCGGTATGTGTTAACTTTGCCATATTCATTTTGTCAAGGGTTTTGTTCACATTCATGTTGGTAGGTACGACGAATGTATTGGGAAGATTATGCCCTTCCTGAAACAAGTGGGATTCAATCCCAAGACAGGTAGGCAGGCGTTTCGGAGGTCAAAATATAACTACATGCGCGCTGATCCATTCGAATTAGATTTGGACTGCATACCTGTATCTGGGTTTACTGGTGCCAACTTGAAAGATCCTCTGGATCAGAAATTGTGCGATTGGTACAGGTATGCAGACATTGAAAACGCAGCTGTAGAGATACCGCAATTGTTTTAACCGGCATCTATTCTATTTCTTAGCGGACCCTCACTTATAAATCTTCTCGATGAGATGGTAATTCCCGATAGAGGCTTCAACCGACCATTTATGATGCCTATTGCCGACAAATTTAAGGTACATGAGACCGCCAGATTGTTGTGGTCTTGTCCTTACTCTGACGGCGGAACTACTTAGGACATGGGTACAGTCGTGACTGGAAAGATTGAGTCCGGCAAAGTGCGAAAAGGACAGAGTGTGTTCATCATGCCAAACAAGGTGAGCCGATGGAAATTGTATCAAACGACACGATCACACATCTGAACAAATGTCATACAGCAAAAAGCAGAGGTATCTGCCATCATGCAGGAAGATCACGAGCTGACTGTGGCGAAAAGTGGAGACAACGTCAGATTAAGATTGAAGGGCGTCGAAGAAGAGGTAAAGAGTGCTCTTACAGAATATCTTTTGTGGGAAAGGTCGCTAACTACGATATTGATAGGACATTATGCCCGGTTTCGTCCTTTGTACCAACAAAAACCCCGTTCACCATGTCACTGCCTTTGACGCCCAACTGGCTATCATCGAGTACAAAAATATTATTTGTGCTGGGTACACTGCCGTCATGCATGCTCATGCTAGTGTGGAAGAGATAACGCTCTCGGTAAGGTCATATTTTGAGACAAGAAATCCGGACTATCACTCAGTAAATTTCGCTTCAGGCATTGCTTCACTCTGTTGACAAAAAGACTGGGAAGAAAACCAAGCGACCGCCACAGTTTTTGAAGCAGGGGGATGTTGCGATCGTACGTGTTGAGACCACCCAACCTATCTGTTTGGAAACATACGCCGATTATCCTCAGCTCGGGCGGTTCACTCTTCGTGATGAAGGCAAGACTATAGCCATCGGAAAAGTCACAAAGCTCATTGTGGACGAATAAACCCCGACCGGATGGCCACCAATTTATCAAGAATTTTAGTATTAGGGCGAAGCTGCATTCAGGGTGAAGGGGGGTTGACAGTTTTATTTAGCGGTGATGACGTTCTTTCTCATTAGCGATTACATCCATGGATCTGTTGCATGAAATCTTTTGTCTTTTTGACCACCCAGAGCGCTTCAGCCTCTGATGATGTTTGATATTGATTTCACAGCCACTGGAATGGCTCAGCCATCCAAGCGGTCTTGCTCAGCCCTTGACTGGCCATTAGCAACCAAACCTAAGTTTACCGTGATGGTGATTGCAGCGCTTGAATCTATGCGATGACACCACTTCCTGCAGATTACCATCCTTATAAGCAGGTGAATAATCATGTGGAGAGAACTGTTAGTGAGTCAAGGTTATAAATGATATTTACACTGTGTCTATTCCAGTTCGACCAAAGCAGACTATCAGAAGACCTGCAATATGTAGACTTGGAGGAAAAAAAATCCATTGACAGTGAAGGTTTGAGGTTAGGAGGGGTTGACCGGCCATTGCATGGAGCAAATGGTGTTGAAGAGCAAGCCTTCACGTTCCGCGCGGTATTTGTTGGCACGATATTGGGTGCCATAATCGGAGCCTCGAATATGTATCTGGGCTTAACTGTGGGATGGACCTTTGGAGCATCCTTATTCGGATCTATTGTTGGGTATGGTATATTGATAATCTTTCAGTGTTCCTTTCTGCCTGCCTACATATTTGCAAAATTAATGATCTTTCGTACGTAATAGGTTTGCGATATTGAAGCCATTATCGAAAATTTTGTCTCCGAGATTCGGTGGTAAGTATCCTATTGACAAACCTAATGGATAATATCTCAATAGCTACGGTTTTTGGCGTAGGTGGTTACTTTGGACCAAAGGAGAACTGCACGGTACAGAGTAGCGCGACAGCTGCGGGAGGCTTGTCTGTGGGATTTGTGACAGCCATTCCAGCTCTTTATCGATTGGGTTTGATGAGCGACACGGTTGCCAAAGATGTGGTTCCGCTTCTGTTGTTTGCACTAGCAGCTGCATACTACGGGCTATTTTTTGCTATTCCTCTGCGGCGTTACTTTAGTAAGTTGTGTTATTTGATCAGTCGATCGCTAAAGGCTCAAGTGTGTGGAGGCCCTGAATATATTCCAATTGGCAGTTCTGAAGCAGAAGCTGATCTTCCCATCGGCTACGGTATCGGCAGAGACAATCAAATCCCTTCATGACAGCGTAGAGGGAGAGTTGAATAGCGGCAAGAAGGCGAAGATCTTGGTTACATCCTTTATTCTGGCCTTTGCCGTGAAATGCATTACTTGGTGGATACCCGTTCTACTAGAGTGGCATCCTCTTTACTTTATTGGGAAAGCCGTGCGGTCGACTCCATTGATGGCCGCTGACGTTCTGTGGCGATGGAGGCTGGAATTTCGGTTGGCGTTTCTGGGCGCGGGTATGCTAGTGGGAATGAATACTGCGACATCGTTCTTTGCGGGAAGTGTTACAGCATGGGCTATAGTTGGTGCGTCCCACCTCCCTAATGCGTTGTCCGTGCACACCAACTCCTAAACTTAACATTCATTGATGGTGATTCAGGCCCCATTCTTCTTGCAACCGGGACCGTAACGAACGCGTTTGGTTTCCCACACTACACTGAATTCAACAGTACCACATCCATAGAAGAGTTTAACCGTCAGGTGACGGCACAATACTGGCTTCTGTGGCCGGGGGTGGTGTTGATGATTGCATCAAGCTTTGCAGAGCTTGGTGTGCGATGGAAGTCTCTCGCGCGGGGTTTTACAGGATTATTTCAGGAAACCAAAGGCGGGATAAAAGCAGCCGCAAAGATAACCAGGAAAGGATCAACTGCGTCATCCTATCCAATGACCAGAGTGAATAGCGAAGAAATTGCACCTGCAAAAGTTTCGACCGACGAAAAGCGGGAGCAGGTGTTTGGAGAGGGAATGGTGCATGCTGATCCCGCGGATGAGCATTCGGAGGAGGAAGATCCGACGCTGCCACATGAGCGTGTCCCAGCTTTATGGTGGGGAGCAGGGTTACTAGTCTCTACCGTTTTCACCACAACGTACGTGTCAGGGGCACACACAAGGGGCAAGTCAAACCACTGGCTAATTTTCCGTGTCTGTAGGATTTTGACCTGGCAGTTTGGTCTCGCAGTTTATGAGGGCCTGATTGCCATTGTACTCGGCTTCTTACTGGCGTTTGTAGGCTTACAAGCTGCAGGAGAGACAGATATCAACCCGACAGGAGCAATTGGAAAGACGACCCAATTCATATTTGCGGCTTTTCGTCATTCCGATATGCGCCAGGCATTGAGGACCAATTTGATTGCTGGGAATGTTGCGGCCTCGTGTGCATCCCAAACGGTTAGTCGGACTCGCTAATTTTCGAGTATCAGTCATGTTTAAATGTTCTCCCCCTTCACCAGGTCGATATGGTAGAAGATTTAAAGACCGCACATCTCCTCCGCTCATCACCACGAGCCCAATTCCTTGCTCAAGCCATCGCAAGTTTAGCAGCGGTTTTCCTTTCCGTCGGGCTTTTCATCTTATTCGGAACATCGTATCCTTGCATTCTTCGGATGCCTGTTCCTGGGCAAACATGCGAATTTGAAGCGCCTGCCGTTGCATCCTGGACCGCGGTTTCCGTTGCTCTTACGTCAGGGATCGACAAGACGGTCCCTGCATCGGCAGCATGGATGAGTCTGGCGATGTTGATTATCTGCGTCGTGTTCACAATTGTCAAGTATAATCTGGTCAGACCACATTTTAGACAGTTTTTGCCGAGTTTAAGTGGTAGGTTTAAATGGTTTCATTGATGCAATCCAACCACTAGTTATTGATGTTCCCATTTGCCATGAATAGCTTTCGGGATCGCCCTCGTGAACCCGCAACCATACATTGGTCTCGCGATGTTTACAGGAGCTCTGATCACTTTTTTCTGGAAAAGACGATCCCCGACATCGCACGAGCTATATTGCTATGCCGTGGCGTCGGGACTGGTAGCTGGGGAAGGTGTAGGTGGGATAGTGGAAGCTCTGTATGCATTGGCCGGACTGGATCGTAGTCAGAGAGCTGTGCAATGGGGTATACCCGCGACCAATGCAGTGCGCTTTGAGAATGGGTCGTTTGTAATTGCTTAGAGATGTTTCATGTATATTCATTTACTGTGTTAATATTGGACGCGAATTAGAATGGTTGAGAACTCCGCGCACGTCACTTTTAAATCTTTGAATGGTCAAACAATCAAAATGTATTACATGAATTTATATAAACCTTCTGGAGAATTGTAAGAATGTAACATGAATCCGCATAGATTTGGCTATTATGTGCGGGTGACAAGAAAAAAATTATGAGTATTCCGAATAAGGAGGTGGGGGCTCCACGGGAAGCCATTGTTCGTCTATTGCATCAACTCCTCTCGTCCCGTTTGTGGGAGCATCACGGTGAACTGCGGAGCTTGACGCAGTAGGATTCTGATAAGCCGAACCCGTTGGCTGCACGCTCGATTGTTCCGCTGCGAGAGCATATGCATTCTTATCGGGTGGAGGCGTGAACACCAAGTGGGCCGGGGGTGCGGAAGGAGAGGGGGTACTTGGTGACGTACTCTCCCCACTACAACTGCGGATGGACCCATTTGAGGTCGTTCGCACGTGCGACGAGCAGTGCGCGCAAATACCAGGGATAGAGACGTTGGAAGTATCGGATGAAGCGCTCATGATATGATCTAGTGATGGGGAGGAAGGTGCAAGTGATCGTGGAATGGGACGGGGAGGAAGGAGGTGGAGCGCGGGGTTTGAAGCAGAGGGAGCTGTCGGGAGGCGTGGCGGGAGTGGGGATGAGATATTGTGTCGTTGAGTCTTTATGGAGAGTTGTCCTTGCGTATCCGAGGATGTTCGTGGGCGACTTTCTGTAGATATCGATGACGTCTGCGTACTAGGCCGACTTGATAGAGATATGCGATCAGACCCCCCGGAAACGGTGTTTCTTCTCGGTCGTCTGGGAACAGATGTAGACCTGCTCCGATTTGTGCGTATGGTGCTTCTCGTCGATGGTCGTCGAGGTGGCTCCGTCAACGTTTCCTTGAGAGGGATTGTTCCTATTACGATGGGGAAACTAAACTCCAAGCATTTACGTCCACCGCTCAACATCCCGTCTGCTAGAGACTTGACAACATGGTCTACTTTCCGCTTCTCTTCGTCACTAGACACCATCTCGTCCGGCTTTCCATTTGGAAGATGTTCGAGAGATGCAGTATCATCATCGACACCTTTATTCGTACTTCGGGTATCACTTCGTCCTATTCTCAATTGGACCTGTAGCTCATAGGACACCCTTACTACGTCATCGTCCCGCCCCAAACTACTCCAAGGAAAGTCATCCGAGTAATGCAATGCAAATGGCGTGTCAGGATTGAGCGTATCCTTTTTCGTATCCTTTTTCTTGGCCCCTCTCTCTCGTCGTATCGGGTCAATGAAGTAGTCCACCGTAAGGTCGACGTCCACGTCACCGGGTGCTATATCAAGTGGCTCGTATACATGGCGAATTCTCGCGATTTTTGCGGGAGAAAATGTTGAATGAGGGATAAATGGATCGACGGCATAGCCCATGCCTCGCGTAGGATATCTCCATCGAATGAATCTGACAAGCGAGATGTGGACGCCCGTTACGTGCTTCACGTTGCCCATGTGATTAATTTCCAAACGGATGGGGATCGTGTCGCCTGCAAGTGCACATAGAGGTCAGCAATGGCGGTCAATTTAGTTGATATCGTCCTTTCGAGCCCACTTTACCTTTGCAATAGGCCTTTCGAGGGATGCTGACGCGGGCCTCTATTGTCCCCTTGAGAAAAAGTCCCAGTAAACCCACGTCAATCCCCCGCGTAATAGTCTGCGGCAGATTGTATAGAGTGTCATTGGTATCGTTGATGCAAGCAACGTGAAACGGATAGAACGAAGAATAATCTTTCCGAGGCCACGGCCGCACTATTTCCACATGTACAAAATACACAATGGCAATCTTCCAGTTCTAAAAAAAAAGTCGAAAAGATCAGGCAATCATCTAAAGTATACCCAAGAGAGGAACACTTTCAAATTGCACGTCCATACCTGAAACGAGGAAGGCAGCACCAACTCCATACCAGGATCTTTCCGCACGAGCGGAAATTGAAAAGGGAAGATCTGCTTTCCCGATGGCATCGTTGCCACGTCAAAAATGTTCTCCCCCAGCGTGTTTGTGTCGGCGCGCTTCCCCCAGATAATGTCCTCGTAGTACATGAGTAGGCGTGTTCGCTCCGTTGCGTCAAGGGTTCGTACAAGCTCCGCACTGAAAGAGGTGACATGTCAGTACGCTTATTCCTATGACTGTCGGTAGAGAGCGCAGGATGCAGATGGCTGTTTCGAGCGTGAGCAGGAGGCTCTGTGTGCAGTGGCAGTCGTCCTCCCCACCCACGGGCAAAAGTCCCATGTTTTCTCACGTCTGCTACCCCCTCGCACCAACTTTCATATACTCGTTTCCTCTCCAACACTTACAGATCAGGCTTTGCCTTTCCAGTCAACTGAACGGCACCCACACATCGTAGACGCACATATTTGACAGGACCGCCTTTCTTCCAGTCGAGAATCACCCGGCCTGTCAATCCCGTCAGTTGGCTGAACGCTTATGGTGACGAGCATTTTGGAGCACATGCGCACCTTTTACAGTCTCTCCAGGAAAGTGCGGGGTTCGCCCTCGCTCCAGCTGAACAGATAAGCTGGGACCACCCATATTTGGGAAGCACTGAGCTGACAACCAACCAGCTCAAAGATTCTGGTTTTTTTGGGAGAGATTTCCGTGATGGGTTTCAATGGAAAACCTAACAAAAACACGCTCATCGAAGTAAAAGGTCCGCTGAACGCTGTGCCACTTGACGTGGCACAGCATGATCAGGTAATCGTTCAAAATTTGACCAGCGGCGAGTTTGTGTCAACGGAGGTCTTTGTCATTTTACACTTTGGGCTGTTGGTTTTTAGTTTTTGTCGATGTAGGTGGGGTCCGTTTTTTCTTTTGGGCCGATGCCAAAAACCTTGTTGGAAAGCAGTGGAAATGCATTGAATTTCTCCAAAGCTATGGGCCATGAGCATGTCAAGCAGATTGCAAAGCTTTTTGGGAGAGATCTTAAAGTGAAGCGAGGAAAGGATTGGGGAATTTTGGGCCAGGTTTGAGCATGGCACAAGGAGTAAATCTGAGATGAAAGATGGATTTACCCGTAGATCATTTTGCAAAATGTGGACTTTCCAAGAGCTTTGGCTTTTACTTTGCCTCGGCATGCATGTCGTCCGGAGGGTTATAAAAGTTTTCGATGAGGGTCCCCAGTGTCCAAAAGTCAATGTTGCGAAAGCAATTCAACGACGACGACCTGGCCAAAAGAGTTTTTCTTTGTTTTCATGGGCATTTCAATCTGTGTGATGGTGTAATTTACTATAACCCGTTGGGAGGGACGACGGTGGGTAGTACCTGGGACCACAAAGAAGAGCATTTCGCGCCAGTTGGTCTAAACCATTCTTCCATGACTTGAGAACTGAGTACCGCGTAACAAGCAGCATTGGGGGGTCACACTGCGCTCGTCCATCGGGGCGTAAACGGAATTCTGCGAGACATCTTTACACTCCCCAAAGTCATTTTCATTTTCATCTCCATGAATTTTAGAGACATTATAGAATATACTCTGGATTGTTCGATGAAAAACAAGTGTGTTCTTGTATTCAGATCAGATTGCCTGCAATTAAAAAGCAATAAAACAAAACCAGCAGACTCTGACATGATGCCCTTGTATAATGGAGGGAGGCTGATCGTCTATCGCTCCATCGCATACTCGTATATTGAATACAAACTTTGATGACAGTAGATTCGATCATAATGGGCCTGCTCGTGCCAATTGCATCATGGCCCTTGGCCCGCAAAACTAAAAAGTGGCCCGCTAGTGCTTCAGACACGTAGCTGATTGTGCCCTACTCGTGCCAGTTACAAAGAGCTTGAAATCTGGCCCGCAAGGGCTCACCAGAGGCTCTGGCCCGACTGATGTGCCAAGAAATTCGTCAGGGCCAGATTCTCTTTGGTGAAAAGCATAAAAAGGCGACTACCCAACCTCTCCCCCCCGCTCATCCACTCCCACTTTTGCTCATTTAACTCGATTCCTACCATGAGACATTACTACATTTGTCAAACTTCCTCCTCTCTTCAACCTTCACAACTACATCTGTTACCTCCCGTGTCTTCAGACTTGCCAAAGAAAACGATGAGGAAGCTCAAGTCAAAAGCCAGTTCCGCACCCCCTACTCATTCCCTGTCCACGGTCGAGCCCTTCACGTTCACCCCAGAGTCTGGCCCCTTTAATGTCGGGACAGACGCGGTCACCTTCAGCGATCAAGACTACCTACACGACCACTCAACAGCTCCGCGCACTGTTCCCACCGTGGCACCCACATCAGAACCCTCGCCGGTTACTAGCTACACGAGAACGTTAGTGGAGGAGGCAATGGCGCACTATTTGCAAAAGAGAATCAAGAAAAAAAGACAGAAAACAACAGGCGATCGATCCAATCGCTCCAGAAGATGAGCCGCCATCGACCAGTGACGTCCGGACCTCACCACTGCGGCCGGCGTGGGAGTCGGACTATGCGTGCTGCCACTGGTCTTGATCACGAGTCCGGTCATCCTGTCGACCGCAGCAACGTACAAACTACTGTGTCCAACCAGCGATTAGCCGGCTGTTTCACAGGTTCGGGGATCTTGATGATCTTGGATGCCTCGTTGTCTGATCGCCCTCGATCGTCGACTGTTGTTCAATTTAACAGCACTACTCTACCAAGTTATCGGATTCTTTACACCATTACTCAACCAAGTTATCGGACGAGATCCGACGGTCCAACGAAAGTCAAGTCTCTCACCCAGTCCTCGAGCTCAAACACATCAGCACATGTATCCTTGTCCACTTGCTCTACCTGTTGCGGTAAGCAATTCTCTCTATGCTTGATACCCACTTCACAGTTCGTGATCATCTGATAGAATTTTGTTACAGGTGCAGCCGTGTGGATATTGTTCCTAATGGCACAGCGGGGCGTTGGTCCGAGTGCGAGCAATAGACACGGCTTGGCATCATATCGTATTACGCTCCCATAATTTGGGGAACGGAATGCGGAATGATGTCTAGTCGGGTCTACTGTTTGCAATCGCCCAACGGTCCGCATTTCCAACTTCGGTGGGCGCGGGAGGAAAGGGGTGGGCTTGCGAGGAACGGCGGGTGGGCTTTGTAAATGTGTATTTTGTATTATTCATAGTGCGAGCAATAGACACGGCTTGGCATCATATCGTATTACGCTCCCATAATTTGGGGAACGGAATGCGGAATGATGTCTAGTCGAGTCTACTGTTTGTACTGATGTATGATTTTTTACAAGAAACATCTGATTTGAACAACGCGTGTGTGTGTGTTTGGAGATGACCTCTTAAAGATACCTCATTCTTTTTACTATTGATTTTGGTTTATGTGTGGGATTTGGGCTTTGATGTCTGTGAATCGTAGAGACCATTGTTAATATATGCTAATATGCCACATCATTATCCTTTTTGACTATAGAACGTTTCTGGTCTCATCTGGAGAATCGAATCTTTCAAGTCCGTTGTTGATGACCAAAAGCTGAACAACGCGCGTGTGGCACAGCAGCTCTGCTCTCCGCAACGCAGCTGTCAAATCCACCAACCTTTTGCTGCCAATCTTTCACCGCTGCAACGTGCGCCTGGACTGAAGCCTTTCTAATCCGCCTGCATGTGCGCAATTTCTCTGAACGGCCGACCATCTGCTTCCTTCGCATGCTCTTGATACAAAACCTCCAGTGTTTTACTCTGCCAAACGTCCATGATCTCACCTGTCGGACTCACAAAATCTACCGCGAACCCAGCAATTGCCGCCTGTAATTGGCATTTGTACAATATGACCTTGGTTGCCCGGAACCTACTACTCTGTTCTTTGGCGTCCTGATCATTTTGATAGCGGCACGGTTCAGATTTCCCATAAAATTGAACCAAACCCATCATATTTTCATGCCCTTCCATCTCTAGCTCCTGCATTCTCAATTGCTGCCTCCAATACTGGAGAGGCAACCGTTCGCTCACCAGCTGAATATTCTGGGCGCTGTGGAACCCAGTATCTCGCTGCTCAAGGTCGTGTGTTGAAACAAGTTGAGATCGCAGGTCCGGCCCACATATTCTTCACAACTGCCTAGGTCTCCTCGCACTTTGACCCTAGCGCTTTTAACTACGATGAGCACAACACTTGGTGCAACTCAAGCCGCAACTGCCAGTATGGCAAGCACGAGGTCGCCAACTGCACCAACTGCACCAGCCAGTGCTCCAACGAGCTCCCAGGACAATGGCGATTCAAAAACAACCATCATAGTAGCAGGGGTGACGGCAGGTAGAACACAGCGTTCACAGTATTGCGGATTACTACCATACTAACAGCATAAATTAGTGGCGGCATTACTGATTACCATTATCATTGTGGGTGCTTGGATCTACATCAAACGAGAAAGAGCCAAACGGGCCGCCTGGTGGGCGCATCGCGATATGCTCACGTACAGCAGCACGCCCATGAGCGCACTTTACGGGAAGGCGCAGAGTCATCATCCCTTCCCACCTCCTCCAATAGATTGTTTGACTCCTCTGCCACATGGAGCCCAGAACATAGCACATAGACAGTCTTGTGCCTCTACGGTGAGGAATGTCGCCACTGGAAGAGCGAGTCTTGGCAGGTGTTCTGTAAAGAGTTTAGCGCGACAAGCACGACAAGGTGATGAAGCTGCTCGAGTTGAATTAGCGAATCGCTTTCAAGCTGTTTCATCGCTCATGGGGATGGCAAGTTTTGCAGAGAGGGATCCAGGTATTACTTCAATCTGTTTATTAGTGTGGAACTACTAGTTTCTGAAGGTATTGTAACACCAGACATTACCAACCCTGCTGACCCTGACACGGTAATGTCCTTGCTGGAATCTGCAGCTACCGTTCTTGACCCCAACCTAGAAGACACACCATCCAGTTTTTCTCGCACAACACCCGCACCGATCCTCAGAAGGCCAGGTAGTCAAGTTTCGAAAAAGTCCTCTTCATCGAGACCACACGCAGCTTCACCTTTTATCCGTTCCCCAAGCGTAAGCAATTATAAGGGTTCTGCCATTTCTCATGAAGATGTCCGTAGGGTTGCAGAAGCGTTTCTGAGAGATATGCAAGAGTCTACTGCAAGAGTGCAGGCGTGGGATGACGGAGGATCGGTGAGGACTGGGAACAGTACAGCCGATGTCGTGGGCTCTGGCTATGACTGGGGCGATGGTGGAACCACGGTGGAAGGAGACCAACCAGTTGGCCGTCTTTATGAACAGTAGGCTCTAAGAGACATTAATTACATAGTAACTTTAGGTAGAAGTTTACATACTTTTGATTACTTTCATGCCAACATTGGCGCAAATATGCGCATAGGGAAAACCTGTCCACATGACACATATAAACAGAACAGTGTCCATAGGAATGTGTACATATATAATGGCGGGAAGAAAAAGGTCGTGGAATGGGGTAAACCCTGCGATCTGATATATGCATCGTGAAAATTGGCATCTCATCATTGCCCGTAACGCCTTCCAACGTGCGGGGAGTTCATCACAGCAGAAAGCTTTCCGTAAGAAGTGTCCCACAGGTCAGCAACGCAAAGAAGTGGACAAAGTTACCTTCCGTGCACATTGGTAATTGCATGAAAATCCACCCAGATCCTGTCCTCATCTGGCCAACCTGCGTCAGCGTCATCATTAAACCAACGGTTGAGCATTGCCAGGGCTCATTATTGTTACCGACATTCCGGTTAGATGGTGGAAACTTAACATTTATTACATATATGAGATTTACAGACATTCATTGTACAAATTCTCCCAAAACCCTGGGGGCACTAAATCTGGGAACTTTGTCGTGCAGCGCTAATGCAAGTCCTGAGCGAGACGGTGTTCTGCCATCCGCAACCACGAGCTGTAGCGTTGTAGCCGCAGGTACCAGAGTTGTAGCAAGCAAACTCGGGCTTCCACACGCAAGGGCTGAGGACAGCATCGCGAGAGTTGACCACGCAGAGTTCACCATTACAGCCTGCCCGCCGACAAATGGGGGGAAGGACTGGACCCGGGACACCGGGACTAGGGACAGAGACGGTTGTAGTAGCTACTTCGGTTGTAACGGCCAGCGTGATGGGGCCGAGGGTTGCAGGAACTATTGCCGTAGCGGTTTCTGTTACAGCCACGGTGGTGGTGGTTGCAGCGACTGTAGTAGTTGCAAGTGTTTCCAATGTTTCGGTTGCGGTTGCGGTGGCCGTTTCGGTTTCGATAACCAGCGTAGCGATTTCACTGAGTTGCGCGGGAATTGTTGCAAAGGCGGGCGTAGGGCGAACGCTAAAGTCACCTTGAGGGATGCCCCCTTGAGGAGCAGGAAGAGCTTTCACTGCTGCGATAGCTGCTGCTAGCAATAGAGAGACGCTGGTCAATTGCATGATGGTATTTGTTGATAGTCTGCAAAGACAGAAGGTAAATGGGAGGGTAGGTTATTGATGTCGACCAGAGCAGAGAATGAGGGAGGTCGAGAAAAACTGGGTTTTTATAGACGAAGCGTAACCGTTCATGGAAACCGAGACGCGTGCAAACCCGGCGGGCCAAAGAACTTTGGAATAGTGTTTGAAAGATAGATATCAAGCCCAGGCTGTGTCAAGAAACATCCCTCGAGCATGTGGCCCGAAATGGGCAAACAGCATGAGATACCCTCAACCAGACACGCACTTCCTTTAATATAACCAGAGAGAGCGGCGATGATGATAATACGCTTCTAAAGGAACCTGGCAGTAGTAACAAAGAGGGGTTTTTGGACATCCGGCACGAAAGACTTTCTTTAGCGGTGAACAAGTCCGTAGCGGACTGCGTTCGTCGTTCTGGAAACTCCGATCCTTGACAAACAACTATTACGTAATCGAGCCCTCACCACCCGACTCGCACGCAAACTATCGTGACAAAACGCGCTGCACCAAACTGGACTACAGAACACAAAAACCATTCCTGAGCAGGAGTGCAAAACCTACTCTGCCATGGCCGAACCGTCTGCACAATGTGGGTTTACGTTCTCTATCGACGATTTAATGAACAGGCGTATATTAAAGTTCTGGGCTGCCCTAAAAAGCAAGCAAGAAAGATGCCAAACGCCGCGTAAATAAAGATATGATATCCGCGCCGAACAACTTTGAGTGCGTATCCTTCACTCTCTTTGGTTTATTATGTCTGTTAGTTCCGGCTATGAACGTCCAGAGGAGCGTTGAGCCCTATGGGTAACCTCCTGACGTCACCAGACAAAGGAGAGCCTCAATGGTCGTTTGTTTCTTACGCTTGGCTCATTCCTCTCCATTATTCTTACAAGTCAGTCATCGCTTACATGCTGCAAATCCTGATCAAGCGGAAACCGTTTTACAGAGATTAAATACATTGGAACGGAACACCTCACCGAAAGTTGATGACCAGTCAAAGTACCAAAACTACGTGACATCCAGCAGAGGCACCTTGGCTCCAGGCGGTGGAGGAACTTCAGGGCAACCAGCAGAAGGCGTACGGTCCTTCAAGGCACTCTTACAGCCATGGCAAAGGAAAGGACCCGTACAGGGTGAGGCCAGGAACTCTGTTTCAGCACCACCAACAGCAGGTGACAGGGCACCGGAAGCTCCCGTTGTACAAAGCAACAGTGTTCAGTCCTTTACATCCATTACCGAAAATTCTTCTCGGCCGTCAACGGCTGGCGGAAGCAAGACCAGCGTGTCTCGTGCCACTGTAGAGCGCTCGGTCGCTGCAAAGATCTATTTTGAGCAGTATTTTGATCGCCTCTACAAATCTGGCCCTACCGCAAGAGCGAAAAGGCGTCTTCAGCTTGAATCAGAGTTATCGAACATGACGATGACCGAGTCTGAGAAACGCGTTGTTCGCCAAGAATGGCTCCATCGTGAATCGGAGCGCATGCGTCGTATGCGGGAAAAGCTTTCCATAGCTGATTTTGAGTCCATAAAGACAATTGGGCATGGAGCTTTTGGGGTTGTCCGGCTTGTTCGACAGAAGAGCACTGGTGATATATTTGCCATGAAAATACTCAAGAAATCGGAAGCGATAAAGCGGAATCAAGAAAGTCATGTTCGTGCTGAACGGGACCTTTTATCAGAGGCTGCTGAGTGTGCCAATTGGGTCGTGAGGCTGGTATATACATTCCAGGATAACGAATTTTTGTACTTTGTGATGGACTTTATGCCCGGCGGGGATCTTTTGAGCTTGTTGATAAAGCTGGATATTTTTGAGGAGGACTTTGCCAAACATTACGCTGCAGAAATGATTTTGGCTATCGAGGAAGTGCATAAACTCGGGTATGGTTGATAGAATTCTAAAAGTCTGGATCTGGTCACTCATGTAACTTACCAATTTAGAGTCATCCATCGGGACATCAAACCCGACAATTTTCTCTTTGATGCAGACGGCCATATCAGAGTCACAGATTTTGGGCTAGCTACAGACTTTCACTGGGCCCACGACTCAGCATACTATGAAGAGCAGCGAAGAATCACGATGCAGCGTGCCTACGGGGACGGTGAACCCAGCGCCAGCACATCTCCATCCTCCTTGACCGGGTTGTCTTCGTTGCCGACTGAGACCAGTTTACTTTGTGAATCCGAAGCTGATATCTTCGCTCCACCGCCGCATACCAAGATTTTGCGCTGGAGGGATGCAAATCGAAAGCAACAAGCATTCTCGGTGGTTGGAACGAACAACTACATGGCTCCAGAAATTCTCCTTGGGACTGGGTACGACAAAGCATGCGACTGGTGGTCTCTGGGCGTGATCATTTTCGAAATGCTCTACGGCTTCCCGCCATTTTGCAGTAAAACCCGGCAGCAGACCAAACTCAAAATTGTCAACTGGCGGCAAACCTTGCGGTTTCCTGCTGAGCCAAAAGTCTCCAGAGAAGCACAAGATTTGATCATGAAGCTGATTTGTGACAAGGACAGTAGATTAGGTAGCGGACCAATGTCCGCTACACGAAGGTCATCTAACACAACTCCCCGTGCGTCCGCTGCATCCGTGACCTCCCCGCTCTCGCAAATGTCCGGTGAAGGAGATGCGGCGGCAATAAAAAGACACTCTTGGTTCCGTGATATTGAGTGGGACGAATTGGGGAGCCGTCCGGCGCCATTCCGTCCAGATCTAAAGAGCGAAGTGGACACATCCTATTTTGATGAAGTGAACGAAGAAGATGTGATCAAAGAAGCTTGGGGAGGGAAGAGCAAGGGAGCTGCGGATGAGACTGAGGATATGTTGGATATGAGAAAAAGATTAGCCTTTGCAGGCTTTACATATAAAGCACCTCGAAAGGATAGAGGGGAAGGAAGAAGCCCGGTGGGGGCTGCATTTGGTAGTCCAGGACACCAGAGCAAGATGGGATCGCCTACAACTGGTGGATTTGATATGGAAGGATGACATTGTATCTCCAATTTATAAAACTGTGTTTAAGGTCGGAACGAATGGAAAACTATTGCACATTTATGTTGCTCTACATGGGGCTTGCTTGGTCGTGTTCAGCATGCTGCTTATCATCTGTCCAAAGTGTTATTTTGCTCTCTTTTTGTTTGCAGGGTCGCTTTGCTGGTCAGCGCATATTTGGAACCAAAGTTGCTAATAACTTAGAACAGCGCGAAAACTGGTGATAAAATAAATTGTAACTGAAAGACGGGCGAGACCCACCATTTCAACAAAGTTGAGCTGGAGAATGTAACTTGTGCCAGAATGAGCGCAAAGGTCTTGCTATTTTGCTCACAATGCCAAGTGTTTTGACAGCGCAATCATCTGCCGATAAATGCCACACTGCATATACTATCATCATAACGAGCCACACTTGCTTTATTAACTCCTGCTAAAGTAAGAGATTTCCTGCCGTAACAGCGTGCCCAACCTCAGAAAGTATTTGAACCAGGAGCGGGGAATAATAAATGAAGGAATTGGCTTCCTGCAGGCGAAACCCTACAATACCATCTGGCGATGTGATTGACAGGTTAAACATCATTCGAATGACGGCTGGATTGCAACATATTTCACGTGGGAGGCCATCAAAACCTGTTCGCCCAAACGCAGGTTGCCAGCGATCGCAAAAATGGGCATTACGGAAAAGATTGGTAAGTGCCGGGAAAGAAACCCCCTTCGTTAGCTCCAGCTGCTCCTCACAAAACTGAAATCAAAGTCTTTTTTTTCCAGCGGATATTGAGCGCGAAGTGAGGGACATTGACACATGTTTTGCAGCTGAACTCCAGCTAAACCGCAACCAAATCTCCACTCACAGATTGCGCGAACGCAAAAGAACAAGGCGACTGAGTACCATCTCGGTCTGCTCAAGGCTAAGCTCGCCCGGTATCGGGTGATGCTCCTTGAGCCGACTGGAAAGAGTGGACCGAAGGGTGCAGGTTTCGATGTAGTCCGAAGTGGGGATGCGAGAGTGGCAATGATTGGGTACGATCCTTTGCGAGATGTTAGGGGCTTTTCTCTCTCAGGATGAATGTTCCTGATGTTGTGATACAGATTTCCATCCGTGGGAAAATCTACCCTATTATCTAAAACGACCGAGACAAAATCCGAGGCAGCATCATACGAGTTCACAACATTGACTTGCATGTATGTTAGATGTCAGTGGACTGAGGGGCAGGATAACATGAAAGCTAATGGTGGACTATGAACCGCAGTCCAGGGAAGATTCATTACAACGGCGCACAGATCCAGTTATTGGATCTTCCTGGTATTATTGAAGGCGCTGCACAGGGGAAGGGTCGTGGAAGACAAGGTACGGCCGAGAAGAAGATTACTCCATGATCCGGAAAATGTTATTCACGTTCCCATTGTGACTCAGTCATTGCTGTTGCCAAAACCGCCGACCTGATTTTGATGATGCTCGACGCGACCAAAGGAAACCGCCAAAGAGAGCTTCTCGAGGCCGAGCTTGAAGCTGTCGGTATCAGAATCAACACGCACAGACCAAATATTTATTTCAAAGTCAAGAAGGGCGGTGGTATCTCCTTTAACGGTACTTGCAAGCTAACACATTTGAATGAGAGGATGGTATACCAGGTATGAGGAATGTGTCGATTGGAAAGTGCGAATACAGGCTGATTGTTGACTTTTTTATACTCTGGCTAGATTCTACATGATTACAAGGTATTGTTCCTCGCCTGCCTCTCAGTGATCAGTGAACATATGGCTCAACTAGTCCACGCTCTCGTGAAAAGATTCATAACGCTGAAGTACTAATTCGTGAAGATGCCACCGTTGATCAATTCATCGATGTCGTCCTTGGCAACCGCAAATACATCTCCTGTCTCTATTGTTACAACAAAATCGACGAGGTGAGCGGATCGCCGTCCCCTTGCCTACTTGTCCTCTCGGATATCTCACAGGTATTTCTAGGTATCAATTGAAGAAGTCGACTCTCTAGCCCGCGAACCCAACACTGTCGTTGTTTCCTGCGAATCCGATCTAAACCTCGACTATCTTGTCGACCAAATGTGGCATCATTTGGACCTTACCCGAGTGTACACAAAGAAGCGAGGGGAGTTTCCTGATTTTGATGGCGGATTGATTTTAAAGAGAGGAACTACAGTTGAGGGCGTTTGCCGAAATATTCACAAGAGTTTGGTAGACGAGTTCAACGTGAGTATGTGGTGTCATTATCAGATAAGGTTCCTATGCTGACGACGTGACTTTGAGTATGCGTTGGTTTGGGGAACCTCCACAAAACACAACCCACAGCGAGTAGGGTTAAACCACGTAGTAGAGGATGAGGACGTGATACAGGCAAGAATTGAGTCGGTTGTCCTTTTCTGCTGTAGGGTGAGCTGACAAGGTATACAAACGCAGGTTGTTAAAAAGAAGTGATGACGTGAACATTGTGACGTGGATACGGGTGTCTGTTTCATTGGCTATGCTTAAGAGATTTTCTACGAGGCATTCATAACCCACATTGGGTGCATCAAAACAATAAAGACAAGAGATTACAGTTTAAAAAAATGTATACAAAAGCGGCTCCTTCTAACGAGCCGGCACATGGTTGAAAAAATGAAAAAAAATGCTCTACCCCAGTGGATCAAGCTATCAAACTATCTACTATCCCCTAACCTTAAATCCCAGCCCAATTTAAGAGAACAACCGCTTCTCATACGAGTGCAATCCATGTACACCGCCCTCCAACTGCGCACTTGCAGTACGCTTCTCAAATCGCACCTCACCATTGACAACTGCGTCCCTCAAATCCACCAAAGTTCTCGTGCCAATGTCTTGCAGCGAGTGCTGAACCCCGGTGGCGAGGTAGCCCAAAAACTTTTTCACAGATCCCTTGTCTACGACTGCACCCGCAACACCCTGAGCCACCTTGATTTTGTCCGCCTCTGAGAAATAACGTTTTCCGGCCGCATCACCCTTCTCCATGGCATCAATTGAACCCATTCCACGGTACTTTTTCAGACGTTGGCCTTCGTGGTAGTAGTATTCACCAGGTGATTCAGATGTGCCTGCAAGGAGAGAGCCCATCATGACAGCCGAGGCGCCGAGGGCAAGGGCTTTAACAATATGACCAACATTGCCGATACCTCCGTCGGCGATGACGGGAACGCCGAATTGGCGAGCGAATTGCGCTACCCGGAACACTGCTGTTCCTTGAGGACGACCGCAAGCCATGACTGTCAAAAACACAAGTCAGAGTGAGCACATTGACAACCGGATATGTGGCATGCCATGGCCAAACTGTTAACACATACCTTCTTGAGTAATGCAAATACTTCCACTACCCATTCCAATCCGCAAAGCATCGGCACCAGCCTCGATCAACCGCCTCGCTTGTTCCTGTGTTACGACGTTTCCGGCAATAACATCAATTTGAGGGTGGGTCTGCTTGATGTACTTTATCATTTCGATTTGGAAGCTAGAGTTTCCTTGGGAAGAGTCCAACACCACAATGTCCAAACCGGCATCCACAAGAGCTTGCAATCTGACACGGTCTTCGTCGTGAGTGCTGATAGCCGCAGCAACGAGAAGTTGCTTGCTAGATGGCATCTTGGACGCCCAGGGATAGTCTCTTGCTTTAACCAAGTCGGAGCGGGCCAACAGCGCCGTGAGACGACCTTGACCGTCTACGATGGGGAGCTTGCCCTTTTTCGAGGCTTTGAGAATTGTGTTGGCTTCAAAGAGGGAGACACCTTGTGGTGCTGTCACGAGGTCGGTGGTCATGACATCTTTGAGAGGACGTTGACGTTCTTGCAAAGTTTGGAGGAAATCAATGTCGCGGGACGTGACGATTCCAAGGAGTTTAGAGTGGAGCTTGCCATTCTCGGTGACGGGGATGCCGCAGAATCCATACTGCTGCTTGATGTTGAAAACGTCCTGGACAGTGTGTTCGGGGCCAAGACACTTTGGATCCGTGATGAAACCATTCTCAAATTTCTTGACCTTTCGGACCATGTCGGCTTGGTCCTCCACGGGGCAGTTGTGGTGAATGACACCCAACCCTCCGTTCAAGGCCATGTGAATGGCCATCTGGGTTTCGGTGACAGTGTCCATAGGACTGGAGAGGAATGGAGTTTTGAGGGTGAATCTCTTTGTGATTCTGCTTTCGAGTGAGCAAATGCTGGCAGGAAAGTCCACATAGCCGGGGAGAATGAGAAAATCATTGTACGTAAGACCACCCGACAATTGGGGGTTCATGAGCTCTTCGGCCGTAAGACCATCCTTGACAGAAGAGGACAAGAGTCCTGCCAATCGCTTGGCGCGTTGTTCTGTCGATTCGTTTGCATGGGCAGCTGGAGCCTCTGAAAAGTCTGGGAAAGGCCGCTTGGCAGGAATGGTGGTGGAAGGACCGTTGGTGGTAGGAGTGGTTTCGGCGGCCATTGTCGTTGCGATGCCTCTGTTACTGATCGCAATGAAATGAGCGGAGTTGCATTCAGTGGAGGAAAAACAAATTCAACACAACCATCGTGGCACAGTACCATCGACCAATCATTTTATGCGTGGCGCAGCGACAAGCTGTGCCTCTGTTGCTATAGCAAATCAGGTGAAGCTTTAACGGGACAGTCATAATGGGCTGACGTAAGCACTGGCTGCACGTGATATACTCTAGCCAATCAGTATCTTTCCTCGCGTTTCCCCCCAGTCTCACCAACTGATCCTTCAAGACGCGACGACGCTTCTCATACTTACGCTAAGGTGAGAGCGGGAGGACAGTGCAAGGCTTCCTTCACAGGGGGACATTCGCTGCGATCCGTACACCGGCTAGATCCAATAGCAGTAATGTCATGACTGACAAGTGCGCATATGGGGCGCTACTGCGGGAGTCTAGCAGCGAGCGGAATCTTACGGTTTGCCCTGACCTGCCAAGAGTCGCCCACCGCGATTGGGGGCTAGGTCAATAGGTGGTGCCGGGTATCTGACGGGGTTCTTCCCTTGGGGGGAACTTGCTGGGGCCTTGTAACACCGGAGTCTAGTCAACAGTTGTCGAATGTATGAGTTGATGAGTTTCGCTGTAGTGTGCTGTGTTTGGGTTGTCCCAATAGTTGTCGTTCGGTATCTATCGGGGTCTTCACTCTGTGGGGTGGGGACTTGCTGGGGCGCGACTGCCACGGGAGGCAACACAAATGTGGTCGCAGGCGGTTCCATTTGGAATACGTTTTCGTGTTTTACTGACCCTCACTACTTTAGATTTTTTTCATAGATTCAACCACGACGCCGAGAACGCGGGGGAGTTGCAAGTACAGGGTCGTTAGTTTAGAGAATATGTTGTGTGCTGTGAACAATAAATGTATTTATGAACAAGGAATATCTTCCGTCCTCGCAATGTTTGTTTTGCTCTTCTCCCCCACTTGCGTGACGGTCGCTGTATGCCATATCGCCCCCCTCCCAGTAACTAGGTCCCAAATGCGAGATTGTCTCGCTGCGATCTGACAATAGCTGAGGGTCAATTACCAGTAACGACATGAATCTCGGGATAAGAGGCAATCGCTTCTCATCTTGTTTTGCATGCAAACGACTGCCTTTGACTTGCGCTAGGGCGGTTGGTGGGAATGCATTTTGTGTACAAGTTTGGCAATCAGCATTTTCGACCCTCATCCATTCTACTCTTGTTTGGGTGCTTGTTATACGCAAATACGTGCATGTATGTGGATGCTCCGTCCTGCAGTTCGCCCCTCCACGCGTCAATGTGAGTTGAACGAAGCCATTTCCGAAACGCAGGTTCCAGTGCTGATTCCAGTGCTGATTCCAATGGAAACGGCTCATTCGAGTGCTACCGGTGGGCGGCCAGTTTCGGAGATAACAGATTGCTTAGTATAATTTCGTAAGCATGATATCTTATCTCTTTTGTCGTGTGAGTTTTGCACGACGGGGAGGCTTTTTGGCATTTAGATTATCTTTAGATCTTTTAGAGTTCCCTTGTGTGTGTGTGTGTGTGGGGGGGATATTTCAAAAGGAAACGGATCTCGCTCTCGTTTTTCTTTTTACCTTTTGGTTTTCGGCAAAAGGTCCCGATACCCCCAAACAGCACGAAAACGATGACTTTCAACGCATTGTCACCGAGACAAGCACCAGCGACAGCCGACGGGGCGGCCAACGTCTTTGTCATGCTGTGCTCAGCCTTGGTTCTTATCATGGTGAGTGATGACGTGGTGTTTATCTGCCAGTGCTTACACACACACAAGCACGTTTCACTCATGTTATATCTCAAAGATTCCTGGCCTGGGTTACTTTTACTCTGGCTTGAGTCATCACAAGAATGCCCTCGTCTTTTTGCACCTTTGCATGTTGTCGTTGGCGATCGTCTCGATCCAATGGTTCCTTTGGTGAGTACTTTTTGCCCACGTACCCAAACACTGCGAGACTCACGCATCTTGCAACCTAACCAGGGGCTTCTCCATCACCTTCTCACCTTCCGGCGGACCATTCATTGGCAATGGTCACTACGCCGGTTTGAAGAATGGCGGCGAAGAACTTTACCCCGGCACAGTCTTGTCGACGGATGTGTTTGCCATGTTCCAAGCCATGTTTGCCGCACTTACGGCTGCATTGCCCTTTGGTTCGGCAGCCGATCGTACAAGAATATTGCCAAGTATGCTCTTCATTCTCATATGGACAACTGTTGTCTATGGTGCGTGTAAACGTCCTTGTACGACCTTTCCAATTGCTGAGGGAAACCTTTATAGATTTTGTGGCATACTGGGTCTGGGCACCAAACGGATGGCTTCGAGCCCGGGGATACCTAGATTTTGCGGGAGGATGTCCAGTTGAAGTCGTATCCGGGTTTGCTGGTCTTGCCTTTGCTATTTATATGGGACCACGACGGACGAGGATCGTCGATGAAAAGCCTCACAATGTTGGGTAGGTTCTGTCGATTTATTCAAGTTTTAACATTTTGGGCTCATTGGTTCATCTATTGCGTAGATATGTTATCCTCGGCACCGCATTGTTGTGGTTTGGTTGGCTTGGATTCAACGGGGGAAGTGCACTTACAGCCACCAGACGTGCAGGAATGGCCATCCTGGTCACCAACCTTGCAGCTTCCGCAGCAGGTCTGGTCTGGATGTTTTGGGATTACCTATACAATGGTCATAAATATTCCGCGGTCGGTTTCTGTGTCGGAGCCGTAGCTGGTCTTGTGGCGATCACACCAGCAGCTGGGTTTGTTGAGCCATGGGCTGGCGTGGTCATCGGAGCGATTGCCGGAACTGTATGTCGGTTTGTCGCCGATATTACCAAAGGGAAAATTGATGACACGTTGGATGTGTTTGCGGTTCACGGCGTTGGCGGCGTGGTATGTACCTGGAAAACGCACAACCCAGACCATTGGGCTGTCTGACTCATCCATATCTGGTCCTCAGATTGGCAATCTCCTTACAGCCATTTTTGCCGAACGGTCCATTATTGAGCTGGACACTCAGGGGGTGGAAGGTGGATGGATGAATGGCAATTTTAAGCAAC
This sequence comes from Spizellomyces sp. 'palustris', assembly GCA_006535965.1. Classification (NCBI taxonomy): domain Eukaryota; kingdom Fungi; phylum Chytridiomycota; class Chytridiomycetes; order Spizellomycetales; family Spizellomycetaceae; genus Spizellomyces; species Spizellomyces sp. 'palustris'. The sequence goes on along the minus strand of QEAR01000002.1, from coordinate 400,150 downwards.
TTTGGATTCACCTATACGCGACTCTCGCCGTGTATGTTGTTGCATTCCTTGACCAACCCGACACTCACCTGTGCTAACACAATGTGTGGATGCAGTGCCGCGTGGTCATTCTGTCTCACATACATCGTTTTCTTCCTCTTGGACAAGACGCCCGGCCTTCACTTGCGTGTAAAGGAGCGTCACGAGAGTTTGGGACTGGATTTGGCCCAAATCGGAGAGTATGCATGTAGGTATCCATACATTTTGTGACCAGGAAAGGACAACAGCTGACAGAATGATGATACAGACAACTACCATCGGCCGGAAAGTGTTCCTCCCGTTGCCGGTTTCGGGCACGGATCACAAGAATCGCAAGACCATGTTGACAAAAGGACACAGGGCAACGGCAATGGTGTTCCGCAGCAACTACCATTAGCGCAAATGTCTGAAATTCGGGTGGTACTTCCCGATAGTTCGACAACGGCATTGAATGCCGCAAATGCGTCAGATCTCGCCATTGAAATTGTTCCAGCCAATGGAATTCACGGACGTCCCATTTCTCCTCGTCGAACGGAATCGATTGCGTAGATAGAAAGTATTAAAGCGAGCAAAAAGGCGTGTGTGTATTGACGATTTTTTACGGGAAAATTGTTTGGTTCCCACTATTGTACATAGCGGATCGGACATAATTCCTCGCATATGATTCTTATTATATTATTTAGGCTAGGAGGGAGGAAAATACAATTGACATTTTAAGCATCTGCGTCGCTCATCGTTTGTCAATCTCTTTGATGTATCTTGACTTTCCCCCACATGGTTCCATTGCTAATGGGTTCCCATTGGAATGCATTAACATGGTGTCACGAGCCCATAATTACAAAATTGCACATGTCGACGGTTGCACAAAAAAATTTCCTTAAATGATCGCCCATGTGACGATACCCAGACACGTGGTAATCCATCTGTAGATTTTAAAGCAAGCCCGACGACGACGACGACGACGACGACGACGACGACGACGAACGGGTCATTTGGCTATCGCCATTTTTAGAGCTTGTATTTTGAATAGACCATCATGCTGGACCACGCCTTGGGTCGTCCCTCTGCGGGACTGAAGCGGATACAAGTATTTGTGTTCGCCTTTATTGCGTGAGTAGCGAGCGAAACGCTCGAGTCGGACTTTTTAGACAATGGGCTGACATTTGTTGGAAATGTTAGGTATCGCATCATAAAGTCGCCAAAGGCAAGACCCAACATGATGGCTTTGAGATTCCTGGATGAAAAGTTTGGTAGGTTGGGATTGTCGCCCAACTTGTTAAGCTTGCAAAAAAATACTGACATTTGATTGTGGCCTGACCAGCCTCCCTTCCTCCGTGGAAAATCGTTTTTGGGACCTTGTCTATTGCCTGGATATTGAAAAACTTTTTCTTGGCTTTGGGTCTGAATGGTATGTGTGGCTATATCGAAAGGTTGCCCAAAGTTGGTTGCTAGTCACTAACGGTTGTTTGCTTTGGACAGCACCTGAACCTCTTGCGAGAATGGTGCGCTTCCCTGTGCCCTACTCTGTGAAATTCTCTTGAGTTAATAGTCTTGCTCTTTTCTCTAGTATACCCGTAACTTTTATAGAGCTTCATATGTCTTGACGAGTCTTGACGCCGGTTTCCTGACCGCGATGAATGTGCGCCCCAAGTTTTTGAGGGACATTCTGTCGGTCTTATTTGCCGCATTTTATTTGGTGTTTCCTGACACTGCCGACGAAAAGGTATGGAATAGATTGTATGTCTGTAATATGACGCGACCCTTACGGGTTTGTCTTTGCAGGTGCGCAAATTTAGGGCTCATCCCACGATTGAGATGATGCGTGTTTCCTGGGAAAAGAGTCTGAACCCGTACCTTCGCCTCGCGACGGCTGCAGACCGTCCCTATGTGGCGATCCGAAAGGATATCGTCATTGATCGTCCAAACCCGCCGTCAGTCAGCTCATTCCCAGATCGGGAATTGGGCCCCGTAAATGCTCGCCTGTACTTTACTGGGACTCAGGATGAGCTGCGACGGTCCCGAGAACTCATCTTACTCCTTCCTGGTGGAGGTTTTGTGGCCATGCCACCAAAGTGTCACGAGGACTATGTGTCGCAATGGGCAGTCATGTCCAAAGTTCCTATCGTTGCCATAGAGTATGGCAAGGCTCCCGAGTTTCCCTACCCTTTTGCATTGGAAGAATGCTTTGATGCTTACAGGAGCATCGTAGAGTCCAACGGTGGAGCTATTGGATTCGAAGGATGGTATGAATCGGATGCACAGGGACACCAAGTGAAGAAGGCGCCCATCAAGATTGTGATGGTTGGAGATTCTGCGTGAGTGTCTGGTAGTCCTAGTCGATTCTATGCCCTGTGACCCTTTCGCTAATAATATCTCATATGGGGACTCAGTGGTGGGAATTTGGTTGTAGGGGTGGTTATGCGTTGCTTGGAAACCTATGAAAAGCACATCCCCCCACCAAATGGTCTTGTGCTTATTTATCCATGTCTTTCATTTGATATGTCTTGCTGGTACGTGGGGAGTTGTGCTGTTTCTTTCGACTCTTGCGTACATGTTCCCTTATTGTGTCCTTGGCGGTCAGGATGCCATCTGAGCAACTCAAACTCATGCGCGCCGAATCCCACAAGAATCTGTCTCTCAAATCTCTTTCAGAATCAAAGCACAACATCAAAAAGAACTCTCCCCTCACGCCGCAGGAAGCTCCGCGGAAGATTGATGTTCTGAAGGACGAGGTGGACAGGAGTAAATCTTGGTACCACATCTTTAAGCCACGGCCTTCGCACCCCCCGGGTCCCTCAATTCCCAGTTCCTTATCCATGACGTCTCGAATGTCCTACTTTACCGATCGGATCATCACGCCCGAGAGTATGTTTTCACATGTGATTCTTGTGTGCCGCCTGGGTCTAATTTGTTCTTGATTACAGTGATGCGTGCCATGGCGCTTCTCTATCTAGGAACATCGCCCATTCCAATTGATCTTGCCTCGGACTACTATCTGAGTCCCGTCATGGCACCGGATGACCTGTTGGCTCGTTTCCCCAAAACGTACCTCCTTTGCGGCGAGAAAGATCCGTTCGTCGATGATACCGTGGTATTTGCAGGCCGTCTGCGCGAAAACAAGCAAAAGGCACGGAAAGAGTGGGAGCGCATGATGCGCAAGGTCGAACATGGCGGCGGAGCTGAAGCTCTTGCAGACAAGAAGCAGAAGCAAAATCTTGCACAAGCAAACGGCATCCATTCGAATGGTACCGCTAACGGAAGTGCAAAAGGAAACGGAGCTGCCCCAGAGCGAGTTCGCACCCACATATTCTCCCGTGATCCAGACACTATGGTCCGAGTCAAGATTCTGGAAGGTGTTTCGCATGCCATGTTCCAGATGCTTTCTCTCCTCCCTGAAGCCAAGCAGGCGACTCGTATGACTGCAGAATGGTTCACAGAGATCCTCAAAGATCCCGGTGTTGATGACCACGGCGACGACCTGACTGAATTTATGATTCGTGATATCCATCAGCGGGACCGTGCGCCATCAGGACCTCAGGTAGGACCTTACTACCCAGCTTATGGTGTCCCTCAACACGCACCCTGCCCCCATATCCGTGTGGATGGCACATGCGATTACCAAGGAGCTCACCGATCTCTAAACGGTTCGGTTAATGGATTCCACGTTGAAGACCGATACGGATCTACTGGAAGTGTTCGTTTTGAAGGCTCTGGTGATGAGGATGCTTATTCCGATTTGTCCGACTCTCCTGATCCCATCCCCATTTTGGACGAAGTGGATGAGAAGCACATTTTGGAGAGACGAAGGACCGAGATTGGAAGTTTGCTTTACAGTATAGATGGATAGATATTTCTTTTGTTTTGTTTCTTTTATATCTGTTTGCGCTTAATGGTTTCGAAAGTTTCTAATGGATTTGGTTATTGTGGCCATCGGTACCTGATGTTTTGTTTATCTTGATGATGATCACGTGCTGTGTCCGCTCTTGTCGGACGCTATGAAGGGTTTTTGAGTGTCATTTTGGTTTCGGCCCAATCGCGCACGACAAAGGCCAGGATTTTTGTTCCATGTCGCGCGATAGTACCATAGCTGCTAGAGACATACATGTAGTTACTTTCGATATATTCCAAATAGACGAACAAACAGAGTCGTTCCGCCCAACATGGACCCACGCCGGCGAGCAGGGCCAATGCAACAACACCTACGTGTTGCGACAGTTCTAGGAAGCGCCGGAGGAAAGGTCTCTAAAGGAGTGATACAAAAGTATGAAAGGAAGGGCTATCCTGACAAAAAGTGTCCATTTTTTCCAGATATCTTTTTCGTTACTGACTTTCTGCTATTAATGCTCAAGACCCAAACAGCCGAAAACACAGTCCACCGAAACCCCACCGTCATCCCACCCATCCCCATCCTCGCCTAACCCTTCTTCTTCAAGTCCCGATACTCCCTCCCCAACTCTGCGATTACAACGATCCCGCATGTCTTCACCATCCGGAACCCCGAGATACATGACTTCAACCCAAAGTTCTGCCGCAAAAGTCGATACTTCACCTCGACCGGGCTCACCACGAGGCAGTCCATCCCACGCAAATTCACCTAGTAGATCAAGTCGAAATACGACGCCACGTGCGATAGTGAGGTCTTTGCCGGCCAGCGTTGATCTTCATGTGGATGTTTCGCCTGTTTCGTCGGTTGCGGACTCTGTACATGGCGAAGGGAGGAAAAGGAAAGGTTTGTGGTTTAGCTTGGGTTCTTGATGACTGGTTTAATGCTGAAAGTAGGTTATTATGGACAGTCAGATATGTCGCATCACGATACATGGCAACAACGTCCGCAGCGAGCAAACCCGCACCACAACCTGTACATAAACCAGTTTCCAAACCTGGCACGGTCCGATCGACGTTTACAAACAGGGTTGTGGAGAGTCGATCTGAACGCCCGATTATGAGGAAAGTGTTGGGGGAACAAAATCTGTTGGGGGAGAGGAACGTGATGGCGACGCCAGGTGTGGAATTGAAACGGAAGAGCTTGGGACCGAGGAGCGTAGTCAAGGGAGGGCTTCGAGCATCAGGTGAGATTACATAGGGAAACGGTAAAGAATGCTTTCTGGTTATTGATTTCCGAACATGGTATGTAGATTTGGATGCACCTCGGTCCTCTCTACGGCGTACCCTGGCAGAAACCCGACCCTCCAAATCCTCATCACAAATGCTGGCAAAAGCAGCTGCTGTCCCGTTGGTAATGCTCTATTATCCTTTTTCCTAGTCCAATGCTTTTGTATTGAACTCCAATATCAGCCAGCATCGCCCGTACCTTCCATTGCGCCTCCCTCAGCACGCAAACGGTCGTCTCTAATCCAATCGAATGCATCCAGAACAACTTTGATGCCAATCGAGGATACCATACTGGCGCTTGAAAACCGCTTATTGCAGTGGACGTTTTTACGAGCGAATGCCCAAAAGGCATTTGAGGAGAAGAAGCTACAGGCCGAAGTATGATTCATCTGTAAAGTTTGCCATGTAATATACTGACATCTATATTGGACCATTAGGCGGAGATTTATACCTTTTGGCAGCGTGTAACAGAGTTACGAGAAAAAGTACATGGTGAGGAAGAGACGGTGCGACAGATGCAAGAGCTCGTAAAAGTTATTGGACCGCTGAGGGAGCAGGTGTGCAGTTTTTCGCTAGTACATTATATAAAGTCTTCCATGGTTAACTTTTAAAATATCTAGGAAAAAGCTATTACAGAAGCTGCACAAGCTTTGGATGCCTTTTCAACAGGGTACGATACATTCATGAATGGATTGAGAAGGAGTGTTGATTGGCTGCCAATGAAGGGGGTTATGATTTCTGATGCTGGTATGTGCATAGTGTCAAACCTTTTGCATTTGTTGCTATTGCTAAAATCAACCACTGCAGAGGAACTGCGAAATGTATTGAATGACACTACCGAGGAGATGCGGCATGTTGTTCAGGATGAAACTGGACATATTGAGCAGGTTAATATCTTCTTTGTTTTGCAAAATAGTACTCTACGTAATCCAGGCATTCAACCGACTACTCCATAGATCGCAATGCTCTCCAATCGCCTAGCAACCCTCCGGGACGCCATCCAACAAACCACAACGGAAATGAACGAATGTGTAAAATTGGCACAGGAAGTGGCCAGGATGGAACTTGTTGAAAGGAGTTTTGTGATAGGGAGGTTGCAGATGAATGAAAAGAAACGGGAGGGGTGGGTCTGGGAAGGGGATCAGGGAGCTTTTATATAATTTAAAATCTTGTGGAAAAATGCCTACCGAACGCCTGCTTACAGAACGCCCGTGTACATGACGAGAAACTATAGGAAGTGACAATGACGCTCCATATTCTAAAGAACGGCCCACGGTCCATAATCCAAGCGCAGCAATGGAAAAGTGGGCGGCGCTAAAATGCTGTGTAATTATTTATCCCTCAAGGCATATGGTTCAGGGGGGTTCAACGACCATCCTCTCCGCGCGAAGAACCAACACGGAGCAAACATGCGAAAAAAACGCGTCGCGCTCCTAATTGACGCATCTATTCTGCCCCATTCTAAACGACAAACAATATGGAAGATCGTTGAGCGCCTCGCTGTAGCGCGTGACGTATATGAAAGGGAAGGTATTTTAGAATATTGGATGCCTGCGAGTGGGGAAAAAATGGGGGGGAGAGTGGGGCATGTGTATAAAAGCAAGGCATTGGTTTTTGTGTTATTTTCACTCGGACAACCGTACTGCAGATTGAGGAATTTCCAAAATTCTGTATAGTTGTCACGGAAAAGGATCTGTAGGTATCTAAAACCTTTTTAAGCTGCATAAAAATATCTTGGCATCATGGCTGTGAATATTTTTCGTTTGACTGTCTTGGCCGTGTGTGTTGGGATTGGTAAGTAATCAATACCCTTTTTTTGCTCATCTGCTGCAAGAGTTGCCTCACACATTCACACATCCCAGGTGTTCTCGTCTACCAGTACACTGGCGGTCAAGACCAATCCGCCCGTGTTCGTCGTGCAGCCATCGAGAGGCGTCAGCAGCAGAATGGAGTCTGCCTCTTTGACCAATTCTACGCGAATACACTTGTCGAAAATAAACATGCCTTTGTTTACGATACCCCAAAGAACCATGCTGACGCCATCACTGCATGTGCGAACGCTCCTGGTGGGCCCTACGAACTCGGCAAATTAACTTTTGGCGACAAAACTTCCTATGACTGGAATGCCATTACTACCTACTTTCAAAATGCTTGTCCTGATGCCAATGCAGCATTAGCCAAGGACAAAATCGTTTGGATCGGCTCGTGGAATGGTGATAGTTACAATGGAGCTTGTATGGCTGTTACCTTGAGCCCGAAAGGGAAAATGGCGATCAATGTTCGGCCATGCGAGGATAAGCACCCTGTCTGGTGTACCAAAACCATTAATCAGCCCGGTAGGTTTTTCTTTATTGGTGGATAGTACTCTCTAAATAATTGCAAACTAAAATCCAAACTTTCTAGCAATGTGTCAGCAGTGTTCACCCACCCCAGGCGGTGCACAGGTAAAGATTTTAAAAAACGTGTGCATAGTCTCGACGACGTGGATTAACATTCCTCCCTCTAGTGCCATGGAACAGCATCCTGCACAAAGTATCTCGCACAGAACCCGTTTATAGGCACCACCAATCTCTACCAATGTGCCTGTCGTTCCGGGTACAAAGCAGCCGCAAACCAGCCTGCTTGGCGGGTGACCTACGTTCAGCGTTCTGCAAACGATGACCTTAATCGCGTCCACGTTCCACCTGGTGTGGCCTGCGACACCCTTTGCGACAACCCAACATTGTCGAACCGGTGTGACGAGGTTGCAAACACCTGTGAGGGATGCTTCCCTGGCGATGCGACTGTTCGTGTCGAAAAGGAAGGAAAAACCGTCAAGGTACCGTTCAGGGAGGTTAAACCTGGTATGAAGGTGATGGTTGCTGTGGGTGAAGAGAGGACCACGGGTTGGAGTGAGGTTGCCTTTGTGGTTAACTTGTCTGGCCAACCTGCCTTTACTGACGTCGAATATGTTACGGACGACGGAAAGGTAAAGCTTTGGTTACGCTACACTGTAAACGTCAAGAGGCTCACTTCGTTATGTACAGACTGGAAAGATCACCCTAACCGCAACCCACCTTATCGCTGCGGATGTTGAAGAGAACGATACCCCCGTCCTTGTTCAAGCCATGCACATCAAGATTGGTCAACAAATTTACCACCAAGCATATGTAAGTGCCAACTACACAGATTTCCCTGTTTTTTTCTAGGCTCCCAATGATTGACTTGTTATTTTCCTGGGCTAGTCTCGTGTCACTGTTACTGCAACCAACACCCACACCCTTCCCCCCTCCACCGGCGCATACACCCTCATTCCCAACACGCCTTCTGCCCTCCTCTTTGTCGATGATGTGCTCGTATCGCCCTACTCGTCCCACATCTCACACCATGAAACGGCTGACAGGACCTTTGGCATGCTTGCAAGGGTGTTGTACCGATCTCTCAAAGTCATCGGAAAGGAAGAGTGGATGGGTGCTAATGTTTTACAAAACGGTGCAGAATGGGTTAGACCGTGGTTCATGGACGTGGCTGCCAAGATGGAGGAGGTTGCTAGCATTGGCTCTGGCGTCGTTGCCGCAATTTTGGGGTTGGTGGTTGTTAAAAGGGTTACGGCCTAAGAGAAAGCCAAATATGGGTTTATTTGGTCTTGCCATGACCAAAGGGTTCGTTCCTAGTAAAGTATGTACCCAGATATTGGACCGCGCAAGCGTTGTTCTTTACACAATTGTTGATTTGGGCAATATCATTTGCGGATACGAGCAATGTATCTTTACTGGAGTAATGTGCTGAACTCGTACACAACAGGAAGTCGACCTTTAGGAAACTCGTTGCTTAATGCCGCAGCCTTTACCCTAAACTCTCCAGTGTGCCTTATCCCACATCACAGCTGGTGAAATTGCAAAAAACATTTGGCCCGTCCCGCTCCTGGATGCACGCTGTGAGATTCGAACTCACGCCTCTTTCGAGACTGGAACTTGAGACCAGCTCCTTAGACCGCTCGGACAAGCGTGCTGTATAGAAATTGCTGGCACCCTTTCATCCCTAAGCTATACATGATTGTTCCAGAAAACAAATTTAATTTTTCTATTAGGGCTGAGTCGTTTGTTTAAGAGGCGGGGCCATCTGACTTTGCAAACACTGAATGGAAACCCCAAAGAAGGAATTACTCGGGAATTGAATTCACAATGGCACGAATGCCACTTGAACGTGCGTAAACGCCTTTGCACCAGCGTCGCAAGTTGTCAAACTCAAAAAGGTGCGCCGGAGGGTCATGTCATTTTGGAACACTTCAGCCCGCTGCGCGCGTCCCACTTGCACACCAAACAGCAACAAGCAAAAATAGGCGTTGGGCCGCAATGCAAAAAAAACCCACCAAGTGATGCTCAAATTCCACCCACCTGCAAGGGGATGAAACAGAAAACTGCCGTAATACAACTCACGTTCGAGGTTTTTCTCTTTACATGTTATTTTCTGTAGTCCATTTGTTGATTTCTCCGCTACTCTGGCGTTACACCCCCGCCCGTCTAGGGTAAAATGCGGCGGAAATGCGGGTTTGCGTCTGTGCCGATGCGCCTTTTTGTCGCGTTAAGCAAGCTTTCTCCTGGATTGGGGTTTGTCATCTGGGCATTGGGATAGAGGATATAAATAAGGCATACCCCCTCGTAGAATTCTACTTACAAAGCACACAAACAAAAAAGCCATACGCTGCAATGACTGTCTCAAACACTCTCAAATACACACCCATCGAGGCCATTGCGGATGCTCACGCTACTACCCGCAAGACTTTTATGAGCAAGAAGACTCGCCCTGTCGAGTACCGCAAGACTCAACTTCGTAAACTCAATGAGCTCCTTAGCGAGAACATCGCAGCATTGTGCCAGGCGGTGAATGCCGACCTCAGCAAACACCCGCAAGAAACCACAATGTTTGAGATTATGGCTCTTCAGCAACACGCCATGGAGGCCGTTGAGCTCCTTGATGAATGGGTCAAGGGCGAAGAACCTGAGGCTCCCGCACCATTCTTCACCGGAAAGAGAATGGCGATTCGCCACGAGCCTCTAGGCAATATCTTGATCATTGCTCCTTGGAACTACCCTCTCCGTCTCACTCTATCTCCTTTGATCGGCGCGATCGCTGCCGGTTGCACTGCAGTCGTGAAGCCCTCTGAAGTCTCTGCCAACACCTCCCGCGTTCTCGCTGATCTTATCCCAAAGTACCTCGACAACGATGCGTACAAGATTGTGAATGGCGGCATTCCCGAATCCACCAAGCTTCTGGAGCTCAAGTGGGACAAGATTTTGTACACTGGCAACGGCCACGTTGGCAGAATCATCATGACCGCTGCCGCCAAGCACCTTACACCCGTCATTCTTGAGCTTGGCGGGAAGTCTCCCGTCATTGTCACTAAAAATGCCGACATTAAGACCGCTGCCCTCCGAATCACCCACGGCAAGTTTTTGAACAATGGTCAGACTTGCATCGCCCCCGACTACTTACTGGTCGAAAAGTCGATCAAGGACGAACTTATTGCTGAGATTAAAAAGAAGGTTGTCGAGAACTGGGGTGAAGACCCCAAGCAGAGCTCATCCTACAGCCGTGTCGTTAACCATCACCACTGGAAGCGTGTCACTTCTCTGATCGATCGTTCAAAGGGAAAAGTCCTTCACGGTAACGACCGCGACGAAGAATCCCTCTACCTCGCGCCTACCATTATAGACCTCCCATCCGCCGATGACTCGTTGATGGAAGACGAGCTCTTTGCTCCCATTCTCCCCGTCGTCACCTTTGAAAACCTTGATGAGACCATCAATCTGATCAACAGCAAAGACACCCCCTTGGCCCTTTACATCTTTACCGATGACGAGAAGGAATCCAACCTCGTCCTCGAAAGCACCCGTTCTGGCGGAACATGCGTGAACGACGTCGTCGTGCACATCATCCCCACCAACCTTCCTTTCGGCGGAGTCGGTGAGAGTGGAATGGGTGCATACCAGGGCAAGGACTCTTTCTTGGCCTTCTCCCACCGTCGCTCGACATTCTACAACACGTCCGACCGGTATATTATGGACGACGTCAGGACCCTCCCGTATCCCGATGCACAGCAAGCTACGGTGGCTCAGGCTGCCGAATAGGAGAGCAAACTGAAGAACGTGTATTTTATGTTATGTTTTTCCTTGTCCGTTATGTCACATGTATATACCGCCATTTTCTGCTTAAATATGATCTGCTGAGGAATTCCTCTCAATTGTTATTGCTCCTCTGATTCCAAAGATTTATCTGTCCTTATCACGAGGTCCTTGTCATTTTGTAAACTTAAAAAGGTAATGATCATCAGGGCCAAAGTGGGTGTATCCAAGGTGCGCCTTCACAGCAGATCCTTGTCCTTGACCTTTGGACTTGCCAAAATATGAATCCGTAAAATTGGGATTTTGCCCAATTGCAAGTTCAGCGGACGAAATTGGGGGACAACGGACGGGATATTCACCTGGTTGATGGTGTACACGGTGTAAAGCTGGTACTATGGGCAAACGTCGAGAAGGGAAGCTCTTGGGCATGTTCTGTCCTAGGGACCTTTGCCTGCAATCTACGCCCAATTCCATGCACTCGAGATCACGTAACGTAACGACCAAGTGGCTTGCGAGGTGATTAGCAATCAGCGATCGTGAATTACGTAGGCATGGTGTGCTGTTATTGTGTCACGTTGTTGTTCTGAAAAGCCGAGACGGTTACGTAAGCTGTCGCTCCGCTTCACTACAAAAGGCCTTTCTTGGACCGCTACCGTCTTCCATCGTCGTCCTTTTGTAGTCCCTAATCCACCGTCAACGTCTGAAACTTCATTGCCACATATCACAATGGCGAAATCCTTTACGGTTGCGGAAGTCGCGCAACATAACAAGCCAGGTGGGATGTCCTTGGTATATCAATCAGTTCCCATCTCATTTCAAGTGGCTGATACGTTTACTATGGACCAGATGATTGCTACCTCATCATCGATGGAAAGGGTACGGTGGATGTTGAAGCTGATGGGATTGAATACGGCATCTAATGGCTGACTTGCGAATGGTTCAGTCTATGACATTACCGACTTCCAAAATGATCATCCTGGGTACGTGCAATGCACATGATCAAACTAGGGTCTACATATGGTGAGCCTTTAAACAAGTGGCTAATACCGAGATTTTCGTATCGATAGTGGAAAGAAGATCTTGCTAAAGGTCGCTGGAAAGGATGCTTCAGAACAATTTGCTCAGGTATAGTGGTGCACATTCAATGGATAAATGATATAGACTCATGCAAATCTTCTTTTTAGTTTCATAATAAAGGTTCTGTCATGCAAATGTGGGGATCCAAACTCTATGTTGGTGATATTGCAAGTGCCCAGCCCACAAAGCAGGCCTTTCCATCAGCAACAAGCCAGCCTCCTGCTAGGCAGACGAAGTCATCAGATCCCACGGTGTACAGAGGCCAATTCGGTGAACAGGTGCCCTTTGGAGATCCTGCATGGTATCAGAATTGGGTGAGTCTCGCATTTCCGCGCAACGATATTGAAAAGCCAGAAGACACTGATACCCTCCATCTTATTTTGTTTGATTGACTTAGGCGTCTCCTTATTGTGAGTAGCATAAGGCTAGGTAGCTGTGAGACTGGGGCTGAAAGCTTACCGCACATCATTTTATCCATAGACAATGAAAGCCACCGTCGTCTTCGTGCCGTTATGCGTGAGTTTGTGGATCGTGAAATCATGCCCTTCTGTCATGAGGTATGGATGTACGCATGTAACTGGTCCGAAACCGTCTGTCCTCAATTGATATCATAGTGGGACGAAGCTCAAAACGTGCCTCAAAGTCTCTTTAAACGGTTTGCGGAAGTCGGCATCCTTGGAGCTATCATCGGATGTCCATGGCCAACGGAATACTGTCCCTATCCTCCACCTGCCAACATTTCGCCAGAAGAATGGGATCCATTCCACGAACTTGTTGTGACGGATGAGTTGGCTCGTGTGGGAAGTATTGGTGTTCTTTGGGCTGTTGTCAGTGGTGAGTAGGTCTCAACTCTCGTCGAGCAAGTGGACTCCCAAATGACGATCATTACCTGATGCTAGGCGTCCGCATTGGGTTACCACCCATCCTCCATTTTGGCTCCGAAGAACTTAAACGTCGAGTCGTCCCCAAAGTGTTGGGCGGTGAAAAGCGAATCTGTCTAGGCATCACCGAACGTAAGAACATGGTCCCTTTTCAGCTGGTGACCGAGGCTGGCTCACTAAAAATCTTATACAGCGAGTGCTGGATCGGATGTCTCGGGATTATTAACCGAAGCCGTTAAATCCCCCGATGGCACACATTACATAGTCAATGGTGAAAAAAAGTGGATTACGAACGGTAGATATCCATGCTGGCTGCAATTATCTATTTGTATCAAGTTGGTGCTCAATCTCGACTCGCTCGCTTAGGTGTTTTTGCCGACTACTTTACTGTGGCATGTCGAACGGGAGGCAAGGGTCATGGTGGTGTATCTATGATTGTAGTGGAGCGAACAGAAGGCGTAACGACAAAGAGGATGAAGTGCACTGGGGTTTGGGTACGCCATGATTATTCGACATGTGGGGTCGCTGTTATTTGCTTATATTGATTTCCTTCTAAGCCATCTGGTACGACATACATCACATTTGGTAAGCGCCAAAGTATCTTTCAATCATTTGCGGCTTTTTCTTGACAGTACTGACTGGTTTTTATTGACTATGACAGAGGATGTCAAGGTACCGGTAGCAAATCTCATTGGTAAAGAACACGAAGGGTTTAAATATACCATGTACAATTTCAAGTAAGACATGCATTGATTCGTTATCAGGCCCCGCCTTCCATTGTAACCAAACATACAACGTCATGTGTTCCACAGCCATGAGCGACTAGGAATATGCCAGAACGCCGTACGATTTGCCCGCGTCTGTCTAGAAGAGTCTATCAAATACGGGTCCAAGCGAAGAACATTTGGAAAGCGGCTGGTTGACCACCCCGTTATCCGCGCAAAATTAGCCCACATGGCGAGACAGATCGAATCTACTCAGCGATGGGTTGAGGATGTGACGTATCAGACCAAGATCCTGCCAAAGGAAGAGCAGGATAAGTTTTTGGGTGGTAAGTCACTGTTGATATGTACCTCCAAAATCCATGTTCCTGAAGATGTATCCTCTGCGCATAGGTAGCATTGCGTTGCTGAAAGCTCAGTGCACTGTCACATTTGAATTCTGTGTACGAGAAGCTATTCAGATTTTTGGTGGATTAGGGTATACTCGAGGCGGGCAGGGCGAGAAGATTGAGCGCTTAGCGCGAGACGTTAAAGCCGTACGTTTCTGTTTGTCTTTTTGCTATGCTGCTATTGCAAATCTCTCCTTTATCAAACTGTCATATTTACCTATCTTCTCGCGTCTTTTAGTACACCATTCCGGGTGGTTCAGAAGAGATCATGCTTGATCAAGGCATCAAAGTAAGTCCGCATATGCTTTATTGAGTAGAGTGGGGTGATTTATTCCCGCAATTCGACTTTCAGATGGCTCTCCGCCAGGCGTCCAAGCAAGGGGCCAAGTTATAGATAGTTAGCTGTTTCCGTTTTATATCAGTCAGATCAAATTGAAAACTGTTTTTTTTAATTAGCTTTAGCATAGATGGCAGTTGACCTTGTAACATATGTGTCGTGAACAATGATGACATTGGTTAGAACGGGTGCGACGTAAAAGTACGTTATTTCGCTTCCTTGGCACGTCACAGCATGTTCAAAGTAACCTTTCTCATCGCGAGCTAATTCATACGTCCCGTCCCGTCTTTATTCATGCCCAGAAGAGCGCAACCCATCCAGCCAAATAACACATCCCGCCAATAGGTGTAACAGGACCCAACATCCGACTATATTTCCTCTGCGTATCCAGCGAAAGCAGGTAAATGCTCCCGCTAAAAAGAACATTTCCAATCAGGAAAAGGTACCCTGATAACGCCGATCGATGCGGACGTGCTCCTGAATCAAACAAAATCATTATTGACGAGTATCTATTTAGTTCCAGAGCTGTCACGACTTACCCAATCGCTGACTAACATACAGTACCGCCAGAGTATGTACCAATTGATACGACGCCGCCGTTTTCCAATTAGAGACCCGGTAGGCGGCATCGGGAAGGTGGGCTAGTTTCTTCTGAAGACCATGGGCTCCAAAGGCACCTAGAGCGACCCCAGTAAAACCGGAAACAGCGCCCGCAATATGGAGAAATTCTGCAGCTGTAATGCGGCAAATATTGGTTCTAGCCAAAACGCCAGGACCAAGAAAAGGGTTTACTTACGGTTTAGACCAAGGGGCATTTTGGACAGGTTTTTGATGAGGTCAACCCATCGCGCGATGATGTGGCAGCTATTGGTATGAGTTGCTATGCCAACAGCGGGGTTGTCGTATCCAAACTTGCTTATTTCTTTGCGTATGCAGTGCAGTTGTGATGGTATGGATGGATGATGGGTGGACGCTTTTTTGATGGCCCAAGAAGATAGAAATATAGGATTCCCTGTAGGTTTTATAACCCAGGTTGGAAGGAGTGGTTTGGCGGACTGCTGTCGGTCGGATCCCTTCCTTTGACCTTTGCATCGCAAGGCAGGCGAAAAAGAAAGAGCGGAAACGGCAATTACGGATACATGAATTTCAACTAGTGATCCTATAAGGCCTTTGCCAGGTCATCCTTATTTGTCTGCATGCAAAATAACGCCAGTGAGGCAGCAGCATTCCATGCATACATATCTACATTCATTCTTCAGGTGCGCCAACTTGTAAGTACTGATTCTTTCAATACAAAAACATGTTATGGTGGGAATGACCGTCACGGAACTTGAGAATATGCTCACCTCCAAAAAAACGCTGTCTCGATGCTTTCCTGCAAGAAACTCTTCCATTTGACTTCGCCGCCGGACGGATGCTACTTTTGGCGAGCAATGCTCTTTCACAAGGCCACTGACCTTTTTTTGAAGTTTGCGAAAAGCTCGAGCATCCCTTTTCAACAAGGATATTTTCGCTCTCTCCTCTCTCTGATTCAGCTCTTGTATCAGCACGTAATAATTGTCCGCTTCGTTTCGTTCGTTCTGAACCAGATCACATAGCTCAAGTTTGAGATCGAGGTCATCTTGCTCGCGAGTACTGCTAGGGGTTTTGGCAGGCTTACGTGCCGCGGCACTTTTGAGTTGCGGAAGGGAGGACCCTGGGGTCGGTATTTCTACGGGGTCGGTGGAAACACATAATCCTACTGCAGGGACTTTGTGTTCGATATAAGGTACAGATGGCTTTTTAAGTGTCGAGGCTGTCTTTGTTGTTCTACGTCCACTTTCCCATTTGCTGGGTCCATGAGAGTACGGGATAGCTTCTGGAGATCGATTGTAGAACGAGCATCGCATCAGACGGTCTTCTGATTGAGAAGAATCGGGTCGGATATGTCTTTCGACCATGGACCCTTGAAGCCTTGATTGGTCCTTTGCTAGTGAAGGGTGGGCACCAAACAGCCTCGTCTGATGGTTGAACTCAACATCCAGATGACTCCGATGTGTCCTCTCTTCCTTTGCTGGATTCATAGGGATGCTGGACTGTGTTACAGGGATAGTTGCTCTCCCATGCTCTCCTGCCGACAACGTAGCGCTGTCCTCACGGGTCCATAGCTTTGGGATGGCTCCGGTGGTGACTTCCCTTCGCCATCGATCGGAGAAAACCTTGATTTCGTCGTTGATCCTATGGGATCTGAATGTGGTGGGCCGTGTACCAAAGGGCCATTGCCTACGAGAACCCAGAATATAAAGCCACTGGCTGAATGACTCCACGAAGATGAATGTAACTGACCGTAATAGCTGCTCTTCAGCGGGCCATTCCATTACGTTTGCGAATCCTGTCGCTGGGGGCATGCAGTTAGCTTCAGAGTGCTGAAGGCGAGCAAACCGCGCTGAATAAAGCCTCAGAGTGATCCACGCCGATAAATTAGGTTAGGATCATTTGATGGAAATGAGGGTAGGTTTAACGGCAAGCCTGATTGAGCCCTTTGAAGGACCCTATTAATTCCCGATAGCAAAAATAAATTGCCTGCCTAGCAAGATCGAAATCTACTGTCCCCACTATGTTCATGACATTGTAAGACATGTGAATATGTGGAATAAGTACACCAAGGCAAGGACATACAGGCAAGTGGAGCATACAGAAGCAGCTATACCCCAAGTGTCCATGAAGCCTGGCTTTGGCATATGTCTTATGAAGCACTGTTATTGAGGGTTCAAGCGTATAGCTTTGCATGCGGATGGAAATTTGGTCGGGTCCTCCTTGAGCATTACCGCTAGACAGTGTATTCTGCCAAGCTCCTTGACAAAACCAAGTCGGCAAAGTACTACGAATACACATATACGGTACATAAAACAGAGTCATGCACACAAGAAAACAATCAGCCCCTTCTATTCTTTCTTACTCTCCTGTATTTCTCCCTAACTGAATCAGTGACAATCAACTCTCCAGGTTTAACCCTTCTGATCTTTTTTGGTGGCTTCTGACCGATTACACCGAAAGATTCTTCGCACAGTGGCTCAAAAAGGTCTTCCAAGGCTTTGATGTGGTCCAAAGAGGTGCGATCAGGAGTGTATGGTGGGCTTGGAGGCAGGGGTGGCGGGGATGGGACGGGGGTAGTGCACGATGGTGTGTGGTTGGGAAGCGGCTGCCAGATAATACATCAGGCTACCATTTGGTGGGTGAAATGAGATGCGGCAAATGGAAAGAAACTTACCTCACTTTCTTTGATACCCATTACAGTGTCGGTCAACCTACAAAGGCGGCTCTCATCCACTAGTGTTTCAATCCCATCCGCTTCAATAGTCAGTTCGTCTTGTCGACAAACACTATCCCATCTTGGTGCAAGTTTTGCAATCATTCTACCCGCTTTTCGACCGATCGTTGCAGAGGGCTCCGCTTTGGAGTGAACTATTTCATGTTTGCGGGAAGACTCTGCGGATCCCTTGAACCTCTCGAGTTCTTCATCGATAATATCCGCCTTGCGCTTACGAGAGCGGAGGTGCCGAATGATAGATTCTATGATGCCACTGAACATTATGCCAACAATAAAAGCAAGGGATATGGGGTTTTCTCTCTTTCTCTCGCTCCTTTTACCTGCCAGGGAATCCGTGGTTTCTTTGACATGATAAACTAAAGTAAAGTCCAGGGCAAAAGGACCTGAGCTGTCAAAAAGCCGTCCAACTCAAAAGCAAGACGCGCTGCTAAGCACCCAGTCAGCTTCCCTTTTGACACGGAGTTTTGTCGTCACTCTGCGCTGGTTTTTTGTCCAGGTTGGATACAAGGGACGTTAAGCTAATTTTGACGACGAAGGCAGTGCACTTGGGCAGTGATAGCTGTAGATAAATACAAGTTTGCGATATCCGGCGCTGAAAAAGCACAATGCCAGTGGATTAGTGGGTTTACTTGAGTAGGGATATCGAAAGTTTGTTGACCACCTCGGAAAAGATGCTCTCAAAAGAGCTCTGGACTGATGGGGTAGGAGTCTCTTCTCTCTTGATTCTGATTTCCATTGATGCCCTTTTGACCTTGGAAACTGCCCAGAGCATAGTGGCATGTGGAAAAATGTTACATAAAGACGGCAACACCAAATTCTCTTTTCCAATTTCAATATTTAAAGGCTCAATTTACAAACGATGCCTTTCTGGAGCAGCTGAATTTCATGTAACTGGACAAGAGCAGCACTTTTAAAAACCTCTTTTTGTTCAGTCGGACATTCGTTCGGACTAGCGCCGTGTGGTTGCGCGAGCGCGAGCGCGAGTTACTCAGCATAGATCACGATCCCCCCCTCAACGTCCTGGGGGAAGGATGCACTTTAAGATTTCGCACCCCAATTTCTCCATCCCGCGTTCCCGACCCATCCTTGACCTTTCAATAAATGCGCTAGGAGAGTGACGACCATGAACTCCCATGCTACCTTTGAGCTTCCAACTCTTCACTACTTTCTCGCGATCCAATCCATTGTTCCACTCGGCCACCAAACCCTCCGGCTCTCGAACTTGTGTCCCCGCCTTCGGCCCTTCCTCGTGCTGTCGATCGCACTATTTATGCTTTTGCTGCCAAATGTCATTGTAAAAGCTAGTGATTCTTTGGTCGCAAATGTGTTTGGCAAGGTGTTCTCGCTGATCACCACGACAAAGTTTGTCAACGTTGGGCTGCGGTGGTCTAATAAAGGGTCGTACGAAGAAAGTTTGTCAGGGTTGACCAAGCTGATGTTTCTGCGACCGGATGGAAAGAGTTTGAAGAAGAAGGATGACGACGCCGATATTGGAGAGAAGAAACGTACCTTGAAGGAACAGGCACGTGGTGGCAAGAAGCAACGCACCCATCCCCTTCTCACCCCGCTCTCCAAAGTGATTGCCAACGTAACGATAAGTTATATTGCCATTAACTACATCTATATGTACTTTCGACGCCATCCGGCTCGCCCTCACGACGGGACGATTACTACCGTTCTCCTCCATAACACAGTGGTCACAAATCGGCCTCTACTCATCCAGAGCTACCTGTATGCTTTTGGAATATACCTGGCAATGAACATCCTGTACATACCCTTGGCGAGCTTGTTCTGCGTCTTGCTGGGCTCAAGCGTCGACAGAGTGCCACCCGTGCACAATATGCCTTTCCTGGCAACCAGTTTGAGAGACTTTTGGAACCGAAGATGGAACGTCCTCACCAAAGGCGAGCTGCGGGACTTGGTCTATTTGCCTGTATTACGAGGTCTCGGTCTCGGGTGTCCAGGGCACGTCAAGGACAAGGTAAACTTTTCTGTGAGTCCTTGGAAGCATCTGGTAGCAGGCATGGCAACGTTTATTTACAGTGGGTTGATGCATGAATACATCATGTGGATGTTTTTCGGTAAGATGGATGGAGAACAACTAGCTTTCTTCACTCTGCAAGGGGTTGGGGTGTGTCTGGAAGTTGGGTTTACCAAGCTGCTTTCAAGGTTGGGCTTGAATCGATTTGTGAGCCAAAACAGTTGGTGGGCTGGAAGAATTTGGACCATGGCCTGGCTATTGTGGACCAGCCCGTTGTTCTTGAATGGGTTTGTACGGGCCGGGATTTTAGAAAAGTGGAAGATCATTCCATTGTTTATATAAGCTGAATTATTGACCGTCTCCGGTGAAGCATTGTGTATATGAATATGACAAAAGTCGCTCTTAAACTCTGTGTCTCATTGACACATTGAAAGGGTTCTTGCTTTCTGTTGGAAATCGCTATCTACAAAGGTACCCATCCATTTATACAACCTTCAGCCTTCTCAAATGTTTTGTAGCACCTCGAAGGGAGTTGTCCAGCATTTGCTGATCATCATCTCTGCCACTCTTTCGTACCATACACATCTCTAATCCACTTGGTCCATCCAGTCTTTTCTTTTCTGAGACTGGAAATGGCGCAGGGGTCGAGATGGGGGGAACGACCACCTGGGCATGTCGTCCGGAAGAAGGGGGGTTTGGTCTTTCTCGGTGGGTGTGGTGAAACTCGCCATGGAGGGCCGGATGGTTGTGATTCTTTTTGACGTGGGTTTTGTATGCTGTGCGGGGAGGGGTTGGATACGCAGCTGTCGTCGGTGTTGAAGTTGCTTGCGGTACCGAAGCTGGTGATGTTGTTGGTGGGATGGTCGCAGTTGGAACGACGATAGGCGCCGCATCTGTGCTAGATCGTCGCATGACGGGAGCGGTTTTTGCGCGACTTGATACGGCGAATTCTCTGGCTTCCCGCTCTTCAAATTCTTCGATATACCTTGGTCGACTGCTTCCGACCGGCTTCCGAAGCCGCTGGGCAGGCAAAGGTGTAGTTCCCATGGCGGCATGCTTGTCCCCTCGTCTTGGAACTACAAACTTTCTCATCTTTTTCCTCGGCTTCACCATCGGCAATAAGGCATTGACCAGATACTGTTTTTTTCTGAACCCTTTTAGACCTGTTCCATCTGCCCCGCCTCCTCTCCCTCCAGCGCCGTTCTCACCAGTTCTTCCAACCAGGCGAACACATCTGGCTTTCCACTTTTCACAGGCTCGATGTTCCTCTGCTAACACGTTTAAACAAAGGTGCATTGCGCTAGTCATTTCAGTCAATTGAGATTGAAGAACAGCGATAAATTCATCAGGCGTTGTAACGGAGAGGAGTTGCTTCGTTTGTTGAAAGAGGACTTGAGAGATGTGGTGGGTGTGGTCTGCAGCGCTGTGGGCTAGACGGGTGAGATTGCGGGGAAAGTAAGACGTGGCTGTGAGTTGGTTGGGGGATTTGAGGAGACGGCGATAGGGATTGGGGCTGTAAAAGCAGGCTTGTTAGTAGTGAATTTAGCAAAGCTGTTGGTCATTCGCTTCGATACCTTATGGATCGCTCGTCTGCTTTGACTGACTTTAGCCCAACGCTGAGCGTTGTCGGTGGATCGAAAGGTTTTTTTCCCGCAAGCATGGCAGCGGCATCCAGGAGCATGTCTTTTGTAATACGAGAAGCTACCGGCTGTTGCGCCAGTTCCCCTGCAGATGTTAAAATGAGCATATTGTTTATTCATCTGGAATATAGCAGTCACCACGCACCATCTTCAAAGGGATCATAAAAGTCGTTCGCGAGGACCTCTTCACTCTCCTCCCGTTCTTCCACGCCAAGCTTTCGTATCAAGTTTGCCTCCCGTTCCAGATCTTCTCTCTGGACGACTATCGGAGGGAACTGTATTTCGACCGTGCTAGGTCTATCAGCCGAACTCTGTCTATTCTCTTGGACTCTGCTCTGTCTGGCAGATTGAACACGAGACCAGGTAACATTCCTTGCCACCTGCTCGGCTGCTTCTTCCACTTGGCGAATCCTATCTTTCAATCTCTCGCATTGCTCCAACATCTCGGCCTTTCCTTGCTGTAAAGTGTTGATTTGGTCCTGTAGGCCCTGAGAATATCGTTGAGATCGGTCGATCCGACGCCCGAGTTCAGTGATGATGTGAGATTGAGTGCGGAACCTGACGTCCTCAGTGGTTGATGGAGTCCCGATTAGGTGAGATTTTTCGGCTTCGAGTTTCGAGAGAATGCGGTCGATGACTTCGGCGAGATCTAGTTCGCCAAACGTGAAAATACTTGGAGGGATTGATTCGGATCTGCCCAACTCTGGTGCTTGCGCTGGCATATCCGGAAGCGCTTCTGCCAAAGCTTCATGAACAGCTACGATGGTATGAGATTTGACTTCAACTTTTCCCTCGTGAGAAGGCGAACGATCCATTTTGGCCGATGGAACCCGTCGTTGGGCAGCGAGTCTTCGAGTAATCTTGGCCGAAGCAGATTCGGTCACTTCCTCCCCTCCCTGCCCAAAAAAGAAGCCACCTCCATCATCAGGTGTCGGAAGTGTGACGGGCACTTGCCGAGGCTTTCTTGGTTTTGCAGACAAAGATGGCCGCTCTGCCGAATCCTCGTCCGGGCGAGCTGTCGTCGCTTCTTCGCTGGGCCCATCGTCCTTGGTACCCATGGGCATCCTTCAAAACACAAAATCGCGAGTCTCAACCACTTGCTTGCACCAACTATTGTATTATATCCGTAGACTAGTTTTGAAAAATAATATCAACCAAACAATGTCTGAATAATTTAAACTTGCTCATGAATAGAACCGATCAAAGTTCCGGGTGTTTACCACACCTGGCTTTATTTCCGACGAGACATCTGATCAGGGTTCGGGATATTTGGAGACATATTCTATTATTATCACGAATGCAAGACACCTGTCATTTTACGTTGTTTCTATTTGAGAAATGACAGATACTTCAATGTGAACCCATCCTTGGGACCGCCTTAAGGGGATAGCTTGGCCATTTTCCTGGGTGCGATACAATAGGTGCACCTGACCATTGCAACAATTGGTATCCGATGGGTGGTGACAGGCAATGATTACTTGTCCGTTCTCTGGATTCGGGAAGGTTTCCTCATGCACTATAGGAAAGCACTATTTTACTACTTGCGGTATTTCTGCATCTATTCATCCCTCATCCCTTCAATTGCCTAGTCTTGTTATACATAGAAGTAAAAATCCTAACAAAGTACCTACTGTAAAAAGAAATCCCCCGTAGAATAAGCTCGTAAACATATAAACCCCGGCCCTTTACATCTATATAAAACTTTTTGAAATTTGTCCGTACGCGAACATCTATGTACAATGCACTTTCTGACCGAAATATTCTCAAAGCAAGCCGTCATCGATTGGTTTACGAACGTTTTCAGCCCTTGAATCACACGCCGCTCGTGTACTTTTCTCTTTCTTTTTCTCTTGTACCAACTGTTCTGACACTGCCGCTCGCAGCCGTCGCTCCAAAACTAAAGCTCTTCGTTTCGACCTCAAAGTCCCTACTCGCATACACCCGATCATCCTGTATAGCCTCCGGCGACGCAGGATGAGGAGAATGTACACCGGTATATATCTCTCCTTGTCCACGCTCCCCTCGGGGTAACGATAAAAGGTGGAACTCGCCCTCTTCATCCCAATAGCCACGATGAACGATCCCCTCCTCGTCCTTGTAACCTTGATGGAAGCGGCGCTGAGCATCCCAATATGCAAATTCACCTGTGGGTCGCGGAGGATAGATATCCTGACTATGAGAATAGCGCCGAGGTTGAGGCTGTGGGAAAGAAGCGTCGGTTGCTAATGGTGGATAGACGGAGAACCGTGTATTTGGTGATTCTATAGTACGTGGATCCCCGTATGTGGATACTTGATGAAGGGGAGAGGGGTTCGAATCCATAGGGGTAAAATAGTTTGTCGCCAGTGATGTAGCAGCGTATGGCGAATACGGCGAGGGGGAATACCCCGCTTGAGGTGTCGAGGGATACGATGAATAATCGTAATTGTGCTCAGCAGCTAGAGCGGCGCCGGGTACATGATGCGATGGGGATGCCATCGGAGGTGGTGGATCTGGAACTGTCTCTACCGTTTGAAAGTAGTCGATGGGCTTCCGATAATCGCTGGGGAGTGGGGCGGGGCCGTCATTAGGGGAATGCGGAGAACCCGCAGCTCCGTATCCTGCCTCAGTCGCATATCTAGAATTACCGCCAGAAGGTCCGGCTGCTTTTGCCATGCCCTTTGACAGTTGTCTAGGCACAGCTAAGCCAGCACTCGGCGTTGCCTTTGCGGCTCGTCCAGCAAAACAACACAGATTGCAGCAGCAACAAAATAGTGTTGCAAATCCTCCTATAATCAATAGCGCGCCTAAAGCGATGACAACATAAACCTGATAGAACATGCTTTAGACTAGACTCTATAAAGTCGTCATTTTCTGACGGAAAAAGTGCCCCTTGTCCACTTACCCATGTTGGCAGTTTCTTTATAGCATCCCCCGCAGTCTCACAGACGTCATTCAGACATATAGATCCAAGAGGACACGACAACGTTGCATTGCTGTTACACGGAACTGGCGCTACTGGACTTTGCGTGGCCGTAGGAGATTGAGTTGGTGTTGCCGTGCTCGGTAAGCAAACACCACCTGCGGCTCCAGCAGGTATGTTACAGGTCGTGCCAGGAGCGACAGCACAGTCTGCCTGGTTTCGACAAGGACCTCCCTGGGGTAGAGATGTGGGGAGAGACGTAGGTAACGTAGGGAACGACGAAGGGAACGACGAAGGAAGGGCAGTCGGAAGTCCGGGCGGGAGAGAAAAGGTCGGTAGCGGTACTTGCGAATGCACCAGTGGAAGAAGGACCAGCACGCCCCAAAGGAAAGGAATCCATCGGAAGGTGGTGGGAGCCGAGGGCAGTGTACGTGAAGGCATTGCTGGGAAGCCCTTCTTGCCTCAAACACCCTTACCACGCCCACAGTTCCGACCTCACGGGCCTCTTGTCGACGAAGCCTAGAGGGGTCCGCCGTTGATACAAAGTTCCGCCAGAACCTTGTAAAAGCAACGGCGTCGGAAGGCCAGCGATATCTCTTTCAAAAAAACAAAAGGTTGGAAAAGACAACTGGGGTTAAATCTCCATAACTTTGTCGCATCGTCTTTCAAACCGCAAATTTCAGGCGGCCCTTGCGGTCATTCTGTGCCACAATCTGGTGGTAAAGTCACTGCTAAATGTTACCTAGACAACAGTACATTGGTTTGGACTTCGACGTTGTAGGAAGCGCTTGTTGCTTTCAACAGATTGTCGTTTTCTCCGCAGCGTTCGGCCGAGATTATTAGCATTGGTGCTGATTGGCTTTTCTCATGAGGTTATTCTGTTCTTTTTGAGGATCATCTTTTTGTATTTTTAGATATCAAGAATAGTAGAACGCTTTTGAAAGGTGATCGTGCGGCTAAAGGACTGCCAGTGTTGATCTTGGGGTCTGGCATGTACAGGAGGCCCTCAGAACAAGGCGCATTATTCAAATGTAAACAGATGTGGTTCAGTTCACTGTTCTTTTCCAAAGTACATTTGTATAAACTGAGTGTAGTCAAAGATCCCCGTCTGCGCTTGTGGTGCAACCTGAGGACAGTTAAAGAGTTCAATGATCACACAAGGAAATGTTCAAGGGCGGCCCCATACCCACCTGCGAGATCATATCTTCCGCCTCCTCTCTGCTCAGCCTTTTGTCTTGGTCCCCGTAATCTGTAAGGATCCTAACTAATCCTTCCATGGTGAGAGTGCCGTTGTGGAGGGGATCATCCTGGTCGAAACTAGGCAGCAATGGTTAACATTGTGCCAGGTGGAATCGAACAGAGACCTGGCTGTGATAAATTACATTTTAAACGCTCTGCGTATCTGCTCTGCAGTTATGGAGGTCTGCACCTTGCGGGACATGGCCAGCACGAATGCTGCCAAGAAAAACAAGAATATTTATCAGTTGAGATGGTCGTAAAGGGTGCTCAGATCACAAAGGATCTCACATTCGAAATCAATTTCTCCACTTCCGGCAGCGTCAATCTCATTCACCATGGTGTCCAGCTCCACCTAGACCGTATTTCCATTACTCATGGCACAAGGGAGAAACAAAGATAGGTAGAGCGAAATGGTGCTCACCTTTGATACCCTCAAGCCCAAGGTCTTCATCAGCGTAGCCAACTCATCCTTTGAAATTGTTCCTCCATGATCAACATCCACCAGCGAAAAGATTTCAACTAGCTCTTGTAGCTCGGCTGCACTCAGACCTGTTCTTTCGATAAGCGTTGGGTCGACCTTTGGGGGTTTGCAAATGAGACAACACCGTAGTGAAAGATCTACATGGAGGAATACTCACTCGAATGTAGTCTGAGTTTGGGGGTTCTTCTGCGATATTTGAGCGTTTTTCGCTACCAGCAGAGAGCGTAGACGCTGCGGCTCCTGCAGCCAATGTCGGGACGGCTCCAACTCCTGATGCCGCGAGGCTCGCTTGAGTGATGCTTTTACGAGATCTAGAGCGAGCCGACGAAGCCGCACCCTCGGTCTTGTCCTGTGCAACTGGACTGTCCCTGTCGCCGACGGAGCCTTTCTTTGGTCGTGCCATGGGCCTGCGGAGTCTCAAATGATCCGAGTGTATCTCGAATTATGCGGATCAGATCGGGAATAATACTATTGGTTTGGTGATCCTCATCGAGGTGCTATTTGGGGATACCGCGGAGGAATTTGACATTTGTTTTGACAGGCCCTTTTAGAGTGTATCCACTTTGGATGTCAAATATCTGTTGGTATATTAGGAAGCTTTGTAATCCAAAAATAGTGTCGCCAATGTTTGGATTAGGGTTGAGGTTATCGAGAAAGGTGATCCTTCATAATAAAGTTGACGTTTCTTTTTTGTTCCGTCCGCCCAGATGGTACTATTTCGAGGGTTTTGACGCCCACAACCGGAAATGTCTGACCTGTAATACTAAAAAATGTTTTTAAAGAGCCGCTCCAAGGCATTTCCTTCCCTCGTACAATCTGTGCTTTGTCAAATCAAGAACTTTCAGACCAGATATTTTTCACAAGACATCCTTGATTCTGCTTGTTTGAAATGGAGACCTCAACAGCTATAGCTCAGATCTTCTCGTCCATTGAAGTTTCATCCGCAGCCAACAGTCAATCACAGCAAATGGACAGCTCAGGCCTTGGAATGACTCGGGCTGTAGCAACGTCCCAAATTCTCTTCGTATCCGCCAATTCCGACAAAGATCTTCTACCCCTGTCATCTCTTCAAGAGCGAACTCTATTTGACACTCAAGAGGTCAACATTGAACCACAACGACCTAGGCTACGCTCAATCAGAGCTTTACCCTCACACACGGCCGCCAGCAATGCATCCATCGACTCTCAATTCTTCACTGCAGCATCTCGATGCCCGAGTAGTCCGATCGAATTCGTCTTTTCAGCAAAGGTCGACCCCGAATCCGAAAATGACTTTGCTCAGAATATATATTTCGCACTGATGAAGAATGCGTCTGGCCAGCCCCGGTCGTCAACATCCACGTCTAGAAGCCCAAAGGTTGAAAAAGGATTTGGGGGATTCGTACAGAAAATTAAGAAAATCTTTGATCGTAAAGGCAAGAAACAGGCACTTGCGTCGGATAGGATCCTTGGCAAAAAAGCCTTTTGATGAAACCATCTTTGTTATGCACAGTTGTGTTTTAAGGCAACCCTATTGGAATAAGATGTTGCGTATCCATTACCCCCACCTACTTCCTATTATATTTCACATCTGTATTTCTTTTACCACATTGATATGCATGGCATTTCTTGTAATCTTAATAAAAGTGATAAACCTGTCAAAATAAGAGCTGTTTGAAAGGAAAAGACTACACGCGGGGATTCAGCCAAAGTGCCCTGACCCAACTTGAAGGGCTTTCGCAATGCGTCACAACGAAAAAGGGCTGGTGAAGCCCCAGAGGAATGGAATTCCGGGGCAAACCTCGGATGCCGATCGGCTTGTAGTCAGTCTCTGCCGCTTGTTATATAAAAGATGGCATGCAGTTTAGTTCCTGGGCCATCACGACTTCAAAAGTTATCAAACAATGCTCGGAAATACTGGCATCCTTGACCGTACTTTTGTCCCTTTGTGGGCATATTCCTCACTCGTTTGCATTTTGGTGAGTGTCCCCACATTGCCTATACTCAATGCCAGGTCGTAGGTTTTACAATTTGTTTGTGCCGACCTTCTTAGTTCCTTGCTCTGATCTATACATGGGCACGTAAACGTCTTGACCCATTCTTTCTTGTACTGCTCAAAAATCGTATGGATCCGGCCACAGTCTGTCATGTTCGCCTCAGTCGAGGCCGTGTTCACAAAAGTTTCACACCTTTTGGATCGACGTACTGGGTCAATGGTGAGCGTGCTGCCAAGTGGCTACTTGTTGCGGAGAAGAATCATTTGATATCTGGGTAAGCCCTCTTGAGGAATCCATATAACTGGCATGATGTCTCGGTTACAAAGCTCTCATCCTAGGCAAAAAGCGATGCGCCCACGCTTTGCTCACATATTCGCCGGCTCACTCCTTGCTCAAGACGGCGAAGAACATACTCATACCCGGCGTCTCCTTACACCTGCCTTCAAGCTGGATGCTCTCCGTGCCTATCTTCCTCGAATCCATCGCATGGCGCGCGCCGAACTGTTACATTGGACGGCGTCCCCTTCTGTAGACCTCCAAGCCGGAATCAAGCAGCTTACTTTGCGGATCGCATTTACGCTGCTCCTCGGTGCCGATATTCCTGAAGACGAATATGAGTTTTCCCCTGGATTGTTGTCACGGTATCAAGATCTATTGAGAGGCTTCATGCCTTGGCCTTTCTCAAGGTGGGATTCGACGGATCGGTCTAAAGAGGCGAAACTGCGTATCCAGCAAGATGTTGAAAAGATCATAAGGAAGCGGATGGCGTTGCTTGATGAGGGGTACGAACCGAAAGAGATTGATCCATTATGGTTGTTAATGAAAAGTACTGATGAGGAAGGAAACCGGTATGAAAAGTCCGTGCTTCAACGTCCTAAACTGAAGAGTATAACAAACTTGGATCTTTTATGCAGGTTACCTGTCAATGAATTAGCGTTGCACGCCGTTCTTCTCGTTGTTGCCGGGCACGAAACTACCGCTGCAACCATAGCCTCCTTCATCGCGACCTGTCTCCAGAACCCTGCTCTTGTAGACACACTCCGCCAAGAGCAGGATGAGCTCGCTGCTGCATGTCAGGACAAGCCATTTACTCCCAACCAAGAGGATTTACGGAACATGCATCGACTTCAGGAAACCTTTCGGGAGGTCGAACGAATGTATCCTGTGGCCATGCAGATTACCCGCAAGACTGCCAAGGATTTGATTTATCTCGAAGATGGTCACAATCCGGTCGTTATACCTGAAGGGTCATATGTGGCTTTTGATATCTTGTCTACCAACAGGTAAACCTCTCAAGTGCTTTTCAATATGCTAAAGCTTACTGTCTTGATCATAACAGAGACCCAGCCACATACACCAACCCAGACACGTTTGATCCAAGTCGCTGGTCTAAATCCGCCAGGGCCGACTCCGCCGAAAAGCCCATTTCAAACTTTTCTCTCGCTACGTTTGGGGCTGGCCACCGACACTGCCTCGGCATGCAATTTGCTCGCCTTGAGATGGGAATTATTGGTAGCATGTTGATCAGGGAGTTTGAGTGGAACAAGTTGGAAGGAATTAGGCTTGAACGTGTTCCGTTGCCCACTTTTAGGTGGAGGGATGGATTGTGGGTGAATTTAAGGCAGAGAGAGTTGATGATGTAGGTTAGTTGTCGTAGCATCTGTGGAGTTATACCTTTTTGCATATTAAAAAGCATTTGTTTAAGAAAAAAAAAATACAAGGAAAAAAGCAGGAATGCCAGCAGGTGTCGAACCCATCTTGACGTTTTTAGCACACCTCGCTTTTGGAACACTTCTCGCCGAGCAACAACCTCGTTTTAAGAGCAACTTTGAGGTTTTTTTGACTGGCCATTTTCTCGTCCAAAAAAGCCCCAAAATGCAAACGGCGGCCGAAAATGCAAAGCGACGAAAACCATTTTGAGTTGATTTTGGGCAAAAGGCTGTGCAACAAAACGTTGGGGCTAATTTTTGTCCCTCCGTAAATCATCCCCCGAAATGCCTGCAGATGCCTGCCCACTTGGCAGCTTTTGGAAAAAAAAGGTTAAAACCCAACTTGCGACCGCAAAAACAACTTGAACCTTTCCAGTTTAACCTCTCATTTTAGTGATGCGTTCATCGCTTTTTGCGGCGACTCTTGTCTTGGCCTCATGTGCAAGCGCCGTTAATCCTCTTCGAGAGAAGCTGGAGCAGTGGGTGTTCTATTGGCCCCCCTATTACTGATTGAACAACATGTATTCATCCAACTTGTTGACAGGGCTTTAGAGGAGCTCCGAAGCCATGAAAACACGGGAGTTATTTCACGTAGGGACTCACCCACTTCAGAGTTGCAAGATACTACAATTGTAAGAACCCCTCCCCAGGAAACATTCGTTTTTTTTGCGCCTTGATTTTTGACTTGCTTTCGTAGAACCTCGTGAGCATCGACATTGGCACCCCTCCTCAATCGTTCAAAGCCATCGTCGACACAGGTTCATACGACGCTTTCCTAAAAGCCAAAGAGTGCCGGGATCCAAGCTGTGTTAAGGATGCTACTTATGACGGCTCGAAAAGGTTTGTTCACACTACTCTTGCACTACATCTGCATTGTGTCAAACGCTCGCCCATGTTAACAAAATACTTGTATCTCCAGTTCGACTTTCACCACCTCTGCAGGACCCTTGGTGACGCTTGCGTACGCAGATGGTACTGCCGTATCAGGACTTGCAGCGAAAGATTCCGCGACCATTGGCGGTGTTACAATGTCGAACTTTACCTTCCTTCGTGTACTGAACTACAAGCAGGCGAGTACAAATGTCGTAGCCTACACTGCCATGCTTGGAATGGGAATGCCGAGTTCCAATGGTAAGTTGATGGATCCCCTTAACGGTGTTATCGATTCATCTGGCTTACTGTCTGCCATCTTAGCCACTGCTGGCGACCTGGCTGGGACCCTTCGCAAACCAAGTGGAAGTAGCCTTGGGCGATCCGTTACTGGTCAGCTCAGTGATGCCGGCGTTAAACCCGTATTCGGTCTTTACCCGACACTGGACGGTAAACCAGGATCGGTGACTCTTGGCGGCATCGACGCTACAAAGTTTTCCGGTGACCTCACCTGGGTCGAGGTTCCAACCTTTGCGAATTCTAGCGCCATTGACCCTGTTATGGCTGCCGGTACGGCAGGAATGTGGAAGGCGGTTATGGGAGCTGTAAAGTATCCTGATGGAACTGAAAATCAGGTCGGAGGGCTTCCGATTGTCCTGGACACTGGTAAGTAGACGGTGAAGAGGAGTGAGATGTAATCTTCTTTTTGATTTGACGCCATGTCTTTGAACTCAATAGGTTCCAGCCTCTCTCTATTCCCCCAATCGTTTGTAACAAAACTGGGACAGTCCATCGGGGGGACCCTCCTGACCCCCGCAGGCTCATCCGGCATCCAAATTTACAAAATCAGTTGCGACAAAGTCAGTACCCTCCAGGATCTGACATTGACCCTTGGCGGAAAGACTGTGTCCATCCCCCCTAGCGTGTACATCCAAAACTCTTTTGTAAGAGGGGACCCGGGATGTGTCCTGGGATTTGTGAGCTTGGGTACTGAAGGTGCTCTGGGTGGTGCGGCCTTGATGGGTATGAACATCCTGAGGTAAGAACAAAAGTTGCTCATACCCGTTGCGCATTCCAGAGTCTTGTACTGACTTGTGTATCACAGAGCATTTTACACTGCATGGAATTGGGGTGACCGCCAAGTCGCCTTTGCGCGACTATCCTCACCAGCGACTCCTAGCGGTCAACCACGCTCGGGCACCCAGGGTAATACCGGGTATTCCCTTCCAGCATTGCCTATGAAGGCATCACTGGCCGCTGCTCTTGGAGCTTGGCTACTCCAGAGTGTACTGGTATAACATTGCGCGACGAGATATGTCATAGGGGCTTGATCTCATCCATCCAAGTTCGACATCCTTTATGAAAGGTTTCTATAGAGAGGGGGACTATACAGAGATTCCTTGTATATGAGTAGAGGCCGGCAAGCGATGCTATTACATCCATAAATCCTTACTATTCCAGGCATCCAAGTAAGCATTATAAATAAACGAAATAGAACATAAATGACTGGCAGTAGATCTACACTCAACATGGGTTGAATTTTACACATTTTCCGGCGTTACAAACAAACGATGCGGATCATAAGATATCATCAACATGAAGGAGACGGGTCCGGATCACGACGGCAGTAACTGTGTTATTCATGCGGCCTCATTCAAAACGGTTTTATCATCATTGGTATTGCATCAAGTTGATCATTCTGGGGTAGTGCATCTTGGCTATAAAGGCTCCTCTCGTGGCACTACTATTTTTCTTTACCCGTTCTTGGCGTCTCTGCAAGCATTCAGATATCTTTTTGGCGGCGCGGTCCCTGTCCTGTGTCCCCCCACTCGTAAATGCGGTACTTTATTGTTTGCAGATATGTACCTAGGCCCTATGTTGCAGCTGCCAGCAAACTCATGAATCAGCACCCATTGTTCTGCCCACCAAACCCATCTCATCCTCTGTCCTGGGCACGACAAAACACTACAACCATCCTGACGACAAAATGTATATTTGCAGACCAAAATCCGGATATATTCGCATCCCATCTACTCAATTATTTCTCTGGCGCCCATGGAATACTGTAGTATGTGATTAGTCTCTGTAAAGTCCATTCGTTCTGAATGCTTGTAGTATATCTTTGCATTCCGATAGCAAATTATTCATGGCAGCCTTCTTGAATGTAGTCTCGGATCTGATCCGTGCAAGACCTTCTACTTTGCCGAAATAGGTCCAAAGTACAATGTCCATGCTGCCTACATGTAGTGATACTCCGCCGTCACATCCTTAGCCCGCTGTCGTCATCTTGAC
Source organism: Spizellomyces sp. 'palustris' (assembly GCA_006535965.1). Taxonomy (NCBI): domain Eukaryota; kingdom Fungi; phylum Chytridiomycota; class Chytridiomycetes; order Spizellomycetales; family Spizellomycetaceae; genus Spizellomyces; species Spizellomyces sp. 'palustris'. The sequence continues at coordinate 367,110 of QEAR01000002.1, read as the reverse complement.
GCTCTTCATCTTGTTCGTACATGTCCTCACATCTATAAGCAGCATCAGATACGTCGCTCTTGAGCTCAGTGTCTGGTTGTCTCAATGAGTCTCCCACTTTTTCCAACCTCTTGTCTTGTTCACCAACAAACGGTTTCTGGCGTGTGCGCTCGTTCCAATGCAAACATCTTCTCAAACTTTCAGACCAATCTGTACCCTGATCTACCTCGCAAACAGTAGGCATGGGCCATCGCGACATGGTCACAGTAACATAATCGCCCTTCTTCAACTCTATTCTGTGTCGACCATCGAAACTAGCCCACGCAGATGTCCGCGAATCTCGTGGGACTTGGATTCGAATATCAGTGGAGTCGGGTAGGAGCATTGGTCTGAAGGAAAGCGTATGTGGACAGATAGGGGTGACGAGGACGGAAGGGACTTCGGGATGTACTAAGGAGCCTCCAGCTGACAGCTGTTTAGAGCATATTTGATGATATCAATTTGTATTCTGTCGACATAACTGGCACTTTGCATTTTACGTACCGAGTAAGCTGTTGACCCCGTTGGTGTAGAGAGAACAAGACCGTCAGCCTGAACAGTAGTCAAATGTCTATCGTCCACAAACAACTCCAATTGGCTCATATATGCGCTCGGTCCACGATCGACTACCAAGTCATTCAATATTTGGAAGGTCTCTGTTGGCACAGGTTTTGGGTTGTCAGCACTGGGCCGCGCTGCACCCAATGACTGCATTGATCGGATCCGTTTCGGTGTCTCAGGTCCTGGGTCGAGCTCCTCTGGATCAGCTTTTGATACCAATTGCAAAGAGATCTCATCTAATAAGTCGCCAATATCGGAAGTCGCATGTTCATCGTTCACACGCGGTGCGGGAGTGGTAGATATCAGATTGTCGGAAGAATAGGCGGGTAAACGATTCAGTGTAGCTCCAGGATCCGGTTGCTGACTCGAAGCTCGTCCCGCTAAAATTGAACGGCCATCTGCTTCGCCCTCGTCGCTCTTGATGCTACACAAATCTTCCCGTCTCTTTTTTTCAGCCGTCCGACCTTCTAATACCTCTTTATTTTTGCTTTTAAAGTCCGATCTCCAAACCGTGCAGCTAAGTCTCATACGCAAGTTCACCCTAACACCAGCACCACGACACCCAATCACTCGCTGCAGAACATCGCGTATGTTTGTGATGTTGAAGTTGGTTAAAAAGCCAAGCGAGCCCAGATCGAAGGGAACAACCGGAGGCACTTGCGCGTGCTGGAAGAGCCACGATGTGTAGATTACCGTTCCGTCTCCGCCAAGCGTAATGATGAAATCGATGTGATCTGTTTGCGTTGCGCACAGTTCTGGCGTCCAAAACTTGAGCTGCTCGGCATAGTGGGGATGAGTAGCTAGTAGCCGATCAAAGTTGAATGCAGGATGAGTGCGAAATTTGGAGTCAATATATCTAAGGGAAAAGTGGCTCTTGTCAACAATGTGCCCGATCAGTCGCGAGGTTTGAAATTACACTCTTGCATCCTACACAGTTAACCCCTGGAGTCCGCAAGACGTTCGGGGGGTGTCGATTAGATGGCAGGCTAATTGCCTGGTGAATTTGATAATTTTTGCATCTAGTGCTTTTGCTACGAGCATGACAGTTTGCGGGCGCTCCAATTTCACCAAGGCACGTCCTAGTAGGAAAAAAGGATTATTATCTCTGGCCATGGTGCAGTCTTGGTGAAGAACCTCCAAGGCTCTCCTTCAAAAAAAGGTCATATACCGATGCATTTTGCAGCTTCCCTCACTCCCACAGCAGTCTCTGCGAGTTGCGAAGTTGGCGTCAATAACCTGGGAGACGCAAGATTGGATAAACGGGTCAAGGATATGTTTTCCGCTCCATTCTTTCGGCTAAAGTAGGAGCTCTCTGACGGCGACGATTCACTTCCAGAGGACATTGGGTCGCGTCTGATCTACCCTTTTTTGGAAACGCTGCTCAGCAAGGCCCAGCCTTTGTATCTGGTATGGGAGCTTTTGGACCAGTAAGGCGCTGGTCAGTGTCCAGAAAGGAAGGAAGCGAGCGGAATCGAGTTTCAAAATGGTTCTATCGCTAATGGTGGTGGAGTCCGTAGTAGAGTCAAAGACGTGATGATGTTGGCACTAGGATTGGTCACTGATGACTGTGCCTCAAAGAAATGCATTCCATTTTTATAAGCGCGTAGATGGTTCCAATGTGAAGTGGCGCGTCTGCTTACTTTCGTGCTCTTGCATTGTCCTTTCCCGCAACTCTTTCCCGACATGGATATAGCAAAGGACGTCGTCTCTGACCTATCGCAAACTGTAAGCAACATGGCAAAGAAGCTATCAAATATCGAACCAAGCGTTTCCTACATTGAGCGTACATTGTCGCATTGTAGGTTGTCGCCCCGCCAGTCCATCGCAACCTGATCCTTACATCCATTCCCTCAACAGCCCACACTTTATTCTACACTGTCGTATTTCCCAGCGAGAGCCCACCGATTCACTTGGACGAATTGACATGACTATGGTCTTAACAAACCTCAACAGAATTCTTCTCGTACGCAAACGTGTACTCGACAGCTTCCTTCCTTGCGGACCTCCTGAGACTCTGGTCGCTCATGGAACTGTCAGGAGGTTCGCAAGGAAGGAGGCTGTCGAGTACACGTTTGCGTACGAGAACAATTCTGTTAACACTAATGTAGCCATGTATGGAATTTGGATGCAAAAACGTCGTTGACTCTCTACTACTGGTCGGTGATAGTGTCAGTACTTGAAGCGTTGCAGCCCATTGAATTCACCACACTTATTGTAGCATCATCATGAAAATCAACAAAAAGACAGGTCCAATACATGCAGCCATTAGAGGATAGTCCCTTGCGGCCATCTGATGTGTTGAACATTCTGCATATCATCACTCATGACCATTGTATCCACTTGATTTCTATATAACCCCGCCCTCTTCCCTCTCCCCCATCTTGTTCTTTATCCTCGACTCTCAGCAAGGCACTAGTTACCCGGTTAGACCAACCGTTATGTATTGCATGTGTAATTAGGCCTACTGGTTAGCGTTGTCGCCAGGGCCAGGTGGTTCAATCCACCACTGGTGTGTGACATATGTTATTGCCAATACACTAGTTGGCATCGCAGCTAAACACGTTCAGCGCGTGTTTCTTGATAACGTTTGTTGTTGTCCCGGACGGGGGCTGAGGATTTGAGCTTGGCAAAAACAATGTCAGAGCAGCAGCAGCTCACAGCAGATGACCCATATTCGTACGAGATACATGATGGTCCAGCGCAAAAGTCACCGTCCCCGCGGACTGTTACGGATGCCAAAGTGAGCGACACGGCCGTCGAAAATAAACAAATCCTGGATAGCGACATCTCTTCAACCGCGGCAGACGGAATCGGAAGCACAGTCAGCTCTCCACCATCTGACGTTGCTGCTATAAACGAGAAGGATGTACAAGCACCTCCCGTAGAGCATGCGGCATATACCACACAGGCTGCTAACGCGGATGCCTCTATTGTGCCGGAGAGGCCTGTGGGTCTCTTTGACGAGCGCCAAACACCAGCAGAAAAAACACATGAGTCGCTACCGCAAGAGGAACCTGGCGTGTCCTCACTGCATGAACCTACCCTATTGAATGTCTCGACGGTGGAATCTTTACCGCCACAAACGCAGTCTTCGCCAATTGAGCTGATACCTTCCACCCCGTCCGCATTACGCGAGCCAGAAACTAGCCACTCTGCAAAAGAATTTGGAACACCTTCACACACAACGACAAGTAAATCCATTGAAACCACAGCAGAAAACAAGGGAAAAGCTCTATCTGTAGCAGATGGGACACCCCAAGAACAACATGAGCCTCAGCATCCGCCTGTTGAGCCTCGTCGCTCATCCCTTCCGCCAACTTCGCCGCGCGCTCTCCCGAAGCCCAATCTTCCTGCACAGCAATCAGCTGATAAATCTTACAGACTCAAACCGATCACATACTTGGATCCAAGGACGGATACCCCGCGAAGGCTCAAGATTATCACGCAGAATCGCAATGGACCTTGTCCGCTCCTCGCACTCTGCAATGTGCTGCTGTTGAGGGGAGATATCGAGATCAGATATGAAAGAGACGAAGTGGATTATGAATATATTGTTGAGCTAATAGGAGACTGGCTGACGACCCGGCTACCCCTGAGTAGCCCCAACGCATCATCCCCTACATCACCATCGTTTTCATCCGGCCGTCATACATCCGCAGACTTTTCAAAGAACTTCACGGATGTCCTCGAGATCATACCAGTGGGTATCAACTCCCCTCTTCAAGTACTCAATTCTCTTTGTACTGTTCACACACTGATACATTATGCATGCAGACATTACAAACAGGATTGGATGTCAATGTACGCTTCGATTCACCCTTCTCCTTCGAAGTAACCTCCAGTCTCCTGGTGTTTGATCTCTTCAAAATTATATTATGTCATGGCTGGACCGTAGATCCCCAAGACGAGGAGACGCATCGTGTAGTAGTCACCGAATGCGGAAGTTACAATCGTGTCGTGGAGAAGGTTATTGAGGGAGAGATTGCAGCAGGACATCAAGCGAAAGGCAAAGAGAAAATGGTGGCCGAAGAAGAATATGAAGAGGCATCTAGGAAGCGCGAGCAACTCATTCATGACGGCCTTGTATGCAAGGGGTTCTTGGATGCGACTGCGTCACAGCTGACCTACCATGGACTACAAACTCTATGTGAAGCTTTGGAACCTAATTCGCTGGCGGTATTATTCCGCAACAATCATTTTTCCACTCTGTTCAAGCGGGTCGGAAAGGACGGTACAATCGCATTGTATACCCTTGTTACCGACCAAGGATTCGTAGGAGCCGAAGCTGTCGTGTGGGAGACAATGGATAACGTGGAAGGAGACTCGTCATTTGTGGATGGTTGCTTTAACCGATTCGAAACATCCGGCGGGCCAGAACATATCCCGAGTTCAAACCTTTCAGGAGGACAACAGCCTAGCATGATCGGCCTGGAGGATTACGTGGATGTCGGAGGTCAAGGACGCGAAGCCACTCAAGCGTCGTCGGACTTGGCGCTAGCGCTATCACTCCAGGAGGAGGAGAATGTCAGACATGATGCATACGTGCGAAGACAGCAAGAGGCGGAATATGCAAGTCATAGTCATGGGGGGGCAGGGCAAGGTGATAGCTCGCGCAGGAGCAGCGGGAGCTCAAAGGGAGACAAGAAGAAAGACAAGTGTCTCGTTATGTAAATTGTGATTTGTCTTTATACCGCCCCACTTATATTCGTTCATTTTGTACTTTTTACCATTTTGATATGAAATCCTACACGGCGTCTTTCACATCTGATACATTTTGCCACATACAAATACTTGTAATAATTTCAGGAAACACATCAGCATGCAGTACCACATGCTGTCTTTTTTCTTTGAGACATACTGCTCTTTCCTCTGTCCCATATGCTGCATGCAAGGCTGGATGTTGGCTTACGCAATGCGCGATCGTGGCTGACAAGTTCGTCACTTGTTACGTTTTTGCTCTGGCAATCTGATCGCCAAAAAATGGGCAGCTCACAGTCAACCTCGCCCAGACCTGACGACGTTTCGTCAAATGCACAAGCATCACAAGCATCATTTGGAACGGCCCCAAACAATGTGCATGACCTAGAACAAAGGCTCTCTCCCATAGTGCAGCGCACTCTACGGCGATTAGTTGGAGTGCATACACAACAGAGTGCTACTGACCGGGTGTTATCAAAGAACACATTTGTGGTACTTTGCTATTTGAGATCTTCTTGAGCAGAAAATCTCGCTCTGACATGCTTGTAGGACCTCATGGGCCTTCCAGATCCGCTTGTCTCACGTCTACACGACGGTATCTGCATCAAGCACAACGCAACAACCCTCACGTATGAAGCGCTACTTGAAGCGCTGTACATACTATTGGATGAGAGTCTATTGGCCCCGACAGAGGAACAACAGTCGGCACAACTTTCGCATCGATGCGTTTGTGTTTTATCTTTTTTGAATCGCGGTGGTAGCGAACTCGTTGAGACGGATCTGTCTGAAATCCTAAGTGGTTGTGCAATTGCAGCGGTGGCAGAGCTCCGAACTCTGAATGGGGGTGAACTGAAATTGCCCCAGGAGGATCTGCTACCCACATCTCCACGTATCCGTCAACTCGCCCATCAAATCTTCCACTCGGCAGGTGGATCCGTGAATAGCGGCGACAAGACGATATCGATATCCCAGCTTCACACTTGGCTCAATAAAAACGCGCCGTTCATGTTCAAACCCCTCCAAACTGTCATCTCTCACCACCTTCTTGCGTTCAATACGAGCCTCCCAAGCACGGAAACGGGAAGCAAACATCTACCTACGTTGCACGGGGAAAGTGAAATCCTATCCGATGGCCTTGTTTGGATGTTATCTACATTCTTACCAGCTTGGCAGCCGGCCGCTAAGAACGAGGAGAGCGAGGCACAGATGCAATGGGAGGTTCTCTTTTCCGCCAGACGAGATGTACGCTTTTGCATAATGCAAGATTCTGGTGCGCTTTCAGGCTGCTTTTTCTGAATGTGTATTTTGATTTTACAGGGATACAGTATGTACGTGTTCTGTCCCGATTGGGATTCTGTTTCTTGATCGCTGACATCTTGTACTGTTGACCAGTAACCGGTTCGAGTATCATACGCTAAAATGTATTCTCTTTGATTATCACAGCTAATAACTGTTAGTGCCTACTCATCATGTTTCTGCATTTTAGATCCGAGGCCAACCCTTCTTCTCATATCTGGCTCTCTTCCGTCCAAAGTAGATGCCAATCAACCGGCAATCGTTATCGGTGCTTATATAGACGGGCAAGTAATATATTCGAATCGACAGATTATTCGTGACTTGTATTTAGAGTCATTATAACACTCTACAGGCCCTGGAAAAAGAGCCGGCATTTCTGGGGAACGCCTGGCTGCCTCCTATTCCAACTGGAACCAACATTCAGAGTCCACCGTGTAAAGTCCGCACCTGCTGGTGATCATTTCGCATTCTTTTCTGCTGAGAAGGGTGTTTTGGGGTTTGGTGGGGAAGCGTATAATTTCAAGTAGGTTGCCCTTGATCGCCCCCGTTGATTCACGATAAACAGATTTCATATCATGTCGATTAGTCTATCTACAGACCTCCAGACCGCGACCTATCAGCCGGGTATAGTAAATAAATTTGCGACGTACGATTTTGCAGGATACGAGGGTGATAAATTGACGTTTGATGTGGATGATGTGGAGGTGAGCGTTGAGTTGTCGTTTTTTCTTTGACCGTTGCTCACGACGGGCTTCGAAATGCACAGGTCATTGGATTGGGTATGTGTACAAGTCCCGTTGGAAGGCCCTGCGTAGTTTATAACTCTGCCGGTACCGTAAGGAGGAGAAAAGGCTAGACAGATCCAATGTCGCGAATGGAAATTTGAGGAACGAGATGCGTCCCGCCGAGCCGACGTTAATCTTCATGATCAAACCACGGCCAAACAAATCCTTGCTATGGCTGGTACGTTTCTTTTTGTTTACAAGTTGACTTTCTCTAGGCTCTGTATCTGATACCATTGTTGCGGAATTTCAGGAGGTAGGCTACATCACTTTGTGAATCTGCAGCTGCTCACATATATCAGGATGACCTTATTCTCGGACATAAAGTACACACATTCGCTGACGAATTACAACCACCGCCACATCAAGAGAACGACGCTTAGAAACGTCCTCCACCATCATCACCTAGCCACGTATCACCACGGATATCTACTGTCCTATATACAAAAAATAAAACTACACACCCCAAGCAATGTCTGAATACCGCCATCTTGAATTAACCTGCCAACCCGCCCACTGCCCCGGCCTTTGTTGCAGTCGTTGTGCTTAACGTTGACTGTTTCGGCTTGCCGTTGGGATACTTTAGCTATTTGAATGGATGTGTTTCTTCGTTAACACTCGCCAAACACTCGTAGTCGAGCAACCTTACAAACCTGATAATCCTTCTCCCGGCGGAAGAGCAAAATGTGGGGCTCCGGAGCTACGATGTACGTCCATGATGAGCATTTCGCTGAAAATAGGGGAAGAAATCATGCAGGCAAGCAAAAGGCCGTACCATGAATCATATAGTGTTCCCATCCTGCACTTTGCTGTACACCCAGGTCACGCCATTCCTCTTCAGACATTAAGCGGCCTAAACAATATAACATTAGGAGAACGTAAAATAAGGGTTGCTGAATGTCTTTTTCATACCTTCCGGAACCCATCGTGCTAATATATGAGACGCCGGATGAACAGTAATAAGCACATGTCAATCACGCATCTCCTCCAGTCAACTTACCAATTTGTTTGGGCAGCGTCACATGGCGATATTCGTTCTCATCGTCGCTGTACCGGCTACTGTAGTAAATCTCCTCACGCTATCGGCGGTGAGAACGAAAGAGCAAGACCGGTACAAAAAAAAAGAAAGGAGACGAGCGAGGGGAACGTAAGTCATTGCAAATGGGACAAATCAAACAATCAAAGTAACCGTATCGCGCGTATTTACAAAGGAAGCAACACCACGGTGTTTGCCGAGGCCGCCTAGCCGTCCTCTCATAGATCTCTGCAGTCAACCCCCATCACCTTCAACCGACTAAAATATACATACATGTGCGGCAATGTCCTCTGCTCTTTGGTCCGAATTTGACATGGCATTCAACCAAACTTTGCTCGTCCCTTTTGCAGATTTGCTATACGCGTTGGTTTACTTTACGATCAGAACCGGAAGAAATACGCCATGATGACTTGTCTGCACGCGATCCTCCGAACCTTCTAGAGGGAATCCCAGGGAAGTGAGGTCGTTATGACCACGAGAGAACCAGCGCTGTACTCGGGCGTCTTTGGAGTAATGTATAGGCGATCTTTTACGGCTGGAGTCGATGACAAGGCAAACGATTCGGAAAGTTGAACGCAACAGTGTGCTGCGCTGCAGGTGGAAGATCAAGGAGGGATTTGCGGCACAGTCATTTATATGCGGCCAATCAGAGCAGTGGCACAGCAATAAGGCTTCTACGTTCCATGGTACGCGCGCCAAATACCCTAAGAATGCCTTAATGAGCCACGCAAAGGATTCCAAGGGTTTCGTAGTAAAAATGGAGGACGGGGCACCGTTAGTGAAAACATTGCAAGTCTCTCCAGAGCTTTCAATGATGTATGACTACATTCCATGCATTTCCTTCCCCCAGGACCAGAGATTGCCATAAGGTTTCAGAGAAATCCAACGTCCAGAAATAAAACTGTCATCCGAATGCCATTATATTCTCAAAATCACTATACATGGACATCCCCACTACCGGCATCACATTTACGAAGAGGGAGCAGCAGCACGAGCCTTAGGCTTGGCAGCAGTACCTGATAGAATATATACATTAGCCACGAGGTAAATCGTGAAGATTCAACAGTCAAGGAACACCCACCTTCACGGAAACCGTTCTTGAAGCGACGAGCAACAGTCTTCAAGTACCTCATACGCCCAGTGCCGGTGGTCTTTCTGCGCTTACCCTTTTCGCTCCACTCGACTAAGAAAGATGGCAACCGTGAGATACACCATCTTTTGGTGTTCTTGAACACCGCGCCTTTCAAACTTACAGTGACGAATCTTTGCGGCAGGGTATCCACACTGCGCGCAGGTCTTCTTTTGGTTGTGGAAGGAGCGACGTCCACACCTGCGGCAGAGGGTGTGCGACTTGGTGTGACGCTTACCGAAGGCCTGAGTACCCTTGGTCTGTATAGACAAGTAATTTTGAATCAGTAATTGTCGCCACACAAGTTACTCCCAGCTTGCATCGATCCTCTTCGTCTCTCCCTTTGGCAGTCGTCTCCCCCATAATCTCCTTCCGTCCCTCCAATCTACCCATGCACTAATATCTCCTCGAATCCTCATTTTGATAATCATGTTCAGGCAAACTAATGGGAGGAATTTCCTAACCGCCTCAACACAGCACTCTTCCTCGACATCCCACAACCGGCCATATTTCTGCACTCCAAAAATGTAAAACCGAATGTCGAATCGCAAAATGTCATGCAACATTTCGAGTCCTGCCTCCCAACCTCTCATCCATCCATCCATTACCACCGCCATCCATCCGCCCATCGAGCCTCCGCCGAAAATCTCAAAGCTAATCCGTACCATCTTTGATCAAATGGGACGTAAGGGTGAGTTGACCGAACCAACAAAGGAAGAGGTTGGCTATGGGTGCTGATTCTTTTGCAAAGAAGGGACGTGGTCGTTTGCAGCTGCCAGTCCTCTCGCGCTGCCCCGGCCAGACTCTTGTGGCGCATGAAATTGAATGGCGACGTGACTGTGAGAATACTGAGATACAAGCCACATGCATGATCTTGATTACGAAACTGCATCTGAACTTTTCTTTTTTTTTTTCCAAGTTGATGCGTTGATGGCAGCATCGCAAAGCAATGAAAATACTTGCAAGTACATTGTATATGCTCATGATGAAGAAATGCGAGCAGTTGCAAGGGCATCGCGTTCATCGGATGCAACTTGTACCAATGATTAGAAAATGTTCATCATTGCATTATTGCCCATCTGCATCCGCAGAGAGATATAAATAACAAGGGCGATGGGCAATTCCATCTTTGCCAATGGGCCGTTGCGAGATATCCTTCCTTCTCATCTCCTAAACGCTCATCGTCCTTGTTGCAAGCCAAAAGCAACGCGCGTATTGGCCGACGATTGCGTGACCAGTCGGCCAATCAAAGCCACTGATCAACCATCGGATTCGTCATCCGTCCTTAGTCAGCCAAGCCTATTTGAAAGGAGCCAGAGGTTTTGCCCTCCCCCAACGTTCGTCCCATCCTCAAACCTCACATACTTACAATGGCCAACACACCTCACGGCGGCAGCTTGAAAGACCTTATTGCGCGGGATCTTCCTCGCCAGGCCGAGCTACTTGCGGAAGCCGAAAAACTCTATTCGATTGTATTGAACGAGCGCCAGTTGTGCGACTTGGAGCTGCTGTTGAATGGAGGATTTTCGCCTCTGGAAGGGTTCATGAACAAGGCGGATTATGAGAGCGTTTTGGACAATGTGAGATTGGCCAGTGGGTTGGTATGGTCGATGCCAGTCACTTTGGATCTCAGCGAAAAGCAGGTACGAGCACTTGTTTCATTGTATATGATATCCAGATCGTATTCTAAAACTGTAAAAATTAGATATCGGATGGCAACCTTCAAGCTGGATCACGAGTCGCTCTTCGTAACCCTCAGAACGATGGCATTCTGGCCATCTTGACTGGTAAGCAATTGCATCTTTGGCCACTAGATCGTGGATTGCTCCATTGACGCGTTGTGGCCGATCTGACACTGTTTACAGTCCAAGATGTTTACACTCCCGACAAGAAGCGCGAAGCTATTGCCATCTTTGGCGCCGACGACGTGGCCCACCCGGCCGTCCACTACTTGCACAACGTCGCAAAGGACCAGTACGTTGGTGGATCTCTTGAGGCCATTTCCCTTCCTGCTCACTACGACTACGTCGAAACCCGCTGTAAGTGATTACTCGTAAAGTTGCAAATGACGCTTGGGCATCGTTTCTCACGCAATGTGTGTATCGATAGACACTCCCGCGGAGCTTCGCGCCTACTTTAAAAAGTTGAACTGGACGCGTGTGGTTGCCTTTCAGACACGAAACCCCATGCATCGAGCTCACCGTGAACTCACTGTGCGTGCCGCGCGCTCGAGACAGTGCAATGTTCTTATTCACCCAGGTATGCCGCTTACATGCCAAAGTGTTGCATCATTTATGATTAACAATCAGTATTTCTTTCTCAGTCGTTGGCATGACAAAGCCCGGTGATATTGACCACTTTACTCGTGTGCGCGTATACAAAGCGATTCTTCGAAAGTACCCTCAAGGAATGGCTGCTCTGTCTCTCCTTCCTTTGGCCATGCGAATGGGTGGCCCACGCGAAGCTCTTTGGCACGCTATTATCCGCAAAAACTTTGGTATGTTGCATTTTTGCCAAAACTCTCATATTACATTACTTACTCAATGGGTTTGTGGTCAGGGTGCACTCACTTTATTGTGGGACGTGACCATGCTGGTCCAGGCAAAAACTCCCAAGGCAAGGATTTCTATGGCCCGTACGATGCCCAGGTAGGATAGGGTATGGATGGTGTTCCTATTGGGTAGACGAACCTCATCAATAGTGCTCGATCTATAGGACCTGGTCGCAAAGTATAGGGACGAGCTCGACATTGAAGTAGTGCCATTCCAAATGGTTGCCTACGTTCCCGAAACTGATGAGTATATTCCGGCCGATGAGGTGCCTGAAGGTGTCAAGACGTTGAACATTTCTGGAACGGAACTTCGACGGAGATTGAGGGTTGGTTTAACTCATGTCGGACTGGCATATCAAGTTGCAAAATCTCATTGATTTTCTTAGACTGGTGCCCCGATCCCAGATTGGTTCACATATCCCGAGGTACAGGTGATCTTACGAGAGAGCCATCCGCCACGATCCAAGCAAGGTTTTACTGTATTCTTTACCGGGTACTGGAACAGTGGTGCAGCCGAAGTAGCGCAAGCGTTGCAAATGTCGTTGAACCAAGGCGGACAGCGGCCAACGACTTTGCTCTTGGGCGAAACGATCCGTTCAGAGCTCTCCTCTGAGCTAGGCTTTTCTAAGCGGGACCGTGACCTCAACATTAGCCGTATCGCATTTGTCGCGGGCGAGATTACAAAGAGTGGTGGTGCTGTGATTGCAGCTCCTATTGCCCCTTACGAGGCTGCCCGTAATGAAGCTCGAAAGGTTGTGGAGAAGGCGGGTGCCTTTTTCCTCGTGCATGTGGCAACGCCATTGGACGATTGCGTCAAGAGGGACCGATCTGGGACATATGAGCGAGCAAAGCAGGGTCTCATCAAGGGTGAGGAATTCGTACTTGCAACTTTGTTGGCTGCCAACTAATTGCTGTAATGGACATTAGGCTTTACTGGAATTGATGATCCCTATGAAGCACCTGAAAAGCCTGATATTCAAGTGGATGCTTCCAAGATGCCCGTTTCGCAAATTGTACATGAAATTATTTTATTGTTAGAGAAGGAAGGATACATTGGAGAGCGTTGAATGTTACTAGTGGATGATTACAATTATTGTTTATAACCTGTCGTTGCATAAATACAACGCCATACAAAACAAACGACGACGACGACGGAAAGCAGAAATAAAAAAATCCAAACGGAAAATTGCGGAAAGCCATTTCATGTGATAATCATTTATTAGTCAGAGCGCGTTTTTTTTAAAGACTTGTCGCCTCCCACGACGACCACCAACTCTGCCGTACTTGCAAGCTCAGCATCTGAGCGATTTGGACTTTTTTTTTCAACCCTCTCGGCGTAGGAGGTTTTGGTTGTTTTCTTTTCCTCCGCAACGTTCGGCATCGTACGAAACTGGGTGCTGAGCTCTGTGCATTCTTACACATTTTTTTCTTGTTCCGCTTGTCATCGCTTTGTGTGATTCTTGAACGCAACACTGGCGGCGCTGGGAGCGGTTTCTTTCTTCTTGCTCGCTCCGCAAAAACGCTCTCCCTCGTCTCGCTCTCGCTCTCTCTCGTCTTCTTAATCCTATTTCTTTTCTTCCTTTGGGCCGGCCGAAACTCGCTGTCTGTCGAGTGTGCACGCCCTCTTTGATAAACACAGCTGGAACCCACCTTCATTGACCTTGTCGAGGTGGACTCTGCAACTATTTTACTCTGTTATTTGTTACCTTCAAATGGCATACTTCTTTTTCACTGTCACTGGCGACCACGTTGGCTGCGATTGCGATTGAACGAGGAGCGAGCGCACACACCTTTGCAAGATACTTTTCTACTATTGACCTGAGAAGCGATATTTTCCACCTTTTCCGCCATATACCGATTTTACGTGCCTTTTGCACACCTCACTTTCTGATTTCTTATCGGCCACACCTACCCAGCCTGTCCGCACTTGTCAACGATTGATCCACGGACGCCGCAACGGACACCGCAACAACGAACCGTTTGCTTTTCCTGAACCAGTACACTTTCCACATTTATAAAACATTGATACAATGACATCCGAAGCTACCATGTCGTACCCGTCTGATTGGAGCTTGCTTGGATGTGACAATGGCCTCAGCTCATGGCCCGATCAAGGTATGTTGTGTAAGACCGTTGTCCAAATGCAAAAGGTCAAAGTTCTTATGAAGTGTCCATCTGTAGGCCGCGATGCTACCAGCCCTATACTCTCTGATGGCGTGTCGTCGCCGCCGCAGGAACCATTGGTTGGGGACATTTTTGGAGACGACCTTCCCAACTTTACGGATTTGAATGACTTGATTTCGGAAACCTTGTTTGGCAGCTGCACAGGGCCGTTCCTCGACATTGCCAGTACCTCCGAGCAGCACATTGCTGTAACTATGACCCCCAACAGTTCTACTCTCACTACTACAGCCGCAGATTGGGACCAACAGCGGATTGGTTCCCAACAGACGCAGCCTGTCAGTATGCATGACATGCAAACTGCCCGTTTGGCACCAATTGCCCCGCAAGTCCCACAGTCTCCTTCGGAGTTTGCAAAGTCAGCGCCTTTGGCTGCCTTTAATGCTGGCATCGCCTTGGCAATGGCAAATGGTACTGGCGTTGCGTCTCAAAGCCAGTTGGATATTGTCAGCACGACTGCCACAGCCGCAGCGGCATTGGCCCAGAGTCTTGTTTTGCAGCAGCACTTGGCTGGCAGGACGCCTTTTGTTACCACACCTTCTCAGCCTTCTGATATCCAGCTTGTGCCGTCCATTGACCTGGCAAAGCTTTCCAAGGCTGAGAGGAAGAAGATACGCGAGAATACACGTAACCTTACTTGTTACAACTGTGGAACGAATAGAACCCCTCTGTGGAGGAGAACGGCGGATCGGTTGCATAGTTTGTGCAATGCGTGTGGTAAATGAGTGACAAATGTGCATTTTGGTGTGGCACTTGGTAGTAACGTCAAGACTGTTTTTCAGGGTTGTATTATAAGCAATATCAGACTCATCGTCCGGCTAATGTGCGCCAGAAAGCGCAATCAACCCTCCAGTTACCGGTCGTAACATCTGGTAATGGAAATGAATACGCCGTAATTGTTCCAAATGTAACTAGCGGTCCGTCAGCAGCTGTCCAGCTCATACCTCTGTCGAGTCCCCCGGTCGCGGTAACTCCGGTTGGAGCAAGGTCTCTTAAGCGACCCCGTGAATCTGATGACGATAGTAGCTCTGACGACGAGATTCGCCGCTCGCCCCCTCCCCAACCTGTACCCAGTGGCCTGTTCCAAGCTGCAGAGTTGGACAGTTTCCAGTCCAAGGTCCAGAATATGGCTCCTGGGGATGCGCGCAGCTTGCTTGACTCGATGGAAAGGCAGATTGCAGTTTTGAGGAACCATATCGCACTGTGGGATATCAAGCGGGAGACCTGAGACGGATCTTCAATGTTTGATTCGTAGGACTAGGTTAGCGTCGCAGTACATTGAACACAACATAAGATGAGTTGGATCACTGTTCCAGCTTATTGAGGAAATTCTCCTTTTGGTAGAATATATTTGTTAGTTTTTGTGATTTCCTTTTGTATTGGAATTTGTTCGATATGCAAGTCTACCATATGGACCCAGTGGTGAATACGAGATGGACGTTAGCATCGCTGCAATAATCTATTCTACAACACCTTGGAACGCACAATGACCGAAAGCAATATCGCATTATCTACCTACACTGTACGCCACTAAATTTGGGAGACAGTTCAGTAGCTACGAGCACGGATAACCCCAGATCTCTCGTTTCTTTTTTCAAAATAATCCCTGCCTGCACCTCACACGAACGCCGTCGACATTGGCGATCCTTACGATAGAGAACTTCTGCATGTTCTACATTTTCATGCTTGAGGATGTACCCAAAGTTTAACCCACCCCACCTATCATGGAACAGCCAATTATAAAGTTGCACACACCCCACCATAACTCTTCCCCAACTCACGTACCAAAAGAGATGAGAGCCGCGGACAGTAGTTATCTTGCATTTGATTGTCCTTTAAATATGATCGCGCCTCTCAGTTGTTAAAATGTCTGTTCGTATCCTATTTTCGTCAAAACAACCCTTTCCCCCATACCTCAACCGGATTTCTCATCGAAAAGCGAGAATGTGAAATGTAAAAAAGCCATTTTGCTACTGTCATCCGTTCCTATTTTTAGACTAGGGCATGGATTGCATGGCGATGGATTGGTTCGTATCATTGACATGGTGTTGCTTTATAAAGGATTGTGCTTATGGTCTTTTCCCCCCGCTATTGTAGACTAGTTTCTCGTTTTTTTTGGGATTTGCATTCAAGGACATTGGGTTTTTGCTGTTAACGAATTCCCTTCTCGTTTACATATTACTTGGTCAATTTTCGTCGACAGTTTTACCGCCCCACTCCCCGCTCTACCAACCATCCCCCTCCTTCCCAATTTTTCCCGAAGAAGCCGAAATGGAGTCTGTAGCCGTTAACCCACACTCATCCGTAGCAGCAGCCATGGGCGGCCCAGGGGGAATCGCCGGTCTCAACGGCGACATGCAAGGGAAAGGATTCACTAGGATAGTATCAGGTAAGCCAAAAAAAACCAGCCCAATTACCCCCACATTGCGCACAACAGTTGGAAAATCTACTTACACCTTCTTGCATGACAGACCTAGGCAAAAAACTCTCCCGTCGACAAGGCCCTGAAGAACTCATGCAACGCAACATCCTCCGTGAAGACGACGTAAACCCCTCCGTCTCAAACATCATCATCCAACAAAAAATAGCCCTCGAATCCGAAAAAACAAAAGACACACTCAACAGAAAAATCGGAAACCGACCCAACAAGGTCGATCTTAAACTCCGCAACATCCTTCGTGTCGACTCTAACGAAAATATTGCGGATCCCAACTTGTTTGGTGGGAGCACACCCGTCGGTCCATTGGATTTGCAAAAAACCTTGAATTTCGAAGAACGACAAGATTCTCTACGCTCTATACTCAAAAAGCGACCAGAAAAGGAAGCCCTCGAGGAATTGAACATTCTAAAGGCTGGAGGCATCGATCCCTCTCTGGTTGCCGCACAGGAACGGTTGAGGAAATCACAATTGTCGGATACGCTAGATTCGCGGTTGCGTGAACGGCCAGACCCAGAGCAGTTGGCTGAGAGGAGGATTTTAATGTTTGCGGAGACGGTGGAAGTGCTGCCAACCTTTAGGAAGAGCGAGTATAATAGGAAACCGGACGGAAATGCCACGTTCAGAAAGTTGACGCCACAGATGAAAGTACAGATTAGGGAGGAATTGAATACCTTCAAGAAGCATGAGATGCCTGTGCACGAGCAGAGTAAGTGTTTTGGAGAAAGTAGCTACCGTTGGTCCCACTGTGCCCAAGAAACTCATGCTTTTTTTTTCATTTAGGCTTGCGGAATACCTGCTTCCACTGAAGAACAGATCATTCCCCCCCTTTCATTCGTAGATTTAGTAGTAAGTTTTTAGGATTTAGAATTTAGGGTAAGGGTAGCAGAGTTTCTTTTGTAGTGACAGGAATTGTAGTACTCTCTCTCTCGTTACCCCCATAAAAACAGCGAAAATATTTGCAAAAGGAATTAGACTACTTTTGCTTTTTCATAAATATTAGTCTTACAGGTTATTTACAATCATCTCCGGGTGTGCAGCAAACCACAGAGTGCCAACTCTATACTAACGCTCTTGTATGAGGCTTTGGCCGATCCGACACATCAATGACAATTTCCAAGGTGCTACCACGCTTTCGACGGACACTACCACGGTGATTGCCATGCAATAAAGGTTTAGAGGGCGTATGTGCGATCATCGTGTCCTTGATATCTGTGACATTAATATCAATCTTGCTTGACAATGCCACATTGTCCTCCAGTACATCCGGGCCATTCCCATCACTCTGCATCGTCGGATTCGGCAAAGCGACTACGGTCTTCCTGCGAGTGGGGCTGTCATCAGCTTCCATTGTAGTGTCGATTTGACGTCTTCTCGTCCCCCTATAGCACATCCGCCCCGGTGAATCCATGAACTTGGACTCCTGGTTCCGACTTGAAAAATCACGTTTCGACTCACTTGCGCCGCGCACCATGGACGAGATCGGAGGTTCAACAGCACTAAACAACGCCGATTCACAGTCGATTTGAATAAAGGGTTTTTTGTGCCTGATGGACGGTGCATCGATCCGCGCTGACGGAAGGGTGGCAAAGGATAGTTGCTCAAGGTAAACCTCTGTTTTTCGACGTTTGTGTCCGCCACCACAGCCATTCTCTGATGACTTGCGCCGATGTTGTAGCTGGCCACCAGATACCTCCATATAATCATGAGGAACAGAATAAGATATCCCATGATATCCAACTGGGGTGGGAGACCCTACATCTGCTCTGGGCATCGGGAATTTAGTACAATTTGCTCGTTTGCGGTCGGGAAGTATGGCGGGACGTGTACCGGGTGGTGTACCAGGCGTACAGCACGATAGGGACTCAAGAGGAGCTCCTACTGTCAATCGATCACTGTGCGATGGAGTGTATACGCTCCACGGCCGGGCGTGAAGAGGCGATGACCCCGTCGCATCTCTTCCAGATATCTGACACGGATTTTCCGCGAGTTGGCTTGACTTAATGTATGCATCCTGGGGCAACCGGACTGAAGCGTCTAGCGCTACTGTCCGACTGCCATTATCACATTGCTTGCCCGAAGTCATCGCGGGTTCTCCAGGAAAACGTGACGATGCGGGTCGGGTCGCTTTGTCGTCATGATGCTCATTGAGAGCGGTGGTGGTGAAAGAAACACAAGGATTGTGGTTTCTAGGATTATGGATCTCTACCTCTTTGATGGGAGCTTCCGGTACCTGAGTGAGGTATGCAGACACTTTTTGATCAGGGTCTATCTCAGGTACCGTTTGGCAAAAAACCTGCATGTTCGTCTCATATTGATCCTCTTTGATCGGGGAGTCATTGCATGCTGAAACGTCTCCGTTCTGCACTGAATTACCCACATTCTCCGGACCGAGCGGAACTGAAGTCCTAAGCTCTATATCGTCAAGCAACGCGGTGCCTTCAGAAATCGACAGTGCCACCGGAAATGCAGCTGGTGCGTCCGCAACAGTGACATCTGTCACTTTGGATAGCCTCGACGTGGTGTTTGGTTCATTTCCATTGACTATGGGAAAGCAAGCTTCGACATTCAGTACCGCCGAATCGGTTCCTATTAGATCTTCTCGTGCTCTACCAGAAGACATCCTATGATGGGTGCCAGGATCGAAAGAGTCATTGGGCTCCAGATGACGATTCCTGTGACGAAAAGAGCCTCATTAGCCGCTGCCTGTCACACCACCTGACGGACCAAAAGATCGTACCAGCATCGATCTCCAAATTTACATGATTCTGGATGGCCGGAGTAGAATCTGCAAAGTCGTGCTTTATCTCTCACTGTAGGAGAGCTCGGGTCAAATCCAGGTACAGATGATAAGGGCGTCTGGCTAAAATCGCTTACGTTGTACTCCGCCTTGAGCGCACGCTGGCGGAATGACATCGGCTGATTCATCGACGGTTCTGCCTTGTGATTCGCCGGGTATGGAGGAGTTCCCATACTGTTCTCCAGAAGTATGCCTCGAGCGCTTAGATCGTGCACACCGCCCATCGTCAGACGCCGAACTGACGCTCCGTGAACGACAGCGATATTGGTTTGAACGGGTCTGTGTAAACCCAACATCTTCAACTTCTGAATCACTCGAGATCCTTTCCGGCCGCTGCTGCCATTCCCGTAGGTATTGTGCATATGCCGTACTTGGACGCCAGCTAATAGCTCTGTTCCGGCGATTCTTCGCAAACCCATAATCACCGTGAGTCCATAAAACAGTCGCAGCTGTAATGTTTTTCATTTCTGTTCGATCGAGAGGCTCATGCCTTCTTGAGCACGTTGTCAAGTCGCAGTGAGGTTCCCCAGAGTCGTTTCGATCAGAATGGTATGGATGGACTAAAGTACCGTCGCAGAAACGAGACCGTTGTTTGCCGCTACTTCCAGTACTGAAATTGGTCAGTCGTCTATCACAGCCGCTAGCCGGTGCTGACACATAGGATGAGACAATGCAACAAGACCGAGGAAAAGTTTCGGCATACCTCCAGACGGCAAGCTGTCCCATATCTGATCAAGCTCTTGCTCCACTTGGTTCGTCTGAAACCCTATGCGGCAATTTTGTGTTATAGGAGCTGGCAAAGTTTACAGGAGGGCCGTGCGATACGTTACCATCTGCGCATCCCGGTTGCATTTTTGCTACAACTCGCTCTTTCAATGGGCGGATGAAGATAGAGCGTACCCATTTCTCAGCGCTGGTTGTATGGAAACATTTATTTACATAGCCGTGGTTGGCATAAGGATCTGCGAAAACTTACCTAACTGGCTTGCCCCAGAAGTGCAGTAGACAGGACTCATTGCTGACAACAATATCTACGATTCGCGCCACGTACCACTTGAAGTGTATCTCTGCTATCACCCAGTCTCCTCTTCGATAAAATGGCTGGTTTTGACTGGTTGCTCGCTTGGTCATATGCTGAGAGGACGTTGATATTTGATCGAATTGAAATTGTCGGGATTGTGTACAAGTGATATTATGAGCAAGTGCTATATCACCAGAACAAGGAACGTCTCCATCGTTCCCATCCTTCTGTAGCCCAACGCATCGCTCTGGTGATTTCCTCACCGGACAACTGTCGGCAGCGACAGCCGGCTTTCGAGATTGGTACACGCTATATCCACATAGAAAATCGTCACCACCAGGACCCTTATTGTCATGGTCATGCAATGTCGACTGTGGCAAACCACTCGGAAGAACCTGCTTTCCAGCGGCAGTCAGCATATTACTATCATCCCCTGGCTGCCTTGGCTCCAGCGTTTGTGCAGTTGACGCACGCGCAAGGCGCCGGTTGGCATGCTTCTCCAAGATCGGCGCAAATTGAGTAAAGGAAGAACTCAGGATGTCGCTGAATCGACCATGAGCCGCTAGGCCGTCCCGTCGATGTGATAATGTTTTTACATGAACAAGAACCACTTCGTCATCTTCCTCTTCTTCGTCTGAAAAAAGGTTCTCAGGGAACAAGCCACCTGATTGTTTTGACGGTGAAACGACTTGGTTTTCTAGTATGAAGGATGAACCAGCTTGGTCGGCAGAAGTCGTATCCCTCGCAACGTCTGAAATAATAAGCCCGGACGCACACACATCGGCCGATTCGAATGCCGCTTGTTCTTCAAAGGTAGGAGTTGCAATGTCGGATATGCCTTCGATGTCAACCAGCTCGTCACCATGGAAATCCCCATCAGCTACGGATGCGACGACACCGACTCTGCAATGGTTGCTCGGAGCCGTCTGCAATGACGACCGCAAGCTTCGCGGAACAGTTCTCAAGACAGGCAGAGGGCCGTCAGACACATTGTCTTCGGTTTGATCCGCAGATTCAAATTCAGGTGGAACAACGGATGCATTCTTATCTGCACGATAAAGTTTGGACATTTTAAAACGGGATCTATAAAAAGAGGAAGCAAACTTCAACACGCACCCTTTTCTGATGTCTCTGCTGAACGTCCTCCTCGCCGCCGTCTAGATATTCTAGCCTCACTCTCGGAACCTGAAATCAGTGCAGCTGGACCTTCAGAGTATTCTCGGCTATTATGCACTGCTCGACTGAGGGGCCCAGGATCACTTTTCCTCACGCTCTGCGGTGAGTGGAAGTTCCATCATTAGCGAAAGCGCAAAGGATTGGGGATTCTCTTGGCCGAACCTTTCCAGATCGCCTTTTCCCGTTGGTTTCATCAGCTTTCAGCTTTGCGCTGAGGCCCCATTTTTTCCAGTGCCATCCTTTGCACGTTCCAGTTTCGATGAACCGTAACGCTTTTTTCACCGCTTTATCATTACCAAATCCGGGGATTTTTGAAAACGTGAGAAATGGCTCGTCATCTGGGATGAACAAGCGGATTTCTTGCGGATCCACCGCTGAACTGTATCGTCGAAGTTGTAAAGGGAAATCTGCGTATTGCACAGTTAACTCACGCGGACTTACAACGAATGGTTCTCGAAGTATGAAACAATCCTTTGGTTCGGTCGCTCGACCTCTGGCATGCTCTCATCGATCTCCGAAATCGGCACAACCTAGAGGTGTAAAGCATCCGATGAGTGCTGGTTACATGATAAACGAAGCTGATCATCTGCACCTCACCATTGCTGGCCACCAATACGGGTAAGCGGCATCGTCCGGATAGACGAAGACAGCATGTACTTGATCGACTACAGGAAAAAGCAACCATTCTATGTGAGAACCTGCAAACCGATGGGGGAATGTGCACTTGAAGGGACCACCCACGGTCTGGCACAAGTTTTCCGGGTACTTTTGCAACGTCTTCCTTCTTTTGGATGGCAGCCTCGCGCTTGCGCTAAAAGTACAGAACTGTGAGAAATATGCTATGGTTCAGTTTTGGTCTAGATTATTTCCTACTTTGGTTTCTGTTCCATGAAGCATTTCGAAATATTTCCCTTCTTGTCGCTTGGTACGCCTCGCCCTACGGATGCTATCGAAGATATCAGACCCCAAATCGTCGCTCAGGCCGTCTATGAAATTAATGTGTGAAGAATTGTTATCGTAAACTATTAGACACATTCCATACCAGCCGCTTCGGCAGATTGCAATCTTGCCGACGTTAGGCTAAGCGAAGACTGAGTGGAGCTGCGTTCTCTTTGAACATCACTATCCTCAGATGTCATGACTGATCCTGATCGAGAGCGACCTCTTCCTTCGATTGCCTGAGAAAGTAGCTTTCCAGATATTCGTGAGGTAGCTGGGGTGCCACTTGACTTCCTTCGGGCGCCTGATTTTGGAATTAATCCAGTGCTCTACGTCATAGAATACGAATTAGAACATATTCAAGGATATCTTAAATCGGAATAGGATGTGCACCTTTTCGATCACGTTCGTTAAGAGATTCGGTAGTCGCCCCTTCTTTGTCTTTCGGGTGGGCCACTTCACCCCAAAGATTCGCATATGACGGACGCAACGCTGGCATTCTTTGCTACCCAGCGTTTTCACGCTTGTGGGTGCATTCTTCGAAGCACGAAAATGAGGGGTAGCTAGATCGTCCTCCGTAAGCTCCCCACCACAGGTACCACATTTGGCAGAACCATCCATGTCCACATCACTGCCATTGCCTTTATCCCCAAAATCAATGCCGGCGAAAACATTTCGATAGTAGGACCAGGTTTGCGTACGGGCTTGATTCCTTCGGAGCTTAGCCACTATGGGTTTCTCGTACTCATCGTCACCAAGGACGCCTGAAAGTGAATCAGCTGGTGTGAATCCCCCTTTTTGAAGTCTATTTACAATCCGGATAAGCAGATGTTTGTATCAACAGCTGCTTCGAATCCCAGTACCTTTCGCATGTTTCGCATAAACATTCCTTATTATCTTCTCCAAAATAGTTACTTCCGTAGAATGTCGTTAATTCCTCGCCTACTCTTATGTCCCTCAGCACTTTGAAGCAAATGAGATTGGCACGCTCATTCAGCAAAATGAACTGGACGTTCAAAATCGCCAGTTATCCAAGTCAGTAAGATTCGCATCCAGTTCTTATATCTCTACATATTTACCTTGCAATTTGGATCGCAATCATGGTTGACGAATCGTGCTGGCCCAAGGAACAGACACATGCAATCCTTCTTTGTTGAAAACATGACGCTAAAGTCTCTGTTCACAAGGTACTCTTCGTCATCCTCATCCAGCTCAGCAATAACACCAGTGCAGTGTGGGATTTGATCTCCAGCATTGAATTCCCGTGTAGCTATGATACATGCTTCAACTTTGCCCGACGACTTATACCGGGATGTCTGCGCAATCTCGTAACCAGCAGCAGGATGATACATGCCCAAATACCGCTTTGCATGACTGCAAGTATTATTCAACGTCAGCGTTTGGTCGTTTTTAACACCAAAATAAGACATTCATTCTCACTCTCGGAAGTCTTCCAGCTGGTCTTTGGATCTACCTTCAAAAAAGGGCCGAAAAGCTTGAAACGACCGTTTAATGACGGAGGATGGCGCCCCTTCACTTTGTAAAGGAGATTAAAATGAATAATGATAAGGGTATGGACCACATCATCAAGCCAGCATACATACCTTTTGATAGAGGCCGGTCCGATCAGGCACTTCATTAGCGCTGTAGAGGCACTATCTATGCTTTTATTCTCAAGAATCTGGTCCCTAACAATATCCACAACTACCGCTGCCAAGGCGTCACTATCAATCCGAGTGCGATCAATCCCAGCAGGCCTTTGCCTCTGACCCACTGAGCTGGATTTAGATAAACGTGTTTGACCCTGCTCTGAGACCCCGTAATATTCCCCGTTCATCTTATGAGTACGGAAACCGAGATAGACCGCGTCCAAAAGAATGTCACAGAGGACATCATCATAATCAGAGAGGTCCACAAATTCCAGCCGTCTGCGCCCACAAGACACGGAAGAGGATGTAGATGCATCATTTGAGCCTTCTGAATCTACCGTAGCTCCTCTCTCTGCTCGTAAGCGTGACACCCTACGCCCCGCAGTGGACGTGTGCACGGCCTGGTCAACAGAGGAGGACTGTAGAACCTTACGATGGACTAACGGACCGCGTAATCTGGACCCAGGACCGACAGCGGATGAAGTGACGGATGAGTGAACATGTTCGGGTTCTGTCTCTGGCGCAGCCAAAATAGTATTGGTAAGCGCCGTTGTCATATTCGTTCTCCTATCATAATATGGAAAGAAAACAGATGCGGGTGAGCACAGTCGTCGAGACCATTCGCGGTTCACAGGTGGTTTTAGGTATATTTGCGGTTCATGTCTTTTATGAGCTGGTAGTTACAACGAACTCGGCCTACTATGACCTTACTGGCTACAGACTGAACTGTCCAAGGATGTTTCGATTGTTGTTGAAATGAACGTCCTTTACCTTAGATCGTCCGCGCCCCCTGCTACCACACCAGATAACCCAGACTGGTTACTCCCGGTTGGCAGGTTGTACCAGCCAAACTCTTCTCTCGAGTAAGCTCGGTCTAGATTGGTTGATTGAATCCGTTATTTGACTACAGTCCACTCATCCTGTTCCCTGTAAGGCGATAGCCGGCTGATTAGGCGAACGCTATTATGACCGCAATTAACCATGCTGTACTCTGAACGGACTCGATGCATACCTACAAGACGCAACAATCCTGCTGCATTATCGAGGTTGCCTTTTGCAAGACCGCAACGAAGGGCAAACCAGGAGAAGACCGTTGGGTGAGATGGAAGGTGCATCACGTGATATTAGCCTTTCCGAGTAGAATCCATGCATTTGAAAATGCAAAATGAAGATGCCAGCAATGTTGGGATGAAACTACATGGCACAAAGCCTCTATAATACTAGATACGATTATTCACCGCTATAGGAGAATCATCAACTATGAAGGTATTAGATGCCATTGTACTACACTATTTGGTGGCCCATGACGTTCGGATGTCCTCCGAGCCCGAGATCTGCACAAACCAAAGCCCTCAGCAGCAATCCTTCCATTACCATCTACCAACGTTGGCCTGCTCAACGATATCGGCCAACGGAAAGTCACTACGAATAACTCACTACGAAAGGTTGGTCACGTGCCTTCCAACCACTCACTGCGCGTTACTTGTGAGCAATCACGGCATCCCCTACGTCGGTTCTTGTGGCCGTTCTTGCGGAATCGGTGACGTTCAGAAATTGCAGTGACCGCTTCGTTGATGGGTTCACACGAGGAGCACCAGTTCGAGCACGTTCCATGGATTGTAAAGTCCATATTGAATAGATGATAACCGATATCTGCGCTGGAACACTTAATGTGGTAATCATCCCCAAACTATATCCCATCGTATTGTTCCCAGACGAAAACTGAAAGAACACAGCTGCAATGATGATGACCAGCAGCTGAGCCGCAGCGGCAATCTTGAAACGACGCGCATAGGTTTGAACTTCTGATATCGTTAACGTATCATACGATCTCAGCAAGGCCGTTTGCTGGTACGACATGCGTAGCAAAGCTACTGATAATATGCAATCGATCGCTGTGACCCAAGCCAACCAAATCGCATAGCTGAAAACTGGAAGTGAGTACCCTTAGCCACCATTCATTCCCCGCCGCTAGTTAACGCAAAATCAACTTACGGTAGTCCGTAGCTGAAGGGGACGGATCGTCCGTACCTTCCGAGAAACCAAGAGGCCAGGGTCAGCGCAGCGAGCACAATCCCGATAAAAGTGTTGGCAAGAACTGCCTTTCGCGCAAGGGATCTGCTTTTCCCATACGCCACGAGGATGAAATCCATGCGAAACTCTTGCACCCACGCAATCATAAAGGTGCCAAGAAAATAGCAAACTTTAGAGAGGTGGGATACGTCAGGATATCCCCACATATAAAAGTAAGTTACCCCTGCCATCAAGTCAAAGATTGAACCACAGATGGCCACGATTGGGAGCAGAAACAGCAACCAGTTGTATTTAGTCCTTCGTCGGGCCAGAAGAAGGTGATGTGAAAAGTAAGTGTTGGCGATGTTTGCAGAGATCGTTATACATGGCATAAGGGTGGTGAGCCAGCGGAGGTTGACGCCTTTACAAGCTCTAGAGGCTCCATGATACGACCCAACAGGTCCCTCATACGTTGAGCTATTTGTTGCGGGGCCAAAGACACAGGCAGGATCATCAACGAGATACATTGCTTGGTTGAACGGGGCTCGCTTGTCAGTCAAATTCCTGTGGACCGGATTTAGGCTTTAAGCTTAAGTAGATAAAGTAGGGGAAGTCCAGCCACAATGAGATCTATTTTAAGGTTCAATTTCTTAACTTGCTCTTGTTTACATGTTATCAGATGACGTTAATTGTCATCGACCCCTATGCACCCTATGCAATGCAGCGATCGGGAATCTGGTACAGCAGAGAGCTTGTTGGTAGCTGGTGCTCGAGTGAATCCAGCCACTTGTCGTTCTAACTTGCATCCCCCGTCGCTATAAGTTACAAGATCTTTTGGGGTGTTTTTTTTTGTTGGTCAATAGTCAGCTCCTTAGGCTTGCAACTCCCCAGACTTTGCATTCCTGTTATTCGGAATAACTTGGCAATGATGTATAAACTAAAGGTGAACGAGAGCAACAATAAAGCCAATGCTGATCGTGATTATCACGTCAAAGACGCGAAGCTGAGCCCAGCAAAGTAAACCTGCATATATTCGTGGAACCACAAAGATTGGAGAGATGGCAGTTGAACTGGTTGGGGCAAGGGAGAGCTCTATGACATGTGAGTGTCCACAATGCGAGCCAGATCGAGCGGCTTCACATTACAGCCCATTGAAGTGTTGGTTTTAGAAGATAATCCTCGGATCGTCCGCAAACATGGCGGCACTACAGCTCTTCATTTTACCGATAGCCCTGGGCTTTGTGACTTACGTATTTTTCAGACTTTTGTGGAGCCGTGTGTTGAAGGAAATCAAGAACCGGTTTGGCTTTAGCGTTGCGGGGATCAGCTTGACGTCTGTGTCTGGCGTATCGTATGCACCATCACACCACTTTGAAGGACTTGAACAGAGTCTCGCCGAATCTATTCGGCATGTTACAGCCAAACGGGGAGGGAAGAATAATGGGCATCGCCGTCTACAACTGGTGCAATTGCATGTAGATCTTTTGTGGGTGGAATTTCACAGACCTACTAAAAAGCGATCATCTTGGATTAGTCTCCGAGTGACGACGCCAAAGGTGATCTTGTGCACAACTGACCAGGCCGTCATATCTGGGCGTTCACGGCCTTCTCGGCATGCACGAGTTCAGCTTTTACGAAAGAGTCTAGATAAATTGGGGCGAATGCTGCGAAATAGTTTTATACGCATCTTTTCTCAAGTAGTGGACATCCGTATCGATGATTTGGATATTTCAATCCACCGACAGGACGGAGAAGAGATGATACGTTACCACCAAGATAGTTTTGAATTTGCTTTGGATTCCGACGGATCGGAAGAACCGGCGGATGCCGCAAAACCAAAATTGCGACGACCGAACTTCTCTTGTGTCCTCACTATATCACCCTTTGTCGTAACAGCACATTCTCCTTCCAGCGAGGTGCCGATTCAACTTCTCGTTGCGGATCGCACCAGCACGATCAGCTTCTTAGCGCATATTTCAGTGCTGGGCCGTATAGAGCGTCCTCACCTGGAAATACGACTCAATGGCATTTGCATGTCAGCCAGTGATTTGACACGGATTGTTGATTCTATCGGTCGAAGAGTGCACGACGAGGTTCACAACGGAGAAGAGTTCCCGGAAAGCATAACAACTTCGAGGCATGGGCAGGGTCTCGAAAAACTGGATTCCGATCCGCTGCACATGTCGGGGCCAATGGGCGGAGATGAGCGGGAAGATATGGACGTGAAGGTTGCGATCCTTCAACTGGCGAGTCTTCCATGGAAGCTGGCTGCAATGGCCGATATTAAGCCCTCTATTCATGTTGTGTGTACTAGAACCTCCGTCACATTCAACCAATCAGCAGCGGAGGGGCTTCGTGATTATCAGAGGGAGAGCGTTCTTCCGTCGTTACTCATCACGGCCAATAACATGTCCTTGTCATGTAATTTACAAGATGAGAGTGGCGGTCCTCGTTGCATCATCTTGAAAGTCGCAGTCAGCGGCATTGATGTAGACTTGTTCCACTTCAAGAATATGGACCATCCGACTTGGCACTTACTGTTCATTCGTGCAATCTGCCTCGACCTGCAGTTCCCCTTACCAGATATGAGACCACGTCGAATAAGAGAGGATACCGAACCCCCTTATTGGCTCGATATTGGAATGAAATGCTTCATTGATACTCCCCGGATCTCGCTTTCCGATGAATTGCTATGCCTCTTTTACTGGCTTTCAAGAGAACAAACGCACAGCTCTTCGAAACCTACTCCAACCACATCAAACAGGACAAGCATTGCCAAGCAAATCAGGATCTTGATAGGCTTACTTCGCCATTTTCGTCCGACTGCCGATCTGGAAGTGTCGCGTCCCATGCTAGTGACCGAAATTACCAGCTATCAGCCCTCAATCACCTCTAATGAGACTGCTTTCCTGGCGATTGTGCTGAACGACATACAGATGAAAATCAAGGTTGTTGCCCAACCACCGTCCATGGAAGAGGGACACAAGGTGTCTGAACCCTGTGGAGGACCAGAAGGTCCACTGGTTGTTGAGACATCCGTTACTTTCGAACGCATACGAATAGCAGTGACTCGCGGAAGTCAAGATGATATAAACGAAACACTGCCGGAACTGCGTGATGTACTATTTGCGATGCGTAACATACATGTGGTTATTCACGTAGTACCTCCCGGCGGAAACGACCAGGGCATTCCACGGTTCCATGTTAACGTGAACGGTAAAATTGGGGAAACTACAGCGGATCTTTCGCGGTTGACATGTGGAGGGTGTGTCGATTATTTCACGCTTATGGCGTCTCTCAGCTCTATGATCATGACGCTTCCCCCCATGCCCAAGAAACCTGCAGGCCCAACTCCCAATCAGCCACCCAACTTCGAAATAAGCATCTATTCTCAAATCGCCACCGCTCCAATCCGCTGCCTTGTCGTTGGGGAGGATACGAAAAATGCGCTGGCCCTGCGGATAGAGAATGTGTTGCTGCAGAGCTCGCGTAACACTGGAGAGGGTGACAAAAGTGAAAAGTCAAAAGCAGCAAGGACAACAACAACTACAACAGCAGCGCGATATTCGAGCCGCCTGGAGGTGAATGATATCCGGTTACGGAGCATCAGTGGATGTGAATTACGTGAAGAAGGTCATTCTGACACGAACACTCTCGCCACGGGGACCAGCAAAGACATTGTCTTGGACATACGTCGACTGGAGTTATTTGTAGTTGACGCAGAGCCAAGTGGGCATCCCACCGGCCCAAACTTGAAGATTGACGAAGTCATCATACACTTCAGTATGAAAACATTCTATGTAGGTCTTATGGCCACATTATTTTGTGTTAAGCTTGCGAAGCTTTTTAGTGTGGAAAAGGTGGAGAACAATGGTGTGGAAGCAGTACCGTTGCAGAATAAGGAAAGAGGCATGGTTACTATTGACAGGGTAACACTTAACATCGAGCTTCCCGAAGAAGTGCCGGTTCGTCTGGCCTTTGATCCCATTACAATCACCCTGACGGACGACGGCGCGACACGTGTGGACCTCAGTAAGGCTACTTTGGATGTGTTGCTAGAACATGAGCAGCCTAAACATGGCCAACTCCTACTCGTGAAGGATGCAACATTACAGATTGAGAAGAAGCCGGCCATAAATGGAGGCGCCAGACACACAACTGTCGTCAACTGTGAGATCAACTTTCTAAATTTCACGGTCCCCTACGCATTCAAAATGTCAACGATCATCGAAAACTCCATAAATTTACAAAAAGGGATCAAATTGTTACTCATCAGGCATTTGGGAATGCGCGCGAAAACCCACTGTTCTGCCCATGGTCGTACCCATGTCGTGCCAGAGAAGATTCCCGTGATTATGATTACCATTGTTCGGATTGTAGTTAAACTCATGGATGATCCTTTCGAATCAGCTCTCTCGCGAAATTACCTACTGGGATCAGAAGAACAAGAAGGCCGCTTAGCTCGTGATAAGGCCTTTCAGAAGAAAGCCGCCGCCATACGAGCCACCGATGACGGTCGATATCATACTAACCCAATAACAGGGTGCGTTTTTGTACCATCGGGATCAACATTTTGTTATAATCATTGCTAATGCTGTTTCCGCAGGAAAACTGTTGAAGTTGAAAGTGCGTGGTGGATGCTACAGGAATTCAACTCACGAGCCTGGCTTGATCGTATTCGGAACTCACACACTCATGCAAACGCTTGGTTCCCTCCACTGATGACTGCCGTTTTCACCGACCTATCTGTTCGCTTGTCACCTCCCTCTCTTCCTGCCACAACTGTCGAAGAGTCGCTACATAAGATGGATCCCAATACGCCTGCCCGAGCACTCTATGACGATCTCATCCCAAGGGATGTCACAATCAATTTAGGCGAAATGTCTCTTCGTATTAGAGATTATCCGCTTCCCATCGTGCACATTCCAAAATCGGATATTTCGAGCTGGAAAACGGAAGGATTGCTAATTATTGCTGAACAAGCGTCCGCAACCGAGTCAAAGCGTACCGTATGTATCCCTCTTGATCCGATTGCGGAGGAACCGCTGCGAATAGGCCGAACGGTGAACCCGACAAAGCTGTTTACCTCATTTAACACCACGATCACAACATCCTCAACCATCCAATTGTGCTGGGGAGCTGCAACCGAACCGGGAATTGCCGACATGATGGGCGTCTTTGATACATTCACCAAGCCAAACGTCGACCCTAGTGCTCCCATCGGCTGGTGGGATAAACTTCGGCTCATCTTGCATGGTCATAATGTTATCAACATCACTGGAGGAGGTGATATCCGATGTCGTCTCCTTGGTTCGACATCACCTTATTTCGATCGACGAAAGCACTGGGGAACCGAGGGTGTGGATATTTGCTTGGATGATGGTGTTCGCGTGGATATCAACGGTAGCGAGCAGACTGGAGAAGACATAACAATAGAGTGTGGGGAGTTGGCATTTTCTCTGCCAACTGCTCGACATGAGATTCCTTCCTCCTCAGGAATTGAATGTGGTCAGGCAGATGTGATTGCAAGAATGACAGGCGGAGCACGGATAGCTCTTGGTTTTGCCTTCCTTCCACAGCAGAAGGTTAGAGGCCGGAAAGAGGTATTGGCCCGGAAGGTCCACACGGATCTGGTGCTACGGGCACCAGAGTTTTGTCGTTCTGAACATGCACATGAGGTATACGCACGGTGGATAAGATCACTGTTTTAATAACCCTGCTTACCACGTGGATCACTCCAGATATGGGATTCGTTCAGAGGCTTCCGAACACAAAGCATTCATGTTACGCTGAAGATAGAGTCACCAAGACCTTTCTATTCTGGCTTGGCAGAACCGATGAATTGCTTGAACTTGAGTGTGCACACTTTGGAACGCTTTTTCATGGTCACTCAAGTGTATCAGTCCGTATTGACGAGCCTTCCCATTCGTCGAGGCAAGATCTTTCAAGAAGGCGCTGGGCCAGCTCCTTCCAAGCAAAAGCTGGGCCGTGTGATCAGCACCTTGCAGCTCGTAACCACGATGTACCCTCTGTTACTCGGTTTCGTGGCTGAAGTTGAGGAAGGGAATGGAGCGATTGGACTTCGATGTCGTGCGGAAAAAATGGATGTTGATATGACATGGATCCAACATTTAATCAAGCCACGCCGTCCAAAGGAGGAGCTGCTCACTCGGAAGTCTACGATAAAATGGAATCTCAGTGCATCAGAGTTGGGATTCACAGAAATCGAGGTCAGGGTCATATCATTGGGCCAGGGGATGGAGGGAGACGCGGAGGAGGGGACACCGGATACATCTCATGATCCGAATGATACCCGAGAGTGGCTGTTTACGCAGGACTACCGTTATTGCGACAGCGCGGAAAATATTAAGATGATTCCATTCGCATGGTCTCCCCGAATCATTTATTTCAGACGTAGTGACCAAACGACAGTGGTGGGACACGATAATACGCGAATGCGAAGAGGTGCGTTTCTGGATCTATGAACTATTAATTTCCCTCTTAATCTGAACCCGTTTTCTGCTGGTTATAGATGTTTACGCTGCGCAAATGTCGCTCTTCAGAAATCGGCTACGTGAGATCGAATCTTCCATTCGACATTATTTAGAGGTGCAAAAGGGTCTGGAATACCGAATGGCTGTTTTCTTTGACGACTCGCTCCGACAGGTATGAAGCGATTTGCAATATTTGAAAGTTGGGCCAGCAAGCGCGCTAACTATAAATTCCTATTGATAGCAATCGCAAATCATTGTGGAAAAAGTGGCGGTATTACATGAAAAGAAAGTAGTTATCGAGCAATACATACGGACTTGTCAAAAAAAAATCGACACAGGAGGTAATTTCGAGTCATGTTTGAACCGTTACAAATGGCAAATTCATGTGTTCGTTTACTACAGATGGACTTGATTTCTCCACTCTCAGTCGCACAGATGCGCGATTACCACCCTCTGCGCTGTTCAAACACCATTATATCGTTCATAACGTGAGCTTCCTTTGGAAAAAAGCAGTGCGAAACCTGATCTTCAATATGCTCGCCCTACAAGAGAAGCGCCTAGCGGTGAAGTACTGCCTGTCCAGCACAGCGACAAGAATTATGAGTCAACTTGTGTCGTCTGTTGCAGACCGTAAAAGAGGCGCGGACCTGGTTGACCATCTCTCTGATCCGCTTCTCGAAATGCCAAAGGCACCGGCACCAGCACGATCAAAGCGGTCAACGATGGCCGTGAAGAATGTAGATGCATCCATGGCGCAGGCACTGCTCTCGAAGCTTCTGTCAGAGTTGGATACAAACTTCATAGTCCCGAACGAAGCTGAAGTCGAAGACGACGAATCCGTTAGTGCTAGCCCTACCAGAGGTGGAGCATCGGCTTTTACTAGTCAAAAGGCCTATATACCGTCAAGAGAGCCCGACTCACCCGATTACGTTGCCGAGAATCAAACGTATGAAAGTAATTACATCGTCCAACTCATTAATCCACAGGTGAACCTAGAAGCGGAACCAAAGAACGATCCAAGTCATTTGGAAACGGTGGTGGTAGCCGCCGAAAGCATGCAGCTGCGTTCCGTCTTCGTTCTTGATGCTCAAGCTTGTTCTGCACAAGCCCCTGACGAGTATAGTGATCGAAACGAGCAAATTATTAAAACGCGAACGATACTCAGCATTCAAAATGCTCAACTCTTTGTCGTGAGAAAGGCGGATCTGGACGAGGCACCCGAGTTTGACCTGGACAATATTATCATGCAGCGACACCCAGCAACGGTCAAAGACCCTGCACGACCATGGCCTGTGTGGGTCCCAATCGAGTGCCTTATCGATCATTCTTCACATTCCGGTTACCTTCAGAGGGTGGTGGAACGCACCTCCGCCAGTTTCCACCGTGATGTACCCAACCCACTCTATCTCAAGACCGATAGAGCCATAAACAGCCCCGAATTGACTCAGACTTTACATGTCAATTTCCCGACGTTTATTATTTCTGCAAATGCTGCGCAGTACATGATAATCCATGATGTTATTGGAAACTTGCTGATATACCGAGATCCTGTCCGAGGGGAACGCACGGAACGACTGAAGAAGATGATGCTTGTCCTAGAGCAGATGGATGATCTGCATAAGGTGCAAGAGACGGTACTTAGCCTTCAGCAAAAGATACGGCATGCTGATGCACTACTTCGTTGGGGAGCTCCAACACCCGATAAACAGTCTTCAAATGAAAGCGCACTAGCGGTCCGCAATTTGGAATTGCAACGTCACCTTGTTCACCATCAAGACGAGCTCATTGTCATTGTGAATGCTCTAAAAACACTGCAAATTTTGGAGCAAAAGCGCAAATCAGTGGCTGTATCTTGGCAGACACTTGTGTCGGTCGACAAGGTTGTCTGGTGCATGTTAGCGGACGACAACTCCCCTATGTGTCAGTGGACGCTGGACGGTGCACAGTTTACCTGGATTCAACAC
The DNA here is from genome assembly GCA_006535965.1 of Spizellomyces sp. 'palustris'. Lineage (NCBI taxonomy): Eukaryota > Fungi > Chytridiomycota > Chytridiomycetes > Spizellomycetales > Spizellomycetaceae > Spizellomyces > Spizellomyces sp. 'palustris'. Next base: position 332,365 of record QEAR01000002.1, on the reverse strand, counting down.
GAGGATCAATCAAGCATAAATACCTTGCATATCGATCAGGTCCATGTAGAGAATCAAATGTCAACACCAAACGCCTTCAAAGAGGTGATCGCTGCCTACAACCCGGACAAGCGTGACGTTGATTTTACGCGTCATAAAATGTTGCGAGTATACTGGCGCGAGATGGCTCCTGTCGCTGGTATCAAGGTCGTGGACCATTTCGAAGTCAACATTTTCCCTTTACTGATTCAGGTGACTTACGATATGGCCAAGCAAATCGTCTACTATCTGTTTCCCGAGAAGAGGGCTCGGGCCGAAGCAAAGGACAACGGTGCTCTCAGTAATGCGGAGGATAGAAGTTCGAGAAAGAGCTTTAAGGCCGATCCAGAGCAGCTGACCGTGCGAAGTATCCGGTCGAATGCGTCTGAGTCTTCTCGACAATCGTCAGGCGCCATGGAGGATGTCGCATCGATAACGGGCAGCAAGCACGGCTCTGCATCCGAGAACGAAGCGTCACCCACCTTTGAACGACGCCGAAAATTCAAAACTGGCGCCTTTTCTAGTTACGGGCATCAGCGAGGAGGAAGCAACCGAAGTGATTCGCGCGAAGACCTGGCTTTGAAAGTGACGCAGACAGAGCACAAAGTCAATGAGCTCAAGCAAATGCAAGCCCGTGCATCCGAAAATCGCTCCTTCATTTACATTAAGATGCCTGGTGGACAGCATTGCCTGAGTTACCGGGTGCGTCCGTTATTTTGTTTGTTCTTGTGTTGGAACTAGACTAAGTCGTACATTAGGGTTCGAAAGAAAAAAACATTGAAGATCTGTATATGTTCGCTTTCAAAATGCCAACCCTCGAGTTTCGGAATAAGACCTGGACATGGCTGGACTTCCTAGATGCCGTTAAACGAGGTGCACATTTGGTATTTTCGTTTGCGTCCAAAGAGCATCGTACTCATCACAGCTGTTACATAGAGGCTCTCCGTGCTGTCCTAGCCAATACTGGAGCTTTAGTTCGGGAAAAACTTTTCCAGAAGCGCAAGCATAATCTTCCATCAGAAAGCGAAGCTTTGCAAATAGCTCCAGCTCACCCTCCGCGCCCTTCAATCATGAAGCCATCTCTATTTAAAGGCAAAAAGGATCGCAAGCAGAAACAAGCTGACAACGAAGTGTTGTTTGATGTTGGATCGTCGGGATTACTTGAGGATAACTTGGAATGACATTTACATATTACATACCATTGTATCATAATACTTTGCAATATATTGGGACTAGCAACTGATGTCTCTGGTGCTCGTCATCAACCTCCACGCGTCTTGGCTGGATGAGTAAGCAGACCGATCACATCTTTATCCCTCCAAATTCCAACGACGGCAACAGCATTAGTAAATAAGTACAAATCTTCCTAGATAGCATGCACCAATGCAGTTAACCTCGTAGCATATTGGAATTCTCCAAAATCCTTGCCGGATGACCAAAATTCGGTCGTCTTCACTGCTTTCATGTTTGCATGACTGTGCCACTCGCTTACTCATCCTGAGGCCCTTTGACAGCTCCAAGGTCTGGAAAAGTTCCCACGCTCCCAAAAAGTTGCGGGGGAAGCCTTATTTCTCGCTTGGTAAACAGTTTAGGACAAGGTGCTTTCGCAAATGCTTCTACTTCATCAGGTTAACGTTCTCACCTGCCCGTTCGTCTCCTGGTGCAGGTTCCGGTTATCCTAACGAGGAGCGTGTGCGGTTCGTGGCAAACACTCTTTTGTCTTCCATTACGAGGTAAGCTAAACTCTTTTATTCAGGAGGCAAAATAATACATTGCTATCTTTCCATACTGGTTTTTTGTTCCTGTGCGAGGAGGACTTAATCGGGATTGTTAGCTTATTATTAGCACAAGACCGCCATGAGCAAACCACATGCATGGGAAGTAGCGTCCCAGTCAGAAGAAGACAGTGCGTGGTCTCCAAGACCAATCAAAAAGCCTGCGTCACTGACCAAGAGTGGTGTATCTCTGGACCCGCCGGATCTGGCTTTTCGTGTAGCCGGAACTCCATCTTTTCAACAAGGGTCGCCCGCTCGGCCCAAAAGGAGTGACTGTTTCCAGTGCTGGAATTCAAGAGGGAGCCACGTTTAACTCGAACGAATACGCAAAAACCCATGGCAAGCTCTACATGAGAGCTGAGGAGTTTGATATTGTAGCTGACAGAATCCCTGGCAAAGCGCCAAAACTTGACATTTCCCTTACCGATCATGGGGACATGACGGTGAGTTGCCTTCCGCTCACAACACCTTATGGACATTCGCTTGATCCCCAAGTAACATCGTAGTACTTTGCAGTATGCAGATTTAATGCACATGTCCCAACTAAAGGATACGCGTAAGGTTATTAAGGAACAACTATCCCAACAGCAAGGTCCGACTGTTCAAAACCAAATGGAAGCGCATAGAACTATGGCTAACAGAACTCATGTTATACAGCTTTGAATCCCCCACGGGAGGTTGATTTGGACTTGTCGATATTAAGTCCAAAGGATATAGCTTTGGATTCCCAGAATGTGGTTGATTTGGACTTGTCGATATTAAGTCCTGCTGATGAACTCGCACGGGAAACAAAATTGGACAAAGGAAAGCGATCAATTTTGGATCTTAGCACTGCGACACCGGAAACACCTCAGACATCGCAACAAAAAAGAGCGGATCGCATGCTGCACGAAAAGCAAGCAGCCGGACAATTTGATCAGGTTCAGCAACGTCTGCCGCACGTAGGCTTCCAGGGTGGTCAGGACAGAGGTTCAGCCCTGGCAGCAGAACCTGATGAGAGGCACTCGCAGGGAATGCCCACCGGCCCTGTCCACACTCAAATGCCCAATGCGCCGATTCCCCCGCCAATCATGGAAATTGGGAACAAAATCTATTCTATTTGCAGTTTTTATGTAGCAAGTATATGATTCGATCTTTGAAAAATCTCTGTATTCGGCATATATCTCACCGTCTGTGGTTCAGGTCCCATCCCACCCAGTATTTTTGCAAGATCGGAATCAGCTGTTCAAGCAAGCGCCGAATGTTGGGACGACTTATTCAAGACCATTCCCGATGAATACCGCACGCAGTTGGAGGGAATGCTGCGAGCCTTCCGTGCGGATATGGAGAAGAAATACGGAAACCACGTTCCTCCACCCCCCGAGATTGGATTGAACGTTTGCATGATTCGAGGTCTGGCAATGCAATTCAAGATCATGGCTATAGCACCGCAGATGAACTCGCCGTCCATGATGGGTGGAGGCGGGATGTTTTCGTCCATGTTCCAGCCTGGTGGTTACGCTAACCCATATGGGTCGTATATGGGTACTAGTCCGGTTAATCCCATGATGCCAATGGGGGGAGTTGGCGGTAACGCGTATCCGCAGGGACCAAAATGAGCTCCATATTTGGAATATACAAATGAAACTAACAAAAGGAGTGAAGGTGCGAACGCAGGCATGGACACATGGCGTTGACTAGCGGAATTGACGGGTGTTCAACGGCGACAGGTGTATTGAAAGAAAGAATAAACATTCGTGCACTGCCTCCACTATTCAATCGCAACTGCCCACAATCTCCACCTTTGTCGGTAAAGACATGCTGCAAGAGATTTCATGCAATGTACTGATACTTTAAAATTGCGCATCCAGCTGATCCCACATGGGTGGGGCTAATGAGTGATCCGTATTGCTCTTGTCTGCATCATCATCGTCAGAGTCGGTATTGAGCATGTCGTCTTCTTCAAATCCTTCACGATCTGACCATCCTCGGTTGTTGTCACCGGAATTATGCTTGCTCTCATCCATGGAACACTCAGTATGGCGTTCATCTTCATCGTCCACAGTTACCGGTATATCATCGTTCACTGAATGTGAACTGCACGGTTGAAAGTTAACGTTTTCAAGAGACATCTGACCCAGACATATAGTCGCATTGGTCGTTGGTGTGAGTTGAGGAAAGTATCTAAGGACTGAACGTAAGCACCACAAAATAAAGGATGTTAAGTGTCTGTAGTTTACCGTTTCATGTGCTTCTCTGCATCCTATGCATTCATTAACAAGAGTCAGTGAAACTATAAAGCGTATACCCAAACTTTTAAAACACGCTCACCCACCTCTTCAACCTTTAGCAAACTAGTAACAAACTCCACCCTTCCCTCGTCCGCCTCAACCTCTTGTCCACCCTCACATCCCACAAATATACTACTCAGCTCCACAACATCAGACTCAAACCCTCCCCGTTGTTGAACAATACACCGAACTTCCTCATCACTTTGCCATTCCCGGATACGAAGGGCCCAAAATGGTGTGGGAGCGCAACAACTGTGAATCGGTGGATGGGCGTCTGGAGGTGCTGGGGTGCCGAGAATGGAAAGGGGGGGAGAGTCGGTAGTTATGAGGTGGGCTTGGAACCAGGGCGGGTCGGTTGGTAGGAAGCAGATTTGTGCGAGTCCTTTATGGGATCTACGGGGCATTGCATTTCTTTCATGGCAATTGGAGATAACCTTTGACATGAGTGGATTTCGCTGGATGACTCATCTGGCGTGATATGATGGGCGACCAAAAGTCGTTTTTGACATGCATGATGATTGGAGGGTAAAGAAGGGTTGCAATACCAATGGTAAAATCCCACTGTACAGTGAAGACGGGTCGCGGAAGAAAAAGGTTCGGTACCGGTGCAAAAAGTGAGTTTTGTCTCAACTATTCCATGGTAATTACGTGTAATGACCAACGTCAATTCGTGCGTTTCTATCCCCCAAATGCGTGTGCGACAATTCCCATCCCTCCGCTCTAAGGCTCTGCATCAAGTCCCCAAACGATCGCTCTACCACTTCGTACCCCTGTCGTACCAGTTGCATGCGGGTTTCTTCCGACATATCCGTCTTGGATTCGCATAACATGCGAACGACACATGCATGATAGAAGCCCTTGAGCATGTCTTCGGATTTCGCGTTTTCAGTGAACCAGCAGGAGACGTGGACTGCTGAATTGGAAGGTGCGCTAGATGTGAGGCGCGTCCATATACTTTGCTGCTTCTTCCCGCCAGTTGGACCTGGAACAATAAGAACCCGGTATTGCTCTTTGTGGCCAGTTGACCCAAACATATCTCCGGAAAGAAATGCTTGCCAGTTTGATGGACGTGAGAGGGAATTGAGACGGCGCTGAAGGGACGGCTCGAGTGACAGCGGTGTGGAAAAGATGGAGCGATATTGGAAAATGAAGTGCTCTTGCGCGGAAATGTGCTCTGGTGTCGGCAAACGTGGTGGAGGTGCATGATGTCCGTTCAAAGCATGTCGTACCCGATCGTGCATGATCAACTCACATCGCTCTAAATTAATGGATCGTGTCACGACAGCTTCATTCGCCCGATAGGCAAACCACATGTTTGCCGCACAAAGAGGAACAAAGATAGTCATCAGGCTCATTGGTGCTGTTCCAAATGCCCAGCTCAGCAAAATACCGCCCCCCGTCCCGAGCAAACCAGCTGCCGTAGCTTGTGCTCCGGCTTTTGCGGTGACATCTCCTAAATTATCTTCCTTGCTGAAACCCTTGTGCATGGATGCACGGGTAGCACTCGCAGCCAGCCATCCAATGTTCTTGCAAATATTTGATACACTGGCCATAGGTACAAACATGTGCGGAAAGAGGGGGGTCAGCAGCTCGGCAAGTGTCGCCACCTGAATCGCTACAGCAGCTAGAAACCGGTATCGCTTCGGACTAGAATCGAAACGATTGGCCGTCACGCCGGCATATATTACTCCGCCCAAAAGACCAAAACCGTCCTTTATAATCCAGTTCGTTGTGGCAGCCAAACCGGCGGCCGCTGCTGCACCCATTCCTAACGCGTGCAAAAGGGCCTGCGTTGAGAGCGTACCTGTCAGAGTACCAGACACTGAATGCAGGAACGAATAAATGGTATAGGGCGTATAATCCGGCGTCACAGAATGCGGATATCCTTTCGGCAAGAATCCCATAGCTAATTTATCGCGGACTTGCGAAACCAAGAAATTGGCAATTGAACGGGGAGAGGACAACTTTACTGCTTTTGATGCTGATGCAACGTGTGCACCAGTCGATGCATCCACTTGATGATTTATAACTTGCCGGTCGACGGTCCAGCCGCGTTGTGAGAAAGTCTCACTAGGTTCGGCGGACGGTGTCGACGCGGGAGGCTGCATCTGCATAACAGTCCAAACCGTATTTTCACCCCGATGTACCCGTTGCCGAACTAGTAGTGGCTTTGATAAGGATTCTCCATTGTCCTTCTTCTGATTCGTTGAGTAGGTAAGTGTGTGCGCACGCCATGGCGGAGGTGATCCCTGAGCTCGCCAGCGCAAGCAACATGGTCTCGGGAGGAAGAGAAGCCGGGACATGATTCCTGTCACCCTCAAAATACCATATGCAGAACGGGCGTAGCTATTCTCTGCAAGGATGGGTGCACGGCAAACCGCTGGAAATCGCGGCAACAACAGTAGATCTACGGTCCTCGAACGACAATTCCCCACACCCCAGTAGATGGCGTGGCTTAGCAGCGCGACCCCAGCATTGTGCGAGTGTTCCAAGCGATTTGCTTGAAGGCGACTTTATGTTACCCTTCGGATAGACATGTTTGCCACATCAATCATCATTAGGACAGGAAATCAAATGCCAACAAAGTGTTCAACTTAACAAGATCAGAAAAATATATAAAGCAATAATCCACAGCAAAGACAATTACATGAAAAAAAAAGATCGGAAGAGGAAATGCAGTCCGTCTTACACCTACGCGAGTTGATCCCTTTCCTAGCCACCCATTTCCGACTCCGATATGTCAACCAAGGGGTAGTGACGACGCATGACCTACTCCCTCGCCCTGCTCTTCCTTTGTTGTTGCTTCAAGAGCCCCAGTACTAGTTCCATCCTTATATCTCATGACTACAAACGGTGCATTGTGTCCTCGTACGTCAGGATTAGCTCCAGCCGTCGGAGCGCTCCCCGCCAAAAGAAGAGGTGATGGAGACAGCAGATCGCTGGATTCGGTGAATCCGCCAACGTTCATCCGCTGACTGGCGGTCAATGCGTTTTTGGAGACGTGTCCATTCCCGTCAACGTGAGAGCCACCTCCCCCCAACTCCCGGTACAGTTCCTCAAAACTGCGAATCAAGGTACGTAATCCGAGCATATAGCCATTGTCGGGCCCCTTTGTGGTAGGTGGGAGAGGAACGGGGTGTGTGCGGTGCCCGTCGTCAGTCACGGTTTCAGGATCATCCAATCGCCGCAGAGTCTGTGCATTCGCTACACAATTTGCAAAATCAATCATCTTCATATTGACCTCGCGAGGCGTTGGGTCCCTGCCTTCGTCATCGCTACTAGGGGACAATTGAACGCTTGTCCGGTCCTGCCCGCCACAATCTTGCGCCCATGCTCCATCATACAAGATCAAGAGACTACTAGCGTAAAAACGGTACGAGGGCATTTTCGAGACCACCCTATGCAGGTCCTTTAGTCTCTCCAACATTTTTGGGATGTATCCGACCAGGTACTTTTCTCCGTTATCGAGGAAAGATAAAAGAGACTGTTTGAAATTCGACATGTTGATTTGACGTCCAATGTACTTGTCCAGATATGTGAAGGTTCCTGTGTTCACCTTATACACCTGCAGAAATACTAAATCAGCATAGGGGAATACCGAAATGCGCACATTGCATTGTCGTACCTGCATGCCACAAATTCTCACACCAAGCTTCTTACTGGTACTCTTCTCGCATTTCTTCTCCTGTGACATCCGCTTTTCCGGTGTAGCATACACACCGTGTTGACGACTTCCCATCTTAAGGTCCAAAATGCAAGGAAACCGTAAGCCTTGCGTCAAGTCTTCCAGCAGCAAAAATTGATGGGTTCTTCGCTCTCCCTTATCACATTCTGACAACTTGGACATTGCCGCATGGTAAAGGTGAAGTGACCATGGATTGTAAGTCACGGACGCTGGAACTTGGTCCGCATCTGACGCATTTGCTCCTTCGTCGTGATATTCGGAGGTTATGCATCTTATCGGCGTTGATGGAGATCGAGTAAGACGTGTAGGTGGGGTCGGATGGCGGGGGTTGGAAGAATCTCGTTTTGGGCGGGCGTCCGGTGCCTTATCCTCTTCGTCATCGGACATTTGGAAAATAGGAGCCAAAGAATCCGAAGGCGTATCAGAGGTTTCCAAATTCTTGGAAGATGGTGGTATGGAGATTGCAGCGTCTGAAGGCGAGGAATCGTGTGCCACGCTATCCATCGAATACCAAGGTCCCTGCTGACACTTCAACCCGCTCTGCTTAACAGCATCATCGGCTTCAGGTCGCTCTGCACCAGTGATCGAGTGCCGTCGTTGCATCGCGCCAATAGCGGTTTTGAGCTGGGCGAAACGGGCTCTCAAACTCTGGGGGGACAAGGCATCCTTGAACACTTGTTGCTGAAGTTTCTTACTATAAGGGGGAATGCTGTTAACAGATTCCTCCGAGGTGTTCATCGACTCAGGATTGTCATGATGATCGTCTAGAAGGATGTGTTTGTTCTCCTCCAAAATGACAACAGGTGTTCCAGCTGCTACTCCATAGTAGTCGGTATCGGCTGAAGCGGTGCTGTAGGTGACGTTCACCACACCCAGATAATTTGCCATAAAGGGCTTGATTTCGGGATGTGTAGATTCCACCACCTCATAAAAGTCCCTTTCTCGAGCATTCAAAGGTTTGCATATTGCCTTGTCGGAGAAGCGCAAAAACGAGGCGTGTCCTCCGACCTGGTTTTTATAGGGAACAAGAGGCAGGGAGGGCGGTGAATCGCGGAACCCTCGCCAGTGAAGGTCATCTTCGTCGTCACTATGATGGAACGACATTGAGCGCGCATGTCGTGACTTTCGTAGAGTTCGTGGTGTGTTGTGACTCCGGCTGATGTTTGTATCACTACGATATCGATGAAGATTCCTGCAGCTGGATGCTGGAGACACGTTCGATGAGGAAGAACTGCGATGTGAATGCATGCCCTCACCCAAGAACGGAATCGGTACAGGAGGCGTTGAAGCGGAAGAGTCAACAGAGGAATGGGATGGTATCCTTTCTCGGAGGCACATCGCATCATTTGATCTTTGGGAAGCTCGGGCACTAATAACGCCTGGTGATCCTGCAACAATTCTTGCCAGGAAATCTTCGCTAGGTGCCTGTAACGGACCCTGTGATGTCGAGAGCGGCTCAGAGTCCACAGGATACACCTTCCGCAGGCCGAGTTGGCCAGCACTAGAAATGCCCATACCCATCCCAGAGTGGTCCGGTTTAGGCGCGGAGGCAGCCAGCGCGGACGATAGTGCAGATGATGGTGAACTAGCAACGGAGAGGGGTAGGCCCTCTACAACATAAAAACATCAGTTGTCAAAGAAATTGATATAATCATTAGCTCAAGTCACAAACTACATACCGCTCACTCGCCGAAACGCGATAGTCGGTGAAGATGGCATACTCGCACGCAATGCCCGCACCGTTGCAGAGCCGGCATCTTCCACATCACTGAATTTTCGACTTGGTGAAGGAGATGGGAAGCTTGTTCCAAAAGGTTCCGCAGATGTGCTGAATTTGCGTGTTGGGGAAAAGGATCTTGATGTTGAAGAGGCAACGCCAGTGGTATTCTGCGTCGCAGATAAACCTGCCGGCATGTGATGATGAATGCCTGTGTGCCGCTTCGTCGCCCCGCTTAGACTTCAAGCATGCGACGTTCACGACAATATATGGAAGGCACTTGTTGACACAGTTACCCTATCCGAAACGCTATAGAGGATGAAGCGAGGTCAGCAAAATTCAAAGCTTTTGATTAAGCGTAGTAGGGAATATCAAAATATACTGAGCATTCAGATATAGCTGACTACGCTGTCCAAACAATCTGATAAAAAAAAGTACACAGACTTACACACCTGGCTACAGCAACGTTCGACAAAATAAAAAAAAATAGGCGTGGTAGAAGAATGCACCACAACCAAAATAAGGAAGCACAGCAAGCTTCAAGTCACTTGAAAGAATATGAAAATCGATTCACAAAGTCTTCCGCTTCACTTTTACAGCGAGAATCAGCTAATCGTCAACCTCAAGCAGACGGTTGAGACAGGAGGGAAAGGTAGTTTTTTTATCCTTCTACTATTCAACGTCCTGGTGCACCTTGAGCACAGGCTAAAGGAACCAAGCGTTGGAGGTCGATAGACAAGGGAGAAAGCGTCGCAGGAAATGTAGGTTGATAATTCACACACAGATGCTAATTCGCGATCAAGCGTTCTCGTGATTGTCCCTATCGTCTGTTCTCTCACAAGTAAGGCAAAGAGAAGAGATGGAGAAAGTAGGCTGGAAGGAATAGAGTAAAAAAAAATAGTATAGTGAAAGCTACAGGTCAGTTGGTCGTTGTTGTAGATGCCAGCCGGGTGAACGTTCGGTAGACGGCCAAACGAGTTGCAACGTGGGACTGTTTGGGGGGTGTTTGTGGAGGTGTGACGGGCGGGGTGGAAGCCCTGCCGTAAACATGGAATAGCCCAAATACAATAAAACCTCCTCAAAAGGTTGAAAAAAGGCGATGGGCCCAACACAAGTTGCACGGGGGAAAAGGAGCAAAGTCCCGTTGATCAAAGAGCGGAGTGCCAATGATTCAGGCACATGATACGACTTGTGACGCCAATCAAAACAGCGCAGTTCTCACGTAATCATGTGTCATGTGTGTGGTAAGCAATATAAGCAAACAGCGCCACAACAGACGTGGTGCCAAGATGACAGGATTGTGGTCGGAACGCAAGTGGTCTTTTTTTTGAACGTGGGTAGAAAAAGTCACAGTGTGAAATAAATCGGATTTGCCAACTGCCTAGATCTTTATCGTTTTGCATAGTTTCGCACACCAAAAATGCTGCTGCCCACTCGCACATTGGTAGCACCGGCATGAATGGCATTCTCAAAGTCGTCCGACATCCCCATACTGAGCTCCACATCCAGGCCAAGTCTTTGATCGACTATGTCTTTACACTGTTTCAAACACTGTCGCAGTGTTAACAAAAGAAAAGAATTAGCGGTAATACGAATTTGACGTACCAGAAAGTCTGGGTTTTGACTTTCAGCATCCCTATCTGGTGAGCCGATCGTCATCAATCCCTGCAAGGTCAAGTTTTGGCATGCCGTCACAACATGCTCCGCTACCGCGATACAGTCATTAGGATGTAAGCCGCTCTTGCCTGTGCAACGGCAACCCATTTAACACATGTGTATACTCAATGAACTGTTGAACAAGTTCAATTCTTGTAACTCACTTTCCTCCCCACTCGTGTTCACCTGCACGAATACTCGCAACGGTTGACTCTTTCCGGACCAGGCCTTGTTCATCATATCAGCCTTCTTAATGCTATCTAGAGCAAATATGAGAAGAGACTTCAAATCGGTGAATATCAGCAAGGAATTTACGTACCTATAGTTTCGACTGCCCACAGATTCGACACAGCAGCAAGGGTTTTGCACTTATTGGATTGGAGAGTTCCGATAAAGTGCCAGTGAATGTCGCTGGGGAGCTTTTCAAAAATATCTTGAGAAAAACAAGCATGAACGTATAGATGGTGTTCACGTTTACCTGTGCGGCTTTCTCTACGAGTTCCTGGACCTGCGTCCCAACAGTGTTCAGCCAAAGCTTGGGCACGTGCACTACATTCAGCCCAGGAAACTTACATACTAGAATCATAAAACTTGTCAGTCATTCTATTCCACACTCTTCTAGAAATGGTGCCCCGGAATCCACTACTCACATTCTCCCCAAAGTGCCGTTGATCTGCTTCATACGCGAGCAAGAGATCACTGGCTGGCTTCGTTTTGCTGACTGCCACCAAGCGGACCTACCGTTCCCAAGTCGTTAACAAGATTTGTCAAGTATATACCCCGTTTTCTATTGCATACCTCCTTCCCCGGCCCACGCTTCTGCTCAGCTTGCTTCACACGCTCCCGTATTTCCGCGAGTGAGCATGTAATATCAGATTTGCGTGCTTGTTGGTCATTCGCGCAAGTCGACATTGCTCTGACGCCTATGTTTATGTAGTGATTTCTAAAGAGTTGATGGGTAATCTGGAAGCGGGGGAGGAAAGGATGTCGGCGAAATGACATTTCGTCAAGTTGCCCTGGCTAGCCAAAGTTCGCCGATCTCCGCTGGCATGGTGGATGGAGTGGTGGATGGAATCGGTTCCAAACATTGGGTTCCGAAAGCCCGTCAGCATTAAAAACAAACGAATAAACCCTTGCCATCCTTTGTTCGCACGCCACAAGAAGACCTACGCAATACAGCTATAGTATACAGTCACCCCCACCAATAGCTGGTCACCTCAACTAATGGACATCTAACGCTGCACTAGAATAATGTCCTCAAAGCTTTCTTGTTAACTTTTCCCATTGCGTTACGTGGCAGTTCATCAACGACCCTGAGCACCCTGGGAATTTTATAAGAAGCCAGCCGTTCTTTGAGGAATTCGCGGAGATCGGTTAACTCCATACTATGCCCCTGTGCGAGAACGGAAAGCATTAATAATGCTCAACAACTCAACGGCTGATAATGCTGTGTGCAGGGGAAGTGTATATCGAACCTGACGAAGCACAACCATTGCTCCCACGACTTCACCCCATTCTTCTGAAGGCAATCCCACCACTGCGACATCTCGAATGGCGGAATGCTCAAGCATTTCTCGTTCAATGTCTAAGGCTGAGACCTGTGGAACAGATTATGCACCGGCCGCTTGATCTACATGTCGATTATGTCGGTTTCAACATACCTTATACCCGCCTGTCTTGATAATATCGACACTAGCCCGGCCCAGTATTCTGAACACGCCATTTTGGGATCTCGAAACGATGTCGCCGGTGCGAAACCTGGCCGCAACTCGTCGTTGAGTGTGGAAACTGCAACTTCTCGCGCGGAAGTTGTTCTTACCAGCCGTTCGCTTTTTCCTTGCGCGTTGCTTCTGGTTTATTCCAATACTCCTTAAAGACCTGTGGTCCACCAATGACTAGTTCTCCGGCCTCGTCCGGTTGGTCAACCACGTTCTCTCCTTGCTCGTTCTCGATACGGACTTGCACCCCCGGAAACGGGCGGCCTACAGTTCCCTTTTGCTCATGTAAGCAATACCATGAGTTCTGTCAACCGGTTACGTCACATACCGGTATACGTGGACCCTCATAAGGATTCCCAAGAGCCATTCCAATCTCCGTCATACCATATCTGTAACAGATGTTTACTTTCTCCGCTCATATGGTTCGCCAACTACTACGATGATCATATAATACCTTTCCAACAGCCGATGCCCGCTTATACGCTCCCATTCCGCGAAAACCGTCTCAGGGAGGGCGGCGGAACCGCTCACCATCAGTCTGAACTGACCACAGGCTTCCGTTGCCTTACTTTGTTCTTCAGGAGACATGGAATGATAGGCGTGCGCTAACTTTGCTGGAACGTACATATAAATGGTGTGATACTGTGAATGATGAGTTAGCATTCTCAGGCTTACAGTATATGGTTGGAACCGCCATAAAGAGCGATAGGTCCTTCTTCTCAGACATCCAACGCTGCCACGTAGCTTCTGCATTAAATGGTTCCAAGAATTCACAAGTAGCGCCAGCCCATAGAGCACAGGTCAAGACCTTCATTCATTCAAGTTTAGGAAAGCCTGCCATGGTGTGTTAAACGATCGGAGATGACACGTACGTTGATAAGACCCTGTATTGTATCAAAAGAGTCAGAGGAAAGAAGCTAAAGAAACTCCCATGCTGAAGAGTACTACTCACATGAACATGATGCAAAGGCAAGACATGGAGAATTTTATCATCTTCAGTCCACTTCCAAGCCGCTAGCAGTGATTCAACTTGTGCCTCAATGTTTGCATGCGTCGTTAGGACACCCTTCGGTTTTCCTTGCATCTTATCTCATTTACCATTTTCAGACGGCGAAATGCAGGTCGTCTACCTACCTGTCGTTCCGCTGGTGTAGATGATCAGAGCCCCATTCGAATTGAGGAAGGGGATTTGGTCAAATTGCTGTCCTGACGTCATGGTACTTTATTCAGTATGCCCAACCTCGCTCGTCCACGCGCGACAATACTGACCACATCGTCAATGGTGCTTCGTACAGGTATATCATCCAACTCAATCCAGTTCAACGATCTCAGCTTTTCACGCAGTGGTTTAATTCGGTTTCGAAATGACGGATGAAAAATAACGGTATCAGCTTCCGCATCCGTAAGCGTGTAATGGAGTTCGAGTTCTGGAACTGGATGAGTTGTACCTAGCGGCGATTTCAGTGCTCCCGGCACTCTTTTGAGCAAGTTATCGAACATGTAGTCACCTACATAAAGGCACAGCGACAGCTCCCGCACTCCATACTCCCCACTGTGCAACAACATATTCATAACTTCGCGGACACAAGAAGGCTATGCGGCGCGATGCCGTCAGGTCAATTTCTTTTCTGACATGTGCATACACTTTTTAGTTCTACCACTTCTTGGATATCCGATACCGTTTCTAAGGTACATACCCATGCCCTACTCTATTTCGCAACGCCACTGCATCCTGCAACAATTGTCCATAACTGTACTCTTGTCCTTGCGATACTATGGCCGTTTTGCGCTGACGGCGCACAGCACTGTTGAACAACTTGAGTGTAGGTAGTCGTGAGGCCGCGACACTCGTTGTGAGTGGTCTACTGAACAGACGACGAGCTGTCGACGGTACCCCCGTTGGGAGGGGCACAATGTGGAGCATTATGCGAAGATGATGACCAGCAACGGCCCTGCATCACCTCAGCACTTCCGATCATAGGGTTGCATCCAGAAAAGTGTGGTTGGATTCCGATTAATGTGCGTTGTAAGCAGTGGTCAATCATGTATTTCTTCTAAGGATGTCCTCCACTAACCCAGGATACTTCCTCTTTACAGCATCCATTACCCACACGCCTTGATGTTCAACAAGATTCAAAATATCTCTGGCCCAATTTAATTTTTGCTCCTTCATCAGCATACTCAACAATGTCCCAAACGTTTTCGTTCCCGCCTTTGGACTGTCGCCTTTCATTACAATATCATAAGCTTCATCCACCAAGCCGCACCTCGAGAGACACTCTACGTAGCTGGCAAGATGATTTTCATTCAAGGTGTTGCCATCGCTTTTCAATTGAGCCCAATACCGCTTGGCTTCTTCTACCATGTCGCCAAACCCGAACGCATCAAAAACGACAGCGATCAAAGGACCGCGGCCAGCTTGCATCTGCTCGTCCGCTAAAGATTCCACCTCCCATTGAAACGTGTCATGGACCACAACCCCGCCATTCCTCATCGCACTCCAGATCTTCAGGCCTTGGTTTGCTAGGCCCGCCTTTGATAGGCCACCGATGACACATGTCCAAGTAACAATGTTCGGCTTAACTCCATGTGCGTACATTTCCCGTAGGACTTGATGCATTTTCACCACATCTTGAAGACCCGCATAGTAGTCCACAAAAGGATTGAATACAGCAGCATCAAGGTTGACTGTCGTGACTCGTCTCACCACAGACCATGCTGCATCCACATTGCCATTTTTGATAAATCCGTCCACGACGACTGCGATGACCACAGCGTCCAGAGTTATCCCAGACATTTCAGCTTTGCCAATCCACTCGCCGACTCCCAATACATCCCCCCCACGAGCACAGACTTCCATCATGGCGGTGAAAGTGCGTGCGTCTGGCGTACAGCCAGCTTCGTAGAGGCCTTTAAGACATTCGAAGGCACCCGGAATATTTCCAGCCCGTGCATGGCCTCTTAGTAACTTGTTAAATACACCCAAATCTACTTTTGCGTGCCCCGCCGTCCGCAGATAGGAGTGGAGCTCCTTCTCCATTTCCGGTACATTACCAGCTACTGCGTAACCTTGCCACAAGGTCTCGTAGGTACTGCTATCAGGTGTGAAGCCTTGTTGCTCCATCTGCACAAGAAAGGAGTGAACGAGAGCAGCATCACCAGCCCGCGCGGATGTAGATAAAACGGTGTTCATAGTCATCATTGTCGGGGTCAATCCGGCGTCCAAGAGTTGCTGATATGCAGCGAGAGCCCCCTCCGCATCCCTGTCGGCTGCGTACGCTGCAATCATCGCGGTGTAGTTAATTACGTCAGGTTCTAGCCCTTCAGCGCTCATCTTAACGAGCAATCGCTGGGCTTGTGCTGGATCCCCCTGCTTCGCTGCTGCGCTGATGAGAGCAGTATACGAAACCTGGTTCAGTTTCACGTTCTTCTCGTTCATCTCCACCTCAATAGCTTTTAATTGTTCGAATTCTGCCCGCTTAAGGTGAAAGTTTAGCAACATCGTAAACATCACCGTGTTAGGAGGCTGGCCCCTTCGTTCAATTCTTTTGAACATCGCTCTGGCTCCAGCAATATCGCCACGTTTCAAGTAGTACGATGTAAACAGTGTCCAGATCCGCATATCCACTGTGCCAAACTTCGCTTCTAAACGTTTCAAATCCTTTTCGGCTGCTTGAATGTCGTCATTATTGAGGTTGAACTTTATCCTCGCGGCATACGAATATTGGTCGGGGGTTGAACGTGTCGCATGTTGTAGCTGGGCCCAATATTTCTTGAATAAGTTATGGTCATGCTGATTTGCAAGACCATTGAGGATGATGTTGTATGTTATCTGGTTTGGGGCAGCGTCGGTCTGGTGGGATTTCCTTGCCTCGTCCATCCTAAACATTAACTTCTTAACATCATCAAGGCGCCCATGAGCGAGAAGATCTTCGAGGAGTCTGTTGGCCTGCCATGTCGTCGGGTATATACCCAAAGGAGCCAGCCGCTGTGACCATTCGAAGGTTCTTTGCGTGTCCCCGCTCTCCAGTAACTTCTGCAGAATCTGCCTTCCGTTCAGAAGGGGTAGCCCTTCACTTTGGAAAAAGCGGGGTCCCATTTCGCGCATTAAGTCGGCGGCCCCCTCTATGTCATTCTCCTGCAATACTTCCGCGACCATTGTTCGCAGATTCCTAGACATTCGCAAGCCTCCAGACGACTGGACGTATCGACGTATGGCAGGTAACAACTGTCTATAGCGAGCAGCAGAACGAAGAACTTGTCGAATATGTTCCTCCGACTTAATCGACAATGTGGTTCCTACAGATATGCCAATCTCAAACAGCCGTATGCGATCTTCCAATTCGAGTCCCGGTAACAGTAGTCGCATTACACGATCATAACCCCCACACATTTGATGTCGGCGTGTTCGGAACTGAATATCAGACAGACATCGTAGTCCAAAATCGTACTGTCCGTTAACGGCTGCCTTCTCGGCGACTCTCAAGTGTGTGGGGTCCGGTGGCACAGTGCCCAATCTCTTGCCAATGTCATACAGCCACTCAGTATACCGAACGTCTTCGCGACCGCTTGCTCGGTCAAGGCGCATGAGGATGAATTGTCGGACACCGGTCTGTGTACCAGCAATGTGCGAATCTCCCATGTCCTTGAGCACTCTGACGAACGCTTTTAATTCGTTTCTCTCATAATGATAGCAGTCTAAAACTCGGAGAACTTTGACATTCGGCGCAATTCCAGCAGCTCGCATCTTTTTGTACCATTTCCGCATTTCTCCAGTATTCTGCAGCTTTCCGTACATCTCCATTAGAGATATGTAGGCTTGGAGCGAGGGCCCCATCCCCTGGGATGACATATGAGACAATATTTCCCGAACTTTCATCTCATCTTCCCGTGTCACGTAACCTCGTAATAATGCCTCGTATGCCTCAGTGTTCGGCTTGACTCCCACATCTGCCATTCCTTTCCATATCCGCTCCGCGCTTTCCATGTCTGCCTTATCCACATAGACGGATAGAAGGCTACTATAAAGCTCAACGGATGGTACATGGCCCTCCGTCACCAAAATTCCCAATAGCACCATCGCGCCATCCGCATTTCCCTTCGTTGTACAATATCGCACGAGAATATGGTAGGTGTCCGGCCCAGGAGTAAGCCCATTCGCCTTCATCAAGTCTATCACCTGCATCATACCATGGATGTCTCCGGCAGCAATGTATGCTTTGGCCAAGTTCGAATAGGCAATGATGTGAGGGGAGTGGCCATTGGCCTTCATTTCTTTTATCCAGTGCTTGGCAGCATTAGGATTGGCGGCCGTAGCCTCACAGCGAGTCATAATATTATACGTATCCACATCTGGCTCGATGTTCGCCTCGATCATTTTGTCATAAGTCGCCCGAGCTTCCTCGTAGTGACCATGGTGGACGAGAACATCCAACTCTGAATTCCACTCAAAAGCACTCCGGTGCAGTCCCGCCAGCTGGATTTGGTCCAGCACGCGACGAAGTCTTTCCAGTCTAGATCGGTGAGCATATGTGCGGAGCCGTACAAGTAAGTGGCGGTAATCAGCGTGAGTAAGCTCAGCGAGGGTGCTTGCAGCGCTAGTGATGGTCAGGAAGAGCTTCCAGCACACCTCCATATTATTCGATCCTTTCAAAGCAATACGGAATTGGGGAATAAGGGCGCTGGGAATTTGAACTGCTTCAGAAGGACCGGAAGTAAACCGCTTCGAAAATGGATGTGCCAATGGAAAAAGTGGCGCAAAATACTTCCTCCCTGGACCGGCGACCCTATGCGTGTACATGTACAAACTTTGTGCAAGATGGCGCTCGCTTTTTGAAGCTGATGCCAACCCCCTTCTATAAAAGCCCCAGAACTCGTTAGATCTGCGTTCTTAACGCCAGGCTACGAACGTCGTCTTTCACCTTTGTGCACAAGAGCAAGACACGGTTGAGGCATGCGAAATCCCGTCCACAACCCCTGCCGACAGGTATGCCCGACAGCCACGCAATGTCCTCATCGTAAGCTCAATCTGCTGGGGTTGTTCACCATTTGTGTGTCAAAAAGACGTGAGCGGACACCAACCCGATCTAACTCGTGAATGGCACAGTCATGCTATACCTTGTTCTTCAACAATGTGCTGTAAAGTTCTTCCCTCGCTGGATATCGAAAACTGGTGCAGGATGTCCCAAACCTCATGGTACTAATGGACCAGATGGGTGCTGTGTTTTCCAACTTGCTTGAATGTAAGTCGTGCTAGGCGTGAAAGGTTCAAACTTGCTCAACGTCTGTGCTTCCGCAACGAGAACAGCTTGGAGCTTTGATGGATTGTGCTGATGCAAGGAATAATATTACAAGATAATGGAACGAATGTCCCCGCAATTGTGACAAAATATGATCATTCTTGATTTACTTCTATGATCGTATGAAAGGCTCAAATGCTTCAAAAATCATTTTTTGGAAGGGACGTAGGCAAGCCCCCGTCCTCGTAGGTCCCTTTTGACGTAAACAACGTCGGGGGGGCACTCACATGAACTCGCATCGCAACACTCGTATTGAAACCTTTTCCCACGACCAGGTTTATCCTGTCGCTGTTCGTCCTAGTTTTCTCTGCTGAACGGATAAGCGATTTTCTACCCACTTTTTTACCTCTCTCGTCTTGTCCCAAGTCTCTTTAGCAGACGGAACGCCCAGATACTGACAGAATCACAGAGTCTCCATGACCGCCGCTATCATTGGGACTGTCGCCAAACTTGTGACCCGGGACGAAGCCGGATTACTCAAACACTACAAGGATGCCAATCGCTCTGGATTCTTTGTTCCTCATCCATATTACGACCGTTATGAATATGCAAAATCAGAATGGATTGCAGGTATATGTCCATTGTTTATCTCTCCTTCATTTCCCAATGAAGGCCTAACCATACTTCTACTGGGATACTTACTCTAGTGACGACCCTTCTCTTGCTCTGGGCTTTGGTGAGTATCCAACCTTTCCCTGAAAACGGTGGAAGCAGCACCTCTAACTCGACTGTCACAATTCAATAGACGCTGCTCGCACGCTATGTCGCCTCCTACATAGAGCGTCGTGCGGTGGAAGCTGTGGAGAGAGGAGAAACACTCCCATTGCTAGGGACACCTCCTGCGGAATTCCGGGCAGCCCAGGAGGCTGGCGAATGGGTACGTATTGCGTTCTTGTCATTAAAATGGCGGCATATGGTGTATTTGAACGACATCTCATATTCTATCCATCCCCCAGGCCCCCCGTTTTGCCAAAGCTGCCAACGCTTTGCGCAATGCCCTCCTGGTAAATGTTCAGATGTCCTAATTTTGATTAGTGCTTGCGATCAACTTTGGTTTGCGTAGATGCTGTTGGCAGCTACAATCCTCACTACGGTCCCTATGCCGTATACTTGTCGGACGCCTACGCACTATGTACCTGGTACGAGACCGAACAAATCAAGAATGCCATGTTCTTATGTGCGTGCTTACTGCTGACTGTCACTCTTGATTCAAAGGTTTGCCCCTGCCGGAACCTGGACACTGTGGAACTTGTCTTTCGAATGGCACCACGCTGGGAACTTCCATTCTGAGTTGGGTTTTTATCGCCCTGACTATCCTTTGGTTCATTTTGGAGCTCGCATCCGTGGACGCAATCAGCAGTTCCATTGTCAGAACAGTTATGGGAATTTGTAGCTTCCCGTTGATCCTCGCCATGTTCGTGGTTGGCTTTAAAGAGTGGTCCAAGATCATGTCAAAGGATGATCCGGATTGCCATTGAATGCGTTCTTGTTATAAGGTGGAATGGGCTGCAGGAATGGGGTATCACTTCCGTTGCATAAGAGCACTGACCAGTTTTCATTTTCAATACGTGTTGGCAGGCCGGTGCTCGCGAGAATTGTAGTATAGGATTACATTTGTAACATGAAATATGGCATATCGCTCACAACTACTCAACAGGCAGGTCATAGTTTGACACCGACGTCGAGCCAAAAGCGGAGTATGCTGCAGACCATTTCGACTCGATTCAGAAAAACTGCCTTCTCACGAACGCAACAAATGTGTGCACTTCGAAGAGCTGGGTTTAGGAGCAAGTTATTTCATCACCAAAGAGTCCAATATGTCAATGTCATTGGTAGCAAAAACTGCCGCAAACGTTGATCACCGTATCACTTCCCACGAAAACAACGGCACTGCACGCATAGCTTGTAGGAAGGGATGGAGGCGATCTCAATCTTGCGGGAGAGAAAAGGTGAAAAACCCAAAAGTGCGCGGCGATCGACTTTTAAAAAACAAAAAGCATGCACGTGACCGCGTTAGTCATCCACCTGCCATCGGTTAAGCCCCGCAACCTTTTTGCCCGACTTTCATGTCGTTGAAGAGATTGTTTGACGGAATGTTAAAACCTTATGCATATCAGCGTCTGGCCTTCGGAGTTACATCAATGTACTCTGACATGACTGACAGAGATCAAACTAAAATGTCGGGAACGGGAAAGTACAGTAGCATAAGCACCCCATCTGACAACCACGGCCGTGAAGCTAGTCGTCATCACTCACGGCAGAGCCGGAAAGGACGATCGCATGAGTTGAAGGATGACATTCGCACGCCACAGCGTGACGCCAGTCTACATCGCCACCGATACTCTCAGTCTTCGTCCTCTGGAGGTTCAAGATCCCCTGCTTGGGACGCTCGACGACAAGAGTATGTTTCCAAACAGTCGCGAGGAGGCAAGTACGACGTTGAGCGCTCCGATAGCTACCCTCAGAAGGGTTCGTCGAAAAGCAGAAGACGATCTTCAAGTCCCAAAGAAGAAGTTCGGCGACGGTTCAAGCCCCTAGAGAGGACTTGGGTGCCTGATGCTCCCCCAGGGAAGGATGATAATGGTATGTTGCACTATGTAAAAGGGAACTAATGCCATCATGCTGCTAATGAAATAGATAGATTGCACATTCACACTTATGACCTACAACTGTTTGGCTCCATCATTGGCAAATGCGCACTCGTACCTTTACGGATCGCAACAAAAACAGCACGGGCAACAAGTTCTAAAGTGGGGCGTTCGTGGACCAAATATTGTAAAGGAAATCGCTGGTATGTTCGTCGCCGGGTCCAGTCCGGTCAGCATGCAACTAAACCCGCATTAGAGAGAAATTGTGATATTGTATGTCTACAGGTAAGACTGCTCTATTGTTCAACCGCAATTTTGGCATTGTCGCTGATCTCTCAATTCTAAGGAAGTGGATGACCGGTATTTTGGATCGTTCTTCGAGCCAGAACTTGCACGACATGGGTACAAGGGCACCTACGTACGATGTACTGGAACCAAAACAGACGGCGTAGCGATCTTTGTGAAGATTAAGAGGTACTAATTGCTGAAAGCTTACAGTAAACCTGATGCTCACAGTATTTGCAAAGGTTCTTCGTTGAATGTTATCAACATGTCCAATATCATCCAGACAAAGACAACGTAGCAATTATTATGATCCTTCGAGACCCAAACCTCGGTATATTGTGTTACAACTTTGTTTAGATTTGGGACCGTGTAAGGAGCTTGCTCTTTAGGACGGAAGATATGCGTGGCTACCACGCATCTATTGTGGTCACCAACCCGCGGTGACATCAAGCTCACTCAGTTCCTCAAATTGACCCAATACATGAAGGAAATGATTGAGGACCATGAGAGACAGTCCGGTGCCAATGTCCCGCTGGGTATGGGAGGTAAACATGATTGTCCGGCAAAGGTGTACTTATCTACTTCCCATTCATGTAGTGCTCTGCGGAGACTTTAATTTGAACCCTGGGAGCGTTCTGTACAATTTTTGTGTTTCGGGTATTATCATCTTCTTTACAGCTTCTCGATAACGGTCATCCTGACAGACGTGTTGTCTTAGGTGTCATGAATATAGCCGATGCCGATCCTAAAGATATGTCAGGACAATCGGACAAGCAAAGTAGAAGAGAGAAAAAGCCACCGTTATTCCCCGTGCTGAACCCGAGCTTTCCTCGCCGGTCACAGCAGCCCTCCCTCAGCATGGGTGTTACGACCAGTTGCACGAGTACCTCTATCACAACGGCGAAGGGGAAGACAACAACAACGCATCTGCAACAGTCCTTTTCCGTCTCAGAGGTTGTGAAAATGGACATGCACATTGATGCTGATCTGGATCTTCCAGAATTCATTGAGGATTCGCCAGCTCCATCCGTAACACAGGCTTCTGCCCCGAGGATAGAGACGGCTTGGGAGGCCTCTCCAGCGTTCCGGAGACGCTGGGGCCGCGACACGGCAGGAGGATTCGTGCGTCATCCACTTGAGCTAGTGTCGGTGTACTCACCATATGTTGACCCCCAAACAAAGCGGCCATATTTCACCTCCTGGCATGAGAACGACAAGGAAGTGATGGATTACATTTTTATTGGTGGATTGAGAGCTCAAGCTCGCGCCAACCCAGGAAACATTAAAAAGCCTTCGACAGTCCTTGAGTGTTTACGATACCTTAAGCCGCCGACTGAGAAAGACACTACCGGGAAATTACCCACACCTCGAGTTCCAAGCGACCACGTCTCGTTAGTCGCTCAGTTTAGACTGAGAGTGCACGACGACGAGGACGCTGGTGACTTGCTTCTGTCAGATAGTGAATAGTGGGCATATTGTTTGGTAGCTTCCTAGGACGCAATGGACGGTGTTGTGGTGGTTGGCATTCGGGTTGGCTCATCTGTTACCATATTCCCTTCTTGCATTCGTGCAGAAATTAAATCTTGTGTGCATTGTACGACATGTTTATTCGTGCCCTGATGATTCAGCCAGGTATCGCTTGACCAGCAGGCGTCCATCCTACAGCGATCCCGTCATCGCCTGCTCCTATCACAGCTCCGACCTCTCCACCCATGTTGCCTGTCACCACAAGAGGTCTCAATGCATTCTTGATTCCTTGAGCAGCGCCATCGAACTCAACAGTCCTCTCTCCGTGGTCAAGATTGTGGCCCACCAATTTACCATTCCCCCAGGACGACAAGATGCCGTTTTGATATGGACAGACTGCATATGCCGATGCTCCGGGAGAACCAGCTGGCGCACAAGCGGCCATAATGGTGTTCGTTACTTGCAATGATTTTCC
Organism: Spizellomyces sp. 'palustris'; assembly: GCA_006535965.1. Classification (NCBI taxonomy): domain Eukaryota; kingdom Fungi; phylum Chytridiomycota; class Chytridiomycetes; order Spizellomycetales; family Spizellomycetaceae; genus Spizellomyces; species Spizellomyces sp. 'palustris'. The sequence goes on along the minus strand of QEAR01000002.1, from coordinate 308,412 downwards.
ATCCATGACCTTTAGCGTCCCGTCTCCTCCTCCTGTGCTAACAAATTGGTCCCCGCAGGCGACCAGGTTGGTCACCCCACCAGCATGTAGATTTTCGATCTTGCGCACACAACGTCCTCGGTCTGGCGGGATGCGGAAATCAAATGTCTTTACTGCACCGTCCAAATTTCCCGCGGATATGATAAGTGATGGATGAGATCCACCTAGCACATGGCGAACGTGACCATGATGTGCCCGAATCACGGCTGTAGGCGCAGAAGATTTTGCACCCATATCAAAAACCAGTAATCGTCCTTCTCTTGTAGAAGCCACCAATCGGTCAGAGGGCGCACAGTTTCCCTCACTCCGCTCGCTGGGACTCCATAGAACTTCCAAAATAGGATTCCTCGTTGCAGCCATATAGTCACCGCTTGCCAAATTGCCCTCAAAATCTCCACCCCAAGATGCCATTGTCCGGCCTCTGTTCAAATCCCATGCACGTACGGTCCCATCATATGAACTGGATACTGCAATACGCTCTCCTCTATCTACTTTGACACTCGTCACTGATCCGTCGTGTCCCCGCAGTTCGGAACACACTGGCGCGTTCGCATCCCATAGGAGGAGCCTCGAGTCCATTCCGCCCGAAAGAGCGCGGCCAGACGGAAGTGCGACGCAGCATGTTACCCATTCAGTGTGTCCACTACGTTTGGTGTAAAGGGTACGCATGAGTTTGAGAGTGGGAAGGGCAAGGACATATAGCGCGTGGTCGGAGGAACCGACTACTATATGCTTTTGTGAAGGGTGCAAATCGAGGCATAGGAGAGGGCGCTCTGATAAGTGGGTTGCATGGGCGGCGGGTATAGGTACGTTCGGGAGGCTACTGGGCAAAAGCGAAAGTCTGGCGTCATTTCTAGATAGATATTGGGAATAACCGCTTCCTCCTCCACCTGAGAAATGGCGGACATGAGGAAAACAATAAAATGATCGCTTGGCTGACGTGCCGCTTACCGACTCCTTCCACACCTGTTGTTGTTTTTGCGCGCAATGCGCTGCCCATGGGCAGCTCCTTGCCTCGCGGTTTTGCGTGCATTCGCGCGTTACGATCCTACAGATCTTTCACGCCCATCACGTTTCGCGTCTCTGTTGTCATCATCTTGACACTGGTCTTGACACTACTCCAATTAGGTCGAAGGCTTCTTGCAGCGGAGCCAGTAACGGTAGACGTTGTAATTTCTGGTTGTTAGAATTACGTATGTGAAATCGGCTAAAGCGAGAGGTTTGCCAATGTGGTTTCTTGGTCTGACAACTGGGTAACGCACCACAAAACTACGATTCACTTCTTGGGATGGTGAAAGAAGCCGGACAAGAACATTGGGCTGTATCATCAATCATGTGGAGGCGATGCCATCCGCCCACCAAAGTATGCTTCAGCTCGATGATAAATTAATTACAAGAAAAATACAATCAAATGCAAGTAATAACAGTACAAAAAAAGCGTTGCCAGGCGGGACAGGCCAAGAATCCCACCCCAACGAAATTGCAGCCTACTCTCAGAGGCGATAATGTGTCCAGCTTCCGATGCAATCAGTCGAGCGCTGGTGATCTATCATCCTGTCCTTGTCCCCGCTCGTGCCAACCAGTCGCATATATCGTGATTTCATGCTACCTAGTACATGGCTTTTGCTGGTTGCTGTGTGGGTAACAATCCGAATCGGCGCTTCAATGTTACTCGGTGACGGGAGTATTTGTCATCTGGGGAAAAGCGGGCTAAACGGTCGGATTGGGTTAGTACTCCAACGCAAATAAAACACGGAATCCGTCATAATGCAAACCTGGGTGGGCGGACTTGGTGACAGCACCTTCGGGAGTGAGCTTCTTTAGCGTGTAGATACGCTTGCCACTCTCGTCAAGATAGTACATCAAATGCATTGTGATTGACTCTACACGTTTCCAGAAACAGAGTTAGGAGCAGTGCATGTTGAAGAGTGCTGAGAAGGCCAATTGGGGTTCCCCGCGCAATGTTCAGAACCGTAAGGTCGTCTTTGAGCCATTAACAAAGGTTATAACGAAAAGAATCTACTCTCGACACAGGGAAAATTCCCATCTTCCCACAAAGGCAAGACAGAAATTACCACCATCTCTAAAGTTTGATTCCCTCAACAACCTCGCCCCACCATGCACCAACTTTTCAGGAAAAAGTCGAAATAAGAGAACCTCATCCCAACGATCCCAAAAAGCGGTGCAAGGCAGCGACCCAGTCAGAGAATGGATATCACTTGTGCAATCATTACACTGCGCCCGAGTACGCCCAAACGACCACGTATCATTGTCAGAGCCGATAAACTCACCTGTGGGGGATGGGATATGAAATCTGCTGTGCTAAAGAGATGCTCAAACAAAAAGATGGCCGAGACTTTAAAACCAAAAAAAAACAAAATCACGTGCAATATGAGCTAAGCACGCGAAGTCCGCAGATTGAACCAAATTGGGACCAACTTTGCCCAACTCGCACCGACCTCGAAGCCACCACTGTCGTCCGCCCATCTCCAGTAGCCATCGTGGGACTGAGTTCCCTCATGTTCGCCACGCAAGGTGGGCTCGAACAACAGGGTGCTGTAAACAAGGCTGTCTTGCGGTAGTCATGGTCGTGATTTACTATTTATCGCGGGTTGTCGGGTATGTTCGCTGCAGCATAACGGTGGAATCTCAATACCCGCTCAACCTTGGCTTTGTGTAGGAATCTCGCAGGTTATCTGTATCCTGCCTACCTCTCATACAAGGTATGTCAAACAGGATCCAAATAGTTCTCTCAATGTGTCGGTTTTCTAAACGATACTTTCCAATATAGGCAGTGAAGGCCCGTGACGCAGGAGCTTTAGACCGATGGCTGATACATTGGATTGTGATGAGCTTTTTCACCATCTTGGAGATTGCTGGAGATACTCTTCTATTTTGGTGAGTCAAATTGGAAGTCTACGGCAGAGCGCTCGGGTTACTGATGTTGTGTGGCACCTCAAATGACTTCAGGCTTCCATTGTACTATGAGCTAAAGCTCATTATTATTTTATGGTTGGTCTTGCCCTACACTCAGGTGAGACCCCAATTCCTCTGTTGGCTTGGAGACTTGAAATTTACTCGCCTTAATTCACGCTCAGGGATCACTCGTGCTCTACAATCAATTTTTGCAGCCAGCATTGGCAAAACATGAACCAGAGATTGATAGCGCAATGGGAAAGGCGCAAGAAGCAGCAAGACAGATGGTCATACAATGGGGACAAACTGCATTCAACACCATTCGGAACAAGATCATTCAAGCGGTGCTTTCGGTATGTCTATTCATGATTGGATCTCATGTCCCTTTCTAGCATACTAAAGATGCACGTAGGGGCAAGTGGCATTAAATTTAGCAAATGCCGCTTCAGAAGTGCCGCCAAAGAATCCACCAGGGCCCCGAATTACGGAAGTACAAGATTCTGAGGATGACAGTGGATCGACTGACTCTTCCGCACCACGATCCGTTGTGAGACCTCGAGCTCCGCGACTGGAACCGAACAGAGCATCGCCGCGCAAGCGCATGATCAGACCGAAACGAGACATATCACGACAACGGGTAGCACGATCTAATAGTGTATCCCGAGCCAATCGGAATCCTGATACATCCATGGACTTTTTTGACGATGATGAGTAATTGATATCCTGCTAAACTGCTCATTAAACAAGTATACCGTTTGGGATGCTGGTGTATTTAGTGGCGAAGGCCAATTGCAAGGGGACTATCTTTAGCACACTTGTACATAGACTAGGATTCTAACTCTCAATCTGGAGAACTAGAGTAGTAATGCATTGTGCCACTTGCACTGGTATGCATCAGATGAGTTCCTGCTATGTGTAAAATGCCACTCTACCAGAGCAGATGGATGATACTAAATGTCATCAGATCCCGCGTCACGTTGATCCAGGCCATGAGACTGCAAAGACGTCAATATCTCCTGCAGAACGCTTTCCGGCATCTGTCGAGTGTTGTCCCGGTAGTAAGGTGCCTCCCCCAAAGATTAGGAATGATTCGTCGGCCTGGTTTGTTGAGTCGTTTGCTGCCTCTGTAGAACCTCGAGCAGAGCAAAATGCTGAAGTTAGGCAATTGATTTTACGTCCTATATGCAAGCGCCGCTTGATGACGCCTTCCCATTCTCCCTCGCTTGCTGTAGATGCAGGAATATCCCACATTACTATATTGCCGTCGATTCCTCCCGATATTAGTGGTCCCCGCTCACGTTCGCAACGTGGAAATGTTCTGTCAGAGAATAAGTGAACACAGAGTCTTAGCCAGGCTGTGAATGACACCATACTCACACAGCGCTAACAGCCCAGCTATGCCCATCCATCAACCGAGCTTTCAGAGCAGAACTCGACCTGCCTTTCCGCGCCAATCGCTCTGCATCGGCGTTTTTCTTGCCACTGACATTGAGGAGTGCTACCGAACCATCCCCAAGACCAGCCGCAAGCAAACGGGCATCAGGTGAAAACTCGAGGGAATGCACAAAGGGAGGGTTGACAGATTGTGCGTTTTGCGATTGTTCAGAAGTAGCTGAGGATATCGGATTAGCTTGGAAACCTTACATTGGCAATACAATATGATATTACCAAAAGGAAATTCTTCGACAGGACAGCCTTTCGAATAATCCCAGTGAATAAGTGTGCTGTCCATTCCCCCACTCCACACATCCCAAGATCTGTTTGGCTGAAATTGAACGCATGTGGCCAACTAGAGAAGATGCTACTTTAACATAAAATCGACAGAAAGCCCTTGACGAAAACGCCATGCAATACATACGTTTTCATGACGCTGGCGGAAGCGTTTGAATATTCGATTTGTGCGAAGATCCGTCACCGTTACATGTCCACTGTCGTCAGCTGTCGCCAAAAACGTTCGTTTTTCGTTCAAGGCGATCTAGTACTCTTTTACATCAGCGTGAGTCCCTGAATATTCACATATACGGGATGCAGGTGACATGAAGCATACATGGTTTATTTCGTCCTCTGCAGAAACACCGATCTGAGTCGATTGGGCTAAAACAAGGTCATGACTTCTGAGGTCAAATAATCGCACCTGGACACTTGCCCGTTAGCAAAACAAGCTTCAGAAAATGGGATCACTTGTCTCGCGGTACCTGGCAGCCAGCAGCGACATATAGCAGGTCGTCCCCAGAAAAACAAACACTTGTAACTTCGGTATTCTCGTCAAAACCCTTCAAGCCTCGAACGCATTTGGCCGTATCAATGTCCCTGGTCATGAGGCTAATAAGTAAGGTATTTCCCCAACTACAAGCCCATACCGATAGTTACCATACTCTAGCTGTACCGTCTTCCGCCCCCGACGCTAATTTGGAGACCGTCGATTTAGAGCACAAGTCCAGGCACAAGACTGGAGCGCTGTGTCCCCGCAGGATAAAAGTAGGCGAAACGATCTCTGCCATGTTTTTGCCAAATTGCGCGAGTTTCGCAAACCATGCGCGGCTTATAGTCCAAATGTGGCATTGCTCCACGTGAAAGACCTCGACGCGACGGCAGCTTTCAACCTGCCATCTGCAACTGCCATCTCCCATCAGACCTCTGCAGCCCAAAGTCCACTCTTTGGTAAGTGCGTGATGTTTCAGCGTATTGGCCAGACAGATATCTGCTCGTTTTCCGCGAGGCTTTAAGGAACGTGAAAATTTACTCCATCTTATCCTTGGACAGCAACTGTTACCTCGTATCTAATGGCGACCACTCCAAGTCTCAAAGGAGTCATCCTTGTTGGTGGCCCGTCGGTGGGTACTCGGTTTAGACCATTGTCTATGGACTGTCCGAAGCCACTCTTTCCAATTGCCGGACGCCCAATGATTTTCCATCATGTGGCGGCACTCGCCAAGCTCCCTGGAATGAAGGAGATTTTACTTGTTGGGTTCTTTGAGAACAGCATCTTTGATCGATTCTTGACAGAGGTCCAAATGGAATTTCCAAATGTGCCCATTAGGTTAGTGCCTCATTTTGACTCTATGGTGATATTCATCCGACGAGATATCTCGTATGACTGAAAAATTGTGAACGCCAGATATCTACGGGAGTATCAGGCGCTTGGTACCGGTGGCGGTCTCTTCCACTTCCGTGATCAAATCAGCCGTGGGGACCCTGACCAAATCTTCGTTCTCAATGCCGACATCGCGTCCTCCTTCCCATTGCAGGCCATGCTCGAATTTCACCTGAAGCATCAGGGTGTGAGCACGATTTTGGGAATTAGAGTTGACCGGTCTTTGGTGTCAAAGTTTGGATGTGTCGTTGCCAATCCAGAAACCCACGAGGTGCTTCACTTTGTGGAAAAACCAGAGTCCTTCCTTTCGGACATGATCTCCTGTGGTATTTACCTCTTTCGCAAGGAGATTTTTGAGGTGGTGCGGACGGCAATAGCCCAGAGGCAAGCTAAGCTCGAGGAGCAACGCGTCGACGACTCTACTATCCGAGGTGGATCAGAGCGAATTCAGCTTGAGCAAGAGGTTCTTAGTTTGCTCACCTCCGCCAAGAAGCTTTATGCATACGTGTGTGTGCCTGGCAAAGACTTTTGGATGCAGATCAAAACAGGAAGTTCAGTCATCCCTGCAAACCGATTGTATCTTCAGCACTTTTTCCATACCGCGCCACGAAAGCTGTCTAACGCACCCAAGCCGTCCCTGAGCGACATCACGAACAAAGCGGACGAGGGAATTGCAGAAGTCATTCAACCCGCCTACATTCACCCAACTGCTATCATCCACCCCTCGGCCAGACTTGGACCTAACGTCAGTATTGGCCCACGTGTTCTGATTGGACGTGGTGTGCGTGTGCGTGATTCCATCCTGCTGGATAACGTGGAGATCAAGAATGACTCTTGCATTCTAAACTCTGTGATCGGCTGGGACTCGAAGGTGGGAAGCTGGTCGCGTGTAGAAGGTGCACCAGGGGAGAGTACAGCCTTGAATGCCACTCTAAAGGGTTACAAGATCCCGTCTGCGACGATTCTTGGCAAGGACGTTACCATTGCAGACGAGATTGCCATTCGGAATTGCATTGTTTTGCCACACAAGGATATCAAAGCAAGTCAGCACAATGAGATTTTGATGTAACAAGTTGGAAGTATGATAGCAAAAGTATGAATATCTTAACACATAGGCGTTCGTAAAATAGACACGCATTGCCGTAGTAATCGTGCATACAACCCACTATTGCGTCGCAGAGAGTAGTTCTTTAACGCGGTCGTCTACTATTTTCTTTATCATCTCAGAGAAGACGCTGTCTCCTTCCCCATTCCCTTGAAGCATTCCAACCGCCACTTTTTCGACATACTTGCCGACTTGATCTACCTCCACATTTACTTTCTCACCAGGTTTCTTTTGAGGTAGTATGACATGTTGTTGCGTATGCGCAATCAACATCACAGAAAACGTGCGTTCGGCATTGTCAACATCGACAACTGTTAGCGATGTCCCGTCCAGCGAGATAAAACCCTTCGGTATAATGTATCGTAGATAATCGATGTTGCCAGTTTCAGATGGTTTGGGTACGGTGAACCGCATTATAAGTGAGTTTGGCGGGTCAGGTGTTATGGAATGTATTCTCACTGTTGTGTCAACATGCCCCTGTACCCGCAATAAGCCGGGTCAATCATAACGCAAAATATTTTCTTGGAAAACCTCAGAGTTACCTGAACAAAGTGTCCACCGAACCGGGTACTCGCCAACATTGCTCGCTCAAGGTTGACCTTCTCCCCAGTCTTCAGGTCGCCTGTTAATTTGAAAAATAGCATTAACCAATAGTCTAAAAAAGTCATCATAGTCGTATACAGACCAAAATTGGTCTTCCTTATGGTCTCTGGTGCAATGCCTACTTTGAAGAAAGTCCTGGCGTCATCATACTCTGTGACCGTCAGACATACACCTATGGTAGGCAAAAGTAAGGATCGATTCCACATGGGTTGTGCACCTGTTTATTGAGATGGACATACCGTTCACCGCAATGCTGTCTCCGATATGCACGTCTGAGAGCACTACAGCGGCACTGCCAATGGTCATGGAGAAACCACCTCCACCAGACGAGGTCGTATCCATTGGGACAATCTCTGCGATCGTCCCCATTGTTTCAACAATACCAGTGAACATGGTTGCAGAGTACGAGGTAGTTGGAGAGCGGCAAGAAGAGTGTAAAGAAACAATTCTGGTGATCTCTAAAAAGTTCAATTGACTTGATCGCGTGAGTCATTCGTCCTTTTGAATGATGATCCAACTTTCGTGAATTCAAACCTTCTCTCGAGACATGTCGGCCACTCAGTTTTACACATCAACACCATCTCCAGATGCCATCTTTAAAGAGTTTACTGCTTACAACTGGGACAAGGACCAACGGTTCCAGCAGGGCTTGCAGTCCATACTGACGAAATCGTACGACGATTCCGCAAAGAAGGAGGAAGCTATCGAGAAAGCAAAATGCTTCTATTACTCCAAGTAAGACATCTAGAGCTTTCTTCCTTTTTGATGTATTCGATTTAACAACTACGACTCCCGCGTATTGATAGGTTCTTTCGTCCGATAAATTACCTACAATATCTAAAGTGGAAATCTGACCAAAGTTCGGCATCCCCCTCTCCAGATATATCTAACGACATAGTTCCAACTATAGCCAGCCAAAGCTCGCCAGCCGAGAAGGAGGAAAAGAACCCCGATATATTATGGCAACCCTCTGAAAATAAAGTTTCAGAGCCCCAATATCCACGCAGCTTTCAGGAACTTTGCGAGATGGTAGCCAGAGGGGAGGAAGTTCCGGGAATACGAACGATACCGAATAAAATCAACGAGGCTCCTCCTAGTGAGAGTCATTTGGCACCAAGAAGAAAGCCATGGGAGACGAAGAAAGAGGGCGCTGAGGGGCCCAGTGCGGTCCAAACCGCAGATGAAAAACAATGAAAATATTCCAACGTCAACTGTGTTTAATAGATGGGGCTCATCCTTAATTAAGGGCTCTCCTTAAGTAACGAGGAACATAACTCTTCAACTGAACAATATGGTTATACTTGAATCAGGTTACTAACAAAATACGCCCACTCTCATCTTGGGCGCAATGATATAAGATTCCTACAGATCAAGATACAGATACGCCGAAGCATACGACACGGAACTATCACGATTGCTCGTAACCTTACTAGACTGAGCATAATGAATAAACTTGATCTCTGCCTTTTTTACGGTACCATTGCCGTTAGCTGCTCTCTCGGCGATGTTATCGGTGTCATCCGATTTTTGTTTCTTCCGTTTCCCGCTTATGTCTTCATCTTCAGTCTGACCATTAATCAGAACAGCTGCTGCATTAAGTAAGACGCCAATCGGATGTCTTCCGCAAATCGTATTGCGAGTTTTCTTCAGGTATGCCGTAAAACTCTTCGGGTCGATCGTTTCAATGATCTCCATCCCTTCACGATCGAGTGTTTCAATACACTGATATATTGGGGGGTCTCTGTTCCCAGATCCTTGGTACGTGTAAGAAAACCGTGAGCCCCAATGACAAAAGTCGGAGGAAACCACAAACAGGTTTTGGGGATCGGCGAGGTAAGATGCTAATAGTCGACCGAACTTTGTTTCCTTTTCTGCGGAGATGGCACCGACGAGAATTGGTACAATCGTGTACGGCTCTTGCTTCCTAAGTAAACAGTCTCATAAGTCGGGTAGGAAGTTCATGCCATTCTCATTATCAGTATACTTTTCAAAAATCTTGTACACATAAGGGAGGTGCATTTCAATGCTGTGTTCATCCTCATCCACTTGCTGACTCATCAGGGAGAACTCTCCAGTCGCTTTAAGCTTAGCGATAACTTACGAGTGATGGACCAGATTTATTTGAATGCATCAGGTTATTTGCTTATATGACGGTGCGTACCATCCTTGTCAAGTTTTAAGTTTCCCAAAGGTGTTTCGTACTCGTCGCACTGTGACAAGGCACATCCGTCGAGATAGAAGTGATGGCTCGGACTACAAAAGGGGACGCTCCCATATTAGAGAGTATTCTGATTCAGAAAACGTTATACTCAATGCCTTACCCTAGTACAAACACTCGTTTGCTGCACATGACAAGTCAGGGTCAGCATTAAATGATTGCGCTCCACTACTACCTATGCTTAGGCGACACCTACATGGGCTCTACATCCACGCACTTGTATGCATATGCAGCAGCAGGTCCGCTGTAAGAGTATCCAGCATGTCTGCAGAACGAGAGATCAGCTTCGTGTGCTTACAACGTATGTTCGAAGAACATCCCATATGACACACACGGTGCAATGATAGCTCTACACTTTGTTATGGGCAAAGGAAAATTACTCAACGACCCATCACTGACAGAGGTAGGAACTTTGGCCAACCACCCATCAAGTTCGCTTGAAAGACGCTTTCCTAATGTTTCAAGCAAATGAATACAGGGCCTTGGCAGTACAATTTTTTGCTGACACAGTGCCGTGTAAAAGATGATGATGCGCACCTGAACCAGAGTACCAGGACCCGGCATGTGATGCATCTCTGATGACCGTCATTGTTATCGAGATGCTAGATTTGTCAAATCGCCTAAGAGCCCTGCTGCGTTGGTGATTGTCTTCAAAGTCAAACAGCAACTTCAAAGCATGTCAGACTTTGGCCAAATGAGTATAGTTCCCACTCCCCAACTCTATCAGTATCCACAAAGCAAACAACAGACAGTCTTTATGGTATGGTGATGATAATAATACCAACCTCCAATTACTCAAGTGTCCCCCGTGGTCACTGGTTGGCAGTTGATGTTGGCATTTGGGGTTGGGCTGCGGCGATCGTCGCAAACGCGTGACGTGAGCGTGACACGTGATCATCTTACCAAAGCAACTCCCGACGTCGTTCACAAAGCTGTTCACAAAGCGTTACCTTCGTAAACCGATCGATAGCACGCACACCATGCCGTCACTAACAAGCACGCAATCTGGAAATTCAACTGTATCAGAACATTCCCGTGAAGCAGCCGAGTATCTCAACAAAAACAAAGTGCCACAAATTATTCAGCAACTGATTTGTGCGTGTCTTTATGAGCATCCAGGTAAGTCTTGAAATGATGATCTTTCTATAGTGAAATGAGACTGATCTTTCCCACACGCCGCTCTCCAACAGATGACCCAAAAGAATTTATGGTTCGGAAACTGGAGGAAATGCGGAGTGCAAGGGTACACAAAGGATAGAGTTTTCTGGCTCGACAATGCGATAACCGCTGGCGTCATTAGGCTAGAGGTCAATCCCTTATACTGTTCACGAGAGCCGATCTACAAGCATTGTTTCGCATATTTGATGTAACTGGGCGAGGTTGGATAACAAAGGAGCAGTACGACGCAGGTAAGACAATCCTCGAGTCAATACACAATCTTTTCCACATACTCGCTCATGGCATGATTTGAATGGGTTCACAGCAATGAAAAACATTGGCGCGGCGGAGAAGTCAAATCAGCGGCCAAGTGGTGTGGATCAGAATCGAATACGATCCGACACCTTTGTGGAGGAAGCGTAAGTACATGTTATCTGTGCCTTATCCACTTATTGGCTGAAATTATTGGTGCCTTCGCAGTTTGTCCGCCCTTAGCCGCGCATAAGTAATACAAAGCTAGACTAAGGAAATCACATGGATGTGGATTGTAGGAGTTGGCACCCGACATTGCTGCTTTATGCACCTCTCTCTAGTTTATTAAATAGAGTCCATCAAGCACATTGTCCTCTGGCATATCAGTACGACTGTTCCAGATTTAGTTACATCGCCAGAATCGGGCCGTTCTGACAACCCTTAGATGCATTCTGGGCGTCCAAATGGTTGTCTAGAAACCAGTTTTAAATGACTTTTCCAACATCATTTTCACCTTTTCCCTGTCCATCGCGAGCACAACCCGCACGTTGGGTCCCGGCACCGGTGAAGCACCCCACCAATCCATATGTGTCATTCCTCTTGTATGATGTCCGTGAAGCTCTACTTGAACGTCCCAATCTTTGTAACTGGTAACACTCGAGGGATCGAGAAGAGCAACAAGTGCATATAAGTCCGGCCTACAAAAAGTAAAATTAAAGACAACTTGTGAGGCAAATCATACGAAATACAGGGAACGTCGGAACTCTCACATCAAGAACGAGTTGGCGCCATACAAATAATCTTCGTGCTGTGTTCTAATTCTTGTCTTTTGTCCCGTAACTGCATCCGTAGAGACACCCAATTGCTCTTTGCTGACTAGAACGGCGGTCGGAACGGTGGGGCCGGGACCACCAGCAAGGAGTTCGTGTTGTGCTCTTGAAAGCGCCTCGGCACAGCCTGTGACCGTTCGCAAGAATTTTCCGTATTCATTGACTGGTGCAGTCTGAGTCAAGTAGTCAAAGAATGACCATGGGAAGCCATGTTCAACCGTAAGCTCCCAAGTGATCAGGGTAAGTTTGGGAGGGTTGGATGGGGTGGAGAGTTGTGATGATGAGTGGAAAACGATGTGGGCTGCCTCGGGATCACAATGAATGTTGAACTCGGCTAGAGCATATGTAGAAATTAAAAATGCGGCAGAGGCCATAGCAGCGCACAATCATGCTCACCCGCTCGATTGGCATTACCCTTTGCGAACAAGCATCCACCCATTATGTAAACAGACTTGACTTTCGTTAAAAAGGTCGGATCTATCGTGATGGCGATAGCTATGTTGCTGAAATTATCCAGGAGTCATTTCACTGGACTCTCAAAAAATTGATGGTCGACGGATGATACTAACGTTAATGGTCCAATGGCCACAATCGAATAAACACCAGGGCTCTCATTAACCATTCGAATCAACGCAAGCGCGGCGGGTTCCTTCTGTTCCTTTACATCGTGTGCGCCAGGCAAGGTCAAATCCTGCAGGATACTTAGCAAAAGCGTGCCTGATGGTGAGGATAAGCCGTTTATACCTGATGACTTGCTCCACTCGTCGTGATGCCTCCCAATCCGTCGGTGCCGTGACCAGGCCACAACTCCTTCTTGACAATACCACGAACGAGGGGGCCGTCTGCTCCAGGATAAATAGGAATGTCCTTTCTGTGGGCCACTGAGAGGAGTGTTTTGCAGTTTTCTACTGCCTGGCGCATGTCGACATTGCCTGCGCGGAAACAGATCAGCATGTAGATCTCGCGAGAGATCAGCGTCTGAAACCACAGCTTCGTTACCGTCAACTATTGTGAAAGCCTTATAATACAGTTACTCTATGATTGGCGACTTCCGGGGTGCCAGATTTGCAAGCAACGACCGTTATCGTACCTTTACAACAGCTTTCGGATGCTGCAGAGCGACCAAGATGGCGGTAGCATCATCTATACCAACATCCGTGTCTATAATGAGCTGGATAGTTTCTTGCTCCTTGTGTTCCATTGCCCTTCCGTTATAAATTTACGCTGAGGAATGCCGTCGAAAAGGGTGTTCAGTAATGTTGGAACCGCAACCGGCGGCCGTCAGGTGAGCGGATTGAAGGCGACGTAAGCAATCTCTGAAATGGCTACGCGATACCGTCATCCTGACAGTCGTTAGTTTTATTCTTGTCGAGTTTTTCGGATTTCCAACGAGATTGAACTGTCGATGGGCCTCACAATACATCTCCAATTCAGGTACGTACGGAGGCTATGAGTCCCTGCTTTATCGTCTCATCGTCCCAGAAACATGTGCCCCTGGCTTACTTCTCGGATCTAGTGGAGGAATGGAACTCCTCTTCAATAACGAAAAGGAAAAGACCGTGACTCTCCCAGATACGTTTACTCCAGCCCTTGCAACACTCAAGGATCTTCTACCATGGATGCGTGACAACTTGCTCAGCGAGCGCGCTGAACTTTTCATGCAAGGAGACACGGTGTAAGGAGACGAACAGAGATCAGTCTGATATATCGCCTGGAATCTTAACCATTCTTACTCGTGTAGACGCCCCGGAATCTTGGTATTAATCAATGACGCGGACTGGGAATTGGAAGGGGAGCTTGAATACGTACTGAAGGACGACGATACGATAGTCTTCATATCAACGTTGCACGGCGGGTGAACGACCAGTCCATCAGGTCTGGTTGCTGAGAGCCTTAATACATTCAGGGACATAGGTAATCTGATAGATGAATACCACAAACGAAAACGAATAGGATTGGAGGCCTGGACGAGGGCAGTAGAAAGGATAGTGGATGACATTGCCATCAGTAGCAGCTACTTAGCGATAGGAACCTACTTAGCCCGCTCTATAGTTTAATGTACCAAACGGCAATAGCTGCTGGGATAAACGAAGACATGTCATGCTCAATTCACTCTTGGGTCTCTGCTCAGTCCTTCGACAAAAATTAAAAACATGTATGTTGAAGACGTGCTCACTTTTATTGGTTACAACAGTATTTTGCCTAAATTAAGCAGCCAGTCTCTCTTGGCGGTCGAAGAAAGCTTTAAGGGGACCCTTCTCCGCAAGGTACTTAACGTAGCAACCATCGGGTTGAAGCATACCAGCCTGGCGGGCGACGATATAATCCTCACGCGAAAGCTTGGTGAAACCCCACTTGTTGGACACAAGCACCTTCTGGCGACCAGGGAACTTGTACTTTGCACGACGAAGGGCCTCAGTGACAACAGCCTTGTTGCCGTCCTTGGTTCGGATAGAGAGCAAGACCTGACCAATGTGGACACGGGCAACGAGACCCTGGGGCTTTCCAAAAGCACCACGCATACCCTGTTGGAGTCTATACCAAGTAGGATGCTGATTAGTTCTAACAAATATCACATGCGAAACATCACGCAAACTCACCGATCGGCTCCGGCACAGGACAACATCTTGTTCATACGGGTGACGTGGAAGGGGTGGACACGGACACGCATGTGGAACGAATCCTTACCCGCCATCTTGACGATGTACTTGTTGGCCGTGATACGGGCGGCCTCAAGAGCTTCAGAGGAGATCTGCTCGTGCTCATCGGAGATCAGGTGAACCGTAAGAGGGAACTCATCGACGCCAGCCTTCTTCCGACCGAGATCGAAGATGCGAATCTTCGGGTCTGTCGAGGAAATCAATTGTCAGTATGAACGCAACAACAATCATCCGCAGTTCCAACTGTCTGTAGCAAGAATGATGCCGATCTTCACAATGCTTCCGTGAGCAATCCACACTTCGGTTCAACTTCGAAGCTCCCAATACGCATTTCCTCACATTCCCTCGAGTAAGAAACACCAATATCTTACTCACCAGGAACACCACGGCAGTACCGGGATTTGGGGTACGGCTTGTTCTTGCAGTAGCGGTAGCAACGAGCGGGACGACGACCCATTTTGTCTTCCTAAAAGTACGTGAAGAGCGACCAAGTATACGGCGTTAGCACTGGCATGACGGTGGAACCTCCGCTCCCGTTGTCCTCGCTCCCATCCCAGTTCCAATGATACCATGCCCTCCACATTTAACACCGTCCGCTACAACCCATCGCCCTTCCAGCCCAATGGCAGAGCACAAAGTCATTCTTTTCCACTATGCTCGACAGTCAGTCCCTTCCCTCGCACGCAGATCGACCCTCACCTTTGTTTTGATTTGCAAAGGAAATTTGACAACTGCAGAAGGACCTTTTCAAGGCGTTCGCCCTCTGCAGATTACAAACTCTGGCTGGAAGAAAATTGTCAGCATTACTGTGCCCCTAAAAGTGTGGGATAGTCACCACGACACTTTTCACGTGTCATGCATGAGATCTGCCCTTTGTACGTAAGTGTCGTTGGAAGATCCGCTTCCTGGTGCAGATCGCAGGCTAATGACCCGCTGGTACTGCCTGGCATAACACCATGGCTCGGGCGCGGAGGCGCCAACGTATGTGCGACAGGTGTCGCACGAGGAATGGCAATATCAAGTGTGACGGGAACCCTTCGAATGTACCTTGCACTTTTTGCAAAGAACAGAACCGACCCTGCCACTTCTCAAAGACAACGTCCACGACCAGAACAAGCTCATCGGGTGTGGCTGCAATAGATGGTCGGGCTTTTCTGGGGAAGAAGCGGGTGGATGTTCTCGCGGCGGGGGATGCCTCCATAACAAGACGAGTGGGCGATCGAAAAGTTGCAGGGAGAGTCGCTACCTACAGTCGACTATCCATAGAGAATGGACTGAAAGGCCGTCAAGTTTTTAATACCCTAGTTCGCAATTGGGAAGGCTTGCCCACTGACAGAGGGCAACCCTTACCTGGTTTGACTTTGCATCACGGTGGTAAGGCTTCCGAAAACCATGAAGGTCCTCGAGATGCGCCAAACGATGAAAGGTAGTAACGCACACATGCACGCATGGATGGTTCCACCTGCATGTTTTTTTTAACCGAATATGATTAGCGGTCAAGATGGTGGCCAGCTTAAAAATGCCGAAAAGACCGCGACGGAAGATATTGATACGGACGTTCTAGACCAAGTAGACATTTCACGTAACAATCCAAATTTTGGTGCGAGTTAAGCGTAACTTGCCTGACTTAAATGTCTGGAAGAAACACTGGAAGGGAATACTGATTGGGCTTTCTGTAGAGTCCACCCGCTTTCGGTTGCCGAGTTCTGTGGGTAAATGGAAGCTTGACTACAGCAGGGCAATGTACTAACGGGAGTTTATTATAGGATCTCTTGGACGCCATCCACCTGTACACCTCTCACTTGTACAATACTGATACAGAAAATTTGCCCCTATCTGAAGATGGGACATTGCAGGATGTGTTTTACTCAATGAATGGCTCGGCTTTGATCGCTCTAGGTACGTATCTGTTAGAAGAGCTCATGACAATTGAAAAGGTACTAATCATATGAACTTGCGCTTTTTCAGGAATATTGGCTCAAGAATATATGCGGAATCACTTACCGTCAGCAAAAGGTACCACAACCTGACGAGTTTTGGCTGGACCAAACAACTAAGATCTGGATTTCAGGAAAGCAATTGACAGATGAGCATTGCGCGATCGCACCGACATTCGAAGACATCGTTGGTATGGTAGTCGAAGAGGATGGATACTCCAGAAGGGCAGTTGGCTGACAGAACTTCTTCTCAGGATCTGCCCCACCGGATACTGTTGGCGTGGCTGAAAAAGATCGCAGATATGTGTACAGGTCAGCGTTGAAAGATCTGGGAACAGAAATAGGGGAAGGGTGGGTCGATGCCTCCGACGAAGATGCGGATGTGTCTAATGATGACGAAGAGTAGGAATGCGAATCACTGTATATATTTCTGGGAAACATTAAATTCAGGACAGGATCACTCAATTACACCTGTCGGTGTAATCACATAATGCGGTTTCTGATCGAAGGACTCCCGTGGGACTGGCGAATCGATAACTTGCTCAGAAAGTGCCAATGCCACTATTGCGCAAGAATCAGGGAAGGAGTATGAGATTCGTCGCATTGAGAGAGATACCTGTAATTGGGGGTGGCTTCCCTGCCGATGCGGACCATTCTGCTACTTTCTGAAGATAGCGGTCGTAGTACCTGCAGACGTAACCCGAATCAGTCTCTGGGCAGCGTTCATGATCAATAAGTAGATCCTTACCCTTTTCCGTGGCCCATGCGCCATCCCTCTCCATCAAACGCGAGGCCTATGGAGATGGATCAAATAATGAGCTTGGTTTATTCATCCCAACATGATCTGTTTACTACCTGGTACAATAACAAGGTCCAGTCCTTCACTTTGTAATGCTGTTGATCACAAATTGCTGAGACCGGGACGCCACGCAGAGTGGAAGCAATGTTCAAGAGTCTCACCATCCTCCCTTGCCTCGTCCAAGAGTGGTTCAGGAATGTTCCACTTATTGGTTGGTAGTGCTTTGTAGTCGTCCCAAGAGCTCAACCGTACCATTTCCTGAGTGTGGTATTTATTACTTGTTGAAGGATAAGGCGCGCCATAAGTGCTGGTTCCAACTAACCATTACGTTACCGTCGCATCTCGGTATGAAACATTTTTTACCTTTCCAACATCAAAATGGATGAGTCCAGGGTGTCCCTATCTGGAAGATATTGGGCATTTACCTTTATCAAATAGATCTCTAATGATATCTGTCGTTAATACTTCTCCAGAGGGCATACTAATATACACGCTAACATTCCGACTTTGCTGATATTCTTTCATCGCAAATAGCTTTTGTATGATGATATTGGCTGAACTCGAACAAATATTACTTGTTTGAGGCCAACGCCTCGGTGGTGGTATGCGACCTTTTGCCTACGCACATTCATTCTTGACAATGTCCACTGGCACTTGCGCTAGCCTTTTCCTCATATCCTTGCGAAGTGCATTTTTCAGTGCCCGTATTGTTGCGTGGTCCATAGTATCTATTATTTGCAAACTTTAAGAAAAGGCGGTCGTTTTCAGACCTGCCAACCTTCTGTTGGGGAAGTTGATCTTTGCTGGATGACGCATCGAAACGCGTGAGGGCCTCGTGACTGAGCGTTGACACAGCGAGTGCTCGCTTTTGCATGTCCAACTCTTGGTGGAGACTGAGGCCATGGATGACTTGTTCGGCTCAGATTCGGATGGGGACGTTCAGGCAAAACCTCGTGCGGGTAACAGGCGTATCGCTTTAAGCGATGACGAGGGGGACGCCAAAGACAGAAACACACCCGAGCCGTCAGGGGAGGATGACGAAGAAGCGCGGGGACGGTCACCATCCCGGTCTCCCCCGCGGTCAAGGTCTAGTTCTCGCTCGCGCTCCAGTTCTCGGTCCCAGTCGGGGGACCTTGATAAGGAACTAAGCGAAGGAGCCGCCGAGCAAAACGGGAATGAGGAAGGAGATCTGTTTGGTGACGAGGCGAGCTCCGAGTAAGTTCCATTGAATCTGACCTTTGTCAGTCGTCGTAATAGCACGGATATGAAAGATACCTATGATCATAACACGTTTGCTCTTGTAGCGAGGAACAGGTTCCCAAGCCGGAGCTGACCACCAGCATTTCGATTCCCGACATACCTCGGTTCTCACAAGAAAAGGATGAGGTATATGTCCACACGCTTGGCCAGGGCTAATATGCTGCATGCTGAGGGTCAATTCATAGATCTACCTAGTACGACTTCCAAACTTCATGGGTGTTGAGTATCGACCCTTTGATTCAAATACCTTCAACGAGGAGGGAGAAGCGGCGCGGCGGGAAGAAGAAGGAGCTAGCCATGTGAGCGTAGAGAATACAATCAGATGGCGTACTGTGAAAAACAGTGACGGCGAGGTATGCAAGGTAGAGGGTTCCATTAGCGCCTGGCCAACATGGCTAATAGACTCGCTAGGAAACTAAAGAGTCGAACGCCCGTCTCGTCCGATGGTCAGACGGTACCTACTCTCTACTCCTTGGGAATGAGTTCTTCGACGTGAACACTACAGAGGGTGCTCCACATCAGTATCTTACTGTCCAATTCCCAGACGAGGGCATTTTCCAAGCACAGAGCCGGGTCCCGCGCACAATGATGTTCAGGCCATATGGTGTCAACCAACTTGTACATAGGAAGCTCACCCGCGAGATTGCCAAGAAACATGAGAAGAAAATAAAAACAAAGCAGATCGTAACGATGATGGATCCCGAAAAGCAGAGAGAAGCTTTGGAAAAGGTAGCCATATTTCTTCTTCGTACTATTGTCTCTGGTGGTTATCATCAAAGTCCCTTGTATACTTACTGCTTTACTCTAATTTTCAGTCCGAAATGGAAAAATTGAGAGCGCGGCGACGTTTGGAGGCAAAACGACGTAACGCTACCCTTGGGTCGAGGGGGTTGACATCTAGAGATCTCGAGGACGATTCCGAAGATGACGAACTCTACATTCGAGGGAATGCTAATCTTCGACAAGCTCTTGACAAATACGAAGATGATTTCGGTGAGTTGGAAGGCGCCCTTCTGCGTCGCGCTTTTTCTCACACAATGATGTTGCACAGTTGTGGATGACGATGAAGATGATGCAGCGGACGAAGAAGAAGAGGAGAGGGACCGGATAAATAGGGAGCGTATCATGAAAGCTAAGAGAGAGGATAGTAGTCGGCGAACATCGCAAAGCGGGGAGGCTAGTCGAAGGGGCGAATCCGCCATAACACCGAAAAGAAATGCAGAATCCAGTGATCCAATGGATGTGGATGAAGATGTAGATGAGGAGGACAATGTGATGAGAGCAAAGAAAAAGCGTCACATCATTTCAAGCGATGAAGACGACTGATGGGTACATATATGATTAGCATATGTCAGTGACTGCATCTTTTTTGGTCTGCCATGTTCTACATATTTCACAATCGGGACCAAGCGCTATTAAGGGCTTGTCCTTGCGATCATGATTCATCGGGTAATGCCTTCACGCACAACCCTCGGCCTTCCTTACCCCAGCCGTCTACCATATTCAAAGCCGCTCCCAGACTCCATCCCGTCTCCACCCCATTAATCTTCTTTGCCGTCTTTAATACTCTATCGTCTGGAATCTCGTAACCAATGCTGAGAAGGCCATAGATGAAGCCCAAATCCGTACACCACTCGGGATCCGAAAACAGTTGCGCCGCTTCCTCACCGGCCATCCTCGAAATCTCTTGTGGTGAGAGTTTTCCGGCGCACACCTTTTCTGCCGCTGCCCGAATCTGCCCAACTGAAAATCCGGGGCCTGATACAAGCCCAAATGGTTCCGCAAATTTATCGTAAAAGTACGAAAAAGCATAAATCTCATTATCCGCAAAACTGGCTGTCAAGGAGGGTTGATATACGCCATCAAATGAGCAGGACTTCTTTCCACCAGCACTCGGAGCTGGACATTTGCCTTTATCAAATAAGCTTGTTTCGATAAAAGCGTGGCATTCCTCATGTCCATTTCCGCTTCCCTGCAAACTGTGGGCCGTACCCTCGTCGTCCAGATACTCGTCTTTGTGACCTAGCGCGTAGCATGGCCACTTCTTACCGGCAACACCAGCTTGCTTCAGTCGCTTGCGACCTTGCATTAATCCATAACCGTCATATGAATGCTGGTAGAGGACATACTTGTGGTCGCCAAATTGCAATTCATATTTATGGTCTCCAGACTCCATGGGGGTAGACGGATGCGGCTCAAAGACAATTTGCGTAGATCCACCGCCGAGATCCATGATTGCCGCTGTTTCTTTGCGATCCGTCTGACCAATTCGCTTCAAAAGATAGTTTACGGTTATCCACGCAAATACTCCTAAGTCAGGTATATCAATAAAGGGAGACTACATTGTCCCTGCCAACCATCTATGAGATCAAATCGTACCTTCATCTTTCCCCGCCATGATGGCAACACTATCAGGCTCGACCAGCGCAAATGGGTACTCCGTCTGCAACTTGGATTTGACGGCCTTTAATATCTGCTCGCCTTTCCCAGCTTTGAGCATTCGCAGTCCTGCAGTCGCCTTCACTGTGACAGGAGTGCACTTTTGTACATCTGCCGGGACCGCTCCCAACGCGATCTTCAATAGCGGATCCAATGAATTCGCGGCTTCTTCGGGTGTTACAAACTTTGAAGAGCTCAGCCCTGGTTTCAGTTGTTGAAAGATTTCATCTTCGAGGGTCAGCGATGGACCGTCGCAATGATTAAATCTATAAATGTGGATCCGTGATCCCGTCGATCCAGCGTCTATCACCAAGGCATACTGCTTGGCGGGAAGCCCTGGAGGCGGTGAGCATGAATGATACACCATCTCCTTCAAAGATCGAAAAGGGTCTGGAATTATGCAGGCGCCACGGTTGAAGGTTAGCACATAATTGAGAAACCCACAGGCGCCGGCCAAATACGAAATGCTACTGCTTTTGCAGAGGCATACCTTTCACATTCACAACAGACTGTTCCAGCATCCAGTAAGCAAGAGCGACGAGAACAAGCAAGCCCAGAAGAGACTTCATGAGCAGGCCCATGCCTCCGCGCATAACCGTGCCTCGTCGTCCCAGGCCTGTAGGGTGCGGAAGGGAAGGAGATGGGGTATACGCCATAATGTTCGAGTCTCGACGTCGAGTACTCAGTGGCATTAGGTAGAAGGAGGGCAGTCTTTTGCAGAGAAACGTGGGAAGGGGGTTCCCCAATAAGGACTACGAAGTCATGCAGCTGTGGATGTTTTTGGAACGTTGCGATCCATAACGTTGCTGCGCACAAAGGTATCATCTGTTGTCATAGCAACAACAACTTCATTCTGAGATGAGCTGCTCGCTTCCTAAAAGTTCACCGTATTTCTTGACAATACCGCCGCTAAAAGGTGAGAAAGACATGCACATCTTCCCTCCAGATTCAGCATACATGTCTAACGCGAGCTTCTGTATTTTGAAAGATGTCAATCACAACTTTGAGCCTCCCTTTGGCTGACGACTTTCACACACACCTGAGGCAAGGTGCCCTCATGCGGGCAGTTACTCCCTTGTTGAAAACAAGTGGAGTGGCCACTGCCTATGTGATGGTGAGATTGGCTGGATGAACTTGCTACTTCTATAGGCTATTCATGCCTGATACATGCCCCATTGCTAGCCAAACTTGAAACCGCCGGTAACGACCACCGGACAAGCGCTTGCCTACAAAGCAGAGCTTGAGGCACTGGCGCCAAACGTAAACTTCCTTATGACACTCTACTTGGCCCCTGAATTGACTCCGGAAGAAATTCGTAAGGCGGCCAAAGCTGGGGTTGCGGGTACGTTAGGGAAGTCGTCGTCCCGTTAGCACTGGCTGATAGAGGAACTCTTCTAGGAGTGAAGTCTTATCCTCGCGGCGTTACCACGAATAGTGACAGTGGTATTGAAAGCTACACTGCATATTATGAAGTTTTTAGGGCCATGGAGGAGGTTGACATGGTTTTGAATCTGCATGGAGAGATCCCAAGCGATGCAGAAGAGGTCGGGCAATCGGGAGCTCCAGATTCATTCCAGAATCAAACATTGTGACTGACATCGACAAATGATAGGGTGTATGCGTAATGAATGCGGAGGAGCGGTTCTTGAAGCATTTGGAGCAATTGCATCGCGACTTCCCCAACCTGCGTATCGTATTGGAACATGCAACCACAAAGGCCGCCGTCGACATGGTAGGAATCCGTAATTACATCATTCAAGATTCTCCATATCATATTTACGTCCATCATCTCAGGTGAAGTCTCTTGGTGCAACTGTCGGTTGTAGTATTACCGTCCACCACCTAAGTTTAATTGTTGATGATTGGGCCGGCCAATGTCATCACTTTTGCAAACCTGTTGCAAAGTATCCACATGATCGCGAAGCATTGCGAGCCATTGTGAAGGAAGGCCATCCGCGGTTCTTCCTAGGAACAGACTCCGCGCCACATCCCCGCCATACCAAAGAGTCCAGCACTGCAGTCGCTGGAGTGTTCACAACGCCCCTTGTTCTTCCGTACCTTGCCACTATTTTAGAATCTTTTGGTGCATTGGACAAACTGCAGACATTCGCTTGCGAAAACGGACGAGCGTTCTACAAACTGCCGACACGGGCATCTACGTCACCAGTGGCGACCCTCATTAAGCAAGAATATGTGGTCCCCAAAGAATATACATTCACCGATGACGAAGGACATGAGCGATCGGTTGTTCCGTTTTTAGCTGGCAAGAAATTGGCATGGACGTTGAAAGCATGAGGTGGACGCATAGCAAATAAAATCTTATTTATATCCTCATCTCTGTCAAAAAGCATTTTCAAAACTATCGTAGAGTGCGCTCAATAGGCGCCCCAAGTCACACTCACAGATGACATCCCGTTACGATGGGAATGGGCCTGTCATACGCCAGTCTAAGGCTCTTCTTACATGCATGAAGTAATAATTTTTACCCTACTGGTGACATGGACAACGATCGATCGACCTCAGAAGGTTCAGGGCGTGTTCTGCCGCAAAGCGCTTAGCGATTTTTCTGTTCTTGCCTTCACCCTGTCCAATAGGCACATCATGAAACATGCATGTGCATCTAGCTACACCTGCTTCCTCATCCATTTCGATGCTGGGAAAAGTTTCGTTACAAATAGTCTTTGACTGCCACACTGAGAACAATACAAATCAATCGGAACCATACGTAAATTGCATCCGCTGGCACCTCATCTTCTGCGTCCGCTCATATGCCTCGCCGATAGGATTTGTCTCATCGTCAGACCGCACGCATTTGGATTCAACTGTCTCGCATCCTGCCTCCCTAAAGAGGTGCCACCACGGCTCTACCAAAGTACGCAGCACGACACCCCAAGGAGCTTCGACATCGAACCCTGAATCAACAAACACTGCACCAAGTATCGCCTCGTAAACATCCCCTGTTGATTTTGGAGCCGCGTCGAGCTCTTTCCAATACAGGGGTCCTTTGAATGCTGATGTTTTGAATCTCGGTGTGCTTACCCCACTCGTCACGCGTTCCATCTGATGACCAAAATGCGTGATGGCGCTTTCCAGAGCCAAATCATTGTATTGGATGTGCTTCGTGAGACCCAGCGTCCACGAAACCCATGAGAGGAATTGATTGTTCACCAACTCAGACCGGAATTCTGAGAGCGCGGCAGGTGACAGGGGAGGGCTGATTGCGTACAAATGTCGAGTAACAACAAATCCCAGGACCGCATCGCCTACAGCGTAAATGAGCTTTGGTGAGTTGTCATAAACCGCATCCAATCCTCTCTTCACTACGCACCAAGGAACTCGAGACGTTGATACGATCCTATTTCCGCTACCCCACGATTCTCGCTCGCATGAACTAATGCTTCAATAGCAAGAGTCATGTCCTTGAATTGATAACCGATCGCTTGTTCCACCTGCCGAACGATTGGCTCCATTCCTCTGGAGCTTCGAGTCCTCCGGCTTTCCGCAAGTCTTTGGGAGTAAATGCCCCAATCAGTTTCATATCCAGATCCAAGAAGTTTGACGACAGCGCCAGCTCCTCCCCGTATGCCACCTCCGCATAAGCATGCTCCGATTATAGCTTCTACAACATCGGCCACAGTCTTGTCGCTCAGCTTATGTACAGATCCTCCACCTCCCAGCTGCTCAGGAGGTGTCCACTCCCGTCTCGACAGCCCTGTTCCCAAGACATAGCCTTCCAACCCGAGTTTCATAGCACATGCTCTCAGTGCAGTGTTGCGCTCCAGTGTGTTTCTCATGAGAGTTAAACGTCCTTCATTACATGTTGGGTAAGTTGCATATAAGTGCAGAGACTGATGAATTTTCAGAAAACTGTCTCCAAATGTTTCCAAGCGCTCATAATTGACCGTAGGATCTGCTACAGGCGCAGTTAGCGCAGCCTGGAGATCTTCAACGCTACCGTGCAAATAGTCATCTGACATGACATCGTCAAACCCGTAGTATTTTAGATCCGAAGCCAGCAAGCGATGCTGCAAATGCTGCAGTAGTATGGGTAAATGCAGAGCAGCACCTCGCAAAATATGTGCCGGCATCGGGTAGATAGTACAGCATTGGGGAATGAGGTATTCAGGCGAAGTAGACTGTTTTTCCATTGTCGTTTGCGTAATGTAAGGTAAACGGCGTGCTTCAATCATCGGTTGTGCGGTGTGAATTGGTTCCCGATATCTTAAACGAGCTTCATAAAACCGTCCAATGGTCGGAAACTTTCCTTCCTCTATCGGCCAATGGCTGTACGGTGTCACATCATCATGGACCTTATCAACCAAGTATAGCCGATTATGGTGAACGCTGCTGTGAAGAGCTACAGCTGCAAGGTCCGCGCAAGTCAACTTCCCATCTTGGTCAAGTAATGGCTGCTGAGCTCGCGAAGCGAAAGCGACGCTTTCCCAATCAATGACTGCTCGAGGATCGAATGCATCCCCCAAGGCGGTCCAATCCGTCAGTCTCTCCACTACCGGTACTACGATTGTCGCCCATTCCGCTTCATCTTGGACATCACTCCGTAATATGCCTTTGAAGAGTGCCACGTGAAACCTCTTTACGGATATTAGCGTTTGCAAATCCAAGTCAAGGGGGCGTCTGGACGACTGAATTTCAACAGCGGTTAACCGGTTTCCAATCGACATATGAAAAATTCCCTTCTCCATTGGACCGTCACCAACAGTCAGTAGTCCAATATCTAACGTTGGTTTCTTTCCATCATCAACATGCATCCGAACTACGGTTAACCACGTCGGCTGATGAGGCTTCCAAGAACCCCTCCATAAAACCGGTGTTTTCATCCGAAATTCGAGGATTTGCCTCGTTTTTCGTTCAGAATCGCCACTATTTCCCACCGGTTCAACCATTTCGTCAAATCCCGCGATTTGAGATACGGCTTTGATCGGTTTCAGGCGGTCGTCCAATTCTCCAGCGGCATGCAACCTCTTTATGATCTCCAAAGCAGCCCATTGCTTTGCCAGAGCTTTGCGCGCACAAAGTTTGCTCGTCACATAACGAGCCTCAATGGGCACACTGGGCGGGAGTGTCACGCTTGCCTTAAACCCGCCCTGCCCATCGGCCCCAGCCGGCGTCGGGGAGATTTGAAAAGTGGGTGTCAATGCACCAACGCCGTCTGTAGGTAACAGGGCACAATAGTTATACAACATTCCGATTGAAGTGTACAGTGTTACGGAAGCACCAGTGGATTCGACCGTATATATTTCCTCGTCAGCCGGTTGTACAGCTGACTCCATGGGGTCTCCCGGAGATTCTCGCGTTTGAAGTACAGCCCGCATAAATTGCTCTTGTCGTTGCAACGTTGCGAGCTGCACGGCCTCGGAGGGATAGCTGCGATTGGAGAGCGTAATGAATCGTGAATCCACGTGCCTTGCCCGCCCTCGGGATTGTATGTAATTCGTTAAGGTGATGCAAACATCAAATCTAGACGATTGTCGGTCAGTTCCATGAATATGCAATGTCGTGTGCATGAGCTTCACCTTATGACTAAATTGCAAGCTCTGATATCAAGGCCTTCTTCGGCAACCTAAGAAAAAACGTTATCATTATAGGAAGTCAACGGATCATTTCTGGGAAACTTACCCTGGTTGCAATAATTAGATTGGCTTCGCCTCTCTGGAACGATTGAATAATCCTCTTTTGCTGCTGCACGCTCATGTTTACGTCTACCGTACTCGAGGGTCCGCTTCCATGACCGACCAAGACATCGGATTTTACGAATTCTAGACCCCTCCATCTTTTTATGACGAGGTCGAGTACACCTGCCGTAGCTCTGCGTTGAACAAAAACGATTCCGCAGAAATGTTCGCAGTTACGATACTCTTCAAGCACCTTAAGTAGAGCCATGACTTTCGGAGACAGGTCATTTGCAGTCGGAGAAGGAACGTTATCGGCCCAAAATGGGGACGTCATAACATAGTTCTTGAGGTTGGCAAAAGCAGCGACTTGTTCCGCCTCCTTCTGTTCAGAATATTCCTCTGTCAGTCGAAATTGTAGGACACGAGGCCTTTTAAGTCGTGCATCTGCAGCCAGAACCGCCATTTCTAACGCCCGTGCTGCACACCATGTTCCCAGTTCTTCGCAGAAGATAAGGGACTCACTGAGAGCAGTCGCCAATTCCTCTACCGCGGGGCCGCCATATTGTATCACAAGATAATAAAGAGCCGGTGGATCAGCAAGCTCCGTGCTTTTGTAGTAGACGACTGTTTCATTTGGACGCGGTACATGCTGGGAC
This sequence comes from Spizellomyces sp. 'palustris', assembly GCA_006535965.1. Classification (NCBI taxonomy): domain Eukaryota; kingdom Fungi; phylum Chytridiomycota; class Chytridiomycetes; order Spizellomycetales; family Spizellomycetaceae; genus Spizellomyces; species Spizellomyces sp. 'palustris'. The sequence goes on along the minus strand of QEAR01000002.1, from coordinate 280,813 downwards.
AACTGTCCACTAGCTGCCGTGACTGCTTTTGCATCCAGATTTCCTTCAATTTGCCTAAAATCCCATCCATAAGCTGTGATTTAATAATGAATTCATAGACTTCCCTACTTAATGGAGAGTTGGGAGCTTTCTTTGCCAAATGTCGGCGATGCTGTCATGCCAAAAATCTTCGGCCTCGCTGACTCTGGGCATTGTTTATAATGAATCCCCATGATCTGATTGTATGCGTGATTTTTACGTGCATGGTGACACTCATCAAAAATAATGAGGTTTATCTAATGAACACAAATTGTCAATAAGAGGCAGATTCAACCATGATACGCGAGACCAACCTCTTCCATTCCAATATATGCACGGCACAGTATATTTCTAAAAATGTCCGCTGTCATGACCATCACGTCTGCTTCACTGATTTCATTTTTCCACCGTTGTTCTGACCACTGTCAATGTGCCGCAATTTATTGATACGTCAAAATCTGCCCTCTCGAGGTTCAGACTCACGTCATCCACACCCATTGCTCCATAGTAGTGTTTGATTTTAAGATTACAGTGTTTCCTGACGTACTCCTCCTGCTGCAGAACGAGCGGTACCAAAGGAACAAGGAAGACACTAAGCCTAGTCCGTAAACCTGGGTTTGCAGTCTACAGCGTATGTAGATCAGGAGAAACGCATCCACTAAAAACAGGACGATCAGTGTTTTCATACCCTGCGCTCTTGCTCGAGGCGAGCCATGTGATTTATCAACATAACCGATATCAAGGTCTACGGTTGGGTTTTAGACATTTCAGTAATCAGTATGCCATGCATGGTTTTCAAGCACTCACCTTCCCACTTCCAGTGTCGAGCACGGCAATGACATTACTATCGATTGCCTTAGCCAGCACTTCATGCTGATAGGCGCGGGGAGTAACGCCGAGCCGGTGGTCTCCCGAGGCGCTCATAGTGGCAGTAAGCCCTCGACGAAGGAAAACCCATGGCGCAGCTGTCAATCTTCCTGGCCGCGCTCGCTTTACGTGAGCAGCCGATGTTAATATGTCCCGATTTAGAAAAACGTCACCGTTCATGGACAATGGCAATGATGAAAGGCCGGGTTCACGCTGCAGCTACGCAGTGAAAGCGACAATGACACCTCCGAAGCGGAAACGAGTCGCCTCCTCAGAACCCAACGCAGTGTCCCCATCTCGGCTATATCCAGCCTTGAATACCCAGGAGGGAGTAGATGACAACGCTCTGGAAAGCTCACCAGTTGGTGGAACAGTGATTGAAAGACCGACGAAATCACGAAAGAAGAGCGATGCAGCCAAGCATGTGCCTAGTGTCATGGCCGTGGATACCAAAATGGATCGGGACGGATCGTCGCCCGATGATGACAGCTCGTCCTTAGGGTCGGGTGCCGAACTTGCTTCGCATATGGTAGATGCGAGCCGGGTGGGTGAGAGCGGATTGCCTGCGAACTTGCAACCTCCGCCAACAGATAGACCTGTGAGGATATACTGCGATGGAATTTGGGACCTTTTCCACTTTGGGCATGCCAAGGCGCTTGAGCAGGCAAAGAAAGTCTTTCCAAACGTGGAGTTACTTGTTGGAGGTATGCCATTGGGTCGCACTGTTCTCGAGTATACGTGTCGTGGGAGCTGACAATGATGAATGACAATCGTAGTCTGTAACGATCAAGTCACTCACTCCAAGAAGGGTAAAACAGTGATGCGGGACACAGAACGCTATGAGTCCCTGCGTCACTGCAAATGGGTTGATGAAGTTGTTCCAGATGCACCGTGGGTCATTGATCAGGAGTTTCTTGATAAGCATAGAATTGACTATGTTGCGCACGACGATATACCCTACAAAAGCGGCGACCATGATGATGTGTACGCTTTTGTCAAAAAAGCGGGGCGATTTATACCCACGAGAAGGACGGAGGGAGTCAGTACAAGTGATCTCATCACACGTATCGTAAGAGATTACGACGCATATGTACGACGCAATTTGGAGAGAGGGGTCAGTCCCAAGGAATTGAATATCTCTTTCTTCAAGGTACGGTTAACAAGCTCCATTCGTATCTGTGATGCTTTGCTAAATGAAGGTCTCGTTCCCTGTGCAGGAAAAGGAAATCCGAATGAAATCTCGGATAGGAACTATCAAGCAATCCCTTCAATCACGCCTGCAGCAAGGGGAAAGCAGTATTCGCCGTAATTGGGAGGATACCAAGAACGACTTACCTCACAAGTGGAAGAATACACTCGAATACTGGGAGGATATGAGCTCGGAGCTAGTTCGGGGATTCATTGGACTTTTTGGACAAGAAGGCTTGGTGAGTGTGGGGACACTTCAAACAACCGTATCACTTTCTAACGTTCCAGTCTTGTCGTGACGCAGCCCCGACTCCTTTTTGGACGCAGGAATCGAAGCCGAGGAGGAACTCCCACATCCTCACCGTCAGAATCTCCCAAAAGGCGGTGGCTTTTTGGATCTCCGGCTTCATCGACGGAGGACGAGGATGAGAATGAAGAAGGGGATGAGAATGACGAAGGAAACAGCAATGGTAGTGTGACGGACCAATCAGCAGAAGTATCGCATTTGGAGACTGTGGGAACTGAAGAATGGACGAAAGACCATTAAACTGATAAGGCTACCGGCACCACGAAGTCCTTAATATATTTATTTGTTGGTCGCTTTCGTGCGCACTGGACGCGACAAAATGTCGCGGCAATGTCGAGTAGCAATACTGGTGGCTTATGACTTTGTAAACATCCTATCTCTATAAAATACGACCTCTTCTTAGTCAAACTTCTTCCTAGGCGTTTTCTTAGATCCTTGCGCTGCCGTTGCTTTCTTTCCTTTATTCGCGTAGATACGATTCATATGGGGACCCTGAAGGAAAGAGTTGGTGGTTGTCTTACTGTCCTTATCGCCACTTTCAGGTTTACCTCTACGAATTTGACTGAAATCCAAAAGGTAGCGTACAGAACCGCCGTCAACACTGCATTCAGCCAAGGACAGGTAGTTAGTATCCACCCTCGAGACGGCCCTTGGGCATCTTAGAGTGCTGCACTTACCATATCCGGTCCATGACTGGCACTTGACCGCGTATCCCAACAAAGCAAGAGTTGTGCCAACATATTGAGGATCGTGGAAGAAACTATACGGGCCACCCGATACAGGGGCGTCCATCAAGTGTCCAAAACTGTCACCGTTGTACATGCCCTTGATTCCAAGAGCCTGTTGGGAACGGGCGTCAAGCTGACTTGCTTAGACAATATCGGCGTGACGGTTGCAAAATACCTTCAGGGTCCAAAGATTCAAAAGTACCCCAAACGTGATTAAGGTGTGTCCAATGAGTTTTGCGGCATCCTTGGAGAACAAGATGTACTAGCGAGGCATAAAGGAGCTAATCAGTTAATAAATAGCTGAGACCAGCTTCTTCGCATTCTCCATACCGAGTTCACATCCCCTTCGACTGCTTGCATAACGTAATGGTCGCGGACTAGTGCAGAGGCAATGAGGTACAGAGCGTACAAGTATACGGCGGGAGAACGAAAGATCTGCGAGATTGGTATTTAGTTTGATTCAATACCACATTTGCAGATCTCTGCGTTCTCGATGGGCTGGAAATAAAGACGTCACAAAAGCTTTCCTCTGTGCTCGTCAACACACCTTGGTGAAAATTCTAGTATGGTACTCCAACTGAGCGGTCAAATTGTAGTTGGCAACGTGTAGCACAATGGCTGCCGCCGCAATATAGGCGATAGGGTACGAGAAGGTAGGTAACGCATCCTCAACCCGCTCGGCGTATTCAAATAATGGGCCAAGGTAAGGGGTTGCAAGCTCCCGGAGATCAGCAACGCGTAGCTGTGCGTCTTGGATGAGGGGTGCCGCGACCGTCTCAAGCTGCGACAGGTACGGGGAGGCTAGAGATTGCACCTGCGCCAAGTACGGATAGAGGGGTTCCAGGATGTCGCTGCCAGTTGACATGGCGATGTGAGAGATCCTTCGGAAATGATGCCCAACGGATGAAGAATCGAAAAGTCTAAAGCGATCTTTTAGTTAGGGGTAAGTCACTGTGCCGCAAAGCGGAAGTCAAAGTAATGTATTTTGAAGTCCAGGAAAACAGCACTAGGTCTACGATTATGATACAGTCTCTAAGCCTAGCCAGCCTAGTCGTTGCGTTTGCACATGCATTTGCAATAGTTTCTACAATGTGATATAATTGGAGCGACAAGGGTAGACCTGGACATTGAAGCAAGTTTGGGTCGATTGGCAGGGCTTTTGACGACAAAGAGTGAGTCTTTACATCCACCGTCTTCGTACTAACATGGATAGTTGGTTCATCGCTACTGTTGTTGTAGGTTTATTAGCTTATAATTGAAAACCGTAATACCGGTCCGATCTAAAACAACTCTCTGGATAACGTACCTGAGGATCATCAGCAACCTCCAAATATCTACCCTCGCGATTTCCTCAAATGCTATGTACCACTCGATGAATCACCATGTCCTACTGTGGCGAGAGAGAATACACCGCGACATCTATTACTGGAAGAGCAATTACAAAACCAGTATTCATTATCAGGTTACGAGACATTCTCACCTATGAGATTCTTCGTCCTCACCCTCTTCTACGACGGCAAGAAGGGTCCCTTGACCAGCACTGGCAGTATTGCTGGAATCCTTTGTCTTCAAAGCCTCCATAATGCTCGACGTGGCTGCCACGCTGTGTAAAGCTGCTTGCTTATTGAGCATTGCCGCAAGCCGTTGAGCAGGGTCAGCCCCCAAGGCGCCGATATTGGCTCGAAAGGCAGCGGTGGGCTTTGCGCGGCGTAGGGCTCGGGCAGATAAATGTGTTGCTGTACGAAGAAAGCGCATGGTTCGGTGATTCAAAGGTTGTGGAGAGTGGAGGCAGATTGCAAACGTGCAGTAGGCATTCCGACCATTGCATCTACCGTTGGCATGGTGATTTATAGCCAGTCACCGTGCCATAAACTAATTGCGTATCACGTGTCGATGGATGAAACGAGCCTTCATCTGTTGTGGTATTATGGAAAATGCCAATATTTACATGAAAAAGTAAAGCACACACAACCACATGGTTTGTGAGCTTTAGCCAAAAGCCAATAGAGGTGTACAAGCAAAGAAAATGAAAGGAAGAATGAACAGAATAGACTTCTATAGAGCTGCTCTCTCGTCGTCTGGGCACCAAACATTCAATTCTTCTCCATCAAAGGCCGCATCCGCTGAAATAGGTTGTTGAACTATTCTTGATACCATGCTGGAGCGACGACTTTTACGCCCGGAGAACATCCTCACGGATCTGCCCGTAACTTCAAACTCTTCATCGTCGGTTGAATACTGATCTACAGGTACACCAGTACCCAGAAGACGACTCTCCGTGCCACGTCGGCTTTCAGTGCCAGTTGGTGCGGTTTCAACCCGACGGAAGGAAGCATAATGTCCAATATCAGACGGCTGCATTGAGGTGGAAGGAGCCTCCAACCGTACGACCCCCCGTAAGGAACTGGCGGTTGAATCCACGGTCCCAGTACGATAAAGGAGAGGAGGCCCTCGCGAGCGTCCCCACAAGGTCGATGGGGACGGCGGCTCAATCCGAACCGACCCAACGACTGGGGGTTCGATGGAGAGACCGAGCAGCGGTGTCGTCTCTAATTCCAATTCGCCGGCTACTTCAGGTGTCTCCGATTCCTTAGAGGTCTCTTCGGCCTCAAGCGGCTGAGGACTTGCCCTTGGGCGTCCTATGCCTTCCCAAACGGGTGCCTCCGCAGGCAGATGCTCTTGGGATTGAGCATCTGAGAGATAGAACTCAGATTCGCTGGTAAGTGGGTGTTCATCATCAGATTGCCGCGCGCGAATAGCCGGCTCATGCTCTCCAAGTAGCTCGCTCTCCTGATCTGTACTCTCCGCTTTTCGAGCACGTCTTCGCACGCCCAGCGTAAGACCCTTATTTTTATATAACTTCTTTAACTTTGCCTTGCGTTCATATCGGTCCACTCTGTTTTCAATCTTATTGACCGTCACGGTCCACTGGTCGAGTGCCCGCTCCGACATTAATGAGAACATGTAGGTGACGCTGCCAATGCCAATATAAAGAAACCACATAAAAATGGAACGGCTTTGCACCGTAGACAAGGTGTAATCTCCGTAACCTGTCACAACATGCATATCAGCCATCCATAGAATATCGCAGTTGTTGGCACTCCAACTGCTGCAAAAACAAACCTATTGTGGTTAAAGCGCAGAATGTGAAATAAAGACCTGTAGGACAAGTTATATAAATCGAAGAGCAAGCAGGACAGTTGGTGGGATTAAGAAATGTACCTTCAAAAAAATGCCAACCCTCAAAGAAAGAGAAGGCGCCTCCAAACACTGACATGTTAGCTATGACAGCTAGAATGGCAAAGGTGATCTGCTGGCGGAAAGTCCTCCGAGTAGCTTCAACCACCTGCCTACGCCGCACATCCGCAGGAGCTACAATGGTCAGTTGTGGCAGATTGGCGCCACGAGAAATAACCATCGTGCGAGCTTCGAGGACAGAAGTCGTGAACGATCGACTCAAAGGTAGCCCAAACGATTCAGCCACAGCAGGTGCGGAGTATCTGATGTTTGATGGCCTCTCATTGCTGTGGGGAGTTGGCTCATAGACGCTGTGGCCAGTATTCAGCAGCATGTTAGTGTTCGGTGCAGAAAAGGCCACGTGTGGGTCAGATGATCTAGATCTTGGTATGCTTTGAGGAGCCGCAGGACGGCGACGCTCGTTCGTCTGAGGCGCGGCCTCGATGGATTGCCGTCGCGAAACTGATCTTTCGCTGTGGGGGAACATGTCCCACGACTGGTGCATAATGGGCGATGGCGACAAGGCACGTCCTTCTTCGGGCGAATGTTCCTCTGTGGGCACATACTCCTTGGCAATTCCGAACGACCTTGAATATTCGCTGGCCAGCCGATGCGTGAGAAGCTCAAGAGCAACCTGCCGGATCGCGTAGATACTAGCAGCAAGTATACCAATCCCACAGGACGCCGCAATGGGAAGGGTGACTTTACCCGTGAAGGATTGTGGCACCAAATCCCCGAACCCGATGGTTGCGAGTGTTGACACACACCCTGTGGAGAACTGCAATTGAGTGTGTTGCTTCCGGCGTTTTGTGGAACACGCACCATGCACATACAATAAACACCATCGTCAAAATCCCTAGAAGTATCGCCCATTAGGTATCCGTTCAATTTCAGCATTGGTCCTCACATGTGAACAACATACCATCCTTCCAAGCCAGCATATGCCGCACCCATCGCGAACGTATAAGTAATCGACGTGATCAGAAGCAGAATCAACTGGCGTTGCGAAGGGGAGAGTTCATAGAGAGTATAGGAATAGAGTTGCCGGCGGTTCAGATGATGGTGATATGCAGATAGCAGAGCCACCGCTATCGACAGAGCAGCAGCTATTGCGCTGTAAAAGCATCCTTCAGTGTATTTCCCATGCACATATGTTAGGGATTTCCAGATGATGAAGGCAATAACTGCGGCCGTGGCAAATAATCCTAGGGAAGACAATGCAAATCAGACCTTGCTAGCAACAAATGGAAGGAGTAAGCAGAGCTACCTTGTCCAGCCGCCCCGGCTATCATCAGTCGTGTGCACCACTTGATCTTCTTCCTGTAACGTCAACAATAAATGCAATGGCATCCAGATGATCACAGAAACGTGGAGTCACATACTCTAGCATGCGCACAAAGAGAACAATGATACTCAGCAAGCCAAAGCCGAGTGATATCGCGGAGAGGACGACGACAACTGAGGGCTTGTAGTAGACAAGACGGTGTTTATGTGGGCGGACCAAGGTGTCATAGAACGGATATTCGTGCGACAGCTTTTCTTCGTACAGCCAGCCCGCCACGATCAGCGACTGAGTGTTGAGTGCCGTTGCAATCGGGAGCATGACTCCCGTTGCGAGTGGAATGTACTTTTGCATCATTCGTAGATCCTCTCTTCAACAGTCAGTTTCACATGGAACAAAAGATATGCTTCCCCTCCTGACAACCACCCTCGTCATCCGCCCTTTGAAGTTCGTCCCCAGCCAAAACCCAAGAAACGGAAAACGAAATGGAAGAGCGCGGCGTGTCAAAGTTTGACCTAAACGCGTTCTGACGATTTTGTGGCGAGTGACTCAATGGCTTCATCGAACGTCCTTGTGAACTTATTTGAGCACCGTTCTTTCCAGCGACCACAACCGATCCTGCGCCTTTCAGCGAAACCTACCCTTCTCGAGCTTTCAGAGTTTTCAGCTTTGGGGGTTGTCCAAACCTGCATATTCATGGAGAGTGCAGCGGGAATCGTTATTTATCGGATTCGCCAGAATATCGAGTTTTTGTTGGTGAACGACTCTTTCTCTAATAAGCGACATTGGTATGAAGATTTTGAGTCAAAATATCGACGAGATATTCAACAAACATAATTTGTGCTGTCTTTGACGGTCAGGACTCCTCCCAAAGGAAAACTCATTGGTCAAGAAGACGAGCTGAAGTATGTTTTGCTGATTGGTAATGCATCTAGTGTGAATAAACTGACCAACGCTCTGTCTGACACAGATGCGCTATTCGCGTGGTGCCGGACGTAACAGGCCTGAGCGTGAAGGATATTCAGATAGAGGACGGATTTCGAGCGGAAATCAAGGCACGATGCCATGGTGATCTCCCAAATTCTTTCAGTTTACTCAAACATCCCATATGTCCGTTTCTAGTATCTGTCAGGAACGAAGCCCAAACGAGCGGTTTTCTTTCTTGCCCGTCTGGTGACAAATGTCAGAATTGTGCCGGGGGGACTTGCTGGGCTTAATATAGCGTGGATGCAGTTGAAACAGGTTGGTAGGGCAGAGTGATTCCGGCGTACTGCTCGCAGCATTTAACCTGATTCAATCAGGCGTCCGAAAAGTCCCTTTACAAAAGCATGCAAGATGTGCTTGAACAGGCTTCTGTGTTTATCGAATCCATCCAACACCGGCATCAGGTTGCCGATGCGTCAATTCCCCTTAACCTTCAAAAGTTAAACTTGGGTCGCCGATCGACGGGAAACAACCGGGAAGGAGATAAACGCTACCGACGAAGTTTAGATGAAGAATCTCGGCGTCCCAGTAGCCCTGCACGACATCGATCTCAGGAAGGCCGGGGATTATTCTTAGGACCAAACGGCGCAAAAAACTGGAGAGAATCCCCACTCAATAATGACAAGCAAGCGTGGGATGAAAATGAGAGCACGCGCAACCCGTCTGCACGGACATCCAATTCACAAGCGTCCAATCCTCTGTACAAGACCCGACTCTGCGAGAGATATGAGACCGAAGCCCATTGTCCTTACGGGAACCGATGCACTTTCGCTCACGGCACGGTAGGACACAGATCGCCACCGCATCGTTGCGAGAAGCTAACGCGTTCAATCTATTTCAGGTAGAGTTACGAGAACGTCCTCTGATGCAGGATGAAGTGGACAAGAAAGACGGCCCTGGTAGTCCCCTGTATAAAACGCGGCTTTGCGAACGATTTGTCAAAGAGGTGTTGTCTATGTCCTATCGCTGCAGCTTAATGTCGTTTCACAATCCTTACTTGAGTCATCCACCTAGGGATTTTGTCAGGTAAACGTCTGATCATTGAACACGATTGACTCTTAATCCGCTCTCAACACCACTTCATCTTTTGGATCGCAGTACGGTCCACGTTGCAACTTTGCGCATAGGTATGTCCTTCTATGGTCGAATGCGTCGCTCTCGAGGCAAATCGTATTAATTTTGAATTTTAAAAGTCCTAGGCATGTATTCCGTCATGATCCGACGGGCACTGGCATAGGAAAGGCTGATCTCAGTACCTTTCTAGTGAGCTTCGGGAAAGACCCAATCATGCCCGAGAAGGTGAGAAGGACAACATTCAGAAGGAACCAATACAGCAGGCACCCGCACCTCTTAAAACCAAAGCAAATGGCGATGTATCACACACTGCAACCCGCAGCAGGTGAGTTTGGTGTGCCAATGAACTTGTGCTGTAGCTGTGATTACCGATATGCAAAACGCAGAACCGTGCCTTCAACCGAACCTCATCCGGATACGCCGGCCAAGGTCGAAGTGATCAACAATACCAAGGCACCGATCACGGCATCATCCACCCCTCCTACTCCCACCTCCCGCGGGCGTCTCCGAGACAAGTCTTCGTTGAAGGATCTCTTAAGTGGCGATGATAAAGTAGGGCCTTGCAAGACTATGCCTATGTATGTCCATGAGCAGGCCAGCATTTACTCACGGCGTCCAATTTCTTAGAGCAAACCTTGGATGCGCATTGTCGAACTCTCCGACGACGAAAGAGGAAATCTAAGCAACAGCAAGTATGTAGGAATCATGCGCTTGTCGCTGTAGTGTATCCTAGACGGCATGTTAAGGAGTCTGTCTCTGCTTGTGCATAGCCCCCACCCTCCACCACCGCCGCGTGCCCCGCTTCACCCAGCTGACGAAAAAGCAAACCTCCTCGAAGAGAAGCTTTCACAAGAACTTGCTCGCTTCATTACCCCCGGCCGCCTTAGCGTCAACGAAGAAATCAAAGAAGTCACACGCATGGAGTTCAAGCATGATCTGAGCAAGCGGCAAGTCTTTGCTGTTTTGTTGGGAGCGCTGTTACTTGATAGGACATACGAAAGTGCGAAGATTGTAAACAGGGTCAAGCTTTTTCAACAGGTATTTTTGGGGTTCCCATGTCATACCCAATGGTTCAGGAAACTTCAGGCTGATTGATTCGTTCACAGTTCATACGCAGTCATCAGGATCAAGTGGCATTTCTCAAGGTCTGGGAAAAGCTGGTCCTGAGGACCAGGGGATTACTATCCAAAGTATCCCTCATATGTAAAGACCTTTACGGTGCGTCTGCACGTAATGAATTGTTTTCCTGGTTGTGCTTTATTGACTGGCTTGGTTTTCTTAGACACGGATTTAGTGGACGAAGACACATTTTTGGAATGGTACAGGGGCATCGGATCTGATGATTTGAAGAAGAAAGCGACGCCCTTTGTGTTGTGGTTGCAAACCGCTGAAGAAGAAGAAGAGGATGAGTGATGTGATAATTGCACACTGGGAATTCTACAATTGGTACAATTTGGGGGAGAGATTTGGACTCTGCCACGTCAGGACTTTGCTGTTATACTGTCTCTTTTGTTTGCTCCATATATTTTATGAGCCCTTCTGCAATCTTAGCTAGCCAAAACCCCAGTGTCCTGACTGATAGATGTACAACTCAGAAGAAGTGATCCTTACTAGACATGAGTGGACATGGTGCATTGTTCTTTTGCTTGTCAGGATTTCGCAGGTTAGGGTTGGTTCTCCAATTGCTACTGTTATACCTCAGTGTCATAAAATCGCAACATATAAACCTACATTGCATAGGAAAACAGTTCTTTTCTCCATTAATCGCAGTTGGATATTCGATGATCAAGGACAGTCTCCACCAGCTTATATCGTCCTTAATTGTAGAAGCCCTGACCCTAGGTCAGTTGCATGACAGAATAGGACAGATTCTGGCTCAGGCAGCAATCGAATTCTATGTCGATTTCAAGAGGATAAAGAGGCCTCCCCTAAGAAAACGCCGGGTTCATTGGCTGCTAACTGATGGTGAACAAGGGACTGTGGGTTATCTCAAACCAAACAGTGGTGAGCTAGATGTGCGCAAGTGTCCAGTGGTGCATGCCTGTCTGCACCCCACTCCAAATGGAACTCAGTGTGCCACTGTGGTCTCTCTTCTTGTGCATGTACTGCAAGTTGGCTTCTAATCATCAAGAACTACCTCAGGAGCTGTGATGCCTCCAGCTCCTACACCATGGGAGATTGCCAATGAGGATGACATTGTTGCAGACGTAACCTCAGTACACACCCATGAGTAGGCAACGCACACCACTGCATTGAGTCGAATACATAAATGCTCTCATTCTCGAGACAAAACCCGATCATAATGACGTGCGGTTCTAATCTCCATATATTATAACTGAGATAGAGACGTTTATGGTGCTTTTCTCTAAGGGGAAACTGTTGAATGTCACGGGTGCTATAAGAAACAGACACTGGAGATTGCGGCCGCCATGAACCCCAAGTCAACTTCATTTGATCTCAGCTTCAACCCACTTCAAAAAGCTTCCATCACCAGCCCCGATCAAATTACCCAAAGATCCAGACACATCCCTAAGAGCATTTTCCTCTCGGCAAGTCAATTTTACCACTGTGACTTGATCCTTAACAATGACTAATGCCTGTGCTTCGGAGAGATGTCCATGTAACTGGGCTTCAAGTTCAAATAATATGCGGGATAGAGGTACTAAGTGTCTGTGAATCACTGTTAAGCCTTCATACCACTGAGCAGATTTATGGGATGAGACCGCCCGCACGAGGTCTGTCATATCCAGGGTAGAGCAATATTGCAAAAGAAGGATTGGATCAAGCGAGAATACTCCTTTCAGGAGTGGGTGAAGAGGATGAAGAAGCTGCGCGTTGGATGCAAACGATTTGTCTGATCCTTCTTCGTCCTCACTTGGGGCGCTCGATATCCGACTCTTATAGTCGATCTGTGCACTCAGATTTCGAGAGAAAACAATCGCTTTCAACACCATGTCAACTGCATTTCGAAGACGCGGGCGAATGAATGTCGGGGGAGCGTTTTGGTAAAACGGAGCAAGAAGGGAGGTGAATGAGGAGGAGGTATGATGGGCAAAACGTGCCGCCAAGCCATAATCTTGGACCTGGTCCGTTGCATCTGTTTGCATGTCAAGCACAAAGGTGCTTTCACCGTTCGTATTATTTCGTTCAACGATTTCTGTTCCCTTGCAAGCGTCCACGTTCTCCTTATTGTCCGTAAATTTCTTCTGCCTGACATTCGGACTACTTTGTGCTTTAATTTCCGGAACGAGACGGCCGGCATCGCCGTCCAACACGGAAGATACTAATGCAGCATTATCGGCCACATGCGCATCATCTCCCAACAACCTATCACTTGCCACATTCAAGTCGTTCTTCACTCCTTGATCCATTAGGCTGCCTTTCGAGTGGCTATGGATACTTGGAATTCCAAAAGGTTGGTCGTGTAGAATGACACCAGAGCCATGATTCACATCTAGTGTCTCAGGCATTCTTTCCGCGTGCCATATGTCGCCAACAGCAGGATTGACATCCTGTTCCATGTCCTTCATGGTATCGTCCTCTAAATTATCATTCCCGTCCTCCTCACTTAGAATCTCGTCCAAATGCATCTCGACGTCCACATTCTCGTCGTCACTGGAGGTCGCCGATCCGATGTGGCTGCGTTGAGAAGGTGGCAAGGCAGGGTAGGTGTTTAAAGGTGTTGGGCTGGGCGGTATTAAATGAGAAGTGCCTTTCGCATCAACGTCAATTGTGTCCTCTGCTTTTCTCAAGTTTTTCGCTCCATCTCCAAGCAGATCGGAAAAGGACGCTCTGGGCCGGTTTAAAGAGACATCTGCGGTCATGTCATTCACATACCCATTGCTATTACTCTCATGGTGTGTTCGAGCAGGGTTCATGATACGATCAATGCGGCTGATTTGCTCCTCCACCAACTCATCCATGTGTTGAAAGTCTGGACCGAGCCCGATAGGTGGATTGATGTAATCTCCCCCGTCCGCCTTTGTTGGCATGTCAAGATTTAGAGATCCCGTTAACGTTGTTCCTGTAACTTGAAGAAACGCATCTTGTAGGTACGCACGACCTGACGGTATACTGAGACTACGCTTAACCATTGACTCGATGTAAGACGTTGGTGACGGGACAGATGGGCTGTAAATGTGCGGCTCGTCCGTAGCGAAACCAGAATCTATGTTGAGGTCCTTGGTTTCACCGCTTTGTCGCTCCGGTTTCCTGGGGATCTGTTGCACGCCTGCTCCTACTCGGTGCCCCATCTGTTCCCGGCGGTCATCGCGCCCAGCGAGCTCTCTAACCACAAATCCAACATCACTTGTTGTCTGATCTTTCAGACGCTCGTAGAAGTCACGGATGAGATCAGTTTCTTCTACGGCCCTATCCGGTCTCGATGTAGGCTCAGCGGGTCTCGGTTGTAGTGACGGTCGATCGGAGTTACTCCGCTGTTCAAAACGATTTCCAGGCTCTTTGTCTTTGGCTCGAACTTTGATTTTTATGTCCGCATGTCTGGGATCGCTTTTGCAGTCGGCATGCTTCGAAAGCACATTCTTTATAACTGATTGAGCCATCGGTCTGTCTCCCGAATCTGCAGTAGCTCCCCAACATCCAACCTGCTCCTGTGGCTCTAACCCTAATCGATGATTGATTTCACCATATCCGGATTTGGTATGCGAACGCCGAAGATTAATAGCATGTGCTGCGGCAAGCCGAATATTCAAGGATGGATCATCAAATAATGATAAAATGCAGAGTGCAATCTAGATTTGCAAACAAGTTAGAAAAAGATTCGTAGAGAACGACGGCGTGGCGCTAACCTGGTGATTATGATTCGGGATAAGACCCAATAGCTTAATGCAAAATATTCGTACCCGGAGCCTGGCCTCCTGTGAGGGCAGTTTTCCTACCATTCTCCTTGTTACACCAGCTATCTCGTCAGCATCGTCCTCCGAGTGATTATGGCGCCAGCACGCATTCGTAATAAGCCACTTCGTCAAGCACTGAACCGTTGAGTCGATGCTGTCGTTCACTGTTTGGTATGGCCACAAATGAGTGGTCGGCCGCGTGAGCTCTAGTAAACAATATAGGTGGCCCTTACCGGAAAGAAAAACGTCTTGTTCATCCTCATTTGAACTCAACCGTCCATTGTATACGTTTACGATAATTCGCTCACATAGCTTCCAATTGTCTTCTACAGCGCTCAACTGTTCCAGCAGTGGGAGAAGAAAAAGCTGTACCATTCTCGTTGTATAACCGGACAACGTCCACCGAACCAGATCTCTCGTGATATTGTCCGTCAGAAGAATTGGCATGAGACGCTTCTTGTCAGCAGCCAGGAGAGTCTCCTTGGCATGGGTCCGTGATGCATTGGTAAAGAAATTGGATAGTAACACAAGCAGGATAGAGGTATGTTTGAGGAGATGTTTCGAATCGGAAATAGAAAGGGTAAGTCGATCTTCGGTAAGTATGTTGTTTATATCGTCGAGGTGGCCGTTTTCATCTTGACCCCATACAAGGATATATGCTCGGAGGTTGCGGAATGCCTGGGCTGCATGCGAAGTAGCTTCCATATTCCAAACTGTTAATCGCAAGATGGGCACAAACACTTGACGGAGAAGCAGAAGAGGGTGCGCGAGCAAGTGTACGTTGCTCGCGGGAACGCGTGCATGCATTGTTGCCGGCAGCAGGAGTATCATATCTGCATATAATGTAATTTGCAGCTGGAGAGAAGGATCGATGTCAGAGTGCCCTACCTCAATTCCATGCAAATCTGACCTACCTTCAATCGAGAGTAAAGATTTGGTTTTCGTTCACTTCGCCGGAGCCCCTTGAGCAAAACACACGCAAATTCCTCTAGGAAAGACAACGTGCTGTGGGGACCGTCAAGCTGTGGGATTTTTGCTATTCGCCGCAGAGCTATAAGCAGATCCCTCAAACACTCTCGTGCACGCCAGCATAGGCTACCGAGATCATTGTATTTCTTTTTTCGGGGTAGCAAGGGCACGTCTTCGATCAAACTGAGGATGGATCGTACCACAATATTAATGCGAACTGAAGGGTTTGCTGTGGCGCATTCGGCATTTGGTTGCTTTTTGTTACTCTCTACGCGAGAGAGCTGCGTCTTCTGAGTGAACAACAGCCAGAGCTTCTCCCTAACGTACATTGTCCCTTCTCGTGTCAAAAAGGGGAAGGGTGCTCAGAACAGGCAACCGCCAAACATACCCATCTATCCTCTTGCACAGCAAAGTGAAAGCATTCAGAAGCAGAAGGCGTATCACTTTTCCGTCGTTGAGCCTACCCGAAAATTTTGTTTCGTTCGGAGACTCAAACAGCACTTCTTCGGGCAAACATAAGGAATAGTTGAGGGCGACCAAAACAGCTCTTGCGGCTTGAAGCCGTGAGGATTTTGCGGACTCATGCCCTTTCGTCTGGTCCGTTTTATACAGCTCCGGAGCGAACTGGAAGAGAACGTACGGCAGGATCTTCATTAATACGCGTCGCTCTACCTGGGCGGTTGCCGGGGGTTCAGAAGACAACAGGTCCTGGATGAGGGCGCCGATGATATGATTATGATTTGGATGCCACAATGAAGATTCTGGGACTACCAGAGGTGCCACTGGCGTCATTGTATGAACGGGGCCATTGGGAGCGAGCAACGTTGGTGATCGCAACGAACGAAAGCCGCGCGCGATTTCACATGACATAGGTCGCTTACATAACACGCCGATCAGTTGGAGTTGGTGAACAGATTTTTTTTACCCTTGCAACTCCAAATCAGACCACAGAAGGGTAGTGTCTTTGGAATGCCACTGAATGCAACGTCTAGTCTAAACTCTCCTCAACCCAGGTCCCGTCCCCCGCGATCTTCAACACTCTCCCAAAGCCATGAACGATTCTATGACTAACTAACACACAAGTAATTCCCTTTTCCCATGCAATTTTGAAGAGCTCTCCTTCAGCAGCTGCATCGATGTTACATGTAGCCTCATCCAAGAAAGCAAAAATAGGTCGTCTCCATAATGCTCTAGCGAACGCTAATCGTTGCCGCTCGCCGGGTGAAAGCATGCCATCCCAGTCTAAGCCCTTACCAGCCATAATCACGTCGCGTTCTCGGAGCAGTAAATGCTCTAGTCCTACAGTCCGCAAAACTCCTTCTACATCCTCGTCAGGTATGTACACTTCCTCCAACTTAGCGGGGTAAATGATTTGCTCCAGAAGCGTCCCACCATGAACTAGATAGGGTGTTTGAGGCAGGAACAGCATTTTACTTTCTGGTGGCAGACTCATTTGGCCTTGATAAGGAACCCAAAGACCTCTCAACACCCGCAACAATGAGGACTTGCCGCTGCCAGAGGGTCCCATAATGAGCAAGTGTGAGCCTGGGGTAACTGTGAGGGTGAGGTTGGAGACAAGGATCTGTCCTTGCGGTACGTTGTATGATAGGTCTCGTATAGATATGTAAGGATCCGCATCATTCGTGGTTGTAGTAACCACGTAATTTCCCATAGTGTTTGCCATTAGTTTCTCGCGATCAATGACCTCGAAAAATTGGCCCATACGTGCCGCATAGCCGGCTAAATCTGCATATCTGTGTTTCAAAAGCATGAGCCAATATTAAGCAGGTCTGACAGTCAATAAACGGCGACTTACTTTTCCGCTAGCTCGGCAATGGCGGTAAACCGGTAGCTCAGATACAGAGAGAAAAAGAGATTTGTTGAGATCAGAGCGCTGAGTTCACCCCTAAGGTTGGATGATGTGATTCAATATTTAAAAGTGTACGCATCAAGGCCAGTTCCTTAACTTACGGGCTTAAATCATCATATACCCCATCGAATATTGGCATCGCAATGATCCCATAGCAAACGACCGACCCAAAGTAGTTGCAATATGACGTTCCAAACCTCAGGATTGCCTCCCAGTTCACGATCTTTCTCATAAGGCCCAGCAAATTTTGGAATGCCTCTTCCAACACACCTCGTTCCAGCTCTTCACCCCTTAAGAATGCAACAGGTTCGGCGCTGGAGCGGAGCCGAACGTGAAGGAAACGAAAATCACCCTCTGCCCGTTCCTTGGAATACACGAGGGGCACGAGGGGACGAAGGAGATATCGACAGATCACTAAAGAAACTATAAAGTAAAGGTAGATCATAGAGGGGCCCTGCCATCCGCTGACGAGATAAGTTCGATATGTATAGTACACGAGAAGGGCCGGCTCGATCACAATTTCCTCCATAACCTTACGTGACTACGAGCCAATCAGTCATCCAACACTCTGCATAAATGCTGGACTAGTCCTTACCTCATCGGAAAACTTCTCAACATCTTGGGTGATGCGTTGATCAGGATTATCTATACCATCAGCCTTTGAACGTGCAACATCATACAGTGCGCCCTTGGTTACATATCCTTCCTGCAACTTTCTGGTCAAGATCCTCCGTGTCCGTAGAGCGAACCAACCACCGACAAAATGGAGGGCGGCTTTTGCGGTTGATATTGCTAGATAGAGTCCGACAAGCCTGCCAACTAGACTCCAGAAAGCCTTTTGGTCCTTCGCATTCAACACGATATAGAATCTCGGTATTGCTATCCCGATATAATACACAATGATTTGATACAGGACACTACACAAAATGAGGAGAAAATAAAGGGAGCGGACATTCTCCTGCTCCGAAGAAAATATGATGCGAATAACTCGGGCAAGGCGGGAAAGTGTAGAAAGAGACAAGTGAGCTTTTGTCGGGTCAGCTGTTACGCCAGTTGGAAGGGAGGTGGAAGCGTCAGGAAGTCGCTCGTAGGCTGGAGGGACAGAGTTGAACAGGTTCATGACGAAGCAGGGTGGCCGGACCGGCTTCCAGAAAACCTTTGAGCTCCGCTCCAACGCTTCCGTCTCTTGCGCTCCAGATCCTGGAAGACCTTGCAACAATGACCGATCTGGGGTGAACGACGGGAAAAGCAGCTACTGCCAGAGCCGCCCACTCGATGAGCACGTGCCCAAAAGAGCGTGTTCGAAACTCGGCAGGCGTGTTGCACCCGCTGACGCACTGCCCACCTTCTTCCTATCCTCGTCCATCACATCACATCTACTCCACCTTTTGCTGCTGCAAAGACCCGGAATGTTTTCGGGAGCAAGTGCATCCTCGTCAGGCTCGAGCTCACCACGCTTCGCACGAGCGAGCCGCGATATGCGAACCCTGTCCGTTGAAAACTTGTCATCGGTTGACGAAGCTTTAGCATGTCCAATATGTGGTAAGGGTCAACTTGCTCATCTTCTGGTGATGGTAGCTGGCTGCTGACATACAATCCTTTCCAGGCGATGAAATGATATCGTTAGCGCAACTCAATCGCCATTTGGACGACTCGCATAACGATTTTGACACAAAAGATGCCCTCGTATCGTGGTTTCGCTCCGCTCAGCGAAAGGTCGCTGCTCCTCTGACCAGAGCCGCACAGAAAACGTCTTCGACATTAAATTCCCTTTCATTGGACAAATTTGCGCAGAATGGGCAGCTTGAGCTGAATCCAAATATTGGTCCGGGTGGGAGCGAGTTGGTGCGGACAGCCAGTGCGACCGGAAGTATAACACCAGTAGGTGAATCGGGAGAGTCTATCGTCACAAGATCTCATTGGAAACGTGAAGGGCCGAATGACAGGTGTGAGATGGAGGGTTGTGGGAAACCCCTGGGATTGCGTGCTGGCAAGCACCATTGCCGAAAGTAGGTTTCCACCACATGCTCGATTATCATGGTTTCTTTTGACCTAACCGTTATTTGCGGTCTAAGGTGCGGCCGCCTTTATTGCGAACCTCATACATCTTATCAAATGCGGCTTTCCGCCGATGCCAGAGCAGATCCCGCCGCAGGCATATGGTGTAGAGTGTGCGAAAAATGCTACAAAGATCGAGAAGGCTATAAAGACAGCTTTGGAGTCTCCCGAAATCGAACCCAAACTTTTCTTCGAATACGTAAGAATCGTATAGATAACCTTCAGCTTGAAGCCAACAAACTAGAAAAGAGGCTTGAAAAGGTGCTATCGATAATGTTTACCGTTCAATTGTTGAGAAAATCGTTGACTGAGACTTTAGGTGCTTAGCTTAGTCTCATGTATGCAGAAGAAGGGTCAAGGTCTGCTACTGTCAACAAACGGTCCTCATTCTACGGCGGTGGGAGTCGGAAGGGTAGGTGGCTGGCGTAGTCAATCGCGGCAATCTCATTTACCTTGACTTTTACAGTCGCGGAGCAAACAATTGTGTCGTGGGAAGATGACAACAATGTGACAAGTTGTCCACTGTGCAGGTAGTTTCAAATTGTCTGTCTTGGTGGCGTCCCTGTCAGCCAACATACCTGCCTGTATCAGCAAAGCCTTCGGAGCCATCACCAATAGACGGCATCATTGCCGGTTATGTGGACGTGTCGTGTGTGGAGGTCCAGAGTGTTCGACGATCATTCCTCTTCAGGTGTCGAGCGGTAAGTGCTGAGCATAAATTGTGTGCACGTATTTGACCTAATGCGTTTTGGTGTAGGAGACGAGGAGAGGCGCGGAGCTGTTGCTGAGATTCGAGTGTGCTTAGATTGCAACAGAGTGGTTGCGCGGTAGGTGGTAGTGCCCCGGACAGGAAGCATATTTGCTTTTCCTAACTGGGAGCCAGACGTCGCGAAAAGTGGCAAGACTCGGTAAATAGCGTGCAGATTGTGAAACTCTACAAGGTATCTTTGCGGTCACATTCAGATATCAGGTAATTCTACATATATGTAACTGTCCTGACAGATGATTGCAAAGTATCGTGGCCTGGTGGAGGAGACATTACCCAAATTCAATAACCTCCTGATGAGCATGGCGTACGTTCCCATCTTTCGTAAGGAATTGGAAGTTGTAAGTTTCCACTAATTGCACGGCTTTGCAGGAACCGGCCCACAGTCGACTACGAAGATCGAGATTACCAAATGGCAAATCGATATAGGAAAAACCTGCTGGACTACTTTTCAGAACTTGATAAGCTGTGGTAAGAGGATGAGATTGTGAATTCCGGCTCTGGCGCATAGGATTCATCGCTCTACTTGTTGGTACTCGGCAGCAAAACGGTCAAATCTCTGCCGGGATCAACCCCATCGGTCCAACGCTTGCACCACAACATCAGTCTATCTGTGATTCAATACCTGCAATCACATATGTTTACTCTCCAGCTCATGCCCAAGGTAAACAAAAAGGGAGCCGAGTCACCGGCGATAGCTAGCATTATCATAGATCCGGAGTTAGAAGTCTTGGAACAACAGTATAAGCAGGTTGAAGTATTTCTGCAAGATTCGCTCAAGCGACGGCGGTTTGAGGATGCAAATGCATTGAAAGAAAGCTTGCAGGAATTGGGGAGGGAGATTGAAGCGCGAAAGCGCAGTTAATAAGAATGTGCTTGCGTAATCGATGAGTAAGCACCTCCGATCCGTCACCCTTTTAGATGGTGTCAGAAACATTTTGGCAATAGTTGCTCAAATATGCACGATGCCATTTCAACATGGTATCCAAGCTGTCCATCAGCGCGAAATAACCCTCGGTAACGATGATCCTCTTGCAGAAGGCTCCACTCGTTCACCGACACTGGTCCGCAAGCGTCGAGGAAAATACATTGAGATACCTCATGTCCTTGACGGGTTTTTTATGGTACATACAGATTGTATACTTTATCTACCGCCCTATCTCATTCTCCTTTGAAAAAGTTGAACAAAGCCCCAGCCGATGACCCCGAAAACGTGTATCACCTTGATGTCTCGTCCCACCAGCTTCGCCATGTCATCGAAGATGATTTGACAATGTTCACCAATCTAGCCTCACTGCAGTGCGGCGAGAATGAGTTGCCTTTTGCAAAGCTGGGGGTGCTACCAGAGCTGAGAAGGCTAGTCATGCCATGCAATAGTGTGCAAGACCTGGATTTGGAAGTGGAAGGTCGGTTTCTCTTGTGCGAGGTGAGATCCGACAAGTTCGTCTTCCTGATGGCAAAATCTCGTAAACGCATGCATCCTTCCCATTGATATAGGAGATAGACCTCTCATACAATGCCCTAACCCATGCTGGGGTCATTGTGCTTGCAACGCTTCCAAACCTTCGTCGTTTGGATTTATCAAGTAATAATCTTCGATCTCTGCCTGTCGAGATCGCGGATATGATTCGGTGGAGGGATAGGGTCATTGAGCGAATCTTGCCAAAGTATCAGCTAGATGCATTAGAGACAGGCTTCTTGGAAGGTAATGTGGCACAACACGCAACACCGCCCCCCGAAACGACCACGAAAGAACAGACGGACTCCTCAATCGAAGTGTCATCAGAAGCTGCAGCTATACCAGCGCCCATGGATACCACTGGTGCTGCAGAGCCAGCTGCCGACGAGTCAGCACCGGTGAATACATCCTCATCTGACCAAGATCAGCAGCAGCAATCACCTCAGGAGTCCGGAATGCATCGTCCGAGCACTCAGGAGAGACTCACTGTTGCAGAGGATGGAGCTCTTACAGTAACTTTGGACAACATGGATGAAGGATCTATTGAAAGTCTCGTGGAAGGAGAGGAGAAGCAGCAGGAAGAACTGGCAGATGTTCCAATGGATAGTGAAGAGCGGCAGGAACAACTGGAACAATGTGAACCGCCAGACGATGTAGAGAGACAAGAACGTGAACCAGGCGATGACGTCCCGGTGCAAAACCCACAATCAGACCCTCCTGTCATTGCGGAACAAATCGAGGCTCCAGCCACCGTCCCTGTGGAACAATCACATTCCAGCGAACCACCAGGGGACTTTCAGGCCGCCCCAGTACCAGACACAGTGCCACCACCCGAACAACGTGAAGAGCACGAGCAGCCTGTCATTGTCGAAACGCCATTTGTCCTTACCCGACCACCCTTTCCAGTAGAAAGTCCAGGGGGAGCCGGCTTCAAAAAGTTGGAGGTATTAATCTTGGAGAACAATGATTTAAATACACCTGATGCTTTCAAAATACTTGGAGCCCTGCCAAAGTAAGCATGCAACCAACAGCCATCATCGATGTTGAAATGGAGAGATTCTAACCCCAAGCAACTGTGACAGTCTTCGAATCCTAGACCTTACTCGCAATCGCATCCACACCCTCTCATTCTTATCGCATCCTACTTCCCAGGACGACGACCAGCACACTCAGCAACAGCACAAGTATGATGGCTTCTACACGTTGGAAGAACTCCATCTGACCCACAATCTAATATCCACCGTGGAGGACTTGATGGGTATTGTAAGACTACCGCGGCTGGAAAAGGTATATCTCGCAGGGAATCCTGTTATGAAGCGTGCAGCCGCAGGCAGATTGGAAATCAAGGAGGACGGAGGCGAGGGTAAATCTCTGATGGTTTGTTTGACTTCCGATAAGATACAAATACTCATTGCCCAGCTTTCCAGTACTTGGGTATGTAGCCTTCAACCCTTTGAAAGATCTCCCCGCCCTGTACAACATAACCGTCGCCGATCCCATCTACCACGCTACGCTGGCGCCGCTTCCATTGCTGCCCACCCAACCAACCCTTGCCAAACTAAAAAATCCCATAAAAAAACCATCGGCATCATCATTCCTTTCACACATTCACCGCAAAAATGCACCACCAGCCATACAGCCCGGTCACAATGTTGCCCCTCACACAGTTAGTGAAGTGCATACGCCCCTAAGCGCTTTTGCTACGAGGAGGATGCGGAGAGGATACAGATACACAGAAGAAGATGTGAAGAAGATTATTAGGAGAGGGCGGATACCGGACATAGGGGAGTTGGTGGAAATGTCGGGCAGAAGAGAAAGAGGTACGGAGAGTGACGACGAACAGGATGAAGAGGCAGACATATCGTCCAATGTCGAAGAATCTCCACCAGAATTTCAGTCTTCCGAACACGTTCTTCACTACGATCCATCAGCAAACGATCCCACCTTTCTCACCGGCGTCCACATCACAAGCACCAGTAACCCACAACTCCCATTCAGCTCATCACATCTTTCCTTCCAATCAACATCATCCCCTCCAGAGTACCCCGATTCCGCTGACTCAGAACCGGACGAAGATACCAGTTATCTATTCCCAAATACGATCTCAGCCTCCCTTCGTGCCCTCCGATACGCCCTAACAAGCCCGAGTTCGTATTGGAGGGCCATCGAGAAACCGTACGAGCATCACACATTCTCCTCAATCCGCAAACACGCACAGAGGCACCGCAAAATTACAGCATTGACTTCCCCAAAGAAGAGTATGGGGAGGTGGAGGGGTAACGAAGAAGCCACACAGGAAGTAAGAGCACAAGGGGTCCAAGGCTTGATTCCAGGATTGGACACAGCTTCGGTCGAGGGTCAAAACCCGTTGCCGCGACTGCATACCCCATCGGCTATCACGTCCATGCAGAAGTATCGGGCGGCGAGAAAGTGGAGACCAAAGGATGAGTTCGCAGAAATGCGGGAGGTAATGGAGAGAGTAGACGAGCGAATCAAGGTTGTCGAAGCAAATTTAGGTTTGTTTTCACATCGTATGATTAGGGTGTTGTGGTGCGCTACGCAAAAATTAACACGCTACTTGCACAGCAACTCTCCTCAAGACACCAGCACCAACAGGTCACCTCAAACTTATCCCACAATCCCGCAAATTGCTGCAAGAAGTGCAGCACGAGTACGACCGAATCGAGAGGATGTATAATGTTGCAGCAATTGTCAGTGGAAACGACTCAGAGCAACGTGAAGATACTGACGATCACGCAGAAATTACAATGGATTCAGCAATCAAGGCAGAAGGGTGAAGCTTGAACCAGCCATGTCGAACAAGAGAGTTCCCTTTGCGGATTTCCCCGTACTACCTCCATTACGATGCTGTCGCACGATGGATAAGGAAGGGCGTCTCGCTCGCCGGGACATGTAGCACTTGCCGCTTTGGTCGTTCATAATGAATCGTGGCTAGGTAGCGGTAGTATACAAAGTACTTTGGGAGTTCGCAAATAAACTTAGTGCGACGGGTTTTCCCCCCGGTCAAGTACCTCCCACGGCTACTTGCCGATATCCTGTACAGCAGCTCGTTCGGCGTGCAGTTCTTTACCGTGCATGACAGGTAACGACTTTGCATGTTGACACTCTTTGCAGACGGTCTGGAGCCATGTATTTTTCCCCCGAGCTGAAAATGCAAGGTTAGACCATTGTGATACTATGAGCATCCAATAAATATCGGCAACCTACTCGAAGTTCTCACGGACGCTGTTACACCACAAAGGAGAATACCTTCACAGTACTTGCACATGGTCCGCTTCACATACGGGTGCGATCTCAGAACTAGTTTTCGCTCAACTTGACGGAGAGTGTGGGCATAAAACCTTCCGAGTCCGGAAATCGTATTGCATTTGTTCTGCTTGATATTGGCTGATGGTTCACTTGTTAATGTGGTGGATTCTTGTTTCCTGTTTGTAGCCACAGGTGTGGATGCCATGAGAACCGCGGCTTGATACAGAAAGTTCATGCGCTGAAACGCTTCTTTATGCTCAATTCTTTGACCACTACTCTTTACTCCTCCGCGACCGCCCTGGCCTTTCTGTTGCTTCCGTCCCATCTTGCAATCTTCCGGTCAGGGGGATCTGGCGCCAGCCAAAGCTTCAGTTCCACTCAGCGTTCCACTCCGCGTCGTCATGGCAATGACCGTAGCCACGTGACTACACGAACGATCGACGAAAACTCGAAAACGAGTGCGGCTTCTTCCGACTAGGCCATCTCCAAATCTGCGGAAACTCGCATTTTCAACTCGCAAGCCTCTGCCATAAAATGTCCTTCCTCGGACGATCCCTTCGCGTTTCTGCCGGTGTTTCTGGCTCCGTTCGCACGGCTGCCTCTCGCCGTACCAAGACGTCCTTGATTCCTCCAAACGTCGCTTCGCTCAAGGAACTCGGCAAGCTCCAGTCTTCCTACCCCCAGGCACACCCTGATATCTTCAAGAAGATGAAGTACTTTTACCAGCACATCCCCAAGGGTAACCGGCAGCAAACCGCCAGCACCACCTTCTGGGGTCGCTACTACGAGCGTTACATTGCCAAGGACTCGTTCGTCCCTGTGTTGCACTTCCTTGGTGTTATGATCCCCGTTGGATACTATGTTTCCTACTTTAAGGGCGGCGTGAGTATTTACGCAAATTGTCTGAATTTTAAATCACGCTAACTTGTATTTACAACTCGTCACCAATGCTTTCATGTCCCATTTTCGCGGCTTGTCATTCAACAGCACTGTGCGTATTCGACAATGATGCTCTTCGTGATTTACAGTTACACACGATTTATCATTATTATCTTTCACAGATCACCCTCGCTTCGAGTTCCACTAGACCCAAACTGCATCCGGCGACTCGTCGACCTGAATGGGTGTGTTACGTTTGAGTGCGTTTCATTATTTGAACTCATCTGACGCGGCTCTTCTTTTTGACAGTGTAGCGTTCCCATAAACAAATTGTTGATCGACGTGGCAGGGGCATATTTACGTGGCACTGCAGACTGTGAATGCCTCATAGAGGGCGGAAGCAGTCTGGTAATAAATAAAGAAAATATACCAAGACGCTTCCAGTCCGTGCATTGAATTCGCTTCCGACTGCAATCGATTCTATTGGTGTGGTGCTGAAAGATTGAAGCTTTATATGATACAGGATGGACCATTCAAACATGGAGTAGAACGCTCAACTCAGCAAAAGAGCAACCCCAACTACGCTACCCACAATAAAGATGAACACAAAAAGATCCTTTGTGAACGACTCCCATATCACCCGATAATCGTTCACGGACTGCAAAAGATACTCAAGCCGCCGATTCTGAAAGCCGAGTTGGGCGGCTAATTCCAGGACGTCTAGTCCTCCACGGGGCGTCTTGTCCGGGTTCAGCTAATGAAAGATTTGGTTAGCCAAGACCATGATGATGCGAACCGACACAGACCAGTAATCAGCCGACGCACCTGCCGATATACAAAAGTGAGAATTTGCCATGAAAGTTCTGTGGTTAGGAAGATCATCCACAGCCGCTGCCGTAAAGAATATGGTTGGGATTCACTAGTTGGAGAACGTTGCTAGTCACTGGGCACATACCACATGCATATTTCCAAGCTCTATCTCGCCGCTTTCATGGATCGGCTTATATCCCAAAACAGCTAGCTTTCTCACCCAGTTCTTCCACGGATGAGTATGCTCGAGATCCCAACTATCATCTTCCCCAATTAACTCGTCCAATTCGTCCGACTCAACCACCAGGATGTAAAGACTGAACAGAGCAAGCAATACCACGCTTATAATCCGTATGATGCGTAACAAACGCGATCCTGAGGAAGCTGCAGCAGCGGATGGAGCCGGCAGCTCCACGGTTTCGTCCTGCTCCGTGATAGTGGATCCCGCTTCCGCCAGCAGCCTTTCTCTGAACGCTGATATTGGAAAATCTTTTCCAAATATATCTGCAGGGCTCCCTTCTAAGGACATATCGTCACCAAATGGTAGTAAGGGGCTCGTCTCTGACTCATCTCGTTGAGTGGAAGATTTACTCCTATCTGGGGTGCGAGACACACTTGGCGATTGGACAACTGTTGCATTTAATCTCTCTCGCAATCTTGAATCTATCGGCTTCACGGGGGTATCAACATTTACAGAATCGTCACTTGGGACTGCCGTCACTTTGGCAGCGGTCGGTACATTCTCGTCAGCGGCATGTACATCCGAAGCAGTGGGGGCTCCTTCCGTCTCGGTCGATGAAGGTTGTGTTGGGTGACCAGAAATGGTATTGACAATTCGACTTAAGCGATCTTCTCCAGATACAAGGATTTTCTTTCTACGAGCCTCGCGACGTAACCGAAGATTTTCTGCGTCGCTGGGCATGTTCCGTTGATCGTTTTACGTTTACGGGTTGGATGGAACTTTTGGCCATTGCAAACTGATGACTCAGTGATGGTCACGTGCCAGTTCATGCTCCTACTTTCCTCAACTTTTTGACTTGCGTTGATCAGCATCGTTTACTTGCATCCGTAAGGACATTCAATTCGTCCTATTTGCTATGGCGGATCTAGAACCCACGCGGTCATTCCGGTCAACGACCTCCGCATCCAAATGGTCACACTTTCTCAAGGACAAGAAAGTCGGAGAAGGAACATACGCTACCGTGTATTTGGGTTGGGCGGTTCCAGTAAGAAAAGAAAAGGTTGCAGAAAAGCTGGCACATGACCATACTGGAGAGAGAGAACGGTTGGCAAAGGATAAGAAGGTGGGAGATCAAGGTGGGAACCTCACCTCGTAATGGACATGATAATTTGCCATGGCAATGACAAAGAGGCTAACAGTACTATGTGTATAAGCCGAGGAGAAAGACGATCGGCGAAGAATTGCGATAAAGAAGTTAAAAGCTGGGCAGTTTAAGGATGGCATGGACATATCAGCGATACGCGAGGTCAAATTCCTGCAGGAACTCAAACATCCTAACATTATCGAGGTACACGATCAGAACCATCCTGCGAAAAAGAAAATATGTATAATCTCTGACACTTGTATTCTTACTCCTTTCAGCTTATCGATGTGTTCTCGCACAAGACGAATCTCAATCTGGTCCTTGAATACTTGGACGCAGATCTTGAGATGGTCATTAAGAATAAGACAGTTGTATTCAGCGCCGCCGATGTGAAGAGTTGGATGTTGATGACGCTTCGCGGACTGTATCATTGTCATCGCAACTTTATACTCCACAGGGTCCGTTTGTACTCTTAAAACATTCATTAACATTTGGGGCTGACAGGATCGCACGTTTGCAGGATTTGAAGCCGAATAACCTTCTCCTTGGAAGCGATGGGCAGCTCAAACTGGCCGATTTTGGTATGGCAAGAGACTATGGAGATCCTCACAAAAAGATGACGTCGGTCGTGGTAACGAGGTATGAGGCTTCATTGTTTTTCGAACCGTGCTTTCCTGGGTGTTGAGTCGTTCTCGTTTTTCAGATGGTATCGAGCACCAGAGCTTCTACTAGGCGCCACACGTTATGGTTACGCCATAGACATGTGGGCTGTAGGATGCATATTTGCAGAGTTGATGCTGCGTACTCCGTTCATGGCGGGAGATTCAGATATTGGCCAACTACAGATCATATTTAAGGCGCTTGGTACACCGACTGAGCAAGACTGGCCTGTAGGTTCTTTACTCAGCAGTATGTGTGTGGAAGGTCTGATTGATGATATGGATCCGTAATTCTCCAGGGCATGAAGGAGCTGGATGGATATTTTGAGTTCCAGCAGTACCCCAAACCACCCCTCCGTTCCATATTAACAGCCGCATCGGCGGATGCTCTAAATTTGCTGGAACAATTCCTTTTGTTTGATCCCTTGAAACGAATAACAGCCGAAGATGTATGTTACTATGGGAGTTTTCGGCCAGCAGTCATACTGATACTGATTACCATCCAGGCTTTGAAACACTTTTACTTCCGCAACCTGCCGCGACCAACACCTCCTCACAAACTCCCGCGAGATGTAGGTGGGGTGGGTGCTAAGCGTAAAGAAGGGAAGGGAGAGCAGCAACCACAGGAAAATGGTGCGCAGCAGCGAGGGGTGAAACGAAAAGGAGATTTTGAAGGTAGATAGACATGTGATGGATTTCATCAGAGGTCTGCCATCATTGATCGTACTGGTGGGTTAAGCAGGTGATGAAGACGAACGGGGGGCGAAGATTGCACGACGTCTTTTTTGAGTGGGGCTTTGTTTTATTAATAGTAAAATCTGTACAATCTGCTGGCTATCGCGTTTTTGACGTTGGAACACATGTGGATAACAGAGGAGTGCACTGCTAAAGTTTATGGCTGCATTCCCTACAACATCCACAAAGAGCTAGAGAGCGGAGAGTAACCAAGGACAAGACTTGAGATGTGTCATTCGTCTACGCCTGAGACTCCGTACATCGTCCTCCTCGCCGCACAGTAGACTTGCTCAATCCATTTACATTGCCATTGTATCTATATATACTATCCGAGCTATGTTATATTTACACAACTACACAGCACGTACTTTCCCTCGCTGGCGCTTCATTTTCTCTTTGCGCCTCGAAGCTAGTTTGTGCTTGCTCTTAAACTCGTGGGTCAAATCCTGTCGGAATTGCTCCCACTGCGACTTAATTTCTTCCCTATTTGTGACCAACATGAATAACAATTGTGCGTTCTTTGATGTGAAATCATGCAACGTACACAGTCTCCGTACGCATAAAGGATTTATCTGGAGCGTACTTTGATCGATGTGACAAGCCTTCATCCCCTAAATGGAAGAAGAACATGGTTGATGTACCGAAACTTTTGCTGACTTCGGCTTCGTCGTACGGCTGTATGAAAAAGTCAGATGAGATTGGAGATGATTTCTGAAGGCTCTAGTCACCATCCCACCTCTTCTGCTTGCTCATGTGGAACCGATTCCGGTACTGCATCTGCAAATGTAAAAAGGGGTGCTGATGCCGACGGAGTAGCCACCGGCTCTTCAGCCTCGGTTGGATCGTCCGCGGTTCTCCCTCCGAGCAATGAAAAGGTGCCTGCATCTGTATACCAATAGGCATGTTAGTTTCTGCGTAATCGCCATATCAAACTTCACTCACCGTCGGTGCCAAAGACAAGTGCCCGAAGATTGGTGTTCACGGCGTAATGACGCTCCGCCGGTGGACCTGACGTTCCTTTCCCTGGTATAGCATCTGCGTAGTTGATGGATGAGGATCAACAAATACTTTATCAGCAGCAACAGCCAGGTGCATACCTTTTGCATTCTGTGGGTGCTCCGGCAGTGTCTCTGGTATGGTGATATTTTTACTTGCTGGTTTGACCACTTGACCAGAGGTACTGGAAGTTTCGGCCACTTCACTTTCGTCTGATTCGCTGTCGTCGGAACTTTCTACGTCATCCCCATCTTCATCGCCTTTCATCTTTTCCGACTTTTCGTCTTCCACATCCTCCTGACTTGATGCCTCAGAAAGATCGTCAGAATCCGTCTCCTCGCTGTCACTGGAATCCATTTCGTTGTCCGAGGATATGCTATCCCGCGGAGTCCCTTCTCCATCCTTCCCACTCATGTCAGAACCCTTTTCACATATCGGAGATCCACCCTGGCTTTCCTCTTCGTCCACGTTCATAGTAAAATCCACCGTAGCCATCGTATTGTCTTGCTGAGCCGAAGAGTCATTGCCAATGATGAACTTTGCCAGGCCCAAAAGTTTTGATCGTTCCTTTGCCAGGTTATTTCCGACCTCTGGGTCTCCAGGTGCTGCAGCTTTCACAGGTGGGACAGGCGCGGCAGGTATTATATCATCCTCTTCATCATCATCTGACAATCCGGCAGGAAGAGGGGCTGGCATTTGGATTGATGGGACGGTCTCAAATGCATCATCTTCTGCTGTTGTATCTACAGGATCTACTCCATCCACCTCCATCGTTGCTAGTCTATTAAAGTCTATGCTTTCATCATCAGAATCGTCTTTGTCCGAGCCGTCCTCATCGTCCGTGGAATCAAATAGGCCTCCGCGTGTGGGTAGGGCGAAATCATCCTCATCTGCAGAGCCCTCCTTTGACTCCTCCGAGAGTGTAACTTGTTTAGCCTCGATCGAGTTTACCGCAGGCACGCTGTTGTTGTCAACAGTCGTGGAAGATAGTCCAATTGATGCATGACGAGGTGGCGCAACAATGTCATCGTTGGGCCACGTCAGACGCGCCACCGGAGTGAATTTCGCATAGCTTTCTGGTCTCTTCAGGTTATCTTTATATCTGATCGGGTCAACAGTGACAATCTGCAAGGTGTCGAATGAAAACGTTGTCGCCACTAATGCAACACCTTGGCACCATCTATCCTCAACGTACCTTGCCAGTCAATTTGTCCCTATAGTGGAAAACGGCGACAGCCCGATTGAAACGCGAATTCTTCCATCCCTAGGTCGGACATCATGATATATGAGGATGATGGGCTGCAGGTTGTTCATATGTTGTGCCCACCTTCCGGTTTTTTGCGTTTCGATCTGTAACCAAATTCATGTCCACTACCACATCCACTGCCTTCCGCTTACGTTTCTTATTGCTGATCTGCACTTCACCCTTCGCCCTTGCTTCTTCCTGCATCTTCCTTTCTGCCCATTCTCGCTTCAACCTGCCAATCCATGTGAGGAAAAAGTACGCTGAAAATCACATTTTGTCATGCTACTATTAGCAAACCTCGTCATATAGTCTTGCTTGGCCTCCTCTATATGCAATTGCATACCCTTCCACTTCGTTCCATTGTAGAGGGTAAGACCTAAGGGAAAGAAGAGCAGTGAGCACCACATTGGTATTCCAATGACATGTTGTGTCATTTACATCTAGCCAGTGCCGATGGCGTCGTTTCCAATCCAATAAATCCGAACCCTCGTGAGCCACCCAGTGGTCCTCCACCAGGCAAGTCAACCGATAGCACATTCCCAAAACTCTTGAAACGGGCTGCCAAGTCTGCTTTGTCTATATCGGATTTAAGCCCACCGACATATAGTCGTTTGACAACTGGCGCTGCCTTATCGGCTGTGGGGTTCAGGTCGGGTGCGGTCGTCATGGACAGGGTACGAGGTTATTGGAATTCTGGTGTACCTTGTCCTTTGGTAGATCCAGCATTAAAGATGTAAAGATTATGTAACGCTCATTGGAATGTGAATACATCCGGATAACTGATTGCGTCAGCAGGCCGGGGTTTGCGCTCGCCATACAGTGAACAGCAACGCACAAGGGTAGGAGGTCGCTAGATGGATAAACAAGTTTATCTCTTGCTCTGCTTGAGAACGAGGCAGAAGGATCGATGGGGGAATGCAAAACCAGAAGCTACAAATGTAACCGGGGGAAAGGGAAGGTGTTCAGGGCAGGTAACGCGAGGGTATGTGCATGAGCTGCGAGTACTTTTTTGCTAGGCATGTGCGCAAATGCAAATTAGTGACGACAAAGAACATGTGCGGGTACGCCCGCCAAAATGCGAATCGAGACATAGCATGGGCGAAAGATCGCCACTCAACCAGCAAGTAACCAGGGCTTTTTAGGGCCAGCCAAACTGGAGAATGCTGATGCTGTTCAACTGAGATTTGTGTCAGTTTGCGTAAAGAACGCCTTGTTAGCATGCCCACATCCTAGAGCATAAATGTCCATTGTTTATGCTCGCGCTTCGGGGATGCACACATTTGGCGCTCACCAATTCAGATATCTGCGATGGTAATCTGAATGGATGGCGTTTCACAACATGGCTTATACAAACAAACGACAATGCCTTTGGTACCCTCCACCTGCATGCAACAGAAAAGAAAAAGCAGGCAAGAATGCACTATGAACCTCCCCCTTTGTATTATCAAAAGTACTTGACAACACTATCAAACTCGACAATAATCCTCTTCCATGGACAAGTTTTTTCATCATTGTTTCATGATAAGAAGAGTGGCATAAACACAACACGAGCAATGAGACGTCTCCCTTTGGACCGACAATGACTGGCCCAACATTAGCAAAAGTGGGTTCAACCAGGAGATTCAGACGGTGGCTTGCTATATCTCGTGGTTATGTCATTCGACTGCCCCCCCCCCATAGCAAAATGACGCCAGTGGATTTTTCAAAGGTTTCTTACCCTCAAAAGTTTGGGCTGTTCACTCATCTGCGACAAAAGCAGGAGGGCAAGGAAGGAAGGGAAACATGCGAGCAACACACACGCTCTGCCCCCGCCTGGTTTGTTTAAACACCCCCCGGCTGACACGAACGCGTCGAGTTATGTTTTGTTTGCAGGGGACGCGGACTGGGGGGCGGGAGGACCAAAGAACCCTTTTGCGAGTAGGTATTGGGTGGACACTATTCCTCCCGTCATGTGCGTGAAACAAGAAACGAACCTTAGCTTTAGATTGTCGTATTCATGTGGCAGCTGTCAAGAGATATTGGGATTGCACAGGCACGCGCACACAACAAGCCTCCAAACGGACAAGGGTACTCGAGGGCCAGCTGATGCTCTTCATTCCCCGTTTTGCTGATAGGGCCCTATGCGCTCATTGGAATTGCATGGAAACATGTAAACAGATATAAAAGCAAGGATTTCTGGCATCATCTCTCTCCTTCCAGTAATTATTTGTTATTCAAACCTCCATCAAATATTTTAAGCTTGGCACATTTTCGTACAAATCTCTCAAGTTGTAATTTACAACACTTTCCACTACCACACCATTGAAATCAACATGCCCGGCCCTGCTGCCCCCTTCCTCGTTGCAGCTGGATGTGCCACGGCTGGAGCAGCCGCAGCTATGTATCTCACTCGTCACCCTCAAGACGCCCAACACCCCGGAGGGGCGGTCACCTCTGTCGGCGCCGGAATTCTTCCTGTTCAGTCTTCCGCGAGCCCCGGTTTGCAAACACGTCCTGTGAGCTACAAACGAAACAGTGACTCGTCATACGGCGAAGAACAGAGGTGGGCACTGAAGACTTGACATTTTGGGTTTTCCTAGCACTAAAGAGGGGGGAGATAGCATCCTGGTGCAAGAAAGGATGGAGTATTTCTTGGACGCTTGTGCGCAGTAGGGGGTGTGATGTGGATATCAAGACCGGATATGTGATCGGTGCCTGGGGTACCAGCCATAGCAAAGGGCATGTCTGCCTCGGGAGTCAATCAACGGTCATGAGGGGTGTCATCGGAGGGCAATGTTCTCCTCGCCGTTTTGCCATGTTTACCCAGAGTCCTCACAAACTCCATTCTACATTCGTTAATATGGGGTCTTGACTGTGTAAAGACAAGTGGCAGAGATGGCAGTTTTACTCGCATTTTCGTAACTGGAAAATGCAAAAGCACAGGCTGATCGTGGGTTGCGGTGAGTCTCTCCCCTTAAACAAAAAAGTGCCCGCGGATGTAATGCATCTCCATAATGACATTTGTGACGAAAGCATTAACCTTGTTCATCTCTTCTTTTATTTATTTCTTGACAGTCCCAGCACCTGCGATTCGGATGAACACGAACTCGATACCATGAATACTCGCGGTCGCGAAGAGGGATGGTCTTTCAGGTTAAATCCTGAGGATATGATCTTTGGCTGCATTTGAAGACCGACTTGCTCGTGCAAGCTATTATTGTTCATTTGTTGATTCGAGATTGCTCACCATGTACTATACACTTTCGATGATATGTATTGTTTGCAAACAGAGATTTGCAATTTTCTCCTATTCCGTGGCATGTTGCTGCTGTTAGCCATGCTCCAAAATTCTTGTCACAGATAAATCCAAAGCCGGATGTCAAAGGGCTTCTACTTTGCGTTAGCAGTGTATCGCTTGCACACATCGTTCCTGATCGAGCTACCGCGGCAGCAGTCAGGCGGTTTCGTAGAACATCAGGGGGGATCAGTCAGCCTTCCCTGCTGTGGTAGCTCAGACAACAAAATTGGTCACCTGGTTCAGGTCCGTCAATGATTAGAACCATCGCATGGGTTTATATTTCGCTTCCTGCCACCAGTGATAGTAGAAGATGCCGGAAACTAGAGCTGGTGCAATATAATCCCACCCATCGACGTTTCCGCCGTTTGCTACAACGTCTGCGGCAATTTGCCAGAGTGCGATATCTTTGACAGCTTGCCATTTCACCACTCCCTTGCCTAGAGCGGACAGTCCCCATACGGTAAAGCATCTCAAGGCCATTATGCTGCCTGTTGCCCCGTGATACTCCTTGTCGTACCTACCGCGGATCATTCCAAAAAAAAGACTGAGACCCGCCGTCCCGACGCAGGTCAATAAGTAGAAATACAGGAATGTGATTGGCCCCAATAATTGGTAAATCATTGGGCCGTATTCGTAAAGGCCGTACAAATTCACCCCGAGCTGCAGGATGGAATCATGGCTCCACGCGCTGGTCAACAACACGTGGTATCGTCTTGCTCCCTCCCTTAGATTCGCATACTTTGCGACGAAATGTCGCTGCATTATGTCTCTGGGAGCTACTTTCCAGGCGCAATATATACCGAGGTAGAGAAGCACTAGCAGATCCAACAGTCCAAGCTGCGTTGACACGTCGATGACACCAAGCACTTCTCCGACTGATACAACTCTTGATGGAAGGTAGTGAATCGGTATCCCAAAAATACAATGGTCGGTATATTGTTGGGCTACCGGAAAGAAATAGCCAAGATAATCCCAAAGGGTCACGTATTTTGGCATAGTGTGCTCGCAGGTTGGACCGGAAAAGCTCGGCAGACAGAAACACTTGTTGTTGCCGATACAGATGCCTATATCGGAGATTTGCTTTATTAAGGGCATGTCATAGAACCTGTGAAGGGTGGTGATGATTACCGTTGAGACATGGCTGGCAATGAAGGCCCTCAAGCTCCCAGCCCTGCCACGCTTTGCGTATCACCTTCCATGAGAGGGGTATAAAAGTTCCAAACAGTCCCACAAATTTTAGGGGAGCTTTCCCTAAGAAGTTGGGAACAGAAATGACTGTGAACAGGCCATAGTCGTCCAGTCGCAAAATGTGTAGTGCATCTGTCACACCAAGCACTGCCGTTGACGCCAGCAAATGCCAGAAACTCTGTTCGGCTGCATATGCTCGGACATTTCGCTTAAAGTCTTCTTCGTCCGGGCGTGTAATATGAGCCAGGAGTAGCAGGACGAAGATGAAGGTAATCCAACGATGCCCCATGTCGCCACACGCGGGCTAGGTTTGCCGAACGCGTCCAGTTTTTGACCAGGGTCGCAACAAACAGGACGGATCACCCGCTAGTCAGGATAGAGATGGACATGCAGTACGTTGCCAGTCCCTGATGGAACAGGGCCGGAGATAGTGCGCTTCTCGGGGATTAAGGATACTGAGCACAGCAACGTTCATTGGAAGGAAACAATCAATCGTTTCCCTTCGATGAACACTCCAGAACCACAGTCCTATAGCACAAGTATTTACCACTGTCGATGAGGCCGCCAATTCCTCAAATACTGGTGAAATTGTGTTGCGGACAGCCCATTGCTCTGATCACTTTCGTAAGCAATGAGTCATCCGTCGGTGGTGGAACAGCGACGATGGTTTCCAGATTTACTGTCATTTGGCCCCACATCAGGATGCTTACAAGAAGGCAGGCAAAGATTCAGGCTGGTGCTCTACAGGATGGCCCTGCTGTCTTTAGGTATTTTTTGAGTTCCTTAGGTGAACTGTGCAGTACTGAGTCTTTCTTGTTTCGCGGTAATTGCTTTTTGCAGGGTCACCAAGAGAAAATTCACAGAGAGGCTGGATGAGAAGTTGAAGAAGAAGCCTGTAAAAGTTGCTATAGCACCGAAAAGCTTGCCGCCCATTCCGCCAGACGCGCCGGACCTTGTCGCTGAGGCGTCGGAAATAGAAACCGCCGCGTCTGCGGTAGCCGCTCCGTCTGCTGCCTTGCCTCCGTCAGACGCACCGTTCGACTATTCGACGGCGTTATCTTACATTTGTGGGCAGGATCCGAGCTTTGATCAAGTGGTGAAGCGAGCTGGAAAGCCTTGTAAGATTTTCGAGAGCGAGGATCCGGCAGAGCAAGGTCTGGATGCTTTCAAGGCGCTTGCGACGGCAATTATCTACCAAGTCAGTTTTTCTAGTCTTGTGTCATAGGGTTCTCTTAGATATGCTAATTTTTCTCTACTGGATAGCAACTGAGTGGAAAGGCTGCATCTACTATTTTGGGTAGATTCCTGACCCTTTTCAACGATAAACTGGACCCTGCTGCCGCTGAGCGACATCCCAAATGGTTTCCAACGCCGCGGGCGGTCCGAGATAAGGAGCGACAGGAATTGACTTCTGCAGGGCTCTCTGGGCGTAAAGCCGAGTATGTCCATGCGTTAGCGGATCGGTTCTTGGATGGATCGATATCAACTGAGGCCTTGCTGGGGATGGAGGACGACGAAATTGCCGAGCTGCTTTGTAGCGTGAAGGGAGTTGGTCCGGTATGATATGGCCCCATTATGATCTGTTGCCTGTATTGTTTTATTGAACTTTACTCTTGGCATTACGGTCGATTCAATAGTGGACAGGTAGGAAAGGCATGGCGAAACGTGCTATACGACTGATTAATGCAACCTAACTTTTATTTATAAGTTGACATGTTCCTTATGTTTGACCTCAAACGACCCAATATACTACCAGTTGGGGATCTTGGCATACGTAAAGGCATGAGCAAACACTTTGGAATGAAAGGAAGTAATGGCAAGAAGGGCTCGAAACAAAAGGCAGGCGGCGGCATCTATCTCCCGACGGTCAGTATCACCTTTTGCATTCAGTATTACCTTTTTTACCTTTATCTAAAACTGACGATGTGATTGGTGTAGCCGGATGAAATGAGGGAGGCTGCAAAGATTTGGGAGCCATATCGCACAATAGGAAGCTATTATATGTGGACAATCACAGATACGAAGACAATGGAGGATGAATGACTTGAGAGTTTCGTGCATTATGCATTACGAGGGATTATTGTACAATGTACAGGCCAAATAATAGGTTTCTAGAGACATATTCTCAATTGTAGATTTCTCTATGCGTAACAATCATTTAAACCATAACTTCTCCAACTACATAATCTGCCAAGGAGTCGAGCGACAGATCGTTAGCCCACTCAAATAGCGGATCGAAGTCGTCATCAAGTTCGGGCTCCAATTCGCGATGGGGCTGGCGTGTACGATTCTGAGATTTTGGATTTTGGTTGCGTACTCTACCAACGGAAGGTCTTGGTGAATTACTGATTCTGAAAACATTCCTGTGAGTGATAGATGGTATGCTACATCCGACACATGGATGATACCCTTTAGGAATCCGTGATGTTCCGTTTCGGGACGAAAATCGAGTTGACGCGCGGCTGCTTTTTATATCGTATATTAGATTTTGAGTAGCCGTGAACGCTGGTATATCGTCGTTTACAATGGTAGTTGTTTAGTTGTTTCTCTCTGTTACACTCGAGTTTTCCTCATTCCACTTACGTGTGATGTTAAGTTCCCTCCATCCGTTATTTCTTCCGCCAAGGTACGCCGGTTTACAATCTAACGAGCTTAAATACTAGCGGAAATATTTGCTTATAAGCCGCCGATAGTACATTTTGGGCAGCAGTGGTTTACAGGATCATCACATACCTGCACAAATTCCAGTCGGTTCGTCACCTCATCCGAATGCGAGATCTTTAATGCGCGATTCTGGTACTCGTTCCGTATCATATTTTCAGAATAGAGCCGGACCCCCATAATTGCGCATGAATCCACTGCTGCCTACAAGATTGTGCTGTAAAGTCTGCGCCCATTTGGCTACATTTCCTTTCACATTTACCTGCGTGTCGGCCTGAATCAGACGATGCCCACTGTAGTAATGCACACTGTTGCTTTTCGTGTATATTTTATACATGATGGTCGGTGGGAACGAAGAACCTCCAAATCTATAAGCGACATAAAAAAGGCATGTATCAATTTCTATAATACCTTAGAAAAAAACTTGCGCGCAAAATGCTTACCTGAATCGAACTTTTCCCTGTACAACCGGATCTTTGATCAGCTCTGCTTCTCTAGGGGATAATCTTCGTAATATTTCCATTGTCATGGACCGTTCCTATTAGTAGGATGAGCGTCTGGATAAGGTCTTGGTGTAAGCTGTTGCATCGTCGCGTCATAGCCCACCGCTCTTATTAGGTTTTCCTTTAACCATCGGAATGTAGCCTTCATATTATATCGTTTCCAGGCACGTTTTATTATATTTGCTGCAATTGTTTGTGCTTCGGTTCTAGATTGTAGACAGTATCGGTATCAAGGACAGCTCACAATAGAACACGACGGGCCAGTTAACGTACGCTGCTGATGGCGAAGTAACAACTTGGTGTGTCTCTTGAGCATAAGTAACCGGAGGAGGAAGGCCAATGAGATCATGGTATGGGTCGGATGATGGCTCCATTATCAAAGCAGGCGATGGTGAGTTTTAGAGTCGAGCATGAAATCTGTTGCCCATCATCTGGTGAGCGGAGGGGCAAAGCCACATTACGTAACGCTAAAGCCAGCACTTTCCAATGTAGCAATTGAAGCGCTTGCTCACATGCACTTCGATCTTTGGCTTCTGCTATGGCATTTGCAGGCTCACCATTTGAAGCTGAAATAGTTAATGATCGGTAATATAATTCTCTTCCATGTTCGTCCCAGTTGTCACGAAAGCTTTACGCCTTGTGCTCTCCCAGAATCGAAGGAAACGGCAGATACATTTTTCCAGATGGGAATATCTATGTAGGAGATTTCAAGGATGGTCAGTACGTATCTATCACATATATTTCAACAGAGAGTCCTCCCCAACCTAGACTCAACCACTTCTCATGTTCACTGCACTAGGTTTCACGGGT
This sequence comes from Spizellomyces sp. 'palustris', assembly GCA_006535965.1. NCBI lineage: Eukaryota > Fungi > Chytridiomycota > Chytridiomycetes > Spizellomycetales > Spizellomycetaceae > Spizellomyces > Spizellomyces sp. 'palustris'. The sequence continues at coordinate 240,791 of QEAR01000002.1, read as the reverse complement.
CAGGTACAGTCCATTTCAAAGATGGCGGGAAATACGAAGCTCAATGGAAGAACGGTGTGGCATTGAGCGTAAATACAACATTTTTTGTTTTTCCCACTACCCTTCGTCACCTGCATCTAACTCTATTGAACCTAAGGGTACCTATACCTTTAAGGACGGATTAGAATACGCTCCAGAAGATTGGTCTTACTGTACTGAAGCCGATCGCCGCTTCTATTCGGAGCGCATCAACGGATTCCGACCTGGCACCCCGCAACTCACAAATGACCCATCAGGTCCGCCTTCAATCCCGCTGAATACCTTTGATATTGGAGAAGGGTATTTTGATCCAAAGGATGGGGTCATTTATGATTACGAGGGCGTGCCGCTCCGTGTGGCAGATGAGGAGGAAAAGGAGTGGATTACTAGGTAAGTTGGCAAGAGCATAACGCGGATATCTCAAAGGTGCGTTTGTTTATGTTCTTTCATTGATCCCATATATCATGTTTTGGTAGGCATTGTCGGGTGGGCGGCCGAACAAAGATCCACACCGGTATTTGGATGGATGCAATTTAAAAAGTCAGAGGAGAAAGAGTATAATAACCAACACAGAAAAAAGTTTTGAACATGCCCACAAGTGATAATTGATTTAGGCCACATGACACCGAAACGCATAGGAATGGAATAACGGTTGACTGATATATCTATGATTGCCCAACTTCACTCTTTCAAAAGAAGGCTTTCACACTATGCTTACAATGCAAAATAAAAACGATACGAATGACACCCTTCCGTTCCACAGCATAGTGACTGTTCAGGAACTACACCACTTCTAAAGACGCAAGAAAAGGTCCCTGCAACACAAGAAAATCTGTCAAATTCGGCGAAAAAGGCTGGTTATCCCTCACATAGGTCCATGTGAATAGACTCTTACTCAATAGTCAAACCTTGTAAATATAAAAAAGGTTACAGGTTCCCGCTTATGAAGCCAGAAGAAGCATGTTGAGCGCTTACCGATTCTCTCGTTTATACCGCATTGCTGAATACTCATCTTTGAGCGATGTGTAGGTTTGGACTGGGCTAAGACTACGATCGCGATCGGCATTTGCACGGCCGTGGGTCCCGATTGGCCCAACATTTGGAGGTATGTCAGTCTCCGAAACATGATATGCAGGGGGGACATGAGCGTCGGTAACTTCGAACCTGTGGCGTCTATAAAGTGGTTACGACGGTTTGCGCGTGGGACATACTGTGAACAAGTCCCACGTACCTTTCCTGCACATATTCGGGATAATCATAGAGTCTTCGAAATTTGTCACCACTCTGTTCGATTTTAATCTGGGTATCACGGGCAGGCGAAGGTATCGTGGTGGAGGAGGTACGTGATGGTTCTCCTTCTCTTGACCACATTAGGAGAGGATCGTACTTGATTTGTGGTGGAGGGCCCCAACCTTGCACCTAAATTGTTGTGTCAGCAGTAATTCCCGGATACAGGGTTCTGCGGTCAGACAATGCTCACTTACCGACGTCTCTCGTGGCTTAGGGGTAGTTTGGTCCCATCGAAGCTTATACTCCTCAAATCCCCGCACATCAGGATCCGGAGGGAAATCCAGAAGTGGTGCGTTATAGTTACTGGGTCGTCCCCTGTCTCTCTCCCGCTCTCGCTCCCAAAGCTGGTCCCGGCCAACCTCCAGTTCGTACCTTGGGCCATACCCGCTGCGCATGGTGGGACGGGACCCGCTATAGGGTGCCATCGTTGGTTGGGTCTCGTATACTGGATGTCCAAATCGCTCTGGCCCACCGGCAAAGCCCATATTCATTCCTGGATAGCCGGAGGCAAAGAAGGTCTGCCCTCCTCCACCGTAGAACGGCATCTGAGGCGGACCTAATTGAGGTGGTCCCATAGGCACAGGAGGACCACCCCATCCCGCCGCAGGCCGATAATCACGTTCATCGAATGATGCTGGAACGCTAGGGTATCCCCGCCCGTATGGGTCTCCAAACATTGACCCACGACGACTCCTATCGTCAAAGAACCGGCTCTGCATAGGCTACATCAGTAAATGTGATTACAATAGTAGATGTCCTCGTTCTATGTAAACGACAGTCCAGCTTGCAGCCATCAGAAAATGCTTTAGAGCTGATTATAGTACCGCTCAGAAGGGAACACCATGCACACGCGCAACGGACACCGCAACCGGGAGCCTGCTGAACCAACATCAGGACTTACCATATTCAATCCCCCGTTGAACTTGCCAATAAACTACAAAGTAATCAAACTAGTCTACCAATAAGAACAGGGTGTGGATGCGGACACCAGAACACTTCGCTCAGGAACCAACCTCTTCCCAATTCTGATAGCTGGGTATAACCTGACTTGATATGGAGCTTGTCCTCTAAGAAGGGTCCGAATGGCAAGCGTGCCAAGGAAGAACAAGAGTTACTGCACGTACGGGATTTGCGTCAAGGTTGCTTGTCGGTGAAAAAAGTGTCCAGAACCTCAAACCCGCCCTTACGAAGCTTTGTCCACGTGACCAGGAAGTTGGACAATTTGAAGACACGTCACGAATGGATTGCTGTCGTGTCTACTCGGCGTGATTGGTGAAAGGATCTGTTCATTTACAGGCGAGAAATAGGTATGGAGAAGACTTGGTATATAAAAGACAACCCTGCAGGCAATGCACTGACTCGTAGCGTGTGGTGCACTGCTTATAGTAGGGAATTTCAAACGTGTCTCGCGTAGCAAAAGGCTAAACGATGAGTCGCGGCACAAACTGTACGTTCAGCTACATTGCGCATGTCTCTTTGTCATTGTTTTGCTGGTCTGTTCAGCTGAGAGTCTGTGTCCGTTCAATTAGCTGCATACGACCGGCACATTACCGTTTTCTCTCCAGAGGGCCGTCTTTATCAAGTTGGTAGGTTTTGAATTCTTGCTATTGGGTTGGACCAACACGAAAGCGACCTCGATACCTATTTTTCATTCTTCGTTAGAATATGCGTTCAAGGCCATATCCAATGCCGGAATCACATCTGTTGGCGTAAGGGGGAAGGATTGCGCTGTGGTTGTGACCCAAAAGAAAGTTCCAGTGCGTACTGCTGATAACCCTGTTGTGCGCTCACGCGTCCTGATGCTGAAAAAACATCGTGGACCTTCAGGACAAGCTCCTCGATCCTTCTACCGTAACCCATGTTTTCCAGTTGACCCCGAGAATTGGATGTGTAATGACCGGATTGATAGGTAAGATGAGATCGCTTGGAGACCAATTTATCGGCCATTAAGCGAGGATTTTGGTTTCAGCCGACGCCCGCAATCAAGTGAGTCGCGCGCGTATGGAAGCGGCAGAGTGGCGGTATAAGTTTGGCTATGAAATTCCGGCAGATATGCTTGCCAAACGTGTAGCAAACATCAATCAAGTGTACACGCAACATGCGGCGATGAGACCGTTGGGCGTTTGTGAGTATTACACCCGATTTCAAATTTTGCCATACTGTTTGAGGTACTCAATCACTCTAAAAATTGTTATCAGCGATGATCCTCATTGGTTATGACGAAGAAAGAGGTCCTCAAGTGTTCAAATGTGATCCAGCAGGGTAAATCCATTCGGTATTATCATTAACAGTGCGGCGAAAACCTATGCCATATTTTATTTCGTGCAGGTACTTCGTCGGTTATCAAGCCACGTCCGCAGGAGCAAAGCATCAGGAGGCTCTCAACCATCTGGAGAAAAAGTTGAAGAAAAACCCTCAGTTGAATGTGGAAGACACGGTTGAAGTAAGCACTATCGCTAACGCGAAAGTTAGGCCGTTTCTCATTGCATATTCTCTTTGATCCAGCTCGCAATCACCACTCTGTCAACAATCCTATCTCAAGATCTGAAGTCTGCAGATGTTGAGATCGGAATAGTGAGCGAAAAGAATCCCAAATTCCGGACTCTTTCGGAAATTGAAATTGATGAACACTTGACTCGTATTGTGGAAAAGGCAGATTAGGCTGAAATATATTAGTGCTTCTACAGATCTTTTGGCGCTGTTCGTTGTCACTGCTGTCCACTTGATAGAGAACTAAGGCTACTTCCTAAGGCGGACCGTGCCGTTGCGCGGAACAGAGCTACACGATGACTATGCTATGACGAATAGGAGCCGCACAAGAGATTCACATACAGTATCTTCAACAGGTGTATGCAAACTACTCTAAAAAGAGAATCCATGGTTGTTTGTACATACTCTCCCAAAGACATTAGCAACCGCCATTTTCGGGCAGTATCGATTACTGATCGGGTTCAAGCTGTTGTTCTCTTCGAATGTGGAGATTCACAACAGTCAATGATGAGTTGACTTGTTGTATCGAGAGAATGAAAGGATCTACAGGATGGAAGATGCAGGTTACGTAGCGCCTTTGCAGGACGTGTTGGCTGGGTCAGAACTGGAAACGAGCGAAGGATGTTTCAAGATACGTACTTCACACCGCGGACTTGGGCATACACCTGGCGTGAGTTCAAAGGTAGATTCGGGTCTATAGCAAACTTGAATTGACCTGTTTGCCGGTCAAAGAACTTAATGGGATGCTCGCCTGACGGTCGTGCTCTGCAGATTGCCAACATGTCAGAACTGTTATCATAGCCAGAGAAAATGTCACTAAATGGGGAAAAGATGTTACCTGTCCACATTGTTGATAGCTTTGTCATCGTAACTAAAGAGCTCGTGATCGAGATAGGGGGAGTCAACAAACTGCTGATCATTGAACGGAAGGCCGGAGAGGACACGCTTCACTGCTTGCACTGGTCTGAATTGGATAAGAGTGCGTGATTAGCATGAAGCCTCTCGTGTTGAAGGGTCGAAGTCACTTACCCGCCGTTTCTAGCCTTTTGCACGGCCCGGATTCGGCGGCTATGCTCCTCTCGTGCAAATAGACTATTGGTTGGGTTGCTGATCGAAAAGCCTGACTGATTGTACGGTGTGCCGGAGCACACTTGCCAATCTTCGTACAGCTTGAGCAGTTCCTCCGACGTATTTTCATAAACACCTAACACCTTCGTCGTCGCAAGGGAATAAATAACAAAGAATGACGTATGGCTAGATGTTGCTGAATCAATGTTCTACAAAGGCCGTGTCTAGTAGGGATCACCTTGCAACTACCGAATGCGATCACGTACCTTTCCTACAATGGCGTCTGCCAAGCCGAACTTTATCACAATATGGAAGTTATCCAAAAAATGCATGCGCCATAATGCCAGGGAGGCAAAGTGAGCAAAAGTTTGGTAGAAATGAGTAAGCTGGCTGATGTGCGTCATACAGTTAGTTGATCACAAGGTGAGACAGAACTGCCTGGAGACGTTGGTCTCACCTGGTTTTATCAGAAGCATATGCTTTCCGAAACAAGTAGGCCATTAATCGTTGCTTCACACCGCTCAAGGGGGTACACTCCTAGCAATTCACTGGAGTTAAATCAGAAGGTGACTGGGAAGTATCGGACGGTTCACCAACGTAAGGAATCGCAGTACTCGACGGAGTAGCAAAAGAACGTAATGACGTTGCTCGTCCATTACGAGAACGATCAATGGGACCGTCTGGCACCATGGCATTTGTGGAATCTGGCGGTTCCGAACGGCGGACGGGCAGTGGCGGAGGTGTGGAGTCCGATGACGGAGACCCTAATGAAGAGCCTTCCCACCCTTCCCATGCCCTCTCCCGGTCCCAGTCACTGTCCTCGTCCTCTTCTCCGGTATTATCCATATAATCCCAAAACAATTCCGGTCCGCCTGTCACCTTCTTGTTACTGTACATTTGTTCCGCTAATCGGTACCGGGCCAATACCAATTCATCGTCCTCGTTATTTAGGTAGCCGATAGTTCGAACGTCCAGAAGAATACCCGAGTCCTGCATGACAAAGTTTCAGAATACCAGAAAATTTCGCTTTTAATGAGGACCAGCCGAACCTTGATGTGCAAGATATATATAGACTGATTTTGAACCGATGCAATACCCAACATGTTATCATACAAGTGTACTCCTGCATGATTGCTCAAAAATATGTAGTCATGCATGAACACGCGCTTGTCCGTAACCTATTATTGCCGCCGTTAGGGAAATGGGGCTAACAACGTTCCCGTCTCTCAAGAGCCACCTGTCCTTTTTCAATGTCAAGAACCCAGAACGTTATGTCATCCAATAAGAATATATTCTTAAGCGACGAAGGATTATGTAGGGGTCTAGGAAATCCTGATGGGACGGCCGATACAACAATCATCTACAGGAGACCTTGTAAGGGCATTGGAACGCTTTGGCTGCCTACGGCAACATATAAGAAAGACGTACATATCGGTGATCAGCCGTAAAGAGAAGGAAATCTTTGCAGAGCAGTTCGTGTCCGCCGGTAAGAACCGTCTCGTAACGCAGGTCAAAGACATCATTGAAACCCAGGGTTCCGCCAACATCTTTTCTTGGAAGTTGGCTTTTGTAATTATAAACTTGGACCGCATGCATGTTCTTTGCGAAGCAGACCAAGTACTACAAGAGGCCAATATTGTAAGACAAATGCGGACAAATTGTACTCTCTCCTGGCAAAGTTCCCACCGCCAACAGAGTATGTTCCGCAAACTGTCCTGCGCTCTCTGCTTTATTATTCAAACCGCATAAATACCTTGCCATCCGGCGTAAATTTCTTCACTGTAAAGTCGAAAACTGGCACATTGTACACAGTTGCATTTGGGTATATATAAGAATATGCCTGCTTGCTGACACCTGACGGTAGAGAGTGCAGCTCCCGACTGCGGAGTAGATACAAGATATTCCGCTGCCTACATCGGAAAGAACGACTTCCAAGAGGTGGCATCCTGCATCTCAGAAGCACCGAGAAACAGCCCGCTCTGGGGAGAAGGACGAGGGAAGGCAAACAGGTGCGGATGGGAAAGCTGCTTGCGGGAGCTGCCAGTACAGTCATCGCAAGTGCTGTGCCACACGGGTGCTTAGTAGAGGGTTTGCAGTTTGGCGACTTCTCCGTTGTGACGAACGTCTTTTCGCCAATCTGTTGATCAGTTCACCAGTGCAGCTCACGAGCGGTACAGGACGGTTCGGAACAGTAAACAGGTCATCATGTCTCTCTCCAGGTAGGAATAGAAGGAGATAACACTATGCATCTCCGTTGTCTGATCCAATCGTTCGACAGTGTTCTCCCCAAGCCGAGAGCAGCGACGCTTCCAAAGTCGAAATGGGCTAGCGATGACGAAGATGACGAAGCGTCAGCACCCACAGTTTCAGTTGTACACAAAGGCCCTCCTCCATACGGACACCGGCAAGGTTTTGTCCCGAGAACTTTGGAGGTACTTGATGTAGATCTGCAGACTGGTATTCATTTCTCTGACCAGAACATTGTGCCTGATTTTTGTCGTAGGACTTTGGAGATGGCGGCGCTTTCCCAGAAATCAGTATCGCTCAATATCCACTTGATATGGGCAAAAAACGAAACGGAGGGTCACAGCGAATAGAAACACTACCGTTGCAAACAGACGGAGAAGGCAACATCCGCTACGACATGATTTTGCGGCAGGGGGACAAGAGCGACAATAGAATTGTGCATGCGCAGCTCAAGGATGTGACCACACAGGACATTAAAGATGATGAATCACTCATGCGACCGGATGAGGATACTATTAGGGAAACAGCTGAAAAGACCAGGGCGGCGTTGGAGAAGCTGGTGGATGGTGCGTAACTCTCTAAACTCGAGTATCTATTCAAGATATTTGCGCTTATCTATGTACCTCTTCCAGCAAAAATCAAGGCATCCCAACCAAAACAAATCACCATGGCGAAAAAGGGGCCGACCTACGTAAAGTACACCCCAGCACAATCAAATAATGCTGAGAATTCGGGAGCCGCTTCTCGTGTGATTCGTATGGTTGAAGCACCCATAGACCCCATGGAACCTCCTCGCTTCAAGCACAAAAAAGTCCCCCGCCCTCCACCGTCTCCTCCGCCACCTGTGTTACATTCACCACCTCGGAAAGTCACTGCTGAAGAACAGAAGAACTGGGTAATCCCACCGTGCATTAGTAACTGGAAGAACGCAAAGGGGTACACTATCCCGTTGGACAAGCGATTGGCCGCGGATGGGCGCGGCCTGCAAGAGGTAGTTCCTGCATTTTGCGTTTGTTTCTGATTTCCCCTGACTTTCTTGGCGCTACGTGCGCTTATAGATAACGATTAACGACAATTTTGCAAAACTCTCCGAAGCGCTGTTTATTGCTGATCGTCATGCTCGAGAAGAAGTGCAAATCCGTTCAGAGATGCAAACAAAGCTGGCCGCCAAAGAAAAACGAGAAAAGGAGGAAAAGCTTCGAATGCTAGCGCAAAGGGCGCGGGAGGAACGAGCTGGGCTGGTTTCAGGTGGAGGTGGAGAGGCCGCGGCACCTGCATCAGAGAGGTCAGACGCGTCATCGGATTCGGAAGACAGCATTGACGAGGAGGATCGCACAAAGTTGAAAGAGCGTGAAGAGTTGAGGAGAGAGAGACAGAAGCAGCGGGAACGTGAATACAGAATGAGCCATATGGGGGCGGAAACCAAAGCCAGAGTATTGAGCAAGAGGTGAGAGGCGCCGTTACAAATGTTTGCGTGACTGTGAGTTAATTCACGCTTTTTTCCAGCACGGAACGGGACATTTCTGAAAAGATTGCGCTCGGTCTTGCGCAACCAACGATGTCAAAGGAATCAATGTTTGACCAGCGGCTCTTTAACCAGGATCAAGGAATGGGCTCTGGCTTTGGAGCGGAAGATTCCTACAATCTTTATGATAAACCCTTGTTTCAGGGCTCTTCTGCCAATGCAATCTACAAACCAAAGAAGGCTGAAGAGGCTGTCGGTGGGGTGGCAGCAGAGAAGATCGAACGGATGCTGGGCGAAAGCGGGCCGCATCGGGGATTTCAGGGTGCGGATGGTGCAGTCAGGGATGGTCCTGTTCAGTTTGAGCGGGAACAAGCAGATATTTACGGTATCGACGAATTCCTGTCTACCGCGAAGCGAGGAAGGGACAAGGACGAAGGGAGTTCATCGAGAAGGGATGGCAAGCGTTCGCGGAGGGATTAGGGTCTGTCTTAGTTTATGGTTTATGTTCATGTGAAAGATAATATGACGGACCGTTCAAACGCTTCGTTCATGCTTTATATCTGTTATTTTGTGGTGGTTGAAAGGACTTTGGCTGATACTTGTCCATCATGCATCTGGTAAGCAAATCTCGTCGTGCAAGATCTTTGTATCACAGTGAGTCATTCACGACAAGTTTTCGCAATATTGTCAGGCAACGATCAGGACGGGAGAAATTGGGCTTTAGGATTTCATTGGTTTGCCGTTGTAGGCAGAGGTGAGTGCAGCAAAATGGGAAAACCTAGCGATGCTACTGGTCGTTTTGATTGTTTGACAACTTTCCTATCCAGACACGACTTGCAAGTATGGACTTCTCAGATCTTAACGATCGGCTTCTCTTCGCCATCCCAAAGAAGGGACGTTTGCACGAACACTGCTTGACCCTTCTCAAAGGCGCCGACATTCAATTCCACCGTCGCAACCGGCTCGATATTGCTCTTTCTACCAACCACCCAATTGCATTAGTGTTCCTCCCTGCCGCTGATATCGGGACGTTTGTCGGGGAGGGAAACGTGGATATTGGTATTACTGGCCAGGACATGGTGGCCGAATCCAGAGCGAATGTGGATGAGCTTCTCCAGCTTGGATTTGGAAAATGCAATCTTTGCGTACAAGTGCCCGTAAGCAGTCCAATAAAGAGTCCGCGCGACTTGGTAGGCAAGCGGATTGTAACGAGCTTCGAATCCGTTGTGAGAAGGTATGGAAGAAGCATAACCCCGTGTGCATCTCGGGGGTCTGTTATGAGCCATACATTACTCAACCTATGTCGGATCTAAAAAACAGATATTTTGACGCATTGGAATCGGGATTGGACGAGCAAGCTGCAGCAGCATTAGTGAAAAGCGGTGCCAAATTAGCTGATGGAGAGCGATCGAAGGCCACACCAAAAACCACGATCAACTACATTAACGGATCGGTAGAAGCAGCATGTGCATTAGGCTTGGCGGACGGAATTGGTATGTAGAATCCAGTGTCCTCACGATGGCATTACAAGTTTACACAGTTCTCTCCCTTTAGTTGACCTTGTTGAATCGGGAGAAACAATGCGTGAGGCGAAGCTGCACGCCATCACCACTCTTCTCACGTCGCAAGCGGTGCTTATCTGCAACCCTAAGAAACGAAGTACCAACCCACTCATTGAGACACTCCTGCGACGTATCCAGGGTGTTATTGCAGCACAAAAGTATGTATTATGCAACTATAACATCTCACGGGATTCTCTCCCGGAGGCCGTCAGAATCACTCCAGGTAAAAAGGCGCCTACTATCAGTCCACTGGAAAACAGCGACTGGGTCGCCGTTTCGTCAATGGTTCTCAAGGACCAGGTGGCGGATATTATGGACAGATTGGAAGCCATCGGGGCGACTGACATTCTTGTGTTCCAAATCCACAACTGTCGTGTGGTTTCGTGAACGTGTATATAGCATTAAAGTATGTGTGATTGCAATAGTTTGAGCTAGACATTCGTCGTACTTGCATCATATTGGACACATGTGCCCGTTATCGCCAAAGGTTCAGTTCTAATTGCAGTTCAATCTATACATATCTACATCGAATTTCTCCATGACCGCCACAGCGCGACCAGTTTATGTCGACTGGCGGCAGGTAATAAAGTTGGGCCTGATGTCATCATTTGGCTGTCATACCCTGCTTCCTCCTCCTGGCTCCAACTGTGATCTAACGTACGAGATGCTTTGGCAAATCGTAGAAGGAACTAAGGGCAAGGGCATTCAGAGCAAAGAAAAGATAAAGAATATTATAGAGTGGGTTTGATTACAACAAAGCAGTGCACAGATATGCCACGTCACCCACGTTTATATCGGAAAATCTTTGCCACCCGTTTGGAATCTGCCCTTTGTCTTCCAGAACCATTCGTAATGACTCTTCGAGGCGGAAAACCCGAACTCGATCATCTGCCACACAAGAACGAATATGTCAATACGATCTTCCATCTGGTCAGACCTGCACCCGCCGGCAAAAATACCTGTTTGAATTGAGAGCATCAAAGCATCACACAGAAGACTGCACGGTGACAGTTGATCTTCTGTTGCTGTGTCGGTATGGCCATTCCCGTCAATTTGAATAAGAGGAATATCGTTTCCTTGACACAGCGCCTTCGCTCCGAATTCAAGACAATCGCATGTCGACCATTGTCGGTCTAAGGATATATAAATCTACGAGAGCGGGCTAGGTCAGGACTTGAAAAGCTTCATAAGCGAGCGAAAAAGTCGACTAGGCGCCACTTACATCAGCCATGCGAATACATATATCGGCATAATCATTCCATCTACAGGGTATGCGGTGAATACGCGGAGCAGAAAATTCTTAAGAAAAACCTTGTCCTTACGTACTTTAGCTCATCCTTCGCTACCGCCAAGGTTAGCCCACCGAAACATAGGGCTTCCAAAGGTGCTTCGATGTTCTTAGCAAAACAAAAGATTTCGAGGAGCGTCGATTGTATCTTTCGCAGTGCAACCGATTTTTTCGCGTTCGTTGTTTGTTGATCACTGATAGCATTCCGTACTTGAGAGGATTTTTGAGTTGTGGGCATAATCTGGTTTCGAAATATCTCTTCGCAAAATGTGAGCACCTCGCCAAATGACCGGTGCTGTGAAATTCAGGTATCAGCTGAGCTTGAAGGTTTTCCATTGACATGATCAATTCGTATACCTCACACGCCAACACCATGGTTGTCGTGTCCACGCTGTATTTGCCCTCAATTGCGTCGATGTATAGTGCAAGGGCCATATCACAATCGTAAATCGTCATTAATCTCGCCAGAGCGATCCGTGCAAGATATAACGTTTCCGCAATTTGCGATGCTTTCAAGACTACGGACGCGTTCTTTTCTGGTGTAGTGGTCGGAGGCGCTGCTTTCAGATCACAGAGAACTGAAATGAGTTTGGAAAGACATTGGGCCGTGTCCCGTACACATTTGTGACTCCATAGAACTGGGATTTATTGGTGAAATAAGTGACATGAAAGAATCCGAACGAGGTAATCTGTAAGAGTAGTACCATTTGCAGCACTCCAATAAATGGTTGCAGCCAAGGCAGGATTCGCCACGGCGAGTTTATCTGCCTGTCTCACCTTTGTTGTGGCCTCTGACGGGGTGCGTTATTGACAGGCTCTTCAACATCAAGGCATAAATGCGTACATACCAAAAGCGGCAGCTGCCACAGGGGGCTGCTTGCTCCTCCCACCCCGCTCCTTCTTTCGCTGAAGCTCCTTCAAGGCTGTGATATGCCGGGCGGTCTTTTGGTGCGATGACAAGGTAGCCTCTGAAGAGAATGACTTTTTGCAGACATTGCAGAGAAGCGAATTTGGTGCTTGCGGGCTATTCGGTGTCCCAGACGGGAACTGGACCGAAGTAACGTGGGGGCTGCTGAAACCCGTTGTGGCAAAAACTATGCAGACAGCATTTGCAAAAGGCGAACCCAGATCAATACTTGGAGAGTTGTCACGTACTGTCCGAAGTCGTAGCGACTGTCTCTGGGATTTCGTCAAACTTGGCTTCCATGTTGAAGGAATTTCCAGTGCTTCAATTCGATCTGCACTCCCACGAAGGAGCAAGGGTCAACGCACGTGACCTGAGGTGACTCATCAACCACACGCAATGAAAACGCTTGAATTTTCACTGTGGATCGCTGATCTATCAAAGGATGGACAAACGGAAACATCCCGACGTGGAAAATGGCGACTCCGAACAAGTCGACGTGGAGTCACCTGCACGTAAAAAGGGCAAGGCTATGCCGGTGGCCGGTCCGCAAGGTCTTTTTCTGGATACCGTGAACCGGTACATGCTGGACTTCGATTTTGAAAAACTGTGCTCCGTTTCGCTTTCCAACCTGAATGTATATGCGTGTTTGGTATGCGGGAAGTACTTTCAAGGTAAAAACCTTTCAATTTATTCTTCGTTGGGAGGCAACATTTTGATGGTCGTTACAGGAAGAGGGAAATCGTCACACGCCTATTTCCATAGTCTGCACGAAAATCACCACGTCTTTATCAATTTGCACACACTAAAGGTAAACACACGTTTGGCGGGTTTTGTAACGTTCCGAGATCTAACACTCTCACAAGGTGTATATCTTGCCCGACGGTTATGAGGTAACCGACTCCTCGTTGAATGATATCAAGGCACGTTCCAATGCTGAGAGGACAAAGATGACGATATCTATACTAAATCTTACTCATCGATCTTCAGTATGTCCTCAATCCCACATTCACTCCGAAACAAGTCGCACAATTGGATAAAGGAAATCCATATTCATACGATCTGAACAACAAGCGTTACCTTCCCGGTAAGTTGACAAAACACACACATCGTTACGATGCTTTGCCTAATGATACTTCAGGATTCGTGGGTCTGAACAATATTAAGGCGAACGACTATGTCAACGTCGTTGTGCAATCTTTGCTTCACGTCCAACCGCTGCGGGATCACTTTCTAATTGACAACTCAGCGACGGGATCTGAATTAGGTCAGTAAGAATTTCAAGTAGACGCCCCGCTCCTATTATTCAAATATTGTTGTCCAGTTAAGAGATTTGGGATGCTGATGCGGAAAGTCTGGAATCCTCGCGCTTTCAAGGGCCAAGTGAGTCCGCATGAACTACTGCAGGTAACCAATACCTATTTCTTTCATTGAGATGTACCGTTGCTGATACTTCGGATAGGAAATATCAAATGCTAGTCAAAAGAAATTCCGACTGAATGAGCAAGCCGATCCCACGGATCTTATATCATGGCTGCTAAATGCCTTGCATGCTGGCATGGGTGGGAAAAAGAAGGCTGGCAGCAGTGAGTTCTATCTGATATTTATAATAGCCGCGTGTTCCGACTCTCTAACCTATACCAGGTCTTATTCATCGCACATTCCAGGGGGAAATAAGAATAGATTCACAGACTATTGTAGTTAAGGAAACAGTTGAGGGCGAGGAAGCCGAAAAGAAAGTTTTCGATGAATCACGAGGTCTGTTGTAATGTTTTAAATACCTGATCTCGCCGCTCCATTGTTTTACATGATGTTACCACCTTCTAGAAATCATATCGAAACGAAGTCCTTTTATGTTCCTTACGTTGGATCTCCCACCCCCACCCCTCTTCCAGGATGAGACCGAAAAGAACATTATCCCGCAGGTACTACCGTATCTGCATTACATGTCGCTGCAGCGGAGGCTAAGTTTTCGTAGATTCCACTAGCTACCCTTTTGAGTAAATATGATGGTGTTACAGGACAGGTATGGCGTCGATAGACACATGGCATCATGCTTCAGGCATATATATGTGATATTTATATGTGCATATAGGAAAGCGGCAATATCCTACGAAGGTACAAGATCACCGCTTTGCCAGAGTATCTGATTTTCCATATCAAGCGCTTTACCAAGAACAATTGGACCATGGAGAAGAACCCGACTATCGTAAATTTCCCTATCAAGAACGTTGATATGTCAGATTGTGAGTCTTCTGACATACGTAAATTGTAATGGAGAGCGCTTAACCCGTGTCACTATAGATGTGGAAGGTCCTGACGCACTGGGAGAAACTCGATATGATCTGGTTGCTAACATCTGCCACGAGGGAAAGCCAGGACCAGGAAATGGCATATACAGAGTGCATGTGCACGACAAAGCAAAGGATCAATGGTTCCAGATACAAGATTTGTTCGTGGAGGAGATAATGCCACAGATGATCTTCCTTTCGGAATCGTACATTCAGGTAATAATGCTAATGCACTTAACGCAAATCGCAGTGGCAAACCCTGAGATTAACTCGCATGTTCGCTCAGATTTGGGAAAAGACGAGGTCATAGTAATAGAAATCAGATACACCCATATTCGCCCTTTCCTTTTGATAATTTTGTCCGCTTTCTCTTGGGATGTCTGAGCTTGGCCGATCCACAGTGGAATTGCCTGCTTGGTGAGGGAAAAGTCAGACAATCACTGGACAGATGTTTGAATACGCGGAGCTTCCGCTCTATCTGATTAAAATAAATGACATATATACATGTTACTACCCATCGATCTCTCCGTCCGTTCATACCCCCCAAGAATCAATTGTAATGATATCATTCATGGATCCATTCATTCCTTTTTTGGCGCTTCTATCTCCGGATCCAGATCGATTTGTGCGGCACCTTTCTCATAATCGCGAAAGATATTCTTCTCGTAGGGATGATCCGCATCGGCGAAAATGAACAGTCGACCCATTTGCACCTTTCGGAGATTGTTTTTGGGCAGCATGCCATATACTGCTTTTTTCAAGGGCTAGTAAACAAAGTCCAATAAGCAATGGCCGATTCGTAGAAAAGGACCGAGCATGTACGTACACCGGTAGGATGCTCCGCTGAAAACTTATCGTATGTAAGTTCCGTGACACCTCCTGGCCATCCGCTGTGCCAAAAGTATTTCTTCTGGGCGGCTTTCTTTCCAGTGAGGGCCAAGTGCCGCGCATTGACTACTACCACATAGTCACCACAGTCACCTAGATTACAAAATGTTAAAACTACGTAGGTGGAGAAAAAGCATGTATTCAAAAAAGCCTACTAGACGGGTGGAAGATAGGTTTGTATTTTCCTCGAAGGGCGATGCTAATTCGCTGGGAAAGTTTACCCAGCACTTTGTCCTTTGCATCCACGAGATGCCATACTCGGCCATAAGCCAAGCCCGTCTAGCGAAGCGAATCACATGAGCCTCAAAAGGATTGTTAGAACCAGTGGTAGTTCTTGCTCACCTTTAATGACATGGTGACGCTCAATGCCGCAGTGGGGGAGATCTTGCTGCTTTCAAGGTTGGGACGTGGAGCTGTTTCCATGGTCATTCGGTCACGGGATACGCTTAGTCAGCTCGCTCGATCAGCAGCAAGTCGTGAGAAGTCGACACTTCTCGGGCAACTATTATTTTTTCAAAAAAAAAAAGATAATGGCAACCATACATTGCAGTCTAACACTATATTTCCTACCAAGGAAGAAAATCCTGCTACGTCTAATCATTTAACGTTTCTTACGACCCAGTCCAAAGCTTCAGCAAATCGTCTGACGTTGCCCGAATTCAAGCCCGCCATCGAGATACGACCATTATCTGTCAGATAGACGTGGTACTTCTCTATTAGAACCTTCACTTGGTTTGCTAAATGAAGAACACAGTAATCAGTCAGGGAACTAAGTTGATTGGGTTGACTACATGCGACCTACCGTTCAACCCGGTGTAGGAGAACATGCCGATTTGATCCACAATGTGCTTCCAAGTGCCAGGGGTACCGAGCTCAGATAAGGTGTTGAACAACTCCCGTCGCATAGTGATAATACGGTCGGCCATCGTTTTCAATTCCACCATCCTGCGCGAACCCAGTCAATTCGTGAAATATCCGTAATCCTAGTTGATGTAACACTTGCCATTGTCCAAAGAGCTTCTCATCATTCAGAATCATGGATACAATCCTAGCACCAAATGCGGGTGGCATGGAGATCATGGCACGTTGCAGTTTGCAAAGTTGAGACCGTACTGCAGTCGCTTGCTCAGGCGTGCGTGTGACGACTGTCAAACATCCAGTCCGCTCGCCTTGATGGTGATCAATGTTGGTTGACGGACGATAAGAAGGCTACAAACTACACGAGACTTACCGTACAATCCAATGTTCTTCGAATAGGACTGAGCGACCAGCAACTCAAAACCTTGTTCTACAAAGTACCGCACAGCACCGGCGTCTCGGTCCAAGTCTCCGCTGGCAAATCCTTGGTAAGCGCAGTCAAAGAAAGGGAAATGTGATTTGTCCTATAATACGCGTATGTAACGTTCCGTGTGAGTTATCGGAACATGCACTTTTGTTTACATTAAGGACCACCCACCCGTATGACTTCAGCGATCAGCTTCCATTCTTCAGGAGTGGGATCAACTCCAGTGGGATTGTGCGCACAAGGGTGAAGACAGATAATGGATCCATTTGGAGCGGCCTACAATTATTATGAGAACTACTATATCTCCAAAGATCACAGTGCACAACGTCATCACCTTGAGTGTATCAAGCAATTCCTTCAGTGCGAGCCCTCGCACCTCGGGGTTCCAGTACGGATATTCCCTGACTTCGAGCCCAGCATCGCTGAAGATAGCTCGGTGATTTCCTTTGAACCATCAATACCCATTACCAACAAGAACCGACAGTATGGATACTAGAAGTCGCGTCTTACCCCAAGTTGGTTTAGAAATATAAATTGGGGCCTTGCGGAACCGAGCCAGGAATGCCGCGCCAAGTCTAACGGCGCCAGATCCAGAGATTGTTTGGCAGCCAACATACTATCAGAAGCAGATAAACGTGTGATGAACCTTCCTGGCATCACATGTGATGAGCATTGTCAAGGGAACAACTTACCCTGTTCTCCAGCACAGCTGGGCTGCTTTTACCTAGGATTAGTCGCACAGACGCTTCAGTAAAGGTCTTCAATCCATCGATGGGTAGGTATTCGTGATCCAGAGCTGGGTCTTCAATAATAATATGCTCGGCCTGACCATAATAAAAGACATTAGTTATCGTGTGAGCATGACCAGGCTCCTCAGTTACGACATACCTTTCTAACCACAGGGAGGACCCAAGGCTTCCCCTGCTCATCCCGGTATGCTCCAACACCAAGATTGATCTTGTGAGGGTTAGGATCCGCCTTGAACAACGTGTTCAAGTGCAAAATTGGATCCGGTGGCGCCATAGGAACATTGCTAAAGACCGAAACTAGATAGCAGGGAATTCTGGATATGAGAATAACGCAAGATGAAGGTGGGAGCCCGTATCAACGCCATGCCTTCGAGCCTTTAGGTCTGCAACGGCGAATAATCTACAAAGTTGCAGCTCTCGCATGCTCCTGACCCCCTATGCTCACCTCCAGAGTCCATTTTTCTTTTCAAACCGAGGTGGGAAGCAATGGAAGAAACTCGTTCACCAGCAGTCATGATGATGCTTTATTTATTTATGTCCAAGAGGCGTCTAGAGCAGACTGTAGGTGGCCAACAAGGGCTGCCCCACTATCTCACGTGATCGTTGGAATCGCGTAATCCACGGGCTGTCATCCGCGATTTCAAGGTCACAACTCAGTGTCAATATATTCAAAATCTGTACGGGAGAGGAGGAGGAGGAGAGGAAGGAGGGGACGGATACATATGCATATGCCGCAAAAAGTGAATCGGCTTGTTCATTGACGGAATAGTCCGCATTGGTTGCGCTGATATTGTCATCACCGCATTCAGGATGGAGACCATTGCTACGTTGCACGCATATGATGATTATTGATGTAGATGGCAAGCGATAACCGGACTAGGTTGGGGTAGGAGAGCTT
This sequence comes from Spizellomyces sp. 'palustris', assembly GCA_006535965.1. Taxonomy (NCBI): domain Eukaryota; kingdom Fungi; phylum Chytridiomycota; class Chytridiomycetes; order Spizellomycetales; family Spizellomycetaceae; genus Spizellomyces; species Spizellomyces sp. 'palustris'. The sequence continues at coordinate 222,348 of QEAR01000002.1, read as the reverse complement.
AAGGCTAACGACTCAGGTCCACCTTCCCTCTGAATTACAAAGTGCTGACCTTGTACAGAGACCTAGCAGACTGTCACCTATAGAAATTCCAGTGATCTTGCCCTATGGGGGCATCCCCCAGGTCAGAGAGCGGTACACATCAGCAAGAATAGCTGTTTCTGAATCCACCGCCGCGGCTACGACATGGAGAGGTCAGGTTGTCCCAACATGCTAAACTAGTTCTGCTTGGCTTTTTTCAACTGATCTTTGCATTCCATGAACGCCTTCCCGTTCGTCAAACATCGATGATCTCAGAAATCGGTCCATTATGGGAGCGGATGTCGATTCGTTGAGTGAGACGTTGCTAGGCAACATTAATGGAACTCGGGAATCGAGAAGGAATCTAATTGGTTGACAGGCACGTGATTCTATCTTGCGCGTATATATAGTGCGGAGCCGATGGATGTTGGCACTAGGCGAACGATTTAAATTCTGATCCAATCCATTCGAACCTAACCAGATGCGGCGTCCAATAATGTTTCGAGGTCGTCACGTGGTCGAGGGTCGAAACATGATAAATACCCCCCACTCCTTCCGAAGTCCTGCTCCTCCCTTCTTCGCATCCGCCAACAAACCTCAGTAATACATACTTCACTGACACCAAAAACTCCCGTTGTCAATAGAGCAAGCGGCAGCGCGCACGGTGAGTGGGCTTTCGGCAACTGATTCTCGTCGTTTAAATTCTTATTGTTATTTTGTAAGGCTTTGTTAAGCAATGCAGGCGCAACCAAGCAAACAGGATCTCAAAGACCTTGAACGTAGGAGCGCCGCAGAGTTGCAAGACATACTCTTCAAAAGCACGAAGTTCGACAGAAACCGTCCGCTGCGCACTCTACAGGACGAATGGCTACGCCTGAACTACTCTTCACCTTCCGCCCCGAAATCACGGACCACATCGAAACTCTCCATGCCCAAGACCCATTCGTCTCAAACTATAGACACCTAGTTGGACAACTTTTCCATAATCAGAATCGTATTTTCAATCATCGAAGCGGTCCTTCTAAAGCTTTGCCAGGGTTTTCAGAACGTTTATACAGCTTCCCGACATCGCGGCGATATGGTGGTTACCGGTTCATTCTTTTGTGGGTGTTTGGTGGTGGCAAACCGCAGTTGCTGGAGCATTTTCATATAATATGGTTTGGATAACATGAGGAGTATGATGCGCTGTTCGTGGATAATGGTAGGAGGATGACAGCGTTGTTGGAATATGCAAACAACATCAATTTAAATGCTCTATCCGACGCTCTCTCACGAAAAAACCCTGCAAATTGTTCAGGTCGCAGCATAGTCGATGCAACTTGCAAATCCTTTCTCAACTCTTCTTCTGTCCGAGGTCGCTGTTCGAGATTCGCCGCACTATTTGTGTACTGATTGCGTACATGCGTCTTAAGCGTTCCAAAAGCTAGCAGCCGTCTCACACCGGGATTGAAATGTTGTTTCGTCGGATTGGCACAGCGTCCGGCTTTGCCTAATCTATCCCATATAACCATTTCATTGGTGCGTAAATTTGGAGCAAGATAACGCCACACATAGTGATAGAAGTTGAGGTCGTCAGCTGTTTCTGCATCAAGGATCGGTGGATGAACGAAACCATCTTCGCGAATGGCTGCATACAGTCCAACGCTTCCCATGTCGCGATCGCACTCTTGGAATTCTTTGACCTTGTGGACCACGTCCTCGTTTCGGTGCCTCGTTGTCGTAAATGAAGCTCTCGTCTACGTACACTCGCTGAGACAGAGGAATATCTCTAATGACAGCGCAATAATCCTTCACAAGTTGAAGTGCAGTTCCAGTCGTGTACGTCTCTTGCTCGTCACTGAAGAGTTTGCGCGAGTATCTCCATCTTTTAAGATAGTCAGATACAGTTCGATGGTTGATCCGATTGCTGAATATTGCCGCTGCTTGTACATTTGTCAAGCTTGGGCATTTATCGAACTCAACCAACAGCTGCTGTTGTTCCTCCGGTGTTAACTTGTAGTTGGGTCCCTTCCGTTTGGAAGGAGACAGGTCGTGCCTCGTCTCCCACAGAGCTTTCCACCGGAAAAGGCTTCGCCTGCTGACTTTGAAAGCTTTACACACTTCGGAAGCGGACGACGTTTTTAGTGCTCGCACTGCTGCAATGCGGATCTCTGTGCTTCTAATTCGGCTTTTAGTCTCCTCTATGAGCGCTTGTGAAAGTGAGCTTCCCACCTCCATGTTCTCGATCGATAGGTGAACGAGGAAGAAAAACAAAATGCCGTTCGCGGGAAAAACGAGACGATGGGAAAGGTGAAACATAAATTTTTTTTCCAGGTGGCTGGCATCTTGATATAGTGATGGTTGCACAATTCATTCGAGCCGTATTTAGGGGCATGCTAGTGCCAAAACCCGTCGGCTTCGCACTAAGGAGGCCCACGGCGCGCCCTCCCCTTCACTCTACTTTCTCCCCTCCACCACACCACCAAACGACCGTCGCCGGGACTTCTTCTCTAGGTGGGTGGGGGACAACCATGGTTGCTGGATCGGCTTGCAATGTTGAAGTCCTGCTGGGGCTGCAGCTTGTTATTCCATGGCTTGACACGGTATCTGCCGGGCCTTTTGGCTGCTGGGGCTGTGGTCGGGAGGGAATAGCATGTTGTGGTATCGTCGGGGTGATCTTGACCCTGCTGGGTCGGCAAGGCTACTTGTGGCATCGGTGTATCATGGTCTTAATGGCGTGAAGCTAACCTCCACCCGTGCCTTTTTTAGGTATCCTTTTCTCTAGGAAGCGTACCGCACTCGGGATCATTGGGCCGACGAGATTTCAATTCAGCTTTGGGGCGCGGACTTGTAGCATACACATGACTCTGAATATATTGATTTCTGTACATGAAAATTCCACGGCTAGTGCTATAGATTGGATTTTATTCCCATTTCCCAACGACCTCACACCACCAGCCAACATTCATTTGCGAGTATACGTGCGTTCTTGTACCGAGCCGTGCTTTAGCATGATGATGTCTTGCCATCCCACGAGAGGCTGCGTTCTCCAAGATCAGATTCGTACAGTCGGTCAAAGGGAAGAGGACAGTGCGTATGATGGGTGACGAGTGACCGTGGACACGATACCAAGAGTTGTTCACACGGCAATCCCCAATGCGCAGATTACTTTTAAAGGAATGTTGTCAATGGATTTATGCGCATGCTTTTGCATTCGACTGGAATATTGCCTAGTTTACTGCACAAGTTGCAGCAAAACATGGAGAGTATTGCTTGCGTTGGGGAAGGCTGGTTGAACGGATCACGTGCACATATGGGGATTTGGAAGCGAGCTGCACCCACAATTCGATTCTCTTGGCCAAGATGGCACTTCACACTGACTCTCCATCAACGTCAGCACCGATCCAGTCAAAGTCACACGTCCGTCACCCGTCATCTCGTCTCTCACCAACCCAACGACGGCAACAGCGTCGCTCCCAAAAGCCTTTGGCAACAATCCATTCCCTCCCAAAGGATGTCCTTCTCCACACTTTCCACTACCTCCAACCACCGCTTACCCAGACTGCCCCTTCATCAAAGTCCCTCCCAATCCCAACCCGTCTTGTCCACGTCAAGTCTGCGACGCGATGTACCATAGCATTACCTAAGAAAGGCACTCGTTCCGTTCCGTGGGAGGTCCACCTCAGTAGTGTGTGCAAACGCTGGCGAGAAGTGTCCTATCAACTTCCTCATGCATGCATATTGGATTTGGCAGCCTATCTACCTTCTCATCGACTTGTGCGGGTCTGCCTTTCAGAGAAGGGGTTAGACCGCGCCTACACCCTGTGGGCAAATGACAATGGGCGAATGGCAGCTGTCAAAGGGCTCAATATCCATATTCCTGGCGTAAGTGCTACTGGGGTAAAAACAATCTTGCAAAAACGTGGGAGATACGGATTGGAATACATGCAGCTCATCTTCAGACGGGGTGACTGGTTGGCGACTGGAGATGGCTTTGACGCAGATATGTTATTAAATGTGCTGAAGGAAGTCGCGGATTGGTTGGAATATGTTAACAATCAAGAAGCCGACAATGAATGTTCACCTTCTTTGGCAGTAAGCGACATTCCGATAAGAGGACTCTCAGAGCTTCGTCTTCACTCTTATGCCACTGTTCGGACAATGCCGCCGAATCTCATCAGTCGACTGGCAATGCTATGTGCGGGCCTAAATAGCAGTACAATGACAGAAGCGGCTGATGACATGGACAATCGATGCGGCGTTCTCCTCAATTCTGGAACCCAGTGTATGCGCGGGATCAACTGCACGTACCATTCTGTGACCCAGAAAAAGGCTGTGGCTGGACGATCACGACCGTTTGAAGTGCTGCTGTCAGATTTCGAGAATAAACATCGGAAATCTGCAGGTGAGCTACCGTAAGAAAGGCTGGTAATTGGAGCCACGCAAGATTCCTTCCTTATTCTTTTTATCAAAGCCCGTCCCTGTTTAGCTGTTGGGTTGACCACATTGTCGCTCAGAGGCATATATTCTCCATATGTGATCACAGCCCATGCAGTGGATGTATCATCCCACCCTGCGCACGTTTTTGCTCGATACAATCCAACGATCAAAGCCCTCCATCTGGAGACCGGACCTTGCGACCTTGGTTTCTTGTCCGAGAGTTTGCCGTGGCTAGAGTCTTTGCAGATAGGCGATGTCGCTACAGCTCGAGGGAACCTGAGTGGTTTCAAGGGCTTGGAGCGCTTAGAGTTGGGAAGAGAAGAGGCGCTCCCTTGGGTTCAGAATGCAGGTGAAGGCGTGACTACCAGCCCGGATGGGTATGCGGCCGGTCGTCTTTTGCGAACCTTGTCACCTTCCACATGTGCGCGCTTAAAGTCCCTCCAAGTCTGTCGCGCGCCCCTTGCCGATGTTATGCACGTATTTGAGTCGGATGATAACGACGATGATAATACCCTGCATTCCGATATTAGATCCTTTCAGTCCATCTATGTCACAACAATTCCTCGTCTAACAGTTGCGAATCTGGTAGTGATACTCAATTCGTCTCCTTTACTTGAGAGCCTTCATGTATCAATAGATGAAAGCGCCTGTCTGAACGTCGAAATCTTGAAGAAGGCTTTCGCTCCGGCCACCAATTTGAGAAAAGTAGTGTTCAAGATGGCCGATGTGGATTATGCTATGGCCTGTAGGAGGGGCCTGCTCAGAACATTGGAATATGCGAAACCTAGATGTAGGTTTGAGCTGCAGCAGGATGTGGTGTGAATCATGGTTTTTTTGGTATTACAATATACATAAGCATGTGGGATTGGTAGGGTAAGATTCAGAAATTCAAAATAAAATGTATTGGGCAGTACGACCAGAGTGATCTATTCTATTCACAAAGTTCTTTGGCAACTTACAAGTTTTCTACACCTCGCACATATCCAAAGTATTTTGTACGGAAATTTGAATGCGCAGGGACGGCCGTTGCCGGCTCGGCTCCTCTCTCCAGATCAACTCCAACCAACGCTCCATCGTCTCGTAGTTTCTCCATTGTGATGAGCCGTCGAGCCCATTTGCCGAAATTCTGCTCGCTATTAGCAACTAGTTTGAATTGCGGATGTATTGGGACGTCTTCCGGTACATATCTGTTGTGACACGATAGTGAGGGTCAGTTACTTTCAGATTGTTTGCTAGATCAATCAAAGTACCCACTCTTCGGTGACTGTTGGGAGCCAGTAGACGAGTCTTCCTCCAGGAACCAGGAATGTAGCGGCAAAATCGATCAAATCGACAATCACGTCGTTCATTTCATAAGGGACGGTTTGAGGATACCTCGGTTCACCGTTTCTGTATAGCAGACCCTTTGTAAATCGCCTTGAACATTTGACTTGCCTTCTCGTCCAACTTACGACTTCAATACGGTTGGTGGAGGTTTTAATTTGGGATTATTTCCAATCTTCTTCGCACCAGCACGTACACCGTATGGTGGCTACACATCATGTTAACGCCACGTACATGGGGTTGCCTCATCGTGCCAGTGAACTTACATCGCACACTATTGCATCCCAGACTGGTTGTATTCGCCAAGGGTGATGCGCTAGCAGAGGAGTGAGCATGAGTTGTTCAACTGTATCTCAGTACCCTAACCATACCCAAATCGCAGACAATATTATCCAGTACTCTTCCAGTCAACCCATACTGCACAGCGTTCGACTGGATGTTCCGTCGATCTGGACAGGAAACGTCAACATTCTGCATACACTGGCCCAGTGTTCTCTACGACTCACCCTTTCCTCGAATTTGTCGTCCATCAATATCTGCACCCATTGTGAAGGCTCCGAAATGTGCACACGTCATCAAAAAACTGCCAGTGCCCACGAATGGGTCCAAGACAAATGATCCTGGACGAACCTAGAACATGTACTGATTAGAATCATCTTGCGTTTCGCGCAGTGGGTTAACTCCCCATGCAGCGTCGTACCAATGCTTGATTTGCCATCACAAGCGACAACTGCGCATCCATTGATGTCGTTCCCAGATATTTTCGCTTTTTGAGGTCATATGTTGTTACCACCCCACGATTACCGCTTGCCAGCTGGAGAAATGGAACGGCTTCAAGTCAAAACAGTGGCTTCCGCCAAACATATTCTCCAAACACGTACCAATACTCCAAAAAATACTCTCTTTGGTTTGCTAGCCTCCTTAACCGCGCCCTCTTGTCCAGATGGTTTCCCATAATCCTCGTAGAACGCAAATGTAACGTCCGGGTTCTTCAGATCAATAGGTCCCTCGAATGGAAGAAAGGAGAATCGTTCGATACGGGAGATCTGCTCCTCCAACTCGATTGTGTACCCAAAGGCTGCAACATGAAACTTGAAACTACTTTTTAAGTACGGTGCCTACCCAAGAGAATTTATTTAAATTTCTGTCAACAGATGGCAACGATCAGCCAAGTTAACAGCTCACATGAAGCTCTCGAGCATCTTTGATTGTTTCTAGTAGGTCCTCAAGCGTCGGAGAATCAGCCCAAAGTCTTACAATTTGCCTAGTGCAGTAAAAGACGAGTCAACATGTTTGCTGCAGATATGAAAGCGTTTCGCATTTCAAGTTCGTACTTCACAAGTATAGATCGTTTTACAAGTTTCCGAGCGTCGTCATCATTTGGTAACTCCACCAACATGAATGGACTCTATATGCTCATTAGAAGGATCATATGAGTTCTTGACGCCTAAAGGCAACAACTGGCTCGAAGCGGCCACTCACATCATTGGAATATGCTGCAGGGTCATATCGCAACTTTACGGCTTCCAGTATGGCCAACGAGTCCAGCTCTGCATGCCATGGGTAAATGGTAATTTCTCAATTGTATCCCACCAATCAAACCACACCTGGAAGCCGAAATTCCATATGGAACTGAGCAAAGTGTATCAAGTAGGTAGGCATTGTGAATTTCAACGTTTGGGACCAAGATCTCCAGTTCCAACTTCATCTTCTTGTATCGTGGCTTTTCACAATTTTGATGACTTTGCCATGCTTCATGTCCATGACTTTGCCATTTGCCCGTTGTGATCGCTTACGAAATTGGCTTTCCGCCAGCTCAATGGCAAGAAACAAGCTTCAATCATTTGACTTTAAGGCGGATAATAGATTTTACATACAACTTGTGCGACATCTGGCATTATACCCAAATGCTGTGGGGGCACACGGTGGTCCGGGCACAGCCGAAATATATAACTGTCGCGCACCTGTGTCCTACTGAGCAACGCTACATGTTTGTGGGTTGAGAGCAAGAGAAGCGGCTGCCAGGTCTATATTATTATTGCAGAGGTAAGGATGATTCAGTACAGCATGTCTCTTTGGTAGTTTGATTCCCCTGCGTTCCCAAATGCTTGGCCAACGGACCAGCACAGAACCAAGCTCCATTTTAAAGTGCTCTCTGATGAGCTCCAATCGGAACATCCAACTCCACCCGAGTCCCTGCCTCAGAATAAGCGGCGAGGGACGTTGCAAGACCTACCTTCTCTGAGCCCTTTGGCGGTAGAACGTTCCGCTAGACCTTGGGCTGTCACCGTGACGCATCATACGTCACGCTGAAGGCGGGAATGCGCACTCCGTACACGCTTGATATCCATAATAAATTTACAGTAATAGATGCATTGGAAGATGGCAAGGCGGGCTTCAAGATTATTACTACCTCGCATGCGTCTTGATGATCTATGTAATGATATGCGGGTTAATGTCCCATATGATGTTTCCTTCGTCTCATTGGAATGCCTCTTCCTGTTTGTAACCTGTTGCTTGTCAAATTGCATAACAAAGGTGGTAGTTGGCAGACGTGGCGGTAGTGTTGATGCCATCATCAACTGTCACCCACCCGTGGGCGCCTCCATGGGTCTCCCTCCTTACAAAGCATTGTGGCTTTGACCATGTCTCCCAGTTCCAGACGGTCGGGTTTATGGACACAACTGCTGGAGACACGCGAGGGAAAAACAAGCGTTGCAGAGTTTGAACGCGTTCAGAACTGGGAGAACAAGTTGGTTAACCTCCATCGGCGAAACGTTTTCCATCCAACGAGCCCACAACGATCGCGACCTTCAGGCTCGTGCTGCTGCTGCTACAAGATAAATTGGACCTTGATCGGTCAGCCTGCATGTGCACCTTGCGCAGTTCTCGTACAACAAAACAGGTTCCGGAAACTCAATTCGGCCGAGTTTGACCTTCCGAGACACCTTTTCTTTTGTGAAAGCAAACCTGAAAAGAAAACCATCTTCGTCGGGAGCAGACTGTAGTTGTTGCGAGTTCTATCTTTCCCAAATGTCCTCATCGTCAAAGCCCGCTCCTCCACGGCCGGGGCGTTTAAAAGATACCCGGTCGGAACAAAAGCTTGAAAATACGCTTCTTGATAGCGCAGACAGTACAAACGTCGCGTGAGTTGCATTGTCGCGTTGTGTCCTCGGGATCGAAATATCAGGGTTGAGCTGGGGTTGTTAATATGCTCTTCAAGAGGAACGGGAGTTGGTCGATTCCGGTCGGATCCACTTGGGTTTATGCTTCGACTCACATCCGAATCATCGGCTTTCTACGCGGGCGAAGTATGCGACTCGCAATTGATTGAATTTTGAGAAGGGAAGTTAAGTCGCTTCTCGATCGTCGTCTAGGGATGGCGGGCCTATCAAAACTATATCGGAAGTCGGATATTTTATCCTGGATATTCAGAGGAGATACGGAAGGCGTTGATGACATCAGAAAGGCGTATGTAATGGCCAGAACGGTGGCAAGATATTTGTCACTCACGCTTCCTCGACGTCGATATAGTGAACGATGCCGTTAAGAGGATCGCTATACAGAGATACCGCCAGCTCCACTCAAGCGTTGCCTCAAGGGACAGGCTTGCAAAGAGGGCGCACCGTAAAGCACGCGACGTTACCCTAGAAGAAGTTGAAATAGACACACGCAGGCAACTTGTGAAGATGATGGAAGGCATGGTTGCGGATATGAATTCAATGAGAACTATAAAGTAAAGGCGCGTCGCCAGAACTTTCGTGAGCAACACGGCTAATCCTATTTTTGCAGAATCATCGCATTTGTCATCAATAATATGCTGGTGAGAATGTATCACCAAGGTATTCACATCCGTGAGAGCGAGTTCGTGGAGGTTAGCGGCGCAAGTTCAATATGCATAATATCATATATTTGCTTGTCATACTGAGCGGCTGAGCGCATCAATCACAGCTGCGGAAATATGCCCAATATGCGGAGAAGAATAAGTTGTCGCTGGTGTTCCTACCATCCCACAAGAGCCACGTCGACTATCTTGTCCTTAGGTAAGTTTGGGATCTGCATAAGTAGGATAATCTTGTGCTTTAATATGGTGATTCTTAAAATCAGCTATATATTTTACCGGCTTGGGCTCGCCCTTCCACACATCGCGGCTGGTGATAACCTGAACATCCCAGGGGTGGGATGGTTTCTGAAACATGGTGGTGCTTTCTTCATTAGACGCCAATGGGGAGACGACGTGTTATATAATACACTGATGCGGGAATACATCGAGGTATGCGGTTAATTTTATGCTTGTGGACTACGGCCTGAATTGCTTATCCTTCATTGATAGCTACTCCTTCAACGGGGCCACAATATTGAGGTTTTCATTGAAGGCACGCGGAGTCGAATAGGAAAATTGCTTCAACCAAAGTTCGGTATACTTAAAATCGTCCTGGACGCAATAGCCAGTGGCCGTGTACGTGACGCAATACTGGTCCCTATGAGTATCGGATACGATAAAGTTATTGAGACCGAATCATACGTTAATGAACTGCTGGGCACTCCCAAAGAAAAAGAGTCGCTATTTCAGCTGTTGAACAATGTCAATATTCTTCAGGTTTGTACCACCACTCTTGGTTAACAAGACCCAATGCTATGTTTGAGTAGTCTCTGATTTGGCTGCTAATGTTTGCTAATGTTTATTTTTTCCAGTTTAAGGTAAATTGAGTGTCAACGCCGGTTTGTTCTGTTTGCTTCTTCCTCAACAAGACCACATAGTGGGGCCGCATTGATATCAGATTCGCGAAGCCATATTCCTTGAAAGATTACATAAATAGTCAAGTGGTTCGCCGCGGGTAGGCAACGCTTTTTGATAGGTGCCCATGATCAACCGCAAACCCTAACTCGGGCATCTTTATCGATCCTAGCTCGAGCTTCAACCCTATGGGGGTTCCAGAGGACAAGATATTGTTACTTCAGTCACTTGGCTTCAGGTATAAGGATATCCACGACACAATGAGACGCATTAGCTTATGCGATTGCATGTAGGATTCTGAGTGATATCAATTCAGTCAGCGTCACTATGCCGACAGCATTAGGTACGTTTGATGGAAACTTGCTGCATTTGGGAAAATAACAGATGACCAACGTCTTCATTATAGTTGGAACTGTGATTCTAACGCTGCGTGGCCGCGGTGTGGGTCGTGCTGAGGTTGGTTGTCGTTGAAGTTTATGTCCATTTATACCTGCCCACTCACGTCCTCATTTAGCTAGTACGAAAAGTTAATTGGTTGAAACGGGAGATCCTAGCAAAAGGCGGCCGCGTGGCACATTTTGGCGGAATGCCCACAGCGGCTATCGTTGAACGGTGCGTGGTCCCAGCCAATGAATGAATAAAGAACCGGCTAGTTTAGCTAATATGGGTGGTTAGAGCGATTCAACAGATGAAGGACTTGGTCGGCCAACGTACAGATCTTCTAGAACCGGTCTACTACCCCATGAAACGATTCGAATTAAGCTTTTATCGCAATCAAGTCATCCACATGTTCTTGTCTGAAGGTTTGCTACCCTTCTTTTCATCTCATGCTGATTCTTTTCCACGTCGTTAATGGTGTCGCCTACTATTGTTAGCCATTCTTTCCACTGCCATGTATGCGACAGTCAAGGCAGGAGGTCCCGTCCACGCCCAACGAATCCTTTTACGACCAGCATTGCTAGAAGACGTTGCGTTCGTGTCACAGCTTCTAAAGTCTGAATTCATTTACGGGCCCGGTGGTCTGGAAAAAAACCTGGATGAAACCGTAGATAGGCTATACAAAGCAAACGTCATCAGTATTGATGAGGAAGTGGTGGCGAATGCGGATGGGGAGAATGAAGTGCACAAATGGATTACGCTGAGCGCCGAAGAGCGGCGGATTGGAAGAGAAACATTTGGTAAGTGATGCAGTTTCTGACATCAAGCGATAATCGTGACTCATGGGCGAGCGGTTTCCGTTTTCCTTTTCCAAGACTTCTATTGGTACGATATAATTTGATTTCTCATATGGGTCCGGATTGCAAGCTAATGCTAGATATTGGCAGCTTCCTGATGTGGCCGTTTATGGAGACGTATTGGCTGGCAGCAGTCAGTTTGTTTTCGATTATACCAGATGCACCTCATCCTGCAGACGGTGGTAGTCCTACTCTAGAATGGGTGGATGAGCGCGTCTTCATGAATCGCGTCCAGTTCTTTGGGAAGACACTATATTACGAAGGTATGGTTGCTATTTATGCTAATATTCACCAGTGACCGATTATCTGATGCGTGTATCCAGGCGATTTGTCGTACTTTGAATCCGTCAACAAGGAGACCTTAAAGAACGCGTTTCTCCGTCTTAAGGACATGGGCGTGCTCCTCATCCGCAAAAGTCCGACACCTCCCTCAACAACTGCGCCATATGTTGACGTGGAACCTCCCGCTCCGAAGCGGGATCCGCGCTTACCTGTACCGAGTGGAGTCGTTCCTGTGGCCCCTCCACCTGCTACACCTTCAGGCCCGATGATCACCTGGGTAGCTATTGCCCCTGACTACGTCCCACACGATCGGTTGCCACCGCCGCCCGACGTTCCCTATGCGGATATAGCTACCTCCCGGGAAGTTGCCGAGGTGACCTCGTCTGCCATTGATATGCTGCAAGCGGGAACTTCTGCTGCCGCCGCTGCTTACTTGGCCGAAAAAGCCGCGAGAATACGGGACAAAGAAAAGTTGGCTGAGGCTGAGCAGATGATCGAGGCTGTTGAATCTTCATCCTCACAACAAAATGAGTCCATGTCTACCACACAAGCAGCTTCCACCAACCCATCGTCATCCATAACAGCCCCAGCAGATCCTCACTCCAGTGGCGACCGCATTGACGTCCAAGATGACGACAGAGATCCCAGCTACGAAGCGTGGAACAACATTCAACCGCAATCGTCATTGTGGGACTTTTGTGAGCAAATAGGGCGGTTCCGTCGAGAGGGTAAGAACAGACGTGATACCGCCACGGTCGCCATCCGTGTCCTTCGCCTGGCGAGAGTTGCAGCTGGATGGGTGGACGCCCGGCGTGGAAAAGGAAAGAGTCGGGGCGGGGCTCAGAAGATTAAAATCGATCATACTGCAAAGATTGCAAAAACGGGCTACTATGGCGGGGATACTGCAACGAGCAAGCCACGATTATGATAATGTTGGATAAGAACAATCTGTGTTTATTCGGGTCATATTTATATTCTGAACATATGAATTTTTACCGTTGTATTGGATATTTTTTCTTTGACGGTCGTAGTAGAATCTGAACCTTGTGGTCTTCTATAAACTTTATAAAGGAGACAATCCAAAAAGTGAACTGAGGATCACCGGCTGCCGGACCAGGTCGCCCAGCTAAGCAAGCCACAGCATGTCAGCGCAATTTGTACGAAAATGGCCATCTTCCGTCACCGAAAAAGTTGGCAATGTCCCTCTTCCAAGATTAGATTACCTGCAGCAAGATGCCGGCAGCTAGCCCACCAAGACATGTCCAGCTGTCTGTAGATAGGAGCTTATTGAATCCCAAGTGAGTTCCCAATCAGGTTCTAGATCCTCCCCATCAGATTGGAATAACCCGCCCGTGTATAGATTCGAAGGATACAAGCTCAAGACACATGACGGCATCCGCGAACCCCAAACTTTCGACCTTCCGGAGCCAGTAAACATTGGCAAAGTTCCCTCCTCCACACATGCGCCATATCGAAAATTGGAGGCTCGGAGTGGCTTTAACCACTTATTTGCATTTTCAGAGTGGGACTGTGCATTTTATGTGGATGGAAACTACAATGTCATTCAGGTTCTGGTAAATGAGGTGGGTCTACCTGTTAAGAGAATAGATGGAAAACTATTTCATAGATCCACTTTTGCTGATGGCACTGTTCCTATGTCACAGGATGCGCTCGAGCCCAGTTTTCGTACTTTGTATTCGTTTCCGGCGCCAACTCTTGCCAATGAAGAGAGAGAGTATCCGTCAATACAACGCGCTGGCCAGTATCTCTTGATAAGTAGCGGGGCAGGGTCCATTGCCGTGATACATCTAGCCGAAGCCACGTCATGGCCAACTTTCATTGGAGAACTGAGGGATTTGGACCATCCGTATATCCTTACCAATGCTAAAACGACAAGTTCAGGAAATATGGTTCTTCTCGCCTACAGAACCGAAGAGCGGGAGGTAGAAGAACCGGTTGGTCACACAACGACATCTTTCAGCAATCCCCAACAGAAGGAGTTGCATCCACGCCTCTCGTTTTTCCTCAGTCTATTTCAAATCGAGAATGCAGATTTGCGGGAGGGCCGTACCGCGAACGTCAGCATTCCTGTGACCCACTTGCGTACAGTGGAAGGATTTAGCGTGCCATACTTTTCGGCTATCGAACCAGAAGGTCAAGGGTTTACCATTGCAGCCGCAATCCCTTACGAAAATCCAAAACCTCGACCGCAAGTTCCCGTTCCGGAGGAACAGCAAGAGCACCAACCACAAACCAAAGCCGAGCTTATCCGACGAGAACAGGAGATTGAGTTTGTGGAAGCCAAAAAGCTCGAGTACATGTGGACACAGACGGGAGAAGATATTATGATCACGGTCCGGCTCCCGCACATTACGCTCAAAAAGGATATCCATTGTCGGTTTGACAACCATGGAATAAAGTGTAAAATCCTTCCACCGAAAGAAGAAACAATCTTTGACGCTCGGACATTTGACAATATTGTTCCGGGAGAATGTACCTGGACATTAGAAAACAATCGCATTCTGACGCTGTACATACAGAAAGGGAACGAAAATACACGATGGACGCATTTATGGGAGGATGACGACGATGTTGAAGAAGCAGTTGATCCAAGTGAGCTCGCTACCTTCCGAGAAGCGTTGGAAAAGTACACGGCATCTGATGAAAATCCCGAATCCGCGTACCCAACGCAAAATGCAATGACGGAGCGATCAGAAGAAGTAGATTTTGAAGGGCATGCTGCCGTCTTTGTGCGATTTGCACGAGAAGGAGGCGAGCCCACGGACATCAGTTTGACCGGCGGACAAGAGTGGCTTTGTACTTGCTTTCCGTGGCAACCGCGTCAAAGTGAGTCGCTAGGATCGGTGTGCTTGCGTTCGGACGTGGACGCATTGATCTATGACGTGGGTACTGAATTGAAAATGACCCATACATCTGCATTCAATGCCCTTGGCTTCGTGCAAGCCAGCAAGCGAGACAAACGGTTTATGTTCGTCACATATGATTACCAGAAGGCCTTGATTGTCGAGTCGAGGCGACATGTGTACATTTACTGCCAGCCCTTTGGTAACAGTGTTTACGCTGACCAATATGTGGTAGACTTGGACCCTGGTCGACGAGGAGTCACGTCTGAGGACGTATTAGGAGTTCAACAAATAGGGGAAGACTGTATTGCGGTTTTGAAGGAGAGATCACTAAGTTTGATACAATTGGTGACATAACAGAATTAGTACCAGTGTACGTATCGGAAGAATCCAGTCCCATGTTGCCTTCAGATGAGGTGCGCCTCTTAATTGATGTTTCGTAAACGAGGGCGATAGAGTGCTTTTGGGATCCTGCCAGCTGTTGGAAGGCAAGGCCTGCATGCTGAAATGGGATAAACACTTGGCTTTTCTTTACTCAAGAGTTCTGCAGGATCGAATCTGCTTCTTTCACAAGTATTTGTACCAAATCGGTAATAATGAATCCCAGGCACCAATGCGCGTTCCAGAAAGTCAACAAATTGAAGGAATCATCCCCTTGGTGGGCTACGCATGATTTAAAAAAAACTGCATTATATACATATGGTTGATATACTAGCGCACAGCATTACTCCACTAACAACTGCCTTGACGGAAAAAGATTGACGGGCAAGAAATCCCATATCCGTATGGTTCCATCCTCTCCACCAGTGATGATTTTTGTGTCAGTGAGCTGACAACAGTTCACTGCCCCGTTGTGACCTCCCAGCTCGTACATCTGCTTCCCACCTTCCAACTCCCAAACAATAACCTTTCTGTCCTGGCTACCACTAACAATCCTCAACGAGTCCACACCAATGCACCAAACACCTTCGACGTGACCAAACAGTTTTTTGAGACACTCTCCGGTTTCGAGGCACCATATTCTAACCGTGTTGTCCAGCGCACCTGTCACCAAAAGGCCCCCAGGATAGGTTATCCCGTCCAGCCGTGGTGGAGAGTGTGGAATGATGGCTTGCATTCCCTGAACTTGCCCGACATGGTCGCGGAAGGTCCGAATTTCCTGCCGTGTCTCTAAATTCCACATCTTTACTGTCGCGTCATCCGAACACGATATCAGCCGTGTCTTATCAATGATCTGTACTTTGTTGACCCAATCCCTGTGACCAGAAAGTGTGAAACAGCAGCCGGCGCCCAAATTCCACACCCGTATTGAACCATCCACCGAGCCAGATGCGAGAATCTTATCATTGAAATGGAGACATACAACGCCGGCCGTGTGTCCCTCGAGTACTCGTATACACTGAAAGGTTTTGAGGTTCCATATTCGGAGGGTGCGGTCCATGGATCCCGATATAATCTTAGAATCGTCGACGTGGATACCGCGTACACATCTAGTGTGTCCCGTCAGCATTTTGATGCATTCCATTGTATCTGTGTTCCATACTCGAATACTGTAGTCATAGGATCCCGTCACGAGCAACGACCGACATTCATCATAGTGAAGGGTCATGACGCTGTCGGTGTGCCCTTTCAGCTCACGTTGCGTGTAATTGGCTCGTCTCCAGTTTCGTTCCACCACTAGACGCTCGGCGTAAATCTCCTTCCATGGGCGTTTGTACATTCGTCGAGATGATTGCTCCGAGTTCCCTGGAATGGATATCTGACATGTTGATGTGCCTATTTGTATGTGGTCTTTTGGAAATATTAGTTTGGAATTCCCGGCGCCCTGTCCATCTAGAACGCAATACAACCCACCTTGCTCTTTTGGCGAATGTTGTTCTACTGCGCAATCCGCCAAGCCCGCCATTTCGTCGGTTCTCCGCCTCTTATCAGACCCTTCCGTCATTGCAACAGCTTTGCGTTTCTTGTCCAACAGCGGCAAGCCCCACCCACACTTTTTGCACTTTTTGTCAATATGCTGTTCACACATGCGGTGCCATATTATATCATCGTCGGCCACCTTCTTCCACGCTTTGCTGACCTGTGCTGCATGACACAAGGACTTTGCATCAAGGTACTGCAGGATCCTGATTGCGATTTCCGTAGGAGCGGTGGTCACAAAGTCGATCCTGACCAAGGGAGCAAGGGCGTTGGACATGTACGAGAGCTGCGGAAGACAGCAGTGGTCAAGGATACCGTCGAGAATGAGCGGTCGAAGGGAGTTTTGGGTGGAGGCAAAGAGCGACCATAACTGCGACACGGTATTTCTGTCCTTTTGTGGTAGAGCTGCGAGACGCTGCAATTGCCAGCACGGGAAAGTTAGCGAGTGGCAACGCAAAGGCAAGCACGTCTCTGACACACGCATCGGCACCTTATTCATCTCTTCACGGTTTCGCACATCCTTTGCCCGTTGAAATCCGGGTCGGTGTCTGTACGGTTTAGATGTGAGCACGTCATAAAACGAGGTTGCCCAATAGCCAAACTAACCTGTAGCAGTAATGGTTGTTATGTTGTTCAATGGGAAACATGGCGATGATGGCAAGAGTTCGCGAGTAAGGAAAGGATGAAACGAGTTGAGAAATCGAATGTTTTCCTTCTTATGTTGGTGTCATCGTCCGTGGGTTTCTTGTCCACGCACACAAATATCCACGCCTAGTTTGTTTGCGCGAAAGTTCACCACAAACTCGCGACATTTGCAAACCCAACTGTGCCTCTGATGCGCAGCTAATAAAGTCACTACGCCACTTCGCTTGTGCCATATATAGACCAATACACGGGACTCGTGATCTACAGACACAGCAGTGTAGCAATTGTCGTTGCAGACGCACTGCGCAAGTAGCGGGCGATAAGTAGCTCGCCTCATGGGCAGCTCAATAACCGCATGGTCATCAACGCCATTGCCTTCATGCGAGGTACACCGAGCACACCCGGTAAACAAAGGATGGCATACTCGAACATGTTATGGTTATGAAAAAATGTGTACATCAGAAGGGACTATACGGTCCTTTATTTTCCCCATTTGACGCCCGAGCCACCATCATACTAAACACCCCATAGCGCAATCATTCACGCTTATTTGAGCTTCTTCTTAGGGCGGAGCTGGTTGGTGTGTCCGCACTTCTTCTTCCGGCAGTTGGTGGCACGAGGAGGGAGACGGGCGTAGCACTTGCGGCAGACCATCTTCTCACAGTTGTACTTGGAGGCGAGAGCCTTGAGAGATGGTTCAATGATACCACCACGGAGACGAAGGACAAGGTGAAGGGTAGACTCTGTACACATCAACAAGCGTCAAGGGACGAATCTGCAATTATAGAATATGCGACTTTCAACATACCCTTCTGGATGTTGTAGTCAGAGAGAGTGCGGTCGTCCTCTAGCTGCTTTCCGGCAAAGATCAAACGCTGCTGGTCCGGGGGAATACCTACATTTCAAAACGTAAGTTCACCAGCTCACATTGCTCTTCCCCCCGCAGCGCCACAAGAGAATGCTCGCCATAAACGCACCCTCCTTGTCCTGGATCTTGGCCTTGACATTCTGGATAGAGTCCGAAGACTCGACCTCGAGAGTGATGGTCTTGCCCGTGAGGGTCTTCACGAAGATCTGCATTGTGGCAGCTATCGGCAAAAACACGTTGGTCAATATCCAGTCCACAGATGTTGCTTCCCCTCTCCCTCAGCGAGTAAGTCCAATCGCATTCCACTGTGTCTGTGCCTCTATGCATGATCGTTCCCTATTCAATGTGAAATGCTCTCTCCGCAATGTCCCCTCCGCCTCCCCCACTCTCAGCACCAACCAACATCGTGCCCACAGGTCCCTCATTCTCCGCATCCAAAACGACCTGGAAACAGATGGATGGATGGATGGATGCTCTCTCGTTCGTTAACACTCACCTAGATCTCACGAATATAGACGGCTGGAAGAAGGCAAGAATTGGAAATGTCCTCGCCTCGTTCACCCGAGTTGTCTGCATAAAGCTTAGTAGCTCACGTGATGATGTCTCCATCTGCTGATCACGTAATCAAGGTTCGAGGATCTTTCCATGCGCTGCTAGGGAAGGCGTAGAAGATTGACGCTAGCCATTGTTCAACGGTTACCTGCAGTGTGAGGTTGGAAGAGGTACTTGTCCCGTTTTGAAAACTGGCACTACGCTCGCTTAAAATTGCACCTGTGGCTGGTATCCTTTTACTTTGAACTGCAGATGTATCTTTTTCGAAGGGCCAGATGAAGCCAGACTGGACTTCGATGCAGGATAGATAGTCATAATCCCTTACTGTGACATCCAATAGCTCAGACAAACTTCATTAACGAGCAAAGTAACATGCAAGATCTGTTAGAAATCTCATTATAAAGGCAAGCTTATCATAAGTTAATGTAACCCGACTGGGTGTGACTGCGCGCTGAGCAGCTCGTGGTGAGGTCACCGCCGATATCAATGACTCGACGATTTCAAACTGCTGGATTTCGTCCATCTTTCGGTTTGGTCTTGCACAAATGCATCGATTGTTGCCGATACTGCGGTGTAGGCGACATCCAGCGTATTATCACCCAGGCTTGTTCTCTATCCGGCTCGGACGGCTCTCGGACCCTTCCTTTGACTTTCGTCCCTTTCACAACAATCGTTCTGTGTCGAATGAGGTAATACTGGCTGAGTTACGCTTGATAGAAACGTTGCAATGACAATGTGTCACCTTGTAGCTGCCTACCGCCACTCCGTCAATAGAACCAACTACCTCGTTTCCCGATGCGGCCCCCCCGGCTCCAATCAAAAGGACCATTTGGTTCGACAATATCTTTCCAATCAGTATGTATGAATGTCCCGCGCCCCGCACCAAAACCAACTTCCAGTACTTTCGCTTTCGTTAACCATATATTGTGTGCAGGATACTGGAAGTACGATCCTCGTTGGATATGGGTTCGGAAATACGCCTATGATGCTGCGAAGGCAGCAAACGCTCGTCTGATTCCAACCACTTTCCCACACGAATTTCGATATCTCGGTGCGACACCAAATTGGAAAGAGGGCGGCTTATTTGTACATTTTAGCTACGAAGGAGGGTCTGTCGATGAAGTAGTAGAGTCAATCAAGGCGCATATCGAAAAGCGTGGCCTTCGGTCATGGATGAACTTGCAAATGGTGCGAGTGTTTCCTGTAAAGGGTAGTCCATGGGTCGATGATATGATTGGAAGGCTGCCATCGGAAGTTGTCAAAGTAGAATTCAATGGCCCTGACGTGTCTATAGAAAGTCTCTATAAGGAGTTTCGGCCGTACGGGAAAATCGTTGACATCACCCTGCAGCCTCCAAACGTCAAAGATTTACCACGTCACGCACTCGTAGAGTACATGAGAGTTCGCTCGGCTACAAGTGCAAGGAATTGCCTCAATGGTGAAAAAATCGAAAATGCGACCATTCGAATCAGTTACGAAAAGCGGCGCCGGACTTGGGAGAGTACATGGAATTGGATTGCATCCCATCCACGGATCACGGTACCAGTTCTTCTTGGTCTCCTCGCGGGTCTTACATATGTTGTCTTCGACCCAGTTCGTGTGTTTTTCATCACAAATCAACTGACTGGGCGCTTCAGCCTAGAAAAATACACTGGGGCTGCGGAGCAGTTATGGACAACGACAACTTCGACGCTTGGCTCTATTTGGGGTCATAAACAGCGTGAGGTGGTACCACCGGCGGAAGCCTGGACAGAACGACAAGCCGACTTGGCAAGACTGCAGCACCACTTGCGACAAACGCCAGACACGGTCGTCCTCGTGACAGGACCAAAAGGATCCGGAAAGAGCCAGCTGGTTCGCAAAGCACTCGAGCACTCAAAGTACAAGCTCGTGATTCATGTGGAGGATTTGGCGGGTCAGCCTCCACATATCATGCTCAACCGACTTGCAGCTCAAATAAATTTCAAGCCAATGTTTAACTGGTAGGTCACCCGTGGGTGCGAATGTTCTCGATCGCTTAATTTGAACACTCTACGTTAGGTTGGTGCAAATGTCCAGTATGATTGACACCATGATAACCGCCACAACCGGTGCAAAAGCTGGACTATCGACTACTAACGAGGGTCAAGTTCGAAAAATGCTAGAGCTGCTGTCGGCTTCCGTAACACGCATTACTATGAAGCAAAAGCAAGCGCGGGACAAAATTCTCGCCGAACAGCGCCTGCACCAACGTATGGAAGAGCACGGAGGTGGCATCATACCAGCCAAGGCCGCGGCCGAACAGAAGGAAGTTATCGCCGCTCCAGTTCCAGATGTTGAGTACCCTGTCATTGTCATTGACGGATTTTTGGGCAATGAAACGGCCAAGAATAGCATGATATATGACCTTCTTGTTGAGGTAAGCTGTTCGAGAACGCTTTAGCAGGCCAATACCGGTATCTAACAAATTCGGAAATAGTGGGCAGCAGTTGCGGCAGAATATCATCTGGTAGGTGGTTTTATTACCTGTCCGCGTATGTATTGCAATGTGCTAATGCAACTTAATAGGCGCACGTCATTTTAATTTCCGACAACCCGACCGCGGTTAAGACGATCAGCAAAGGTAGTTTCTCGTGACCATGCTTTTCAGCTATTTGTCTCCTCGTGATCTCATTGGGTTTGTGCACAGCTATGCCTAACAAGACGATTGAAATGGTGTCTCTCTCCGATGCCAGCCCGGAAAGCGCGCTGTCAGTCGTCCGGCGTAGGCTAGGTGAATCCGTAAATGATGATGAGCTTAAGCAATGCGTGGAAGGTCTCGGTGGTCGATTAACCGATTTGGAGTTGTTGATCCAAAAGATTCGTGCTGGCATGTCGCCAAATGGTGAGTGTGGCTGTCTCTTTCTAATCGCGTTTACTGCAGACCTCACACCATGGAATTAGATGCATATCTGGAGATCGTCGTTCGATCTGTCAGCGAGATTCGAAAGCTTGGGCTTGGCGAAGACGTGGGAGATCAAAAAAGCCTTCAATGGACGCCAGTGCAATTCTGGAAAATTGTGCAACTGCTCAGCAAACATGATGAGGTCCTTTACGACCAACTGCGCTTCCACCCGTTGTTCAAAGGAGACGAGAGTCCTCTTCAAGCGATGGAACGGGCCGGTCTCATCATGTTGAGCTACGACAATGGAAGGCCATATTCACTTCGTGCAAGTCGCCCTGTTTATCGGAGAGCGTTTTCCCAAATGCTAACTGATGAGGGACTTTCGGCCATCATGGGAATCATGACCACGAAGCAATTGATTGCCGACGAAGAGGAGAACATTCGCAAATGTACTGCAGAGATGAATAATTTGAACCCGTTGGCTGGTAATGGGACAGTGAAGAGGGAGGTGAATAACAGGTTGGATTATCTTACAAAGGCGCTGGGTGGCAGCGTTCAAAAGGTTAAGGCGCTCTCTGACGAACAAGCCAAATACAAAAACGTTGTTAAATTAGTGGAGTAGTGTAATTGTATGGTTGAGTGATGTTAATAATTATACATTTTGGATAAACCTATCGCCTATGCTGCTGGCTTTGAACCGCCGCTTGTGGTGGTTATGTGCGCTATGGTACAAACTATCTATTCATCCTCTTCAATCTCCTCTTCACCCTCTTCCTCGCTCTCATCCTCTTCCTCCATCTCATACTCCTCCGCCCCTTCATCATCTCCATCACTTAATACAAAGTCCTCCACCATATCATCCTCTGGCCCTTCCTCACTAGTGTGACGTCCGTTTGGCTTGCCTTTCGCCGTGCGCTTCTGTGCCACTTCCACTTTCCCATCCTCTTTAGCCGCTGCTGCAGCCGCCTCCGCGTGCAACCTGGCCACCTCTTTTTCTTTTAACGCTTGTCGAGCCGCATTATGTTTGTACAGTGGAGACAGGTTGGGATCAATATCCGAGAGGAAAGCCGCCTGCGGGAGGAGAAAGAAACATAATGTCATTGACTTGACACACTGTCTAGTTGCGATCTGGCGAAACACGTACTGCTTTAGCCTCATCCTTTGGACTGAATTCCACTTGTGATCTTCGATCTTGGATAAATTTACTGTTTTGCTCGAGCTACATGAACAATATCAAACGGTTATTCCGTTCGTTAGCGCGACCTTTAGCGACCCGAAATTTGTCGGGTAGATTGCATACCTTTTCAACCAATTGCTGAAGCTGCTTATTGATTTGGAGGTTCTTGGATTTCTTGACGTAACGCTTCAACTACAGAGCCAAGTCATAATCTTGTCAGACACCAGATGATTACTCTGTCCAGACATTGCATGAGTCGCTTCATACCTGAAGAATAGCAGGCACGGCCAACTCTGGGAATGAAACCGACAGTGCAAACGCCCCATAGTAGTCGAACAAAAGGTTCACAATCTCCTCGACAAGGCCGGTCTGATATGGTCGTGTTCCCAAGTAGGAATTTGGTGCTTTGATAGCAAGCGTAAAGTCCAATGGCTTTTGAGTCGAGGGTTTTGCCCTACTTTTCAGCTCCGCGCTTTCAAATATCTCAAACAGATGGGAAGCAACAGGAATGAACGTGCCCGTTGTGCGCATGATTTCAATCAATGCCCGCACACAATGGAAACGCAAAGGGAAGAATTTAGAGGAGGGTTTCAATCTGATGACACCGATCGAAACTTGAACGAGAGGATAAATCAATGGTCGGAGGGCGCTGCCGCCGACGGATTCCAACGGATTCGTTTTGTCGCAATAGGTGCAGAGTAACCTCGACCATAGTCGCAGACTGTGGACGTATTGCCAGTTGTATACGCCTTTGAAGGATTCTTTTGTTTTGGTTGTGATAGCTGTTCGAAGATGCATTGCCAACTGTCTAATGCTTACAAAAGCCTGTTGGTATGTGGTAGCAATATGCACACCGCATAGTTCCACAATACAGTTGATCATGAAGTTGATGCTTGCCCATGTGTGGATGCTCGTGTTACGTGACTGGTCGGTATAAGCGCGGTACGTGCCTTTAAGACACATGTCGAGATATGGGGTAGGTGCTGCGATGGCGATGCGACGAATGCAAAGGAATGAAACAATGCGAATCTCCTCGTCTGGGGAAGTCCAAAATTTCAAAAGTTGCCTAACATAATCTTTTCCAAGCTTCGGAAAGCATGCAAAGTACGGCGCTGAACCATCAGATTCCCGGAGAACAAACTTTATGACGGTGATGTCCGTCATGGATTTCAAAATTCGAAGGAGATTCGTTAGAAAGGATTTAACCAAGGGTTGTATCTTCTTCCACTTGGAGCTATTTGATGGTAGTCCCTTCCTGAAAGACAAAATATGTGTAAGACTGAGATGTACAAAATGTGACATTATTCGGTGTGATACCAACCTTTGCTTCTCGCCATCGGCGCTGCCAAATGCATGATGGTTGAACACAGAGGGTGCATGCTTTATGCATAGAAGGAGGATGTTGTTGAACACTGCACCATTTTCCACTTTGTAGGAATAAGTCTGTTCTTCCTCAGGATCGCCAGTGGCAGCTGCAGCACGAAAAGCTAGCAGAGCTTTTCGTACAGCCCGCAAGCTATGTTTGTTGACCATAGATGCTCTCCATGAGGCAATCATCTCCTTTGTGACCACGGTAACCCCGTCATCTTCTTCCAGGTCGAGTTCGTCACCGACATCCATTCCCTCCATATCTGCGACGTCTCCCTCACCCTCTTCATCACTGCCCACTTCCTCTTCTTCCTCATTCACAAAATCTAACAGTTCTTGGTCGTTCTCCTGTAAGAATTTGAAGAACTCTGGATCCTTCTCCTTCAGTTCTTCTAGCTCTCGCTTGTGGGACGTGATTTCCTCCTTCAACTTCTTCTTCAGACCGCTTTTACTTGAGTTCTTCCCATCTCCTCTTGATTCCTCATCGTCACCATCATCATCATCATCTACATCCATACCCTCAGTTTCGACACCAGCGTCTGACTCTTCTTCCTCGTCGTCTAGCCCGTCCAAATCTTCTAGATCATCAACCATGTCGGAGTCCGACTCATCACCGCTCTCTGCCTCAGAGTCTGAACTCAATAATCCCCCATCCATGAAAACACCCGTGTCCGAGTCACTCGCCAACTCCTCCGGGGAAACCTCCGCTTCTTCTGGCACATCTTGGGTTGGTGCGTCGTCCTTTTTCTTTCGGTACTTGTTCGCCTGCTGTGCCTTCTTTCTCCTGGCCAAGGTATCCTTTAGATGGTTTTTCACAAACTTTTTGGTGCTCTTCTTGGCCTTGCCCATTTTTAAATGCTCGAATATAGGAAAAAGTTCAGCGAGTAGGTTTCGTCAAAAAAAGTGAGAGGTTTGCTAAGCAATCGAGAATAGCCACGTGATATGCTTAGTCGTTTGCATTTTTGAGTTCGGACGGCGACGAGAGTCGGACGTTCGTGGGGTTCGAGGCACCCAACCAAAAAACGTGGGGGGGGAATAACGGCAGGACGACTTGGGTTGGGTGTGCATCCGGCACAAGTCTACGCATCAAAGATCCGTGCAATGGCGTACTGTCTGTCTGTGTGTTGACGACGCAATAGCATTGATATCGTTGAACACATTTCAGCTGACGGCGGTCGACCCGCGCACTGGCTTTTGCAGGGGATCGAAGCGTTTCTTCCACATCTGCAGCAACAACCAGAAATGCCTCCCCCAAATTTCGTCTTTCATTTTGGAAAAACACGCAAAAGACCGTTTAAAGATCGCTGCGAGTTTTCCCCGTTGAATTCTCTTGGCTGCTTTTGACGCGTCTTTGTAACGCTAAGGGCTGAAGTGTTCAACGGGGAGAGACCTCAAAGCCAAAAGGAAACTCTTTCTGCTTGAAACCTGCCATGAATCTGTCGGTCGATCGCCGCCACTAAGGCGGGTAATCCAATTCCGGGGCAATGTTTGTAATTTCCGCTTGCAGCACAAACTCTCGTTGTTTTTCCTGGGTGGCATTTAGGATCTTTCAGCAAAAAAAAAGTTTTTTGTCGCTGAGTTCTGGACGTCCACTTTGGAAAACGTCGTTTTGGCTTCGCCATAGCGTACATAAATACAATGGCCGGGCACATTGTCCCCCCTGTTGAGGTACTTTTGTGTGGCCACATCAGCTTGACCACAAATATAAAGATTTTGGCACCATGTTGCTTCAACGACTACTTTTGAGTTTGTGCGGCTTTGTCGTCCTATCCGTCCAAGCTCTACCCGCTCCACAAGAACCGATTGATTCTAATGTAAGAACGGCCATTGGCTGTTTTCCCTCCTATTTTGCATCGTGTGGATACATGATCTAATGGCCAGCGTCCACTCCATGTCCCCCTTTGTACACTTGTTTGTGAATCCAGGTTACAGATAATGCCGGACCACCTGTTCATACTGGCGGTCTCAACCAGATCCAAACGGGTCAACCGAATGTTCCTTCCGAGAAACTAGTCAACGATCCCCTTTCCCCGGCTCGCGTTGGCACCGACAGGGGGGCGAACAAGGACCAGATCAGGCAGGCTGCCAGGAAAGCTGCCTCGGGTATTGGCATTGTAATCCCAACGGTTCCGGCTTTTAAAAGTTCGACCAACAGACCTCACCATCGCCGGCAAAGCGTTCCGCTAGCGTACATCGACCAAGCATGTGGACCCGACGTGAACCACCGTGCTGCCCCGGGTCTTTGTTGCAGTGAATGGGGCTGGGCAGGAGTGACATCCGAGCACTGTGGCCAAGGTTGTCAATCTGCGTGGGGTCGTTGCGATGACGGAAAGCTTCCCAAAGTGTACACTCAGTGTGCAAAGAGTGGGGTTATTGCATTGACCTTTGATGATGGACCATCTGTGCTCACTTCGGGGCTACTTGACTACCTGGCCTCCAAGAATGTCAAAGTCACTTTCTTCCTCAATGGTCTCAATTGGAAGAATGTAGACACAAAGAACCCTCTGCCGGGCATTTTTGCTCTGCAGGATGTTGTCAAAAAGGCATACGCTGCTGGACATCAGGTTTGCCCTTCCCAATTTCATTCGACGTTGTCTGATCGCTTGCTCTAAACGACATGCGGATTTCTAGATTTGCAGTCACACCTTTTCGCACATTGATCTTCTCTCGAGCATCTCTGACCAGTACAACATTACATACGAAATGACAAAAATGAATCATGCATTTAGGGAAACTCTCGGAATTATTCCCACGTAGGTTTTCGTCTAGCATGGGAGATAAAGGCAACTATTTTGAAAATGGCGACCTAAATATTCAAATTTCCAGGTGCATGCGGCCACCGTACGGCGATTATGATGAGACGTCACTAAAGATTCTGCGAGGACTTGGTTATTCTTCCGATACCACTCTGAAAACCACTGGAGCCATCGTATCCTGGAACCTTGATCCAGTAGACTGGAACCCTTTTGTTCACGGCTCGACACCAGCAGCTCAGGTCAGCGATATGCTAAAGGAATTCCAAACGCAGACAGCTGGTTCGACCGCGGCTACTTCTCGCTTTATCACCTTGAATCACGACGTATGGAACACTACAGCCGACTTCCGTCCCAAGGGCCAGCTTGCTACTCAGGTTCCCCCTGTCAAACCTCTCGCCCAGCAAGCCATCGAGTACTTTTTGTCAAAGAACTATAAATTCGCTCGTGTTGATGAGTGTCTCGGTTTCAAAAAGGATAGCATGTACAGGCAGCCGACTCCAAACGACGAGGTTTGCGGACCATGGAATAGCGACGGCAGTGCATGTTACTCCTAATCGTACAATTTCGTTGCGCTAGTATATAGACATGTCTAAAACCATAGAATTGGATTAAACAATGATGTGCTTTAGTTAAAATGCTTGCCTAAACGTTCCTGTTTGCATGGCCCAAGGAGGCCAATGCTTCTGATTGTGCAATGACATTACATCTATACCGCAACAAGTTATCCTGTCATTGTCAGTCCAATCCAACCCAACCTCCTGGAAATGCTACGATTTGTAACATCAAGACTAAATTAGCCAGGTACATTTGGGACTTGTGCCATGTTATTGTCGACAATGGAGAGCCTAGCAATGACATTTCTCGCCCGATCTAATTGGATAGCTATGTTTGGTTCCATCCTTGTTTGATATATATGTTTTTATATCTAAACCACAAGGATGCTTTGAATGTACTCTGTAAAACCCAGTGAGAAAGTCATATGCAGCGGATATTTAAGTTGCTGACAATGTCGAACCTTAACTGACGATCAATGGGAGACGATCTCGTGCTACAGCTGCCGCGTGATTGGCAAGCTGTACCTAGATGCTTACCCCCATGAGGTTTGTGGGCAATCGAAGAATAGAGACAGCAGTGCATGTTACTCCTTGTCTCGGTGATGTTCTGCGTGCTAGTAGATAGCTACTCTGCATCCATTTCAAATTGTAGGAAAAAGCGTCATAGATCAAACTATGCGGTGCTCCACACCGTCTCCAATAATGGCTCACTAAAAAGACTTAGTACTGCCATAAAAAGATCTTTTGAGTATCATGCAAAAAATGGTATACATCTGTTGAGAACTTTGGATAGCTCCAGCTACTGCCTCTGCTGTTGCTTCTTGCGCAATAAACCCTTAATCCATGCTATGTAAACACAATTGTGAGCACCTAAATGGATTACATACTGTCTGTACTACAATCCGTCAATGCATCTTCTCCATACAAGCTTGTTATGATCATTCTCGCCGTACCATCCTTGCGCTTGACAAGCGCTCCAGTGGAACTTGCAGGGTGGAAATTGCCATCATCTTCAAAAACTGTCTGGACATCCCAGTTGTTCTGATCATCCTGAGCTACATTCTCATCATTGGTGCTGCGCTCCTTAATTCGTTTCACAATGCTACCACTTGGACCAGCTCCCCATTTCGCAAACATTACGAGCGCTAATGGCTTTGGATGACCAGCAACGGTCACATCACCCGTTGCTGGGTCCAAGTCCAAATTGTCGGTCACAAAGCCAACATCCACACTAGTGTCGTACTCCAGACTACCGCTCCGATCAACACGGTAGACGCTTATTCGACCGGCCAATGACTCTGACACGTACATACGCTTCTTTTCATGATCCAGTGTAATTCCGTTTGCGTGAACCAGTCTGGTAGCAACGACTCTAGCTTGCCCATCCGAATATTGGACAACATTAGAGAGCGGGAGCCCCAAATAAGTTTCGAGAGCATGAAGAAAGCCGCTGGGGAATCCATGGTCGTTGGTCACGTAAAAGGTGCTATCATTGACGACGGTGATACTGTTGGGAGTTGTGATGAGTGGATGTGAGATCGTTCGTTCATGCTTGAGCGTCGCATTATGTAGATGAACCGAGAAGATCTCAATGGAAAACCCGTTATATGCCAAGTTAATGGCGTACAGAAATGTCGTTTTATCTGGAGTGGTATACAGGGAAAGTCCGAGTGGATGGAACTCTCTGGCAAAGTCGGGAGTAGAGAGTCGTTGCGGTTTGTGACTTGGTTTCTGAAACTGTTGTTTTAGTTACTTCTTCTAACATAGGCCGTGTAAATTGAAACTAACGTTTACGTCGTATGCATATAGCTCTCCACTTTTTTGAATTCCCCCTTTTGGCACGATACCCATCACCGGATTCCATTGGCGACCTAAAACGACTACCGTTTGGGTCTTCTCATTTGCCCAAACTACAAGGATATGTACTCACGGTTCGAGTCGCAGGACAGGATTGCTATTCCGCTTGATCGATCTATAACAACATCCTCACAGTTTACCAGCCCTGAGACAAAGGGAGACGACTCAGTGCAGTGAATGCCAGGACTCCATCACCAAGGAGCACTCATAGCCTATACGATCTGTTATACCTTTTACTTTGTGACACTCCCCTGGACGGACGTTTTTGATAGTGTATAGCAACCCTGATATGACAATCTTTGGCCACAAAACCTGGCGTCCCGAAGATACGACGTCTTGCAAGTTAGTGATATGTACAGGGCGAGAAAACATCAAAGATCTCAACAGTGACCTTCTCTACGAGAAAGTGCTTACATTATTCACAAAAAAAGCCAGTATGACTGCCCAGAAAACTGTGCGCCACTTAATGTTGGAGAGAGGCTTCAGCTTTTCGTATTCTGGCATGTTTCCTCTGGTACACAATGTCTTTTTTGATTTAAAAACCAGGCGTCGTATATGGCATATCACGTCAGTTTGACTGACACGGCAACAAAAACTGAAAGACAAAGCTCGAGTTGCTGCAGAGCCAGCTGCAGAGCACACCAAAAATTTAAAGGTCGCTTGTTTAAACGGGCAGCTTTGTCGTGCTGCGCCAAACCTAATCACCCACGGCGGGGAAGATGGAGGGCCACGACGCTCATATTGCAAAGCATTGATATGCCCGAGTATTTTTTTCTCTTTTGATAATGGTATATCATGCAAAATCCGTTATAAAAGGGTGTGGTGACAATCTTACAAGATAGCACGAGGTCCGAACTCGGCGTGACATGCTCATGTCCGAACGTGTCGCATTTGTTGAGCATAATGTTTTTTCCAACATCTACGCTGTAACTGGGCATAAGTGCAGGAGGACCTTGGACACATTGCAACTCGCACCGCAATTGCTGCCATACCATCATTGGCCGGAAAGCAGTCTTTTAAACGCTAATCTCATTACATTCGCCGGCGAAATGGTCCAGATCGTTATTCCTGCGACGGAAATGCATCCACAGTCCCTAAACGGTGCCTCACCAAACGACTGGATAATGATCGAACTACAGGGCACCTTAGCTGCTGACGGCTCTGATGACATGGCGGGTCTGGACCTCGGCAGAATGGAGTTGAAAGCCAATGTGCGAGCTCATGAACTATATACGCTTGGTACTGCCCGTCAACTGACAATTTCCGCTTAATCTAGGGAACACCATATCTTCACATTGCCAACCACAAACTTGAAGGTCAACGTGTAGAACTCAAAACGCCGCTTGCCTTGATTCGTAAACGTCGAACGATGGGAGGAATGCAAACGCCGGATGGTGTCGTAGATACCATGGATGGAATAGAACCCAGTGCGGACCCGTCGATAACCTCCCAACCAGATTCTTTCCCCTCCCTCCCTCCACCTGTCCATCTTAACCTCTCCCTATCCTCCATTGTCTCCGAACCATCGCTCTCAGTAGAGAATGTCTCACTTTCACGTCCACCAAATAACCATAGTGAAGTGATCACCGATCTGCGACCAGGAGGACTTGTAGGCGATACTGATTCCCATCAAGCCACTGGAGCGTTGGGGCAAGCAGAGTATGATGTTGTTACAATAGTGCGCTATAAATACTTGTTCAAATCCCGACCAGACTATGTACTAGAAGAGAAATACCGTGGGTTGACGGATTTTGCAAAGGGGTGAATGCAAAACGTAGACAGGTTGAATCTGGACGTGAAGCTGTAACTCCATTGTATTTATCTGTGTATCGTATTATAGACTGGGCAATGCGAGAGCGAGCTCAGGGATTAGAATTTGGATAGGAGGAATATTGCAGCAAACACCATGCTCTGGCAAAACGTCTGCGGAAAAGCCGCCTGCGTTGTTGAGCGAGGTCTTTCTAGTGTTTCTACTTTCACCATCTCACTTTCTGGGTATACATACAAGGGAATATTGCCACCAGATATCAAAGTCCTGGCTACTTAAGTCAATCCATCCACATCCATTGTGTCTTCGGGAGCACTGTCTGAGTTGCTGTGATCAAAAACATCTACATAAGCATCTTGTACTGGCAGTTCATCGGGCCAATAGTAATTGTCTTCCTGCGCTGCAGCCTGCTTGCGATTACGTTCCCCATCTTCCTCCTCCCAGCTGCCGATGCCACTGTCGGAGCTTCCCTCTGAGCCTTCTGTAGTTCCGTTGACTGCGGTATGCCATTTCCAGCCATTCGCCATTTCGCCATCTTCAAAGTTCTCGGGAGATAAAAGACCGTCCGCATGATCATCCCACATGCTTACACCCGTACCAATTCCCAACACTCCATCATCTTCGTCCCATGTCCATTCCGTATCGTCGTAATAGTCGCTGAGCATTTCCTTGCTGAACCGCTGCGTTGCAGAAAACAGCGAGCGGGGTCTGATCGAAGGCAGGTCCGCGGTGCTAACATCACCATTTGCACCATTTGGAGGCGATGACCGGAACACATCGATACCGGTATTCCACAGAGCATTTGAACCAGTCGAGTCTGTCTCATACACCTCGTGCCGCAGCCATTCCTCATAATTTTCCATGAAATTCACATCCAGATCCAAATGATCATGGT
Source organism: Spizellomyces sp. 'palustris' (assembly GCA_006535965.1). Classification (NCBI taxonomy): domain Eukaryota; kingdom Fungi; phylum Chytridiomycota; class Chytridiomycetes; order Spizellomycetales; family Spizellomycetaceae; genus Spizellomyces; species Spizellomyces sp. 'palustris'. The sequence goes on along the minus strand of QEAR01000002.1, from coordinate 190,246 downwards.
AAGCAGGATTTCGGAGACCGGAGTTTATAAAGCGCACATGAGAAGCATCCCCATCATCGTAGCTGACACGGCGCGAGAGGGATAGGATCAGATCGAGTTCGTCTACATGCGAATCGCTGTCCTCCCCGTCCCCGGGTGTTGGAGCGATACTTGAGAACAGACCTCCGTAGCGATTTTCATGGTAGGATGAGATCAAAAGACGCAGGCCCTGCTCTTGAGCCTACCAAGTAGGGATTAGCCGGATAGAGGAAAGAACCTGATAGGTCGGATGATCTTACCAAAGCCTCGTCAACATCCACGTCGACGTCACCGGACAGAAAATCATCCTTTAAATATGGACGCAAATGCATGTAGATAGCTGTAATGACCTTCATGTTACCTGGTGACAAGTTCCAACCATATCAGCACTGAAGCCCAACCCCCACGTTCGAAAAACGGAACTCACTTGATCGCCACTTCTTTCCCAAAAATGGAATTTGACTTTTCAACAGTTTCAAGGCATAGAGCTGCAGTCCAACGTGATGTACTTTCATGACTCGCTTTAGAACAGCTGAGGCCTTCCATTGCACCAAGGCCAGTACACGATGCGTCTTAGATTTTGTGAGCTTTTGCAGGATGCGAAGGAGACTGATTGCAGTGAAGAAATTGCGGAAGCAAGATGGGGTTCTTCTGTCCGTACAAACTGATGTTCTACGAAACGTTGAGGTTGACAAGTTGTGGGTGCTTTCGGAAGAATGTATGCCATTCTGTGCAGCGGAGGCGTTCAATTGACCATCGCTCGACACATCCATCGGATCTACGTCCGCGGAAGTCGTCCTGTCGATCTCTTTGTTTGCTTGGCAGAAATGGAAAAAACTGACGCACCGAATGTAAGTTCAACTGCTATCGTCTATATAAATTTAAAGATCTTACTTACTTCAATTCGGCTGGTTCATCTCTAGCCGAAAGCCAGCCTGAAGCCATCCCATATGGGGTTTGCTGGGCCTTTGATCCAGAGCTTGGCGCATCAGGCCATCCATTTGCATCAGGGTCTGAGTGCGTTGGCGAGGGCACGGGAGGAATCTGCAACCAAGTACTGAGCATCTTGAGGATCAAAATGGCACAGTTATTATCGACCAAAAGCTGTGCGATGTATTCAAATTTGAGGGCGTCTGCAGATAGACAGTGGTCAAAACATTACTTGCGTACGTCGGTTTCCCACTGGGGCACTTACGGTGACACTTCGCAGCTTTCAGCAACAATAACAAAATTGCAGACACGGCCTTTGTAACCACTTCCTTATGCCGGTTAAGATCGACACGGTCAAAATAGTCTTGTTTCTGCTCTATCGTCATTTGCGAGAGCGGGATGTCCGTACTCCAAGTGTTTTTAACCGCATCGGACGATTGCAGCGAAGCATTCGTGTCTTTGCTACTTCCGCTGATACTGGTTCCTTCACCCTCTTGTTTCCCTGGTGCTCCGGAAGAGTTTACAATATTACCAAGATTAACGTAATAGAGGAGGCGAATAAGCATTCCAATGTACGTCCCCATATTTGGTAAGATATGACGCTGATATCAACAAACCATGGGATGAGCTACGGCTTTGAACTGTATCCAAAACATAATATCCATACTCACGTATAGCAATTCAATCCGTTTGAGTCCTGCAGAATCTTCTTTCCTAGCTCTTTTTCCCCCGCCCCTAACCCCAGGTCGCATTGCTTGTACGTCTCGTTTACGTTCGCTGCCAAGATGGCTTATCGAGTCGTCTTCCACTCCATCTACCAAATCCATATTTCCTGGGCCATCATCATCCCTCTGCTTTTTGAGATCTTCCCTTTCCATACGGGTTTTCTCTTTAGCGACTTGCACAGAAGATAGGCTGATGTAGTTATGCTTGCGATATAACTCAACGCTTTCCTGAAAAGCACGTGGAAGAAGCTCGTTTGCATCGGTAAAGGGCTGAATAAGGGGTGGCTGCTGCAATTGTCGACGGATACTAGTGGGTAAAGGCTCCGCCAATCGCACTCCTGATGGAGAGATTGATTCTACGCTGGGTGTGACATATGTGGGGTATCTGGTTGCGGTGATAAGATGGTAATTGTGGTAATCCTGGGGCGTTGACTTTAGAAAAACATCTGTATATGGTGAGCATATGCTTGAAGTACAAAAGAAAGCTTTTCACATGATACCTACTATCTGATGGCGAGCGGGGTAGACCTTCTATTGCCCGTGAAGCGTTCTTCAAGTCCTTCAAGCGTTTCGTGTCCCCAACCGAACAAAGCAGCACTTTCCACAACAATAACAAGAGCTGAATCAAGAAGTGTTCAGTAATGATTGACCCAGGTCGTCCCACGACCAAATCATCACACACCTTTTTGACGGGATAATGCTTGCGGTTACCCTCCGCCAATTGGGCAACCAAGCTAAAAAGATACCCAGCCATAGTTGGATTCACATCCACTATATGAGATACATGATCGTGAAGATAAGTTCAGGCCCGATGTTATACAATACTACCGACAGACGTACTGAGTTCATTCGCCAATCTCGGATCTTTAGAATTCACCTCAACCATGAGGCACAGAAGACTAAGGTACACAGAGGTCTCTCCGTTTGCTAGGTCCATGGCGACTTGTCTTTCCGCTGCTGTCACTTGGGGGTCGGTTACTCGCGAGATTACATCTAGCGTATTCGAGACCACTTTCACAGCTCCAAAGTAGTATTCTAAGGCTCCCAGTTCGAAAAGCAGCCTATTGTACTCTTTGATATTGCGGAGTTGCTCTTCTTGCGCTGATGTTTCAGCAAAAACACCTACATGAAATGGTCAATGCTAAGCCCGACCATCGTCTCACACGCCCAGTCCCATACCTTGGGCAATGTAAAGAAGCTTCTTCGCGGCCGTGTAGCGCTCTTCTGGGTCCCTGAGCTCGAGTCTTTCGAGCAGTAATCCAATGTAGTCGCGTCGAACTTTGGCGCTTGCGGATGCCCACACTGACAAAACGCGAACGCAATAAGCCGCTGTTACAGACATTTCTAGAGAAGCAGCCGGAAGCTTTTCGCATACCAGTAGCAAAATCCGAATGAAAGAGAACCTTCCCTTCCAAGATATGTGCTTTGTCTTGGTAATTGTAGAATTCATTGATTTCATTTTCGATAGAGTCATGATCGGCATATATAAAATCGTACTGGGGCGGCTAAAACCGTCATTACGCGCTAATTAGCATACGGCTTTCTCGTTTGAAATTAAATACGGAGCCTTATGGATGAAACCCAAGGACCGCAGCAGAGCATAAACAATGACTTCAGTATACTAACCTTCCTTGGCGATTCACCACCATGCATCTTTCTTAAGGAGTTCTCTCTGGCCCGTAGAAGTCGTGTTTTCAAATCAGATGTATCAGTTGACGGTGAAGTCGACGACCCATTTAACGGCTGCTTATCCTCGGTCAACCCTTCTGTGGCATCGCCGAGAGACACGGCATGCTCGCCCTGCTTTATATCGTTTAAGGAAGGGAGGGGAGCTGAGGGATCAAATGGAGGCGGTGGAGGAGTGGGTGGAAGTGGCGGGGGCACTACAATGTGAGCATTCTGCAGTGTCGTGTGAATAGGCCGAGGAGCAAAAACGACCGGTGGAGGAAGACTTAGGGGCTTGCGCTCCACGATCATGGAAGGGCGTACGAGAGCCAGCGTAAATGAATCTTTCCTTCACAAATAACGGAGATAGTGGAGTGTGTGTGGCTGGAAGGCCAGGTAAATAAGCGATCTCGTTCAGATGGTACTGGCGCTAGGAGAAATGACAAGGTCATGTAAGCTTCTAGCTGATCGGTGTTGTCTGGTTTAAATGCAATGTAAGCAGTAAGTTATCCGGTTCCAAGCTTCCTCACCTGACGTGATCGCCATCGTTTTGCTTGGGTCGTCAAACACCGCCAAGATGGATCGGGTATCACAACTACAGGAGCTCCTAGACAAGGTACTCTATTTCAGAGAGAGTTGTGCGCTCCGACTGACGGCTAAAGTTGTGTATATCGTAGACAGTTCAAGACTTCGCCAAGGCACTGGGGAGGTTGCAATTCGAGACACCGCCAGTCGCCGTAGATCTCAACACCCCAGTAACCTTCCTTTCAGGTACAGGCGATGCGCTCTTGTTATTTCTAATCTTGCTTGCGGTGTCCTAACCAAGTATCGTCACGCAGAGGAAGAACTCCGCATCAGCCAACAGAATAAGACAGGTTGAAACATTATGAGATGGTTCCGTTAAGCTTTGCTAATTCTGATTGTCACTTAGCCTTTATCCAGGAAACTTCAAAAAATATGATTCTCTCAGTTAAGGCTATGGATTACCTCATCGATAATCTTCCCGCGATCAATATGACCCAAGATGATCAGGTTGGAGTTTGTAGATCGCGTAACAAGGTCGTTGCAAACTGACTTCCATTGGCGTCCTTTTAGATCGCGCGATTGCGGGATTTAAACGAAGAGAGTAAAGCGGCAACGATAGAACTGCAGGAAGCGGTTGACGAAGCTGGTAAGATAGTGACCGATCGAATCTTTAGTAGACATCAGCTGACAGCTACTCCAATGTGTCTGGCGAAAAAAAAAAGCGGAAATACTAAGGGAAATCAGAGATACAAGAGATTTCCTAGCTCGACAGAAATCGCTTGTAATAGATGATGATGGGGCTGGTAGCTAAAACCCACGGCGTCAGAAGTCTGTCTTCGTAAATATCGGTCGGTCATGTACATAACGCCCGTGAACAATGGCGAAAGGAAGGCGATCGAATGCGATCGAACAACAATTGCCATCGGTGGACAACCAGTACGCAGACTCTTTCTTCTCTATGTAAACAATCAAAACTATCTTCAAATATCCTCACAATGTATCAAATTCCATCGCTGACTTGGTCTAGATGATCTGGTTTAGCGACTTGCTTTCCTCTAGTGCTAGGAGCTTAGGAATCACTTCATCCAAAGGCACCACTTGCCCTTTCCCTCCGAGCTCACGGTCGTCCCGATTACGGCAGTTTACAGTCCTCGCAGCCTGTTCTTCCTCGCCGACAACGAAGATGAAGTTATACCGGGCCATGAGATCCGCTCGAACAATCTTCTTTTTAAGAGTGAATTCACTTAGATCTGCCTCCGCATTTAATCCCTTATCATGGAGCAGCTGTGCTACTTCGGCCGCATAATCATTATACTTTGGAGCGACAGGAATGACCATCACCTGCTTTGGTGACAGCCAGAACGGCCACTTGCCGGCAAAATTCTCGGTCAAAATAGCAATGAATCTCTCAACGGAGCCCAGGATAGCACGGTGAATCATGACAGGCCGCTCATATGTCATGTCCTTTGAGCGGTACTGCAGTTCAAAACGTTGAGGGAGTTGGAAGTCGAGCTGCAACGTAGCGCATTGATGCTTTCGACGAAGCGCGTCCGTCATGACGATATCAATCTTGGGACCGTAGAACGCACCATCGCCCGGATTTAGCTCCCACTTCTTACCGAACTTAACGAGGGCCTCCTCCAAGATCTTCTCCGCCTTGTCCCAGGTTTCCACATCTCCCAGATACTTCTCCGGGCGGGTGGAAAGCTTCAAGTAAAACTCAAAGTTGAAAATACCATAAATATGTTGCAGAAACTCTAGGCAACCGTCGATTTCGTCTCCAAGCTGATGAAGGAAGCATGAGCACCAAAACATTATCCACTTCCGAATTGACCTAGCAGTTCTACCTGGCCTATGGTACAGAAAATGTGAGCATCATCCTGCTGGAATCGTCGGACACGAGTTAATCCCGACAGAGCTCCCGATGCTTCGTTTCTGTGGAGCACACCAAAGTCGGCCAAACGCAATGGTAGCTCACGGTAAGATCGCTCTCGGTGCTTGAACATCACGCAGTGCCCTGGGCAGTTCATTGGCTTCAATGCCCATTTCTCCTTCTCGACGTCAAGAATGAACATGTCCTCCTACAACCCATAAGAGATGAGAACGAAGGGTAGTCAATATATGTGAAGTAGTGGAGCTACTTTACCGAGTAGTTCGCCCAGTGACCACTAGTTTCCCAAAGCTTCGTATTGTACATGTTCGGGGTGATGACTTCTTGGAATCCACGCTTTCGGTATTCGCCCTTTGCAGTGGTCAATCTCAGCGACAGAGCTGATCTAATATCCCTTTAAGGTCCTCACCTTTTGGAGTTCCATGAGTTTGCTGTAGATTCTGGCACCAGCTGGGAGAAAGAAGCAACTTCCTGGGCTAAGGTCGTCAAAAAAGAAAAGCTCTTGCTCCTACAATCGTGAGAAAAAAGTGTAACTGAGACGCCAGATCGTTTATGGTCACATATCGTAGATCATCTACCTGGCCAATCTTTCGGTGATCCCGCTTCGCTGCTTCTTCCATGAATTCCTTGTACTCTTTCATTTGCTTGTTGTCCGGGAATGAGATACCGTAAACACGTTGGAGAGAATCATTCTTTGCATCGGCCAGGAAATAAGACGCTGAGTTCTGAATCGGCCGGAGGTGAGGTTACTGCTGTGGAGGATGGAAATGTACGTGTCTATTCTCTACCTTAGTGACGGCAAAAGCCTTGATACGACCCGTGTGCGGGATATGCGGTCCGACGCACAGATCAATCAATGGGCCGCATCTATAGACCGTGGTCGAAGTGCCATCTGGGACTTTGTCTTTGATAAAGTGCTGCTTGTACTTGTTGTGCTTAAACATCTCGAGCAAAGTCTCCTTCTCTATCACCAGCCGCTCGAAAGGCTGCTTTTCATTGATTGCCTTCTTGGCTAATGTTTCCAACGCGGGGTAATCAGCAGCATTAACAGCTCTGCAAATCGGTAGGATGTCCATCAGTGCTGGCAAATAGAAAACTCCCACCGAGCTCAACTTACCCGTCCATACCCATCTCATAGTAGAAGCCCTGCTCAATAGGAGGACCCAGGCAGAGATGGCATCCGTAGTGAAGTTCGCAAGCTTCCCCGAGCACGTGAGCAGATGAGTGCCAGTAGACTCTCTGTCCTGTTCAGCGCAACACTCGTAAACATCAGGTTTTACTGAAAGCAGATCCAAAATCCATACCCTACCTTCTTCATCGTCAAATGTAAGAAGTTGCAATTGACATGATTGCTCCAACGGTCTGGGCAAATCCCACAATTGCCCGTCAACCTTTGCAATCACAACCTTTTCTGATAAGGATTTGCTGATTGACTTTGCAATATCCAATGGCGACGTTTCCCACGACGTTCCTGAGATCTCTTTCCCGTCGGGCAAGGTGATTTTGATGCTTTCACGCGGCATTTCTGGGTGTGCAGAATGGATATAAGTATTCAGCCTTTTGTTGGACGACGGCCTTGTATTTCTCCACTTACTTGAGACTTTTTCATCGTACTCCTTCTTCAACCTTTCAAACATGTCGATACGCCACTGGATGTAGTCCGGTGGTGGGGTGATCTTGAGGTGCGGAAGGTACTGGTGATCAGCCAAGCGTTCAGCCTGCCAACAGGCAGTGTCATGGCGGCGTACCCACCTCAAGCGAAGCAGCATCGCCCCCCTTCTGTTTCTTTGGATTCGGAGCCTTTACAGCAAGGTCCTTCATTTTCTGCGAAACTTCCCCAACGCCGTTGCTCGCCATTTTGTACAAAGGCAAATTGCAAGTAAACAGCTGCGAGCGTGGGGAAGGTTGCTGACCGTGTTTTGTGGTGCTGTGCCATTCTTGTTACCATGGCTTCCAACCACATCTCACACAAGCAATTCTCTCGTCATGCAAAAGGAATTTCTCATTTCCACTGACAAACCTGTCTATTGATTCCACTGTCGTCTGAACCATGGCACCACAACCGAAAATTGCCCCCTCAATGCTGTCCAGCGACTTTGCGCAATTAGCCGCCGAAGCGAAGCGCATGATTGACTATGGTGCGGACTATTTGCACATGGACGTCATGGACGGGTGAGGGAGTGTCATTAAGAGCAACCTGGTTGCCTTGTCTGCTGTGCGTCTCCTCATACTAACGGCTTGCAAAATATAGTCATTTTGTACCAAACTTGACCATGGGAGCACCAATTATCAAGTGTCTTCGGAAGCACACGGACGCTTTCCTGGGTAATGTTGGCAAACTATAGCTACTGCGTCTAGAACGTTGCAGACAATACGTTGCTAATGACCATAAACTTGTTGACGATAGACTGTCATCTGATGGTATCAAACCCGGAAAAGGTTGTATCTCTATAAGAGACTATGAATTCATTTTGGCTCCACTCACTGTGCCTTTCCAAGTGGGTCGATGACTTTGCTAAAGCTGGCGCCTCGCTTTATTGTTTCCACATTGAGGCAACCGGTCAGTATGGCTTGGTCAGAAATGTTGTAGATTTAAAGAGTCCGATTATTTACCATGGTCTGCCCGTAGATGACGCTTCTGGTTTGATCGATAAGATCCACGCAGCTGGAATGAAGGCCGGTCTAGCTGTGAAGCCGAAAACGAAAGTGGATGTAGTATTCCCTCTGGCAGAGAAACTGGACCAAGTGTTAATCATGACTGTCGGTACGTTTCAACACTACAAATCATCATCTGGCCGCAGCGTGCGCGGGGCCTAACGTAATGGACCAGAACCGGGATTTGGAGGTCAAAAGTTTATGGAAGACTGCGTGGAGAAGGTCAGGATTCTCCGTAACAAATATCCAGAACTGGACATAGAGGTCGATGGTGGACTGGGCCCTGATACAATCGACAAGGCCACGTCCGCTGGTGCAAACGTTATTGTTGCTGGTACCGCCATTTTCGGTGCCCCATCACCCAAGGACGTGATAGCCGTCCTCAGGGATAGTGTGTTGAGGAACGTTACCAACAAAGCGTAGAAGAGAAGGATGCAGACCTTCATGTATATTCGCTGTGACACATCAAGTACTTGAGCGAAGGCTGGGTGAGTTAGACTGGACTGTCTAGCCAAGCGGCCCCAACTAATGTGGTAGGCAGGGGACTGAATAGCATTGGGAATGTAGAACGGTTGGGAAAGGCATGTCGCTGTATATACTGTCAAATTATTTAGCCCTGTCTAACGGGAATATACAGATGCAAACAGCATCATATTTCATAGCACAACCAGAAATTCGTGTACTACAATGATGCCAGGAGTCAAAAATAACGTACACACAGGACTCCAATGCAGATATCTTACCTCGAACTGAATATCACCAGCAACGCTTTCCAAGCTTCTCTTTTCAAATCTTCTCTCCCTTTCCTTCCGCCTCATGCGCCGTGTCACCGTTTCAGGCATGTTTGCAGTGTTTTCCTGAATCCCCGGCGCTTTCCTAAAATCCCATGCAAGTAAATACACATCCCCTCCTTCATTCTCTACTGTACACATCAAAAAAGACCCCCGGGCATCAAGTGTGAAATCTGTAATCACTTCGTTAGGCCGTATTGGGTAGCCAACCGTAGACTGGAAGCTCAGAGACTCCGATAGACGGTATAGCAGTACCCCTGCATGAAGGTCCCACACACATATCTAGGAAGGAAATAGCTGCTAGTTTAGCTGGCATGCAAACACACTGGACTGGCTAGCACCATGCATACCTCATGACACCGCACACCTCGCGAAACTAGGATATTGTCATACATTGCCAATACGGTCGGATAATGTGTGGAATCATATTCTTCTCGATGATGTTGCGTGGGTTCGGACAATGTGTGTCGCAGGGTACCATCGATTCGCGATATAACTAAGAATACGGTGTTCTAGAATCTTACCATTAGAGCCTTCCTCAAATACCATATCTCCTGAGCCCCATTGTATACCTCAAATCCGCACACAACAGTGTCTCCCCAAACGGCAATCTTCACCTCCCGGGTAAGGACAGTCGGATCTACATGTTCAAACTTCCTCACATCGATCCTCGTCAGCCGAATCTTGGCCTTTACATCCCACACGTCAATAATATTATCATTATTGTAGCTAACGAGAATGTTTTCATGTATTGCGCAGTCAAGTACATCCACACCGCCAATGACATGGATGCAATCAAATGTTGCTAGATCCCAAACGCGCATAGTGTTATCTTCTGCCCCGGTGACAACAAGATTGCGCTGATTGGTTGTTAACGTGACAAGCGGAAGGTTATGTCCCTCGAGAAAGGTTGGGGTGTGCCCGTCGACTTTGCAGACAGCCAGATTATGACCCGAGATCCAACATATGTAGGGGCCACAAAGTCGGAGATTGACCGCATAACCGCTGGATGGACAATGTAAGCTCATATTAGCTTGCATCATTTGCATAATGAGAGGATATCCATGCTCACCTTCCAGCTGTGGTGGGTTGACCGCAATGCAATATATATCTCCTATTCTTCCGGGCATATATATCTTTCTTCTCTTCCACAAGCTTCTGCCGCCTGGGGCGCGAGTCTAATTCTGTCAAATCGGCAACCATACGAAATCTGTACTGTCCTGTATACAAATTATGTCGTTCTTCATATATTGTTTTCCAGTCAGGATTATCCGGTAAAAAGTAGCCGCATAGGCGTGGGTCGGATGACGACATTGGTATGCCCCAGGATTGTGCTGTAAGGTGTCGCCATAGGGATTGGGAGTAGTGGGTAATGAGTGCATGGATCTTTCGAGAACATGCTTCAAAGGAGCAAAGGGAAGGGGCATCCAGGTTTCGACTAATCGTTAGGAGAATATCATCCGGTATGTTCTGCGAAGTAGCAACCGTTACACGCAAGAAACTTTCACTTTTCCAGTACCGAAAATAAAACTCGATTGACTTACTGATAAACATATTCTCTTCCCTGGCATTTTTAACATCCTCCGCCCGCCCATGTTCATGCCAACACAAGGTCCATTTGTGAGCGGACTATTGACCGCAGTCAATACCGCCGTATCCCGCTGACTATGGTAAGCTTCCGAAGCCGTTATCCAGGCAGCTCTGGCATCTAATATATTCAGCAATCGTGATATCCTTTCTGACTCTGGTCTAGAGAAATCTGTCGTTATTGAACGGAGATCACGAATGAACCGGGATTCCGAAATTTCGGAAAATGGCGTTGTGGGGGACGTTGAGGAGGTCACAGGTACTATTGGGGACGGGGGTTGAATGGAGAACGAGTTCGACCGAGAGTATGGCGTCTGAGGAATGTGATTCATTGTCATTTTAGCAGCGAAGACGGCCGTACCGGGTCGTCCGGACGCAGTTGGCAGAAAGGACCGCGATCATGACCGCGACCAACCATCCAGTCCATCAATCATGTGACTATACAGCAACTTCTGAGCACCTACAACTTGAACTCTGGTGACAAGAGGCAAAATATCTTATTTGCAATATATCCATCCCCAATACTGCAGCATCGTCAAATGTCAAATATCAAAGCACCTGTATCAAAAAATCGGGCATTATCTAAGCCACATGATAACAGCAAAAACATCATTTGTACAAAAGAATTATATGTATATCGCTCTCAGAGCAGCCGCCCTATGGTTGATATGCCGGCGGTGGACTGCTGACTCGCCGTGTGGGAGACGGTGCTGCAGGGACTTCAAGAGGAGACAATGGATGACTGGACCCGCGGTCAGGTTCGTATTTCGGTAGATTCTCGGGCTCGACGTCGCTCTCTTCCCCTTCCTCCTCCGTCTCATCGCTCTGCACATGTCCCCCAGCTTCTTGAGAGGCTAGATCCCAATCACTCTCCAGCATGGGCGGACCCGTCACTGAATTCTGCCGCCTTCTTCCATTATACCCAATCGCACCAGCGACTGTAAATCCTCCCGGCCTCAGCGTAGATCGATTCGCTTGTGCCATCGTCCCGCCCAGACGTTCATCCATACGATCGCTCATATTCTGTATGAAGTTCGTTGCTTGCGCCCGTCTTTTGCGGACGGCATATCTCGTGAAGAAAAAGCATAGAAGAAGTGTGAAAAACACTGCGGGAACGGTGATCCCCAGTATCACAATAATGTGCTGACTCTTTTCTGTCCCCGGACCCCAGCCTTGGCCGTCCGAAGGAGGATGATTATCTGACATGCCGGGCTTCGACAATGACCAAGGCACGCCAGCCTTAACAGTTGCCCGACGGAGCAGGAAAGCGTTCTGTAGAAGGAAGAAACGGAAAGCGCTCGTCGTTGTCGTTCTTATTTACCGTTCATGATGGCAAAACCCAGTGTAAATTGAGTTTTAGGAAGAAGACATCTCGCCAGGGAAAAACAAAAGGGTGTCAACGGCGACGCCCTATCGCCGCGCGCTCCACAACCTCAAACAGGTTAAATTACAACACATGACTGTGCCGCAATACGATGGCACTGATGAAGGGCGGTGTTGTTGGAGAGTTCTGCCACCTTTGGATTTGCACAAGGAAGATGAAGGTGACTGGAGCGCTGGTTTGGCTGCTGGGGGTGGTGCTCCCAGCCGCCAATGCCTTGTACTCGTCAAAGGACGCTGTTATTCAGTTGACTCTGAAAAACTTCAAAAAGGAGGTGCTCGACACCGAGGTTGGAATTCGCAGATCAACAGATTCGTACCCACTCGATGCACATGGTCTAAGGTAATTTCAATTGTTCCAGCATGTGGTGATAGCAGAGTTTTTTGCTCCGTGGTGTGGACACTGCCAAAAACTGGTAAGTTCAAAATTAGGGGGCGCCTCCGATAACTCTGCCCAAGGAACCTCACACAGTGTGCAAGGTGCCCGAGTATAAAAAGGCAGCAGAGAAGCTCAAAGGACTAGCCAAAGTGGTTGCAGTCGACTGTGACGATAAGCAAAATCAGCCTCTATGTAGCCAATATGGCGTTAAAGGTCCGAACATTGACTGTATTCTAGGCCGGCGGTCGTACGTGTGACTGATGTGTTCGACATAGGCTTTCCCACTATTAAGATATTCCCTGGTGGTGTAAAAGGGTTACCACAAGGTACGAAAGAAAATTAGGGGCCTCGATGCGAGTCTCCTCATCATATTGTTTTCGGCTATGTAGATTACCAAGGTCCGCGAACCGCCAAGGGGCTCGTTGATGCTGCTATTGCGAAGATCCCAAACAACGTCCTTCAAATTGGAGGTAGTGGAAAGCGAGGAATTGAATATGACGCATTCCTCGCGCAGCAGGTTCGTTATTCCATCAAGCATCGCAGTGTGGTTAGTTGCTGACTCGAACGGGATCCGCAAATAGGCCGGTGAACTGGATAAAGTGATTCTTGTGTCCCAAAAGCCATCTACGCCACCACTATACAAAGCTCTGTCTACCGAATATAAGAACCGCCTCATCTTGGGAGAGGTCAAATCTTCAGCAAAAGATATCCTCGAAAAACTGAACGTGACGAATATTCCGTCTGTCATTCTGATCCCCAAAGATTCCGGTCAGCCCATCCTCTATGAAGGTGAATCAGTGTAAATGCTCTATATTCCTGTGCTGTTTGAGTGTTCACAGCTTTTGTTTTCCAAGGGCCTTTGAAGCATGCTGGTTTGGTGAAGTTCTTGGACAAGTATGCGCTAGCAAAGAAGGACGCACCTTCTGAAAAGAAAGCAGGGGAAAAGTCCTCAAAAGGCGAAGCAGCAGGTAAAACTATTGTTATCATACAGGACATTACTATTTCGTTCGTGAATTGATAGGATATGCATTGCAGCACCGAAACCGATCGAGGTAAAATCTCAGTCAACATTTGATGCAGAGTGCATCGAAAAGTCTGGCTTCTGTGTCCTCGCCTTCTTTGCTGTCGAACCAGAATACGAGGAAAGCGTCAAGGAGCACACTAACAACCTGTCACTACTTGAAGACATTGCCAAACTCCACCCAGGATACCGTTACCTGTGGTTTAACACACTCGAAAAGGGAAAGAACTTCATGCGCACGGTCCAAATGGGCGACTCATTACCGGGACTAATGGCCCTCAACGGAAAGAAGAAGGCATACAGATTGCTCACTGGCCCTTTTGACAAGGACGCGATCAACGAGTTTTTGACCGAGGTATCCAATGCAAAGGGACGATTCTTCAAATTGGATGTGATGCCCAGTGTGGAAGACAAAATTGTGCGGGCTACAGACGAACTGTAATGCAAATCGATTTACAACAGCAGTATTCAGGAATGAAAACCTCCAATATGACGTTGGTGTATTAAAGTTTCAAAAGGGAATGTCCCGAATGTCCAGTAAAAAGTCTATGTACAGATGATTCGCTCGTCGTCTACTGCTCCTTCACATTTCCAGGAGGGTAAAACGGGACAGGTAAGGAGTCTGGTGGATATGGGTCGGGTAGGTGATTTTTCTTATGAGCGTGTTCACGGTGTTGCACCATTGAAAGATACGTTCCCCAACCTATTACAAAGAGAGAAGTCAGATTGACATTGACATTTGCTATTGATTTTGGCCACCACTTACCCAATCCCAATATGTTGACGACCAAAACTCTACACTTTAATGGTACAAATCTAAAGTTAATCGCAAGAGCAGCCGGCCACACTGCCCAGTTGGCTTTGAGTGTTGGCCACAAATTGGATTGCAGTCTCTCCTGTATCTGTGGTTTGGTGCATCCCTCCATGTACGAGTTGCATACAAAAAACAAGGCGGTAAAGGGTGCCGCGGCCAACAGCTGATCCATGGCCACCTTCTTCAAACTTGTGGCCATATCCATGCCCCCTCCGATCCTCCGATCCAAAATTTTGTACCATCCATGTGTCAATGGCGCACCGATAAGCATTCCATAAACTCCCAACCGCAGCGTTCTTTTAGGATCCCATTTCTTCTGTTCGGACGGTGAATCGATGCGTTGTGCAATAATGTCTCCTGCAACGCCGATGGCACCTGCCGAGAGGGATTTTGTGATGAGGGGTTTCTCCTCGAGTAGTTGAAGGTACCGCTTCCAGGCACGTGTGACGGGCTGAAAAACGGGACGGGATGTCGTACGGTTCAGAAAGGCCGAAGCTGCCGTCATGGTGGTTGGTGGCATGGTTGCTATTCCAGCGCGCAGTTAAAACAAGGCGACAGACAAGAAAAAAAATAACAAGACACGGAAATTCAAATCTATCCTTAACGCCAAAGGGAAATAAATCCGGTCCTGTTCTTTTTTTATATAAGTCTTGCCATATACATGAACGAGAACCCAACTAGCCACTCTTGACAAAGTCGACCCTCAAAATCATGACGGAAGTATTCACAGCCTCGTTCGACCGAATCGGCCCCACTTTTCCATTGAAATCGGACGGGGACGTCACTGCTTATCTGATTACACTGGGTGCTTGGAATGCATTGCAATGCGCATGTATCCGACAACAACCTCTACACGCGCAATTAGTACAGCAGGCCGCTGCCTGCGATCTTGCACCAAGAGATTGGGCTTACGAGTTGCCCATCGAGTATTCATTCCGATTTTTTCAACAAGCAACTTTTGCAATGTGCGCTTGTGAACAGAGATTCCAGTTTTATCATAAAACGTTGTCACTAGCTGTCCTAGGCTTAAAGAGCGACAGTTTTCACCATTACCATCATAGAATAAGCTTTCCAAAATGGATGCCCCTACCTTGCAATTTTGGTGGCCGACCGGGGCTTTTTTTGGTTTCATACGAGCCAGTTTCTCTGTACTTCTACAGCGTCCTGGCAATTGTGGCAAAGCTGACTCTTTCTTGATGGGCAATCGCTTCCCTCGATAGTCCAGCCCTATGCAAAGCAACGATTGCTGCTCGTTTGGTTGGTTTGAGCGGCTTCATGTCTGATGTCGGTGGTCGCAATCTTTCAATTTCGATGCTTCGGACAGCCTCGAGTTGACAGCGGTCGTCGATACATCACGTGATATCACGGGGTCTCTTGGTTTATGTGCACCAAGGATTCTCCTGACGGCTGACGTGATGCGCGACGCTTTCCTTGGGTGGACCAAGCACGCGAGGTGGTCAAGTGCCGGTGCTGCGTCTCCCATCGATTCCATTCCGCAAACACAATTATAAGATGACCACTTTTACGCAGATGCCAGCACTTGAAGAAAGAGAGCAAACGGAAATAAAGAAAAAGGAAAAGAAAAATGCTATTTTGTACAGGAAAAACCTCCAACAGAGTCCACAACCAATGTGTGCTACCTGAATGTCCTGCCTCATCCATAAACACAAAAAAAGGACTATACATGGAATTAAAAAAGAAAAGGAGAGAGTGATAGAACTCCCTCCAAAAATAAAGATGCCACAACTGTATGACTGAAAGAAATTGCGCGTGCTTCTGTCGTGTTCACCTCAACTATACGCACATATTATGGCTTTGTGTATCCTCCAACCGAAGTCCATTCTTCAGACAGTGGTCGAACAGATGATATGGGGGTTCCAGGAACTGGGCATCCTGGTGTGGTAGCTGCGGCGCGCTCAAAACCCTCACGATAATCTTGTTGGGCAATGGCCACTGCCGGGCTAGCAAGAGGTGCACGTCCGCCGCCGCCGCCCCGTCCAGCTGAGCCAGTTCGCTGTTTGGCGATGCTACGTGAGTAACGAAGGCCACAGGCGTTGCATAGACTAAGAAGCCCAGAGATGAAAGGTAAGACGAAGAATGTCAAATGGAATGGCTAAACAATATACGTACGTCTTTTGCCCACTTGGACCTCGGCGCCACTCGGGGCTTTCGGTAGTAAGACAGCTCTCGCAAACCCTAGCCTTAAGTTCCTTCTTTGGGGCGGCATACGGTCGTCCCCCAAGATCATCCGAATATCTACTTCGTTCTGCCCGTTCTGGGAATATGCCCGCATGTGGAAAGAGCTGAGCACGATGTCCTTCAGGAACGGGTCCAGCTGGCACATCCCATCCATATGCCCGCATCCGTCCGAACTCAGAAGGAGGGTAGTACGCTTTGGGGATGTGCGCATGCGCTGGTCCAGTTCCTAAGGATCCCAACTTTTCCCATTGCGCGTACGCTTGTGCTAGAGTTGATGTGACATCGCTTCCAGAAGGCTGGGAATCGGTCTTGCGATTTGGGTCGTCGGGGGTTGCGGATCCTTGCTGAGTAGGAGACGTTGGACGGTGCCCGGATTTGCCAGAGGTTAAGCCAAACCAATACTCGTAATAGCCGGGGGGCATTACCCCTGATCCATACGAATCATGCGCAGGCCAGCCTTTCCCTCGACCTATTAACTCAGGCGGACCCCGGCCATGGCGGCCAGACAAGTAATCGTATGGTCCAGGATTCAGCACCCGACGCGCCTCTGCATCTTCAATCCACCTTCTTGTCACCTGTTCTAAAGGCACGAATACATCTTCCCCGGGTGCTGTATTCTGACGACCCGACAGAGAGCCGGGAAAATTGTGGCCAGATTTTGTGGCGGCTTGAAGATGGGCTACCTGTGGCGACTGCTTCGCTTTTTCCTTAGCGCCATCCAGCAGTTCTATCTTATGCTTGTGCTCGTCTGCCCACTCCTGTGTCTTCGCTGGTGAATCGAGGAGAAACTGCAAGGTGTCCTGTCTTGGTTCACATTTTATGATTGGCCCCAAAGTTTGCGTGCAAATAAACAGAATATTCCCGTAAGGAACAACGACGCTCTCAACATCTATATAGGTGTCACGTTCAGATTTGGCTGTTTCCTGATCCAGTACGCGCATGCGATGCTGCATATAGAATAGGCTACTAGTGCAGTGCAGTTTCTCAACTTCTGCAGATTGAAAATCCACATTCTCCTTCTTGATGTTCGGTTTCGGTGTCCGCTTTTTCTTTAGCATGTCGCGAAATCGTCGAGCATCGTCTGGATGCATAGTTTGACTTGGCATATCAGGTTCCCGAACGAACTTTTCTATATCTGTCTCCAATATTAACGAAAGCCGGTCTTTTGGATATGCGAAGAGGAGGCTAAGATCTTCTGAGTCCAATATCTGGATGCAGCGTGATTTGGAGGCAGCTGGATCAGATTCCGCATCTAATGCTCGGGAACTTTCCGCAGCTCGATCCAATTCCTCAAACTTCTTCAACGTGTCTTTCAGGCCCAATCCCAATTCCGCAATCTCCTTCGCTGACCACCGGGGCTCACCTTTCCAGGATTCCGCGCAACGAGCTCCTCCGTGATCTGCGTTGATATGGTCAATTACAAAACGAGTTGGCAATCAATGGACAGCAAATTGTACCTCGTCCAACATGGAAGAAAGCGAGCACGCATTCCTCATTAATTGCATTTACGCCAATGTCTGCAAGAATATAGTCATCTTCTCTATGGAGGAAGTTTAGACTGGGCTCAAGTTTGGGATATTCCAACGCTTCTTGAATGGAAAAAGGCTGTAGTCGTAGAGCGTAATCAACCTGCCGGGCGCGATCAGCGAACGGATGCCTTATACGGCATCTGATTGAAAAAAGATATGGCTTGATATACTATGATCAGAGGATATATCACAAAGATTATGAGCCTAACCTTATGATGCTCCCCTGCAAAGTTCGCAAATCCATAAAGCAGCGGAAATCTCTCTGGATGAGGTGTGCATCAGCGGGATGAAGGAAGTCGAATAGGCTTTGTCCTAACAAAGAATCGGCCGACATTCCCATCTGAGATACCCGCTCCTTTAGCGACGTGGGTAAATATAAAAAGCGCAGCGACTGGTAGGAGAGTAGCGTCCAAAAGCAAGGGAAAGAATCTGGCGCGCGGCTCAATGGCGTTGGGCCATCTGCCGATTCTGCTGGCTGTGGAACCATGTTATCTAGGTGCGTAGATTCCAATCCTTCCATGGGTGAGTCGAGGGGTGAGTCGAGAGGTGAGTCGGGTGGGGACGATGTTGGGGACAACAATGGTGACTCCATTGTTCCTGTGATTTTCAGGAGTTAACATCCTCTCCACACCAGCAGCGCATGCATTGCCCCAGCGCGAGTGCGCGAGCTATAGAGCAATAAAGTTTATTCTCTACTGACTGCTTACCTGAGTGTATTATGGATATCAACGGCTCTTTGCAATGTTCACGGCGGAATTTAGAAAATGACGACGGAAAAGCGGCAGGGCTCTACTGGAACTCTCCACGTGGGAACCAACTCTGGACTTTGCCAAGCGCAGGCGATCCTCTCTCAGTGCTGCCAGCCAATGGTCTCCGTAATTTCGTTAACAGGGCGTTTGCAGGTGGTGAAAGTCGGAGTCCCCTGCTGTCCTTCCTTGGCAGAATGTGAACGCGATGACACCAGTTGCATAAAGACAAAGGCGCCGCGCGAAGCCTGCGCTCAGACCGGCTGGGAGCAGTGCCAAAGGTTCTGCGGGTGCAAAAGTCAAATGTTTTAAGGTGACCCACAGACTGGAGCGGGTGGTGGTATAAGGGGTGCCAAAGGATACGCGTTGGTAATGAAAAGGGATCTGAGCGATCAGCAAAACGATTAACTGCCGACGGGGGCTCCAGGCCTAATTGGCCATTCTTTTCATGCTGGAATTCCTTCAGCGGTCGGTGAGGAATTGGATGTCTTGAGAAGACGGAAAGATAAAGCAGAGTTGCACCCAAATGTATCGTCCGCCGATCTAGGTGGAATTTACATGGACCGCTCGCTTTACCAAGGCTTCACTTTAACCCTGAAATGTTGCAAATCAACAAAAGGGGATCTGTGCTTCTCTTCTCATATTCATCAGAAACCAAACCGACACCAACTTCTTCTCATCATCTTTTGATTGTTTAGGATGTCCCATGTGGGTGTTTGCTGGCGCCGCTGCTGCAGGTGGATGCTGCCGTCAGTTTCTCGAGCGCAACGCCATGTTCCCTGTGTCTGCTTTGGATCATCAGTCACATTTATGAATTCTTGGAACTGCTCCAAGAGCCATTCCATTTGTGGATGAACTCATTCCAGATCTTGTTGAACCTCAGAGAATCACCCATACTGCTTCTTGTTTTTATCGGGACCCTCGGCGGTCGACCGCGTGCGACATACTTGAATACAGAACAACCATCACCGAAAAGTGAATAGATACTGTCGTTGGATTGATCTTGTTCAAAGACCTCATATGTCCATCAGAACCGCTTTTGCTGAGGGGCTTTCGAAGATTTAGGGTGAAACAGGTCATTTGGCCCATACTTATTCGACCCCGCTACAACCAAAGTATTGTTTGTCGTGCCCAACCCTCAACGCGGAAAGTTGGGAGTGCGTAGGTTACCACTCGTTTGTGCACTATCAAATGTCTGGAATGGTACATACATGTAGGTTTTTCTGCAATTGCCAAGATATTCTGGGACACGTTACCCTTTAGCACTTGGATCCAACTCCTACTGGCGCTCTCTCCCGCATTACAACACTAGCACAGGCAAATATGGCCGTGAATAAGTACCCTGTACCCAATACTGCCGTGCATTTGTGCGATTCTCTTAATCCTAACAAGTCGGTTAATGAACAAATTACTGGAACTTCACCGCCTTTACAAGCGGCCCGGTATACCTCAACGACAATGTAACAGTCCTGGATAGCCACGTGACGCAAATTGGACTGACTACGATATTACAAACAATGAGGTGAAAAACTAACTAGCTACACTGGGTATATCTGTTCTTGTTGGTTACGACTTTGATTTTGACACCCGCCACTTGAGGAGCAGATAGCTCGCCATACGGTACAGTAGAATATGGAGACCTAACCAAACCAAACTCCACCCTTTTTGGGCCGAATGGATCCTCCAATTGTCCTCAAGCTTCGGTATCGCCCAGTCTCGATCACCAAATTAGTTCAAAATTAGAGCGTTTGCTCCAAAGTAAAAATGGGATGTGTAGAATAGCCACGGTACCCCAATGTCACTTTTCGGAAGTGAGGTTCCCGCAAGCAGAAACTGGTACACGGATAACCCGGCCAATAGAACCAATGCGTGCATCGCAGAGTTGACAGCCGACGCGCACATCTGAGCTGCCGAAAACCCTGCAAATATGGACATTGTAACCACCATGATAAAAAACAGAAAGTGCCATACATCCTTGTAGAAATCGATCATCCAATAAGTGATCGACGAAAATATTAATGCGTTGATGAGTAATACTGGTAGTTCAATGGCCGCGCAGGCCAAGAGATACGGCATGAGGGAGGCGCAGCCCCGCGAGTGTTCGCGGATGAAGAGGACACGGTCTTCGATTGCCTTTGTGACGGTCGGAACGCAGGAAAAACAGTAAGCACAGATAACGTAGTTGATTGCATATACGCGCGCTTCGGCGGATTCGGCCCCATGCTTGCGCGGAAAGAACATGAATCCGCCGAGGAGGCCTAAAAGGACGGAAGTAAAGAATCGGATGGCAACCAAGACTTTGTCACGTCTGGTCTGCATGGCAAGTCGGCGTGTGAGAACTAGCGTTTGGCGAAGAAGGGAAGCTTCATGTGCGCGTCGGGTATCGTTATTTGCAAAAACCGTACATAGGTTGCGTAGCTCCGCTTTGAGCCCGGTTTGGTAACCTGAAGTTTCAAACGTACTAACTAAGGTGGTGAATGATACGGCGCTGTCAGACTCACTACCATCGTTTGTACAACTCCTCATATTCACGAATTTATCGTCTGGGGTACCCTCGATATGAATCACCCGCATCTCGTCTCTAACCTGATTGCGACTGATTTCGACAACGTCTAGTGCCCAATCGGCTGGGTTGTTATGTACCGGGCATTTCAATCCCATAGTCTCAAAATACGTCATCATATCCTCCGACGATCCAGCATATACGCATCGGCCGCTCGCTAACAGTAAAATGTCATCAAACATTGCGAAGATGGACGAACGCGGCTGATGAATTGCGCATACGACCGTGTGCTTTCCGGTATCGCATAGAGTCCGGAGAGTCCGCATTGTATTTAGGGCATTGAATGCGTCTAAGCCGCTAGTGATCTCATCACAAAGGAGTAAGGCAGGATATGCCACCAGCTCGACGCCAATTGAAAGCCTTCTCCGTTCACCGCCGGAAATGCCGCGTTTAAGAGGATCGCCCACGCGGGTCTCGGCAACGTAAGTGAGATTGAGCGTATTTAAAACCTCGTTTACTCGCTCCTGTTGCTGGCAGCGGTTGAGATTCGGAACGCGCAGTTGCACAGAATATAAGAGGGTCTCGCGAGCAGTCAGGTTCGGCATAAACACATCGTCTTGCGGTATGTATCCAATCAGAGGATGAAAGGCAACTTCATTGGATTTTGTCCGGAGGATACCATTGTATAATACATGTCCGGATACGTTGCCCATCTTCGAAACACCTGCAAGAATATCAATCAACGTACTCTTGCCGCTTCCGCTTTCACCGAGAATGCCCACTAGATGCCCGCATTTGAAGCGCGCGGTGAGGTTACGCAGGATGGACGTCTCAAGTGATTCGGAGCATGGGAGACGGCCTTTGCGAGTAATAGAATAAGAGATGTCTTGGAAAGCGACGTCCATTACGGAGTAGGAGTATACTGAGCAATGGTACACTAAGTAAAACTCACACTAGGCAGATTGCAGCTGTGGGAGGGGATGGGGCATGAGCGGCTGGTATTTCAGCGGTCATTTTTGACATACAAGCCAGGCCCAAGATTGGCCGATACAATCAGTTAGCCCGTCCTTAACTTTCACCTGAAAAAGGAGAGCACAACATGGCACACTCATTCGATCGCTTGCGTGCCTAATTATATTACTATTACCTGCTTGCACCCCTTTGGTTTTCCTCATCGTGGCGTATAACAGCTAAATGAAGTATCTGGAGGGATCCAAAACCGGTCTTCCGTCAAAGAGAACCCATAACGTGCCAGGCTTTCTGTCTAAGGAAGTACGTGCGGCCAGGGATTTAATATCACACTTTCAGTGACAGGCTGGTTACTGTCAATCTCGACGAAACCACATTCGACATCACCGCACTTGAACACCTTACTTGATCCGATCTTGTGGTGAACAACCTCACAATACGGACATTGCTTGGTGGTGTACTCCTNNAGGAGTACACCACCAAGCAATGCCCGTATTGAGTTTGTTCACCACAAGATCGGATCAAGTAAGGTGTTCAAGTGCGGTAATGTCGAATGTGGCTTCGTCGGGGCATGCGACAATGTTGGTGCCTTCAATATCAGTCTTCGATCGCTCGTGAAGGGGGAGTTATAGTTTGTTATCTTGTGCGACCCTACCTGTCGGGTCGAAGAAGACTTTGATATTACTCTTTAGTAGTGATTGACACGGACACTCTTCCAATAGATAGGTGAATAGATCTGGACTCCGACGAATAATGATACTGTCGGAAGAATCCCATGATGGAGTGAATGACAAGAGTTCGGGGCGGACTACCAGACGCATGTCAACGCCATGCTATGCGGGTGACGGGCGAGGTGACGGGTTGGGGTCCTTTTCTCGTCTGTTTTGGCTATCTATGGTCGTTGTGCCTGCGTTTTCCACATTGCCCATTCCTGAAAGCCCCTCCCGCAAACACCAACCATCTTCCCTACCTCGACCTGCGTGGGTGGCGTGACAATTGATATGTGACGGGACTGAGGAACACTTGAATTTGACAACATGTGGTTCCGACTGCTTCGGACTTCCGTCAGTGCTACTCTCCAACACAACACCTTCACCCAGAATTCCACCATATGGCAAAGTTCAAAGATTAAAGACACCCAGCGCTGGCAGTGCTGACATCTCTTGCAGAATCCACTGCCTAATCCAGAACTTGTAACGAGTAACAAATATATTAACAATCCCAAGCTTAGTCGAATAGACCGAAGCCCATGTCGTCGTCAGACTCCTCCTTAGCCTCCTCCTTCTTCTCTTCCTTGGGAGCTTCCGCAGCAGCACCACCGGCAGCGGCGGCACCACCTGCAGCAGGGGCGGCACCACCAGCAGGGAGAGAGGAAAGCTTCTTGGAACCTTCAGCGATCAACTAGTGAAATGACCAAAATAGACCTATGTTGAGTTTCCCACAGTTCCCTTGTTCCTCAACACAGCGCAGATCCCACCTCGTTGATGTCCTTTCCATTGAGTTCAGAAATGAGCTTGGAGATCCGCTCCTCCTCGGCCTCAATACCGACAGCGCTGAGGATCTTCTTGACATCGGCAGCGGAAGGGGACTCGTGACCGCCAAGGGTGGCGAGCAAGTAGGCTGCAAGGTGCTTCATCGTTCTACTAGGTCCAAGATGTGATCAGGCCAAATTCAATGATTCCTGTGCCTCAACCTGGAGCAAGTCGTTGTTGCGTGTTCAATGTGCTAGCTCACAAATGCTTGCCCAGCATCTATGATCCATCCATCCATCCATCGAACTAACCAACTACTCCAATATTATCTTCCTCCATCCTCTTTTCTCTAGCAATCATCGTTCAGGTACTTACAGCGGATATGAAGGTTGAGGACTTGAATTAAATCCGTTTCAACGACAGAGGTGGGTGGAGGAACGCCAGGCAGCGCGTATCTTGTCGTCGACGACCACGCTTAGCACGTGATCCGTGCCCATCAATGGTCCGTATGAGCTGGCGGTACCCTTGAACACTCCCTCAGCACACTGGCAGGAGTGGATCGCTACTCAACAGCAATATATTTATGAGTTGAGTTTTGCCAGTATGGCGTAGACTGCTTTGCTCTGCGTGTCATATATGCATCAAAGTACTCTATCGCTCCAGCTCAGCTAAAGCAGAATAGGCCTAACTAATCAGCGGTCAATTTCGTCTGATCAAGCCCCATACGAACTGTTAGACCAAGGTACAAGTTCGGGATTTTGGGACTCTGCAGCCGATAATGCATCTGTGTAGCTCCAGGACTTTGTATCATCAAATAATGCGGAGCCGATTGATTCTGGCATAAGTTGACGTGTACATTTTTAACCTGGCACAGCCATGCTTCATGTCCTAGTGTTGGACTACCGTGCATATTGGTGATGTGGCTTGGTCGTGAGCCTGGAGATCTCAACGATCGCAATTGTCGTTGAGGCCTAGAATTCCTGCCAGATCTGTTTCCGCGCGTGCTAGCTTTTGGAGACCACACTAAGTGGCCTTATTATTGTTGACGTACAGTCTAGCCCACTGGCAGACCGCATGGGGGCATCATGAATTTGGAGCTGCTTGGTAGGACGAGATTAAAGACATACTCAATAATGTTTTCCTAAAATATGTCCACATAGATCCCTTTGGTCAGCATATTCCAGAGGTCATTGCATACAAGCTCACTAGCGAGGATAGTGCGATATGCTGCTCTTTCAACTACCAGGGTAACCTCCTGGCTGCGGGGTCCGTCAGGGGAGTGTGCACAATATGGGACATGGATACACGAGGCATAGCGAGAACGCTAACAGGACACGTACACTCCATAAACTCGGTCAGGTTCGTGCTGAGCTTGGAACTGTTCACCCATCATGTTGCTGCCATCCTAACCATCGCATCTCTAGTTGGTCACGCTCCGGACGATATATTTTAACCGCTTCGTCGGATTGGAATTGTATATATTGGGATTTGATGGATGGGTCAAGAGCAAGAACGATTCGATTCGACTGCCCCGTCATTTCAGCTCAAATGCACCCCTTGAACACGTTAGTACCATTTTTGTGGATCTTTTGACTTGCTGCTTCTGTTTTAGCTCATCAACATTTCCTTTAGCAATCTCTTTGTTGCGTTGTTGCATGGTGGATCAGCAGTCTGCGTTCGGCTTTCTGAGAATTTGGGGGGAAAGATAGAGCGATTCGATTTTCCCGCTGCATTTGAGGCCTCTGGGGAACTCCTCAAGGTATCTTCTCCAGCTATTGAGTTTGGGTCCGTGGCAACTGTTGACCTCATTTGCAGAAAGGCTTGGGATGAACGGTGCACGACTGTGTGTTTTGATCCAAATGGGAATAATGTCTTTATTGGGAGCCATAAGGGCAGCATTGTCGTGCTGAACACGGAAACTCTCAAGGTTCGATACTTTTCCTGCCGTCAGCACGACCTTGTGCATGTGTTCGCTGTACAAACGCATATGTTGATAATCATGCGCTACTAGGTTAGCAATGTAATTCGCGCGACTAGTGCTGGAATTCGAGGGATGCAATTTGACGCCAAGGGCCGGTATGAGCTGTTAGAGGGCCTATTCCTGTGGGCGTTACTGATCAAACCCTCTTTCGCAATCAAGGGACCTTGTCGTCAACTCGAACGACAAAACAATAAGGGTTTTTATTGTGGAACAAGATGCGGATACTATAGTGTTGGACCATGAACAGAAATTTTTGGATTCAGTGAACCGAAGCCAATGGGCAAAATGCTGCTTCAGCGCTGACGGGGAATATGTCATTGGAGGTACGCTCAACCTGCATTACTAGGTTGTCGCTGGGACTCATCAGTGGCTTTAGGATCAACCGCTAAGCATACGCATCATATCTACCTGTGGAACAGGCACATTGGAAATCTAATCAGAATGCTCGAGGGGGAGAAAGACGGATTAGTGGACGTTGCGGTTGGTACCCTCTTCCATCGGTCTCCTTGTTAAGAAGACGCGGCTGACAAATTTGTGCATAGGCGCATCCATTTAAACCGATGTTGGCCTCGATAGGATTGTCTGGAATCATTTACATTTGGTCCGCCAGTTATGTACAAAAATACTCGGCATTGGCCCCAGGTAATCCATCCTGTTGCATCAGTGTGCTGATGCCTAAGCACTGAGATTTACCACTTGTAGACTTTGAGGAAATGGAAGATAATGAAGAATATGATGAACGGGAGAGCGAGTTTGATGAAGTAAGTGCAGGGCCGCATCTATCCGGTAATCCTTGTAGAAAACCGACATAGTTGTCATCGCACAGAATGAAGAACCACAGAAGCGCGCAGTACAGGAAGAAGACACCGGTGAGGAAGTAGACGTGGTCACCATCACGCCAGTCAATGCGTTTGACGACGGAAATGACCCAAACGCATTCGTTCTACCGGTCGATACGAGTGTAAAGCAGGAGAGTCCAACGGATGAACATGGTGATGACATATGGCGATGGTATATCCCGGTTTGATTTTATAGAATAGGTCAACCATCTCTGAACTGTAATATGACAAAACGGCCTACTGCTCCTCTCGTCCACATGTCCCATTTTACACTTTCCAGGTTTAAACAACAGACATGTATCGAGGTGAACCACAAGATACGCGGCACAAGAAGTATTTATTGAAGGCGGGAAACGGGCTATCTAAACATTTAAATGTTCTTAACCTCCAAACCTGTGAACAAGACATAATACCAAGTTAGCGCAAAAGCCAAGCCTTCACTGATATACAAGAGCACCAACCCGGGGGCAAGGATTGCTTCAACTTCTCGGCCTTCTCCGCATCCGCGACGACGAGCGTGTACAGGTACTTTGAGCAGCGCACCTTGAACTTGACCTGGTTGGCGTTCTTCTTAATCTTAACGGCTAGAGAACACGCATGTCGTCAGTCCAGCAGTTCCTTTGCAGTAAGGTGCTTTCGACGCTACACTCACACTTGGCATCCTTACGCCTGGCGGTCATAAGGAAGTCCTTTATCTCCTTGATCTGCTTGGGCTGACAAAAGCCGAAAATGCGCTATCAGTCAACTCTTTGTCTATTTGAGCACCCCATGGACACTCTGTAGAAGTCCATCTCCCTCGCCCAACTAAAGTAACTCGTGTCCAAACCATACCATCTTTGCTGCGACCTTCTCGACGGGTGGGAAGATCTTGCAGTTGTAGAGTGTGGGAAGCAAGAAGAAAGCGAGCCCAGTACCTTGTCGTCTGTTCAGTAGCGGGGCTGGTTCGAAAACAAAATTCAGTGAAACGCGTTGCCATGGCGCAGGCCATTACTGCGCCACTTGCCGGGAGTATAAGAACTGCCTAGTTTTTCTTTGCTGCTCGCCTTTTTTCTTTACATTTGGAACGCCTTTATTCTCCATTTTTTCGTACGGGCATAAGTCGACGTTTTGTCGCTTGAAATGCTTTGTCGATGAGGACGAGGCCAGAGCAAGCACTACGGTGCGCCATTTTAATCGCGGGCGAAAGGACCCAACCCTTCCGTGCCGTTTCATGCTGTGGATACATTCAGTTAACTATGGCGAGGAGTGAAGTTCTTGGTAGTTTCAGGTGGTTTTTGCACGGCAGGCCAGGATTGCGCAACAACGGGTTAAGTGGATTGTCCAGAAGTACGGTGACAATATTTTCCAACACACTGTGGAATTTCCCGTTCAGAATAGGTGCATGGGGCATGCGTATGATCAAGGCATTTGCCACCGTTTTAACGATTGAAGCTCACGTATGCCGAAAACTCTTGGTACAATAGTTTATTGTGGCTCTGTTTTCATGTTATGTATGCTATCCCACCCTGGTATCCAAAAGCTATCCCCTGAACGCTCGCGACCATACTTGACCGATCTACCGTAAAGATATGCATACGTGTCTTCCAGCATGCCAACCGCAAAAGATGAGCACAGCCCAAATAGCACGGCGTACTTGGCGTATTGATATGTTAGCCGACCTGCGGGAGAGTGGACTGCAAATTAGCAAGCTGCTCCTTTAGAAACATATCGTCCATCTTACACGTACTTGCAGCCGAGAATGTTAAGGAGGCCGCGAGACCCGCTCCAACGGTGTTAACCCAGCTTTCCCTCCCTGTCAGTGCCTCCAAAAGTGCTTCTGATGCTCCAAATCCAGCGGATATCGCCCCAAACCGACCAGCATACTTGAACCCAGATTTGAAACCAAAATGGGCAATCTCATAATTCTTGTACTTGTGATAGTAATACCATCCGGCCACAGTTTTGGGCATTCGGTGAGCATTCTCCGCCAGGAATTGATATGACCTATGTCGTCCACCGAGATAAAAGCCGGTCATAAATCCTCCAAGTGCTCCTGCAAAGCCAAGATGGAGTGTCCAGATAACTTCGGGTGATAGTTGCGAGCGGGCTTCAGCTCGGGCTTTGGGATTTCGGGCGGTTATGTACGCGAAGACATGGGACGGTAGCGAGGTATAATATGAAGTAGTTGACGGCAGAGAAAAGGATGTTGTAAGCCCATTCTGGGCTATCGACACAGGCAGAGAACGAACACCGTTCGGCGGTACAGCTGCAAGCTCCTTGTTATCCTCCATACTTTTGAATTTTGGTTGGGGCAAGGTGAACTTTGCATGGGCAGATCTGGCATTCGTTGCCACGACAACAGCGTATCTGACCATGACTTGAACCGCACTGATCCGCCAAGTTTGTCGTGTCGGTCAGAGATCGATAAGTTATTGACCCTCATCGCATTCGGCCGAATCTCTGAACGTCATGGCTTCCCTGCGACGCTTCCTGTTATGGCTTGGCTTGGCCTTGCTGGTGATATCTCCGTTGTGTAGGTAGTCCCAAAACACGACGTCAAATTTTGGGGTCAGCGGAAGATGATCACTAGATGATGCCGAAAGACATGGCAAGGCTCGGGGGTTTTCTGGAAAATTGAGGGCTGGTGGCTCGCTGCTTAAGATGAGAGTCTGCGTGACGAAGTCATATTTTGACGATATTGAAATTTGAAGATGCAACAGTGTCCAAAGGCGCGAAAATTGCACCGCAGAACCCGTCGCTCAATTGACCTTGTAATTCCCATTTAGGTGTCGGTGTATCAGGCTCGATTGTCGATGAAGAAGACAGTGAAGCGTTGGCGGGCATCTCTTTCACTCACGAATTTCCAAAGCATCGCTTCGGCAGTGAGTATCGAACGGTCAACTCCGCGCGAACACGCCAATGGCGTTAGTTAACGTTACTGGTATCATAGCTATCCCAACGGGCGAAGAAGTTGAGATCCTCATTACTGTGTCAAACAACGGAGAGTTGAACCAGACCATATCCGCGATATCTGGTGTCTTAACGTACCCTCAGAACTCGTCGTTGATTGCGCGCAACGTGAGTGTCTACATCTGACTATCGGTGCACAGATTCTGTCACGTTCAGAATGTGTCTGACACTCCCCTCTCTAGCTTACTGCCTACCGCTACAGGACTGGTAAGAACACTAATCAGTCTTATCCCGACGCGAACAAATGTCCATCATAACATCGTTGTCCATTGAACAGATGTCGACATCAGCGAGGAGGTTACTGTTCCGTTCAGATTTATTGTCGAAGTGGAACCAATGGAACTCAACTTGATTGTGTTTGTGGATATGATCAACTCTGTACGTTATCCAATACCTTAGAGAGGACCATTCTGGGACATTCCCTGACAAATTCACCTATATAGGCGGGTAACATTCACCGTGCGATCGGCTACAAAGGAATCGTTACCGTGGTCGAAAATGATTCGTTGTTCGATCTTCAGAGGTATATTAATCGATGTCTAGTTTCCACTTGCATGACGTGTCCTGAGCCTTTGAAACGATTTCTTTAGCATTTCTATTTACCTTATTGGTGTCGGCTTCTTTGTTGCCGTTGGTTACTTTGTTTATGAATCGTTCTTTGGTGGAAAGAAGGTATATTCATGCTTCAGATTGTCCATGTAACACGCTGAACCTAATGCATACTTCGCCAACCTGTAGACGTCTCGTGCAAAGCGCGTCAAGCCTGTCGCTGTCGTCAAGGAGACCGATGTCAAACCTGGTGAGCCCGATATGGAATGGATTCCGGAGCACTTAGTGCAGCAAGCAACTGCCGCAAAGCGCCAGAGCTTGAGAATCAAAAAGCGTCCGACTAAATAGATTGCCGAGGAGCACCGATGATTAGTGGGCGTTCAGAACTGATGGGAATAGTATTCTTGGCCTTGAAACCTTCACTTGTAGTATCAGACTCGGTGGCGGATGATTTGTTCGCAAATCCGCAGAGCCGTTCATTATGGTTTAATACATAAGAGAGAAGTATATATTACAGCAAGAAAGGCAATCACAAAACTGGTATTACAACTAGCGTCTCCAACTCTATGCTGTGGTCCGCAAGAGTTTCATTCGTCTGTCAATATATTGCAGCACATCCCTTCGCACAAGGATATCAATGGCCTTGTCGATAGCTATCGGATTAAAATCCTGGTTGGGAACGGAATAAGCACATAGGAATTGTAATGGTTTCGATGACGATGACGGCAATCAAATCTCACCTGGCTTGCCAGTTCATCTTTTACAGCTCTAACAGACACTTTATTTCCTGGCATCAGTCGTCGTCGAATTTGCTCCTCAATTCTCAATACTTCTCCCGAGAACTTGCTACGGCTATCGAAGCCCTCCACTGAAAGTGGAAAGCTCGTTGAGAACCCATGATTTTCCATTTCGATGAATCATCCTACGTACCAAGTCCAGATTGAACAGCGTCCATAGTGGAGTGATTGAACAAACGAATGGCTTCATCGACATGGTGTTCTGTGGCAACTGGTGATAGAGTCATCTTTGCCAAAGATTCCGATATACGGATGATGGCTTCCAATTGTCTGGAAAGGAATAGATGAATTAGATTCGACCTTTGACTCTACAAGTCCCAGTTGCTAGCTTACCGAACAGTAATGGGTACAGCGCTTTTGGTAGAAGTTCCGTCTGCAGACGCTAGGGATCGGGCTCTGCTTCGCAGTTCAACGAAATGGCTGCTTAGCTTCTTGGCTGCATCTGCAGTAAGTCGTGGAGCACATTTTCTGAAAGATTTCAGAGCTTCTGTTAACAGCGGCGATTAAACAGTACGGATTTGCAGTAACCTGGACGCACGTTTTACAGTAGCTGATGTAACTCCGCATTTTCTGGATATCGATGTCAGCAACGTTTTCTCGTTCTCTAGTCACTGTATTCATGTGGACTTGGAGAACATGTCGAGCGATAGTCTGACGCAACACCGTTAACTATCAGGTCTGGGTTTCCGTCGCCATGTGTGTCTGCTGCACGCACCTGATCCCGGGCCTCATTGTGCTCATCCTTAACAATGAAGATCAAATCGAAACGGGACAAGATGGTCGATTGAAAGTCAATGTTCTGTTGGAGACCAGATTAGCATCGTGATCTTGCGGTAAGAATCGGTTCTGTGCATCATCCGTTATACCTCTCCAGGAGACTTCATGTCGTCATACCGACCAAACACAGGATTCGCAGCTGCCAGCACGGATGTCCTTGAGTTAAGAATTGTGGTGATTCCGGCTTTTGCAATAGAGATTGTCTGCTGTTCCATCGCCTCGTGGATTGCTACTCGATCTTCTTCTCGCATTTTGTCAAACTCGTCAATGCATACTACTCCTCCATCTGCTAGAACCATTGCTCCCCCTTCTAAATAGAACTCTCGCTGTGGCAAACAGACAAGTCAGCAGTGCTATAAGTGATATGATGTTGCGAGTCACAACAACGACTTACCGAGCCAGGATCTCTAATGACGGATGCCGTTAAACCGGCAGCACTACTTCCCTTTCCGGATGTGTACACTCCTATAGGAGCCACCTAGCAGGACAAGGTCAGATTTGCTAGAAGTATTTGTAAGCTCTCATTTGGACATACCTTCTCCACAAACTTCAGCAGCTGTGACTTTGCAGTACCTGGATCACCGAGCAGCAACACGTTGATGTCCCCTCTCAACCTCATACCGTCGGGCAGCACCTTTTTCGACCCACCAAACAAGAGACAAGCAATGGCTTTCTTAATATCTACCAAGAGGATGATTAACGCGTGTTTAAGATGTGTCGCAAGTATAACCTTCAACCAACCAAGGCTTCCGTAAATTGATGGTGCAATACTGGCTGCAAACTCTTCGTACAGATTCTCTCTGCGTGCCATACGCAAGAATTCCTCTTCTTCTTCCTCAGTAAATGTTCTGATTCCTCGTCCATTACCATCCACATCAACTTGCATCCCAACTACGCGCAAGTATGGGGATCGAACAGCGACCGCGCCGCCTGCTTTCTGAGTGTGTACACGATTGTTAATGTAAATCCACTAAAGTCGCCAGTGCGAAGAGGACAGTATACATTGTTTCTACCAGAATTCTGGTTGAAAATGGAAAAGATGCCCGTCACGGTAACTCTTGTCCCCGGCACGACCTTGTTGGACAACGACCTGTGATAGGCGCGTAAGTCTGCAAACACGTGGAATATTAAGAGAAGACGAGGCAGAAGTTCCTACCGATCGGCGCTCAATAATAAATGCCGAGGAAGTTCTCCTACGGGCACCATTCCAGGTGTTTCTTGGAGCTTTAGAGTTTGCTGGTCCACGAACTTGCTTTTGTCGTGAATAATGACATATGGGTCGAGGGGACACTCCTTTGCACCAGTATCGTCCGGCTCGCTTATAAAGCGGGAGTGTTAGCCACCATGTTGCGCAAAATTGCGACTTTCGCCAATGCCAACCTGTCGCATTTCCTTGGTAATTGGACACCGGCAAAGCCACTGTTCACAGGCAACACTTTATTGTGCCGACAAGATCTGCACATTATGTGAATATATGTGGCTTTCGCGGCCAACGTGGACGCGGAAATGATGATTCCCGACACCCGAACGAGTTTTGATATTGAGAGGGCCTGCAGGATGGCGGTTTTTATAGGTTACCGATGGGGCGTAGGTGAGCAATAACACGCAATTTCATTTCGCTTACATCCAAAGATCGGATTGGCTGAGGATGTGCATTGGAAAGCAGCATGACTTGACAGTCAGGGATATCCCCGGAACCCGTATGGTAATTGCTCTGCTTGGCGACGGTTTTGACAGCGTCTTCAAACTAGAATATCCATATTTACAATAAGAAAGGTTCACTATTATCTGCTCAATAAAGTCTTCGGAGGATATGGACATACCAAGGGTAGATATTCAGCTGGCTTTTCCTTGATTTGGTTCGTCAAGTCCTCGTCGAAACTCATGAGGTGGGCCATGTCCACCTCCAAAAAGTATTGTTTAATGATGAGGTTCTGCCGCAGTTGGTCTCTTTGATAGTAACGTGCCGAGCCATTCGCCAATGAGCATACTGTTTCTTGTTCGACATTCCAACTCTTCGATAACGTACCTGTAGAGAAAGACATTGTCGATTCGAAAGCTCCGAAGAAACTCTACAAATTTCTTTTCGATGGCCGCGCGGGTTTCTTCTCCAGACTCTGTCGGATAGACCTGAGTATCAAATACCCGTCCCGTGTCCCATCCAAAGGCAGCCATGTTTTCTAGATAGACTTTTAGTTATCGCAAAGAGAACCAAAGGACCATGCAGGTCAATCTCAGCTGTCCGAATGTCCGAATTTCTCATTCGAATGACATTATTGGATGCATTCTAGAAGCCGTTGCACTGCCACTGACCCCCTCCGCGTGAGGCAAAAACAACCCGCACGGGTTTGTCACTGACTATCAGCGACTACAACGCGTGCCAGTAAGGCTTGCTATCGACGGTTTCGGGCGCTGCTTGTTGATGGTTGCATGTTGGTTTCGGTTTCGGCGTAAACATTTTATTCTACGTGTAGGTTCATCGTACCTTGGGGACGTCAATGACCGTCCCTTTCTGCTGAGTTTCACAGCCCTTGTTCTTTTGACCCGTGTCCTTGTGGTCATTGCTCGTCTCTGGTTCCCGCCTTTTTCTTTTCTGCCGCTATCTCGGGGAATCTGTTGTAGTAGAAAAACGTCTCACCGACCCCTGCGGCCCCGAGCGGATAGAAAGGAACTCACCGTCATCCTCCCTCTCACCACTATCAAATAGCGGATTGTTTAGCACTACGATTCATTGTGTGTGAGCGAGCGGCTAAAGCCTTGGTGGGCTGAGAACGGGCGTATACGCTGGTTTCTCCCACGAGTGGCGTGGTCGTCCTGTCCAAGTAATCGCTACTTCCAATGACCTTTGATGCAATGACGACGGAAGCTTCACAGCCGGTGCTCTACAGAGCGCCTGGAGCAGTTGATGTGTACGCAGCAAAGTCGGCTGAAAACATCCTCCAGAAACAAGATTCCTTTGAGAAAACACTCAGCGGTGGCACCGCACATTCTCCGCCCCTTTCCCAGCTGTCCCTATCACTGAGCAAAGTTGATGAAGCTTCCAAAACTACGCTCGCTGTTCAGGGAGACCTACCACCTCCTGAGCGCTCTCCTCAACCCGGCCTTACCTTTGATGCTACTGACCTAACCCTCTGCAGTGGAGTCTCCCCACCGCCGTTGCTCCCGGTGAAACCGGAGCACGTCGAGCACGTTCTGACAAGCGGGATACGAATGATCAAGTATCCATCAAAAGCGTCATCCCGTCCAGCAGAGAGACATATTCGAGTCGATCTCCAGTCGCTCCAAATCTTTTGGGAATCAAAAAAGAAGAAGTCACATCAATCTTCAGGTAATATTATGCTATGTATCACTCCTTTCGGTGCAGTGTCCTCGCCAAAGCATTGCAATTCCCTTGCAAACAAGTTATCATGTTCATATATCCATATATCCATTTACGCTTAACTAACATGTTACAAACTTCCTTTACTAGTGGACCTACATGCCGTTCGTGAGATACGTCTGGGTCAAAACACAAAAGGTTTCGAGCTGCATGGGAAACGGCCAGAAAATGAGGATCGCGCATTCACAGTCATTTACGTTGCTTCTGGCGAGTACAAGATGCTAAATCTCGGTACGTTGCGAGGACGACCAACTTTCTCCAAGATGTTCTGGTACCCGACCTGACTTGTCATTGTTCAGTTGCACCATCCAAAGAAGACGCCACACTGTGGATATCGGGATTGCATATGCTCATTGCTCAATCGGATCTCACTGGTGGAGATCCCGCAAGACTATCGCAAAACATGAGTACTTGGCTACGAAAAAAATGGCACGAGGCAGACACGTCGGGAGATGGCAAGCTTGATCTTGACGAGGTTACTGCGTTGATGAAAAAACTCAACATTCGTCTATCAAAGAGCGAAGTGAAGAGTACCTTCAAAGTAATTTCGCTGCCTCTTATCGCCTTTCATAGAATGAGTTTATAATGGACTCCCATCTATTCAACAGAGTGCCAATGTTGGTAAAGAGGGTTGTTTGAACTACTCAGCTTTTGAGCGATTGTATCGGATGCTCCGATTCCGCCCAGAAGTGAGCGAATTGTTTTCGTCATTGTCCAGAACGAAAACATCCGTTATAACATACGAGGAGTTCCGAGACTTTGTCAAGAATATTCAAAAGGTGAGCAGTTCTTATTTTATATTACTATACAGCTATGGTCTGGATGCCAAACCATACTTTGGTTAGAACGATTGGACGGAAGAACGTTGTTTGGATATCTACCAGAAGTACGCGGCTCCTGACGGCGGTCAAATGAGTGTTGATCACTTCTCCGCCTTTTTACTTTCGGCCAACAATGCAATTTTCCGAAAGTCGCAGACTGTTGTGTTCCAAGATATGACGCAGCCTTTAACGGATTACTACATCAATACCTCGCATAACACGTACGGTGGCTTTGCATATTTTCGCCCGCAACGTTACGATTGACATTTAGGGTCAGGTACCTTTTAAAGGATCAACTTGCTGGGGAAAGTTCTGTTGAAGGCTACATCCGTGCACTCCAGAGGGGTTGTCGATGTGTGGAATGTAAGGCTATTTCTTGCACGTGCGCACCGCAATCCAAGATAAATTCAATCTCATCCATTGCTGCATGTCAGTGGACTGCTACGACGGTCCAAACGGCTCCCCTATTATCTATCATGGACGTACACTGTAGGTTATCTGGGTTTGGTTCATGTTCTGTTGGTAAAGACTGCTGATCCGCTGCGTCATTTCAGTGTATCCAAGTTGCTGTTCAAAGATGTGATTGATGCAATCGCCAAATACGCGTTTGTAGCCAGTCCGTATCCTCTCACGCTGTCATTAGAGTCCCATTGTGGACTTGAACAGCAGGCTGTCATGGCCAAGATACTGAAGGATGCTCTTGGTGATGCTTTGTTACAGAGGCCACTCGTAGAAAATGCGACAGCGCTACCATCGCCGGAGGCCTTGAAAAACAAGATCATCATCAAGGTATGTTCGATTACAGATGAAGAAGAGCATTCTTTCCGTATGTCTAAAGAGTCTGTTGCTGTAGGGTAAGATTATTCCGTCGAATGCGTCGGAAGAGGACACCGATTACGAGACGGAGGATGAGGACGGGGAACAGCATGAAGGTTAGGATGTGTATGTTGTTCAGACCTCGTCCAGGCACTCATGTAGCTCCGTGAAGGCCCAATTCAGCAGATGGCAAACATAACCGACTTGCCTTTGAGCACTGCACCCATGATTTCCCGCCAAGTGAATCGCAAAACAATCATAGCTACTAGCCCGGTAGATGACGCGGAAGCCGGAGTGCGGCGACGGGCATCCGATGAGGATGTAGGGTTGACACGCAAGAAATCCTCTCCGCGTATGGCGCGGAAATACGTTGCGGCGAAGACGTTATCCGACTTGTTGATCTACTGCAAAGGCGTGCATTTTGCCAGCTTTGCAACAGCATTGGGTAAGAAACTTGCGCGATTATCAGCGTTGCAACTATTCATAACACGAATCATGTTTTAGAAAAGTTTGACTTTGATCATATGTGCTCCCTTTCCGAGAAGAAATCCCTAGCTCTACTTCAGCGGCAAAAGAAAGAGTATATCGATCACACCAAGCGTTATCTGACTCGAATATATCCGGCCGGTATAAGGGTAAATTCGTCAAACTACGACCCGTTGCCTCATTGGCAAGTGGGAGCACAGATGGTTGCGATGAACTATCAAACATTCGGTATGAAGTGAACGCAATTGCTCTTTGTAAAAATGATTGCTGACAATTGGGCATTGCTCTTGCGTCTCGTAGATAAGGGCATGCAGCTGAATCATGCCATGTTCAACCTCAATGGTCGATGCGGCTATGTCCTCAAACCGTCCTTCCTACGTCGCGGACAGCCTGCTGTCAGCCCAATACCTGTCATGCTGAATGTGAAGGTATGCCAAATCAATAACGAAGATTTAAATGTTCACTATCTGAAACAGCACTGCGTCCTATTGCTATGAATTACAGATCATATCGGGACAGCAGCTACCAAAACCAAAGGATAGTACTGGCAGTACGGTTATTGACCCATATGTAGAGGTTGAGATCGCCGGCAGCGAGGTTGACACAGCCCGGTTCCGTACCCGAGCAATTAATAACAATGGTGAGTTTGCTGCGGACGTACCTATTGTGAGATATGTCAAAACTCCGATGGGAGGTGTCCATATACTCAATCGTAAGCCCTTACAGGGTTCAATCCCGTTTGGAAGGAAGAATTCCGCTTCATTATAACCGATCGTGAATTTGCATTTCTGAGGTGATATCTGAAATTTTTATAGTGACCGCTTGTAACGACACATTAAAGTTACATCCTGCATTTTAGGTTCTCAATTTTCGATATGGATGTCAAACTCACTAATGATTTCATTGGTTCTTATA
The DNA here is from genome assembly GCA_006535965.1 of Spizellomyces sp. 'palustris'. Taxonomy (NCBI): domain Eukaryota; kingdom Fungi; phylum Chytridiomycota; class Chytridiomycetes; order Spizellomycetales; family Spizellomycetaceae; genus Spizellomyces; species Spizellomyces sp. 'palustris'. The sequence continues at coordinate 152,138 of QEAR01000002.1, read as the reverse complement.
CAATACCTGTTCAAAGCCTTAAACAAGGTGGGTCCTGGCAGGATATAGTTCGCAGCTTTGATGATCACAACCAGACTCACGAATGGACGTTCATGGACAAACAGGCTACCGACACGTTCCGCTGTACAATTGGAAGGGCGATTTAGTTCGATTCTCTTCTCTCTTTGTTTGTCTCAGCATCCAACCCATCGTCACGCAGACCGCTTCTCCACCCACCAGCCCCTCCCTGGGACGATCATATCCAAAATCGAATGGGGAGGGCGGGGCTAATGCAAATGGACATGTTGAAACGAAACGAACGTCAGGACCGGATGCAAAGTCACCGAGTAGAACAGCATCCGGCTCGGACGCGTCTGCACCGCGGCAGCGGAATTTGTCATTTGGATCCCTTGCGAGTGGTGCACTTGGATTGCGATGATCTGTCATTAATTTCAGCCGCTCGGACGCAGGCTGATGCAGTGCAATTTTTAGTTTTCTCTGTTGCGTTGGGGAGGTTGTAATAGCAAATAGTTTAGCTGGCGATTTTGCAATGAGGATACCCTGTAGTTTTCTTGTTTTGTTTCTAGCGGGCGAGCAAGATTTAAATAGCACTTGACATTTACCGGAGCATTCGAAACCCTGAACTGAGGCTTTGAAATGTGATTTAATGTGGCATAGTTTCTGGTCATGTGAATGTCGTAATCCTGACCAAAGGTCCCTCGCGTGGTCTCCCCCATTGAAGGAAGCATAGAAAGTTGCTAGTTGTTTGTTTTGTTGTTTTTTTTTGATCAAGAAGCAGGACATTAGGCCGAATTCTCAGAAAATCATAATCATGAAAGAAATTCCAGCTACCATCGACCGCAGTCTTCCCAAAGCTGCCACTGGACGAACAACCATCCCAGCAGGAGAAAATCAAGATTTTTCGTACGAAGCAAGTCAATCAAACCTTCCTACAAAGCTACCGCCTTCGGCAAATGGCCTGCCTAGACCGCTGCCTGAGGGAACAGCGTACAGAGCTCAGCATCAGGAATCAACAAGTATAACGGCGGCTGTCAAGAACAAGGCGTGGCAGGCTTATGAACGAGTCGCGAGTGTGGCGAGTCACATTGTGGGAGGAGGGCATCATGATGGGGAATAAACTCGGCTGGCAGCGCTGATCGTGGCGCGTAGATGCAACATTTGGTGGACACAATCATCAGCCTTGTACAGTGAATTGCATCTAATAACATTTGAAAAGTACAGTGATAAGGAAAACAAAATCAAACCTCCCGTTGACACCACACCCAAAAGTCCTCCATCTAATGGTGGAACAAGCGCCATTTAGTAAAGACGTATCCAATTCCTTTCTCATCAGCCTCTTTCACGACGGCGTCGTCCATAACACTTCCACTAGCTCCAGCAATGAACTGCACTCCACTTTTGGCTGCTCGTTGTACATTGTCAGGGAAGGGGAAGAAAGCATCAGAGCTCAGTACGAAGCCCTTCATTTCCGCTTTCCATGCTTTCCGCTCTTCGGCAGTTAATGGTTCAGGAACGATTGCAAAAAGGGATTCCCAGGCCGCCCGATCGTCGATTTGATCAGTCACATACAGGTCAATGGCGTTGGCCTTGTCGGGACGTTTGGCCTCCTTCTTGAATTGAAATCCAAGGACTTTGGGGTGGTGGCGGAACCACCAATTGTCGGCCTTATCACCGGCCAAGCGGGTGCTAATGATAGGCAACCAAACTTCAGTCCATCTTCCTTTTGCACATGATTAATGACCATCAACTTACCAGTGAATCCGGGACTGCTGACCAGCACCTAAGCCCACAACTTGACCATTCTTCGCATAGCAAACAGAGTTGGATTGCGTGTACTTGAGAGCAATGGTTGCGACAATCAAATCCCGCACGGCATCTTCAGTTAGTGAGGTAACATTCTTAGTGACCACATTGTTGAAGACCTCACTAGTGATGAGCAGATCGTTGCGTTTCTGTTGGAGGTGCAATCCATAGACTTGGCGTGTTTCCTTCTCTTCTGGCTCGTAGGCCGGATCGATCTGGAGAACGGTGTACTTTCCGCCCTTCTTCTTCTTCAAGACCTCTAGGGCCGCTGGTGAGTACCCAGGCGCGATGATACCGTCCGAAACCTCGCGAGATATGATCTTGGCAGTAGCTTCATCGCATGGTTCAGAGAGGGCAATCCAATCTCCAAACGAGGACATGCGGTCTGCTCCTCGTGCACGTGCGTAAGCCGCGGCAAGAGGTGTCAATTGAATGTCTTCGACAGCGTAAACCTTCTTTTCGACGTCGGTCAAAGGGAGGCCAACAGCAGCACCGGCAGGAGATACGTGTTTGAACGATGCGGCCGCTGGTAAGTTTAATGCTTGTTTGAGTTCCTTGACTAGTGGCCAAGCATTAAGGGCATCCAGAAGGTTGATATATCCAGGCGAACCTGCAAGCACTAAAAGCGATTTCACAGAAGTCAGCTATTTCCGGAAACTCATCACGTTCTGCACGAGCTCCAGATTACCAACCTTTGAATGGCAATTCTCCATGCTTCACAAACACCTGAGCAGGTTTTTGATGAGGGTTGGCACCGTATCGGAGAGTCAATTGCTGTCGGCCGTTCCCAGCGTACTGCTGGCGAAAGAAACCAGATATGGCGGCATCATAATCAGCAGTCTGTGTGAACGCCTTCAAAGCAAAAGTCTTGCGCATTTCCTCGGAAACGGTCGCAACCCCAGTCTCTGCATGAGATTTTTGAAGTTCAGCGATGAGGGTCGGGTAGTCGGATGGATCTGATACGATCGCGACGCGTGCGTGATTCTTCGCAGCAGCTCGTAGTAAAGTAACGCCACCTTTGAGACCAGATTCCCCTGAGATGAGTCTCGTGTACTCCATTGTATGTTATTGCGATCATACCAATGTCGACTTCCTCAACAGCTTCCGGAATCGTGACCCCTTCCTTCGCGACAGTCTTTTCAAAAGGGTACAAATTGCATACTACAAAGTCGATCTTGTCGTATCCCCGAGCCTTCATGTCCGCATTATCCTGATCAATGTCGCGAGCGAGGATCCCTAAAAAGAGCCCAATATTAGCAATCCCCTATATCGCTGGAACGAAGGTCAAGATACTCATGGGTTTCTTCCAACCCTACATGTTCTACACACCTCCGTGGACAGCCGGATGCAGAGTCTTCACTCGACCACCCAACATTTCTGGCGCTTGGGTTATGTCGGCGACATCGCTTCAGTTCAAAAAAGTCAGCCCCGTGCAGAAATGGGCAGTGTATGTCTCCCTCTGGCCTACCTGACTGGAAGCCCAGCATCTCGAATAGCCTTAGCAGTACCTCCGGAGGCGACCAACCGCACGTTGACGCCGTGCAGAGCCTTGGCCAAGTCCAAGAGACCAGTTTTGTCGGAGACAGACAAGAGAGCTGGAACGCAAAGAAGGAAACGTGTGAATGAGCACTGTTTCATGCCAGCACTTTCCTTATTATTTTGGTCCGCTACATACCAACTTTTGCCGACATTTCGCCTGTGGTAGAGGACGATAGCAGGGTTGAAATCCCGCCTAGTTGTCGTCGTTCCAACCCTCTTGATCTCATCCATAGCCATAGCAACAAGAAGTGATCGAAGGAGATCGGGTGCTTATGTCATGATGAATAAGCCCTGAATTGCGGCACGGTCATAACAACAAGATCGCCGACTTGGGCGGGTCTTGAGCTAAAAAAAACCAGCAAATCAGCATTGGTCGACACTAGCGATAACGGACTGCTTCCGTGTGTATAGCTAGGGGGTGTGTGAGGGGACGGACCTGTGGGCGTCTGTGAAGTTTACCTGGTGGCTTCCCTGCAGAGTTGCTTAGGCAAGGTTCACGGAGCGCTCGTGGTTGTGCGAACTTTGTCATGTCCTTCGGGATTGACTTTGGAACAAAACGCAAGCGACAACATTCGATTGAAATTGCTGAAGAGAGCTTGGTTGCCTACCAGACATCTGTACAGCATGCAGATGACCTTAACGATGTTGAATATGAACGTCTTCTGATCACCCCATTCAACCTTAGCGCGTTTCGGTCAGTATACCAAGAATATGGAGTCGTTGTATCTATCATTTGCTCAATCCATTCTAGGCAGTACCACGAAGTCTTGCCAACATCTGACAAGAATGAATTCATATCCGAGGGGGCCTTTGAGCGCTTTTCCATCTCGCGTGCGCCAGAGAGATTTGAGATTATGGCGCCCCTAGCAAACGATGACCATCGATCAGAGGCAGGGGAGTCACGAATATTGGGAACTTGGGCAGGTACGCGATTACCGTTCTTCAGACAGCGAGTTGCTTGGAAATGTTTAATGGAATGTGACTTTCAGAACCTGTATCCACGGACACAATTTCGCACCCTGCGAGTGCAACTGATGCGAAGTGTAACGTGAGAGCAAAAAGCTCATCCCGTCTGGAAGTATCGTCATCTTCAAGACAGCCTGGGGAGACTTTATCCAAGTCAGCTGTGCCACCGGGTGATGTTGACCAAATGGCCACTCTCACACAGGATCGTGCAGGAAATGAAAGACTGTACCGCAAGGAAGATTCAAGTGATAGGCCCAAAGCCGATACCGAACGGCCAGCGGAAATCCCTGTCACCAAAATTTACAGCAATTCCGCGACCCCTGTATCAAGTCTGTGTTTAGAGGAGCATGTGCACTTCCTCCGCCTGCAGCATATGCACAAGAGCAATGTGAGTGAAGTGCATCAGGAACTGAATCTGCCAATGTGGGCGCTAATGTGATGTACTCCAGCCGGACTCCATGAGTCAGAGAGACAGGGAAACTTTTGCAACCTTATCGGCACGCGTCAAGGAAGAGCAGGAGCTCTATCATTTGGTTGACAAGAACTTGACCATCGGCATCAAGGAAAGGCTAGGCTATATAAACCACAATATAGAGCGCGGGATCCAGGTACTGCAGACCGATGACTTATGATGAGAGGCACATTCTGATGCCAGAGTGATTGATTAGGAACTGCAAAGACATAGGCACGCCGCAGCGTTGAAATATCCTCGGTATTACCTTGACCACCGGACACTATCGGTCGCAGCAAGTGTGTCCGTGCGCAAAAGTGTGGCATTCCGGTTTTTGAAAATTGTGCATCGGGAAGGCAAATGCCATAAGTTTGCACTTCCTTCAATAAAAGCCCCAGTCACGATACCCACCTCGCAGGATTGCGTGGATCCACATAATTCCAACCAAACTGGCAAATGGTTCCATCGGGTGAGAGCCTGTTTTTGGTGGCAAATATGTGAGCCACAACTAAGTGACATTTGTTTAGTGCAAGCCTCCCGTGAGCACGGACCCAGTCGCTAAAAGATTAGCGGCGCAACATGACATCGATATGGTCATTTCATCGAGTACTTTGTCAACACTTGCTTCTATGGGCGCGTCTCAAGTGCGGGAAGTTGAACTTCCTGTTGTCGTCAAGGAGGTGATGAGCAGTTTGAATGACGCTGAAAAGGGACGTTCCGTTGTATTTTTCGACAAACCCTGTGCGTGCAATGACATTGGGCGACGCGTGCAAAATGATAAATTCTTCAAGAACCAGATGAAGGCGCATTATTTGGACGTTCAAGGAGCCGACGCTACAGGTTTCTCGGATGCCTTGACGACCGATCAGTCACAAAACAATGGCCAGAACGAGGAGGGCGAACTGGAAGCTTCAAATGAGACTGATGTTGCCAGTACTGACCAGAACGACAACTTGCAGTATGCTGTGTGGGAGCTTGGTGTGTTACGGCTCCTTATCAGGTATACAATTCATGGATGGATCCCTGAAAACCGGTCTGGACAGGTGCGACAGCATGAATCTAACATGAGAGAGGTGCAGCTCACCGCGATAACGTGTAGAATTCTTTTGCGTAGAAGCGGTATGCGTATGTGCAATCAAAGATGGAATACCAGCTAGAACGAGGGTTGGAGCAGCTTACGAACGAAGATTCTATTCGATTATGGATCAAGTTGCTAATCCGCCCCGATAGTCAGTTGGTATTAGGTGAGCAATAGGAGGGCAATCGATGTCCACATACATGGGCTCATCAATGCTCTCCATCAACTCTAGGGCGATTTAACCCTATGACCTCACAATTGGTGCACATAGAGCGGCGATCACTGGAAGATATGGCTGTCGATACCAGCTGGTATGGTAGAAATAGGATGCTTTACCGAGGGCCTTTCTTCAACCCGCTTTTTCTCTAGGCCTTTGGCCTGCAGCCAATATTTGCATGATATTCTGACTTCGATGCAAAGGTATTGCTTAGTTACCGCTCTCTTGTGTGCTGATGACCTGACTCAAGGTTCGTCTATCAGCTTGAGCCTTGGGACATACCTGATCTGGCGCGGCAAAGGAGCAGATCACCTCACTATCAAGAAAAGCGTTTCATTTGACCGCGCGTCGGACATACCATACGAAGCACGGCTAAAGCTTTACGACTTGCACGGCAAACATCAAGATATCACTCTTCGAGCGGACGAAGCATCATACATTCCGCTGAAATGGAAAGGGAGTCTGGATTTACCATTGCAAATCCCTTATACCTTCACGCCAATACCGAAAGCGAGCATACCTCCCCGAAAACCTGTAATACCAATGAGATATTGTCGATTTTATAGGATCAACAAACTATGTCCGGATACCAGTGTAGGTTGCATTTCATAATTGTCGACTGTAGCAACCCGTTCTTACTAAGTGGATTTCTTGTTTTCCCCCCAGTGCCAGTTTGCTCATCTGTCAGACAGTGAGTTGTGGCGGCTCCAAGGTACGGCGACCTCCCCGTTTGCCAGTCGGCGGGTGGACCAAGGGTCGGGAAAGCAAACAGACGCAATACCGCAGAATAGACAAGGTCGATAAATTGTACATAAACAAAGCTCCCTGTCGTATGATTTGATGTCGGTTATTGCACTTTTGAGGACCCTTTACTCCAGCAAGAAACCTCAAATTCCTTGGGGAATGTAATCCAAATAGAGTCGGAAGCTCGTGTGAAAAAAGCATCCATCTATTCCTCTATTTGCCAGTGAGTTGTCAAAAAGCTTGAGTTCGACGACCAGAGCACGTGACCGGCCACAGCGACGATCAAGTGCACTGGTTACGTGTGTGTGGATTCCAGCTCCAAACCTTCCTCTCAGCTTCAGCGCACCAGCTTTCGACCAGCGGTGGATTCGGGGCAACTGATTCCCTGTCACAATGTCCAAACACCGACAGCAGGAAACAAAGAAGTTAGATCCATGGGGTGTTTCATTTCGAGCCTGTTCAATGTCCTAATGCATTTTGCTGTTAGATACGGCAACGATTGGGCGTTTCGTTACGTGTATTGTAACGACCTTCCAGACCTTCCGTTCCAGCCCAAACTTCTCGAATACCCGTTTCCGCCAGATCGGCTTTATCGCTACGAGCCAAACTCTTTATCCGACAAGTTCTTCTTTGAAGTGTGCGGACCAGATAATGAAAATGGGGTGCCATGCGCGCCATTAGGAATGGGATTTTTGGAGGACTCGTTTCGTAATCCGGATGGTGGGTCCATGGTTCCTCTCCTTTTGAAAATGAAGCGCCCATAGAGCTAACACCAACTGTTCATCGATATGCAGCAAAGCTGGTTCCACAACAACTTGACCCGGAGGATGAGGAGCTGCTAGCAAAGCCCAATCAGCAAAATACAGCAAAGCCAAAGTCCAAAGAGATATCCTTTGCGAATTCACCCCTGTTTTTGAGAAGAACGAATGTCAATATGGCCGGGGAAGCCAAAACATATGGACGAGTGCAAATGGGTATTGAGAGACAGTGAGTAACGGGTAGACTGAACTGGTGCCTCAGAGAGGACGACCATTTATTTACTTCTTCATGAAATAGAATGGGCGTGTCCATCATGCGGGACGAAAAGCTCGCAAAACACATACATCACACGGAAGAGGATAAGCTTAAGACGATCGAGAATACTTTTGAAGCGGTTAAGAAATTTTCGACCGATAATCTCAAACATCCTGATGGGAAGGATGTGAAAGCAGTGGAGATCTTTCCTATTTTCCCCGACTTTAGCGGGGCGTGGCCCGATCGTGTGACGTTATCTGTCTTTGATTGCGATCCACTGGAAAAATCAGCGACAACGAGAAAGAAGGTCGGCACATTTGTCCACTATATTTATTCGAGGTTTCTGACTCAATTCCTTTCAATTGGTAGATTGAGCCAGGTTCTGATAAAGCATTAGCATTGGAAGAAGCGGTCCTGAAGCCTCTTCAGAACCCGGAAACCCAAGAAACAGTATTGGGATACTATACACCTACAGAAGAGTCAATATCAAAGATCCGGGCAAAACGGAAGCGAGAAGAAGAGTTTGGGTCGGACGAGGAGGACGAGGAGGTATTTCTGTTCATTTTGAAAAGCTTAAACAATTTCCGTACTAATTCGCGTGCCGGTATCCAGGAATTTGACTTTCGTCATGTTCGAGATTACCATTATGATGCAAGAACCGAGCACCTTCGACAGCTGGTACTAAGGTTCGATAACGATAATCGGGGTGTGTTTTATAAGCGAATGGAGGGACGCGTAAATCTCAAGCGAAAGCGAGCAAGGGTAAGAATCACCATGAACCAGTTTGATGGGCTCACATCTACCGCCGTCCGGTACTCAATCGATTCGGTTTCTTTCAGGGTATAAACGAGGAGGAGGAAGAGTGGGAGCGACCGACACGCTTGACCTTGACAAGACGACCGCTAACCGATGACGATCGACATAAGAGAAAAGTAGTGGTGAAAGAAGATTTGGGTATAGATGAAAGCGTGTCGACACAATCGAGTCAATCTACAGAAACAAGACGAGCCGACGCGCCAACACGGGGGGACAACGGAACTAGTGATATAGATAGTCTTGCTGGTGATGGAGAACAACGGTGATTGTTGTCTGATACTGTTACTTGACCAGTTCACAGATGTGGATCTTGATCATGACCTCAATAGAGTGATTGCGAGCGTTGCAAAAATGTATTGATGCAAATATCTACAGGGATGACGATATATCTACTTCACGTTTGAGTAGTGATGATAATTCACGAGACAGCATATCCTCAAGGACTTCATTTGTCCGTAAACACTGCCATTGTTCTGTCGAGGCCGACCAATCGAACCGTTTTGGGCCACTGAAAGGAGTCAAGCGGTTATTATTGGATCGTGACCACCAAGTTTGCCCTATCATGACACTCACCTCACTGGAGACGACAACCAGATTTGTTTATTTGGAGGTTGTTTGTTGATGACATAGGTCCCCGAGGATCCGAGGGACAAGGTCAACACACCACTCTGATGTTGAAGCAATGATAAGAACAAGGGTGATGTTCGTCCATCAGAGATGGATGCTTCTCACCGCAAACACAACATCATATCCATCAATGTCCACCAGCTCTCCCAGTTCCTCCAACACCTCTACAAGGTTATCCATAGTGTCGTCTGCAAATTTATGGTACAACCGCTCGTCCAGAATTCTAGTTTAACAGCATATGCACGAGTTAAGGAAAACACAGACACATACAGAGAAACGAGAGCGCAATAACATCATACGTTTCAGACACATGTTCAACTCCGTTGTTGTCGTTTCTGCCCGAAATAGGTGCCGGTCTTGAATGCGTTGGTAAAGGTGAAGCATGTGCGATACGAGCGTTCGTTGACGCGCATGCGTGGCGAATGGGGAAGCAGATGGCAATTGGAGCAGGGTTTGAAGTCGTTGGGCGTATCCGAAGACGTCCCAGGAAGTGCCGTGATATGTGCTTTGAAGCGGACATTGTGCTTGACATGAGAGAAGAATGGGTTCGCGAAGGCGACCTTTTTGATCGTAATGAGTGAGTCACGCAAAGTCATGCAAGGTCATGTCCAGATTGCGATTTCTGCAAGTTGACCGATTTTAACATTTTTAGTGAACGAAATGCTTCGTTCTATCGCTGGAACCACTTGTCGTGCCTCAACGCACATTAACATTGCCAGGGCGCTTCAACCGGTCATTGTAAGAAATGGATCTTTACGATTCTTTGCTGCTCCTGCTGCCTCTCCGAATGATGAAGGTAATAAGATACTGGTCTCACTGTACTCTTGCTGTGCGCATCTGATCGTTGGCATCTTCAGCCATTCGCCTTCGTTTGAAAACGGATCTAAAGACCGCCATGCGCGCCAAGGACACTAGCCTCTCCGGAGTGATCAAAACCCTTCTCTCGGACATCACCTACGCCGAAAAAGCTACCTCTGCCATGCCATCTATCCCAACCATTATCCAACGATCTATAAAAAAGCGCCGCGATTCTGCGGTATCGTATCGTAGTGGGGGTAGAACCGATCTGGCTGAACAGGAGGAAGCAGAGTGCAAGATTTTGGAACAGTATCTTCCCGCGCAAATGAGTGAAGCAGAGATTGAAAGCGTTGTGAAGCAGATCGTCGCTGATGTTGGGGCAAAGAGTGTCAAAGATCTTGGAAAGGTCATGAAGGAGGTGAATGCAAAGGTGGACGATGCCTTGGCACCGAGGAAGACCGTGGCGGGCGTGGTGAAGAAAGTGCTTCAGGAAATGGAATAGCTGTAGAGGCTATTTTTCCTCGTTCAGCAACCACTCGTCATATCAGGGAGTTTGTGCATTATTTAAGATGAATATAGAGTAGGATAGATGCATTGTTTGATTTTGTCAATCGCTATCAATTGCAACTGTAAACCAAGCCATGACAAAGCCCGATCCGAAATACCTCGAACAGTAATGTCATGCATTTCTGATCAAGAATGCAGACAGGAGGAAGCGCATATTACATATTATGTATTGTACATACAGTACAGTAGTAAAAAGAAAGAAGACCGCTGTGTCAGTATTCGGGCGGCTAGAACACTCTCGCGTCATCATACTGTTGCAGCACTATCTCCCCGCACAACCTCCTTACGCTGAAACTCCAATCCGTTATTTTTGCCTTGAAGTCCCGTTTGAGGGTCCCAGTTGGCACTCCGCCATGCCGGCACACCAGCCGCATACAACTCATCAACCTCCTCCAAACTCCGTCCCTTGGTCTCAGGCACCAAGAAATAGACAAAGAATGCAGCGAAAATACAGCAGGCCGCAAAAACGTAACCATATCTATACCCAATCGCGGATGTGATAAACGGCGTAAAGAAGGAGATGAGAAAGTTCATCATCCAGTTTCCGCTGGTTGCAATTCCCATCGCTTTTGATCGGACGCGGATGGGATAAGTTTCAGAGACAATGACCCATGCCAACGGTGCCCAGGTCGTAGCAAAGCCCAAGATGAACATACAAGCCGCAGCAATCATGACTCGGCCGACATTTGGGTCGCTGGAGTCATGGAAGGTTCCCATCGATGCGAACACCATAAACCATAAGAACATCCAGACCGCGCCAACGATGAGGAGAATGCGGCGGCCGAAATATTGTACAAGGAATAGTGCGGGTATTGTTGAGACAAAATTGACTGCACCGAGGATAATGGCGGTGATGTACGAGTCATCTAGTCCAACCGACTGGAAGATGGAGTTTCCGTAATAAAAAAAAAAGTTGGCGCCGGTCAGTTGTTGGAGGATCATCACTCCCACCCCAATGAGTAATCGACGGAACATTTTCGGTTTCCCGGTGAAGCACTCGCCCCATGATGCGGTGCCTTCAGCTTCTTCTCGTTCGATGCCTTCAGCAATCTCTTTCACCTCTTCTTGGACCAACGGATCATCTGGGCTTGTGGCGTAGACTTTGGCTAGAGAATTGGTAGATGCAGTCCGATCACCTTTTTTTAAGAGGTATCGAGGAGACTCGGGCATAAACGCCATGCCTACGCCAAGTACGCCGGCCCAGATGAAGCAAATTCCAAGAGGAATTCGCCATGCACTCGTGGACCGTTGGCCTAGCGATCAACTGTATATGAGGGGAGATGATCCCTGGCACCATTTCTTGAGCCACACGTACCTTCTGTTGCCTTTACGACACAGTAGCCAATCAAGATGCCCATTGTAATGAACAGTTGGAAGGAGCTGACGAGAATGCCTCTCAAATGCTTTGGACACGTCTCGGACTGGTACATGGGAACAAGCGTCGATAAAGCACCGATACCTCCGCCCGCAACGATCCTTCCAATCATGATCTGATACCAAGCCCGAGAAGCCGATATTTGGATCACCATGCCAATGGCGTATACGATGGTCCAGACAATGATGGATCCACGTCGACCGATCCGATCCGCCATATTTCCAGAAACGAGACATCCGATGCAACAACCAATTGAGACGACGGCAACAATGAGACCTGTTCGAACGTTGCTAAAGTAATATCCGGATGAAGGACTATAGCTCGCAAAGTGTTCCTTGAAGTTTTGCATATTCAAGAGGCCGCCAATTGTACCTGTGCATACAAGATTGAGCATAAGCTACCTATTTTTTGACAGGTTAAGTATAGCCGAACCCTACGCACCAGTATCATATCCAAAAAGGAACCCGCCCATTGAGGCAAACAGACACAATGCGACGACCAACGTGTAGTTGGCCTTTTTTACTTGTTCGGCCATGTCATATACTTTTTAGTGTCGGATGTTGGGTATAAATGTCGCGTACAGTCCAGTAAACAGATAATAATAGATGGATGGAAAGCAGATCGCAAGATCTAACGAACGCCGACGACGAATTGGAAAAAAGCATACAATGGCAAGAGTCTCGCCAGACTACCGACCAATGACCAACAAGACGGTCAAAGGTTTGATGCAGAATATTGGGAAAAAAAATGCAAGACGCTTGGGCCTGTTTATTTATGGCTTGTCCTTTGGAAGCCCCGAGCAACCACCCAACACCAAGCGGAACCCCAAAAAGCCCAAAAATGAAATCAGTGTGGAGGGTCCAACGCGTGACTAACCGTGCTTTACGACATTTGACCATGGCCAAAACAGTGAATTTTGGATGCGAGAAGCTGCAAACCAGTGCCTTCTTTTTTTTTCTTTGCTCCTATGGCAATGGCTATTGTCTCTGCTGCGAGGCACAAGACGTTTAAACTTGTCATCGTACACTACCCTCTTGTGAAAGACAGGTTATTTGAATGTCCAAGATGAACCCATTTTCATAGCACTCGAAAGTAGAAACTATACAAAAATAGTCCGGCTACATCTGACTTCATCGGCTGTGTGAGCCGAAAAGGGTTGAACGACTGTGGAATCAATCAATAATAAAGGCTCGGTCACGCGGTTGCGTCACCTGCAGAGGGATCTTTGAGGGTGAATGGAGATGTAGTGGTTCATGCAGTGCGGAATCGCTTATGCGCAGTTGCACCATTGTCAAAAAGAAAAAAAAACCAACACTGTGATAATGTAATGTCGTCCCCATTATGCATCAAATCAAGAAAAATATAAAAGCAACAGACTGCTCCCCCTCCCAGGCAAATTAATAAAGAAATCATTTTCCCGTCATATATACACAGATATTTCTCAAATTTGCTCATGTCTTTTCATCTGTAGTTCAAAATTGTAGTATTTCATCTTTCACTCATGGAGGCGCTTCCGCGTTAGACGGGGACCTTGTTGACGATGCGACCACATCACGTGCGCTGCTCTCGCGTGTGCCGTGACCTCGGGGTAGGGACTCTGACGGGAAGGATGCGGGATCTGGCGATGGGCAGTCTCGATCAGGACGGCCTTCTGTCCGCCAAATACTGGAGTTGTCCGGATCGACGGATGCGGTGCGACTGTGAGCTGCACGGGCCGTATCATCTCTGCTTGTAAGCCTAAAATGCCGTACCGACTCTGCTGAAGGTGACGCAGGTATTGAGTAATTGGGTTCTGATGACGAAGACGAGCTCGATGAAAAGTAATCCATACGTTGTTCTGGTGATGATGGAGTAAACACAGCTACACCCGATGGAGAGACTTCTGATCCGCTTTGCGATCTATGCGCAAACCGGTTTCCAGTTTGATCCTGAAAGTCACTGCCACTGTCTTCTTCGACAGACTCCTCGGTTCTCGACCCTCGTCTTCGGTCATCTCGATCATCCAAGCTTTGCCCTGTTCCAGAGCCCTTTGCGCCGCCCTTATTCTTTAGCCTCCAGGTCTGCCTTTTGTTCTGGAACCAGATTTGCACTGCGCGAGGCGTCATGGCGAGCTGTTGTGCAAGACGAAGGCGCAGTTCGGTGGATGGAAAGAAAGTTTTTTCAAACACGGCATTCAATGCATTCAGCTGAGCCGGGGAAGCTCGCTTGCGTTTGGCTTTGAGCGGTGTGTACGGATACGCTTGTTCTGCATTAGCAAGTTCTTGCTGATGACTGTCATAGCCATAACTGGAATGACTCTCATTCGGGGGATAGCGGGAATCAGTGGCGTGCCGATCGGGGACGGGGGCAAACGAATGCGGATGGTTTGTGTATGTTTCTCGATGTCCATACGGATAGGAAGTTTGTTGGGTATGATAGTGACTCTGGTCGTAATACTGTGGCTGATGATGAGGAAACTGATAATAATTGTGGCGTGGAGAGTGTGGATAGTGATGCGGATGGTATGGCTCGTATGTGTGTTCTGGATGCGTAGACGGATGGCCTGCGTGGAACAAGGGCCGGGTATACTCTACTCGAGGTGCTTCGTATGGTCTGTGTCTGGCAAGCACATCAATCGACTGCTCGCACGCTTGCCATTTCAAAAAAAAAAGGCAAAACTTACATTTCCGTAGACAGCGTCTCCCCTGGAGTCACCAAATTGTCCAGGTCCATGACCGACGACCTGTGTCGCTCCCGACGAGGAGCACCTGCAGGCGGCGCTGCTGACAACGAGTGAAGCGAGGGCATCGACTGATACATTGAAAAGGTAACAGGAAAAGCTCTTTCTAATGTTTTGCAATGGAATGCAAAAGGGCAATAACAAAAAGTAGCAACCAGTTTCGACTCTCAATTCCTAATGTCGAAAACGATGGAAGCAGATGGCGAAAAAAGAAAGCCTCGTCGTTCTCCTGTGGGCTGTCCGCTAAAATTAACCGGTAAAACAGCGGAAGTTTTTTATTCGAGGACACTTTTCAGGGGGAGACAATGTACTATTAATTACGTGTGTTTGGCATTTTTATTGGGCTGGACCGCAAACCAGGAATTCTTAAATGGGAGGGAAATTGATTTTCTTGTGTAAGACGTTCTCGGCGTGCCTGGACTTTTTGCTCCGGGGAGCTCCGGGGAATTCATTAGATAATCTATTTGGGGGACGCCAAAACAAGGCTTGGCCATTTGTACTGCATCAGTTGGCCTCATTCGGACAAGGTTTTGTCTCCAAAAATATAAAGAAATCCCCCAAACGAAAAGCCCAAAAACCCTCTCGTGAGGTCTGTTGTTTTTTGGAGGGGAGGCACATGTTTTTTGGTGGAGAGGAAATGATGAATGCCCTCTACGTCTCCCTAACGATATCTCGGCCCGCCTTGCACCCCTTTTAAGACCACGCCCATTTCCTATTCGAGTTTGTCCGCTTGTTGTAGTTCCCTCCTGAATCTGCCCCATATGTGCAATCCCTTTACCCGCACCACCTTTTTGCTCCGTGCCTTGCCACCCAGATAACCTGCAAAATAATCTGTTTCAAAAATGAAAAGAATTTTGAAATTTCATTGTTCCAAATATCACATGCTATTGTGCTTTAAATTGGTTGGAATCAGAACCGCATTATTTTGGCTTTGGCGTTCGCCTTCATGAGCTGCGGATTGCAATCCTTATCTCTAAAAATGCAATGCACTCCACTATGCAGCACTGTTGGTTACTTTGATGGACATGTTACTTAGAATGCCGACTTTCCAAGATGTTGGGAAATGATCAACACCAGTGAAGGATCCATAAATATAAAGGGAATTCGTTGAGCTGTGCACCTTCGCTTTGGCCCACATGAATGTGATATTTAATTTCTATGATTCGTGAAAATGGCATTGAACATGTTGACACACATCGTGTGATATCTGAGCATTGTATAGTTTCTTCAGGATATGAAGGGGATGTGTAAATATAATTGATTTTTAAAGGGCTGTTTTTTCGTTTAAGTGGTGTTTCCCCATCATATCAGACCAAATAGTATAAGCCATGCTGGCTGCATTGCATTTAAATTTATGTGGCATAATTATGCCTGTGCTTCCAGTGCCACGATCTCACCCAGCTGCACAATTTGTATCGTCATTGCTCACATGTGTC
Organism: Spizellomyces sp. 'palustris'; assembly: GCA_006535965.1. Classification (NCBI taxonomy): domain Eukaryota; kingdom Fungi; phylum Chytridiomycota; class Chytridiomycetes; order Spizellomycetales; family Spizellomycetaceae; genus Spizellomyces; species Spizellomyces sp. 'palustris'. The sequence continues at coordinate 135,988 of QEAR01000002.1, read as the reverse complement.
ATTTGGGTTTGCGTTGTGCTGGGCTTGACCATGGCCATCAGTTGGACACTCCTGTCTGACAAGGCTTGGATGGCTCCGACAGGCTTGCAATTCCTGCAGGATAACCTTTGGGCTTTGCCATGACATGCCGACTAGAGTAAATTCCTCGCTCGAAATGTCTCGGACACATATCCACACCACTGCACAAGTTTCACAATGATGAAAAGTGACAAACGAGGAGGCAGCGCAGTGGTAAAATGCATCAGCTTGCGCGTTGCGTGTTCGAGAGCCGCCGCAGACAGGACAGAATGGCAAGTTGCGTTAGTCGGGACCACGTGACCTCACCAGTAGATCGTTATCCAATTAACGAATATACATGTTTGTTTATACACAAGATATCTACAAGTTCCGTTCCCATATGCCGCACCACAGCACTATAGCACGTTTCTCTATCGATCTGCATTTAGAGCGTCAGAAAACAAACCGGGTTGTACTAGTTTTGAGTGAGAGGGCAGATTCCCTACGACGGCTGAAAGTGACTGTTTTTTGGTACGCGTTACGCTGGCTTTTGCCTTTGCAGGTTTTGGAGACGTGTTTTTGTCTGCCCCTCGTCCGGGTTGTTGGCTTGATTTGTTAATCCTTACGTTGGGTGCACTCTTCTCGTGGAGCGTTCCTGGGGAAGTCGCCTCTTTGTGTCGCTCCGCATTCCATGCTGCATGTACAGTCTCATCCCATGCTTCAATTAAAAAGCTATTGGCCGGCAAAGAAGAAAATCCAGGTAATGGTTCAGGTATAGGGGTTGCATCGCTGTTCACTGCACGTATAGGATCATACTGCACGCAGACAGGATGGGCAAAATCACCTGGTTGGCTCTCATGACTGTCACCCAGTGCTTGCAACGCTGTAAGCCCAAAATAATATTTCAGCACGTGACAAGAGGTGGTGCCATGGCAGAAAAGAATTACCAATCGCCAAATCGTCCGAGCGGAGGCCGGATTGCATATCTACATCAAATTGCTGCATGCGGGGTTGGTACTCGATAGGAACCAAGGATATTCTCTCCAAAGGTAGCATCTTTTACGGTTAAAGGGATTCAAAGGTTTGATGAGAAGAGAATTCGACCAGCATGCAAAAGTGGGATGACTCACTGCGACGGCACACAAGGGAGGCGGCAGCGGCTTTGACGCCTTTGCGGTATTGGTTACAGGAAGGGACAGTTCCGTTATGCCTTCTGTCCTTTCCACCCCGTCAATCCATGCTCCAACATCTGTAGCTGCAGGTCCATGCGAATAAGGGTACATAAATCGGTAATCGGAGCAGCGGCCGTTCATATACATATCCAAATTCCAAAGCAGCCCCTCTAGATACTTTCGGACATTGTAGAGGGGGGAAGATCCAGCTTCATGCAATGAACCTTCCGAGCTCAAATGCTCCTTTCGCCACTTGGTCGGAGGTCGCCTTCGCACAGTGTCTTGGAACTCACCCATGACAACTGCTCGCAGTACTTCGAGATCCAAAGTCATCTTCTCTGGATCGACTAGGAAACGGGGTTCGTTGGACGGTAGCTGTTTACTCCCCAGGGGCGTCCCTTGATACTTTGTCCGAAATGCGAGGTACGACGCAAACAAGGTGTCCAATACAATCCAGCTCAACTTTGGAATGTAGTCATTTCCTCCCATTAGGGACAATAGTGCCACATCCAATCGCACTCGCCGCATATCTATTCCGGGAAATAATTCAGCCAGTTCGCTGTCGATGGTGGGGACATGCAGGAGGAATGGGGATTCGGGGTTGACAATGGTAGTCCGTGGTATATTGGAGGCTAGGGCTGTCAAGGGTAAGACTTGTTAGTCGGTGCCAAGAAACTAACTGATAGCAGAATGTTATGGAGCACTGCCAAACACAAACCTGTGCAAGGACTCACCCTGTATGGCAATATCGGCGTCTCCTCCCAAAATGGCAAATGTGTCGTCTTTAGACCCAGTTTTACTTCTAAGCTTTCCCAGAGCGTGACCAAACACTTTCACTTCCCCTTCAGCTGGCACACGGGATCCGCTGAAAATGATTTTCAAATCACTGAACCTCTCTCTACCCAGGTAATCACACGCAAACCACTGCAGATGCTGGTCTAGTCGATTCATAAACGAGCATCCTGGTGTAAACTGCAGCACGTCAAACATTGGCATCGTCGATCTGGACTAAGAAACAAATGAGATAAAGTTGATATCGTCCTCTTATAGCCTATCGTCCTGACCGGCGCCAACTCAACTTGGTCTGGGCAATATTCCACCACTAACCTGCCGCGCATGTCTTGCTGTCCTCCTATTCCGCTGGGTCAACAGTTTTGCCCAAGGAGCTGGCCCATCCACACCGATAAAGATGGTTTTCTGAGGAGGGGCGCTGCGAAGAGCCATTCGAAGGCGGTTACACACAGCGGCAAAAAGATCGCGTTCGTTGGTTGTTGATCGAGCTGCCAGGTAAAGAAAGTGGTTTCCATCGACAAGGACATGATCAAAAGCGCTGAATTGCGACCGAGCATTGTAAGCCAGTATAACCGCCAAAGGTAAAATATCCGTTGACTTACTGATCCAGGGGAAGAGAGTGACTGAAAGCATTTGGGAAAACCCCCTTGAGCCACTTCCAATAACCACTAACGCCCATCAATAATCCTACTTACTAAAGCGAAATCAGAGGAGATCGGCAAAAGTCCTAGGAGAAATGGGGATCGGGAAGAACGCTGTGGACAATGTCGGCGTAATTTAACCATAATTGGGTGAAATGATGGCAAAGCAATGACTAGCAGGTTTCGTTGCGTTCGTAGATCTTCCTGCAACAATGAGTGTAGCTGCAATGAAGGCAGAAATAGAAGCACTTAGAAAGGAGAATGAGGCCCTCAAAGCGGCAGCAAGGCGCGATGAAGAGCCAAAAGTCGCATCCCCTAACGGAACCATATTCGGTCTGCCTTCGGTTCGAGAGTGGACACACAAAGAGTGCTTGAACAATGACGAGATTTCTCGCTTTAGTCGACAGCTGTTGATGCCAGAAATTGGAGTAAAAGGTTGATATTTGGACCCGGGGGGACAACAGTACTATATATCAAGCTACGTCACACGGCTTGTTTTAACCCTGGTCCCCATTTAGGGCAACTCAAACTTCGCAACACTACAGTCCTTGTTGTCGGAGCTGGAGGGCTAGGAGCACCCGCTGTAATGTACCTCGCTGCCGCAGGAATGGGTATGAATAGTTTTGTTCGGTGTCGCTGAGTAAGTGTTAATTCTGTTCAGAAACATCTAGGCCGTCTAGGAATAGTTGATTACGATCCAGTAGAAGCCAGCAACCTGCAGCGGCAGATTGTGCACGACGAAACTCGGGTGGGCATGATGAAAGCAGAATCGGCAAAAGTCACCGTCAACAGGTGGGTAAAAACTTCCTTTCCAATTTCCAAGTTCTACATCCGATATTTTGTATTCCATATCACCCAGACTGTCCTCCTTCTGCGACTGCATTGCGTACAACACGTTGATCGACAGTTCAAATGCCATGGACATCATCAAACCGTATGTTGACTTACACGTGACACAGCATAGCCTGGATTCCCAACTCAAAGCATGGTAAACTTAGATGGGATATTGTCGTCGACGCGACCGACAACGTTGCCACACGATACCTATTGAACGATGCCTGTGTGCTGGCAGGAAAGCCTCTAGTATCCGGTAGTGCATTGAGGATGGACGGCCAGGTGAGCTTCTCTCATTTCTCCGCCAATTCCGAGGAGCTGCTCGACTGATATCCTGTCAGTTGACAGTTTATAATCATGCTGGTGGTCCTTGTTATCGATGTATATTCCCTGCACCGCCTCCTCCAGAGACCGTTACCAACTGCAGTGATGGCGGCGTTCTTGGTGTTGGTAAGTATGGCCCAAATAAGACCCTTTGGAGTAGACGTTAACCATGGTGTGAATTTTATTCAGTGCCGGGTATTATCGGTTGCCTGCAAGCGCTGGAAGCCATTAAAATAGCGAGTGGATTGGGTAGTACGTATAGTTCATCTTCACTGCTGCTTTCTATTTGGATTTTCCGTCCGTCTTGCTCACCCTTCTCATGTCCAGCCAGTTTTTCACAGAAAATGCTGCTGTTTGACGCAACGTCAGGCGCCTTCCGTACAATCAAATTGCGAGGCCAGAGTCCTACGTGTGCTATCTGTAGCAAGAATCCCACTATTACACAGTTGATTAACTATGTGCAATTTTGTGGCGCCGCTCCCACAGACAAGGTGAGGATGGTCGAATTAAATGTGTCATGAACTCGATCTAAACATTTGCATAGACGCCAGCGCAGAAGCTCCTGCCAGACGATGAAAGAAGCACATGCACGGTATAATCTGCGTGTAAATTACTGTTTTCGCTAGGACTCATAATATACCGTCCGTAGGAATATTCGAGTATTCGAATGGGCGCCTGGCCTCATCTGCTACTCGACGTACGGGAAACAGTTCAGTTCAATATATGCTCGCTTCCGAATTCACTTAGTACGTAGGACATTAATACGGACACAGTTTCTCCCGATATCTCTTATTGATCATACATCCCTCCGGTTGGGCTAGACGTACCATTGAAGGACCTTGAGCGACGTTTAACGGACGTTGAACAAGCCGCCCGTCAAGCCGCGGCATTGGAGAGCAGCGCGATTGCCATAGCAAAAGATGCTTTGCCAAGTGAGTATTCATAATGCCATCAAACAGTGTGAAAGCCGTAGATTGAGCTTTCCCCTTTAGTATACGTTGTATGTCGGCGGGGTAACGATTCACAGTTCGCGGTGCAATTGCTAAGGCAGCATGGATTTCTGCAAGCGAAAGACATTGCAGGAGGTCTAGAGAAATGGGCGAGTGAGATCGATCCCGAGTTTCCGACCTATTAAATTAGACTCTTGACTATTGTTATGTGTAAATAATAGCATGCTGCTTCAATTCAGATACATAAATCTAGAATCAATCTACTATCTGCAACATACTCCAAGGTAGCTATGTACATAAAAGAACGGTGCTTTGAAGCTAGATCACTTTTCCCGAGTAATGATGTTTTTCTTCCTGTCTGCCTTGTAGGGCACAGCACCAGGCTTGCTGTGCTTTCGCTCGTTGTCCTCCTTCCGCCGAATGGATTCGGTCATGGCATGTTTGATTTCTTTGGCCTTGGCAATGGATCTCGGCACTTTGCGATGACGATCAATTCTACGAATCTCGGGAAGATGCTTGTACCGCTCTTTTATCGCTTTGGTGTAGTTCATGGCATTCCGCTCACGGTTCGTCGTCTAGACATGTGATGTGTACATTAGCCAGGTCACAACGGATAATTATGATACAGTTTGCAAACCAAGACTTTGCGCTTACCGTTCCCAGTTTATCCGACGCACTCGCTTTCCACAACCGAATGTTACCATCATCACTCCCGGACAAGACAAACTTGGCGTCCATGCTGAACTTGACGCAGAAAATTCTCTGCATGCGCTTAGTATGATATACATCCCGGCTGTGTCCCTCCCGCGTTTTGAATATGCGCACTGTGCGATCGTAACCTCCCGTCACAAACTCTTCTCCCGTTGGTGAATAATCAATGTCAAGAACAGCGGAGACATGATCCTTATGCACATTCATTGCGCTGTCCATCTTTCGCATATCAAAGGTGTAGCAATTGTGGTCCTCATTCGCAGTTGTGAAATTGAACGCCTCCATCGGGTTCCATGCGATGGCGTTTGTTCGCATTGACATGATGATCTTCGATAAGGGGGAGCTGGTTCGAAGGTCGTAGAGAATAATGGTACGGTCTGTTCCACAACTTGCGAATATACTTGTCTCCGTCTGATTGAATTTTACTGCGGTTACCGTTTCGGAGCCCCATGAGAATGATTGTACCGGCTCGGCCCTGATGAAGCGAGTTGATGAGTGTTGTAGAGATCAGACATTGCCACACCACATCCTGATCCTCACCTCTCGTGATCCCAAATATCGACTTGTGTACTTGATGTGGCAAATGTCTTCTTAGACCGATGATGATCGACGCCAGTGAACGCATTTCGGGCAACATACGTTTGCAGAGGCTGGTTGCAACAAGAATATGTCAATCAAAGACTCTCTCACCCTCTCACGTATGCGATGAATACTACCTCTGTTTGCTCGGTTGACCACATCTTCACAATTTTGTCTTCTCCAACCGTGAAGAAATTGTCAGATTCTGGTATCGAACAGATCCCACGAACAAATCCTCTGTGCGCTCTAGTCGTCCATGTTGTCTTCTGATTTGTGAGACACCATATTCGTACCTCTGTGCGGTTTGATGGCAAGTCAGAGATACATTCCACTATGGTCACGAAGTGATCTACAGCCGAACCACTAACCTCCATCGGCGCTTCCAGAAAATATCGTGGTCAATTTTGTTGGATGCTTGGCAACACAATATACACCTTCAATATGTCCAGAAAGAGCTCCAACAAACGGCTTGGCGAACAGACGCTCCAACTTGGTTGCATTTAAGGCGCGTGTGTATTCTCTTGCTCGTTCAAACGGGTGCAGGGTTGGGTCCAAGTTTCTTTGAACTCGGTAAATATCCCCAGAGCGCTCTCGTGCATAGCTCTCGCCCCTACTGATCGTTTTCACCTTCTGTAACAAAAAACAGTTGTTTGAGAATTCTTGAGCATTCAACAAAGAACATATTGCTTGTATTACGAACCATGCTGCACGATTAGGACTATAGTTATTATAAGCTGAATGGCGAACCAAATATCGAAAGGGTGTGGGTCTCACAAGGCTCGCGCTCGATGGGATGTAAAGGTGAAGAGTTGGATTCGACAAGGTAATGGACAAAAAGCAAGTCGCCTGCAACGCAAAACAAATCATTTTTATGTCGTAATCAAGCGGTCATGTGACCAATTGGACTGGATGTTGGAAGTTCATGCTCGACCTCTATTGTTCTACTGGGTGATCGCATACAACACGGCATAGATCTCGGGCAGACGATGCACATATATCTGCAGATGCCTGCACTGGTCGCAATTTCATGTTGCATGCCCTATCCACACTGCATTAAAAGGGATAAAAACACCATGGAACGTCGTCAATCAAGTGGCCATGTCTGCTAGCGTGAACTTTACGTTATCAGAAAACAGTGTATTCTCGAATATACAGGACTTCACCCAATCTGGCTTGTTGTTCAGCAACTAACAAGTTAATATTCTTCCTCCTCCTTCTCCTCAGCTATTGTAGTCTCGGTGATGTTGGCTGGGGGTGGGGGATTCTCATCTTCAGCCGACACTTCTGTGGCAGTAGGCTGCTCTTCTTCAATTGGCTCCGAAGACTCTGTAGGCTGCACCGTTTGTGTATCTGCTCCCTCTTCTTTCTCCTCCTCGCCTTCTTGGATGGCTTCTGGAACACCTCGTCGAGGCTCGATTTCAGCGTTCTCCTGAATAGGTTCTTCTTCACTAGCTGCAGCTTTCTTTTCTGCTTCTAGCGCTTCGGCCTCTTTGACCTGTCGCTCCTCTTCCGCCCGTTTCTCTTGTTCCAAGATAGCCGTCATGCGCACCTTTACCTCTTCTTCAAAACGATGACGATGCTCACGTTCCGTCTGTTGAGCGGCTGCAAGTGCATCCTGCATGGCTTGCAATTTTGCCCGTCTTTTGTGATGTTCTGCAATCTTCTTTTGCGATGCATCGTGATGCAGCAAATATTCTCCTATAAAACTGATCGCATCGAGACCTCGAGGACCCTCCAGGGAAGTATCGTAGCCATAGCTCAGAAGGGCGCCAAGAGCTGATGACAGAAGGGGTCCAACTGTTTGCTTCAAGTAATTGGTGTCCATAGCTGGATGGCCAGTTGGTGAGTGTCAAAAGGTTTGCAGCGCTAGTTGGGAGGCACTAATACAGTGCTCACAAAGTTGAAGACTCCGGCGATCATGTAAGCGACTGCGCCACTTTCAAGGAACCACCCTTTCAGATGTGCTCGATCTGCAATTTCCAAAAACATGCCCAGCAATTCCAATTGTAAGCAGGTGCTCAAGAAGGAGACATGTACTCTATGCACGTACCGTAGTAGCAAAATACACTGCAAGTAACGTTTCCATCTGGTACTGTGGCGGTCGCGTGTAGGGAATGGACAACTATATCGCTGGTTTACCTTTCTCTATTGCCGAGTTTGCTCGCGCGGAAAGCCGTTCAGGATCGTCGTTAGGATCGTTAGGTTTACCGGACTATTCATCTCCACGCTACGTGCTATATCAGGATGGGTCTTGCCAGGCAGAAAACCTGCTGTTACCGTCATCTGCCTCTGAACAACCTATTCCGGCCACCTTGCACCTGTCATCCGGCGGAGCTTGCTTCGTTGTCGAATATGATCAAGACGAAGGAAGGTCGGGTCGTACGAGCGTCCTAGGGACGCCAAGGCTGTCGCCAATGCGGTCGCGCTTAGCTTCACTTCCTCAATCTGCTGACTTGACGCGCACCTTTCGCAATCGGTCTCCATCTCCGGAGAGGCGAAGTAACTATTTTCGCGAATCCTTCCTGGGGCCGACCGCTCCGGATAAGCCTTCCGATATGGGGATGGACTGGGGTGAGCGTGGCGGACAAAAGAGAAGACATTTGACAGCAACTGTGACAAGTAAATTTCGGAGCGCCGTGTTAAACCTTTTAAACTTTCGGAACACGTACTATGAGAAGCTCTTTCTTCATGCGGCTCTGCTAGAAAAGGACGTCCTAATACAAACGCTGCAGACAAATACGGAAATTAAATATTGCAGGTGGCCGGTTGCATCCTCGCAGCCAATCTCACCTTTACCGGACGGCAGTTTGACAATTGCAAGCATTGACGGATCCATACAGCTAACACTTTTACCGCACCGGCAGGCATTCACTGTAAAGTTTCCGTCCGTAGTGGCCGATCCTGATGGTTTGGTCGCAAAATTGAGGGGAAGTCGAGTCCTGTACAAATATGTCTATCTGTGGATTGAGCAAACATTCTCTGTGCGAGATGTGCCAGACTTTTGGCAATACCCTTTAGCTCTTTTGTTGAGGCAGTGTGGAGGTACTTAGTCGGCGTTTAGAAGGACCTTGCCTGTTCCCGAATCTTATCATCGCATTTTCCATTCAGATTCTACCAAGCTTCTGCTTGAGGATATCCGTGTCAACGCAGAGGAAGACAATTATGTGACGACGATTTTGCCATCATCATGTGGTGAATCTTCTCCATCTGCCGCTGAGAATGCCTCATTTCGACCATCTCGAGCAGTACATAATGTTTTAACAAATCCTAAACCCATTCGGATCTTATGGACACCGACGGCGGTGTATCGAGTACTGGGCCTTGGCAAGAACGATATGTTCCTGCAGTCGGTATCCCCAAAATTTTCTTCCTTGGACATACAAGTTGAGGCGACACTACCTGAAGATGGAACAGTGATGAGAGCCATTGAAGACCTGAAGTATATGGTGGTATACTACAATACTGCAATGGGTGACATGCCCCATGAGGGGGAAATGTATGCTTTACAAGGTGCGCCGCCTTTCATCAGGGAGCCCAATACAGGCACCAGGTGAGGAACGTTGGAAATAAACCGGAAGTGAAGCTGTGCTGACATTATACGGCTTCAGCTATCCTCTCTCTGTTATAAGCGCAGAGATGCTGAGGCTAGTCCAGGTTGCGTATCGTTGGGTCGATGCGCGTCCTAAGCATCCCACCCCAGTAAAACGCGGGAAACTGGAAGGGACGGCAACCGCCCCAGGCTTGGGAACCTTTACGGCGTATTCTGGGGGATATGTCAGAGCTTTATATGAAAACGGTGTAGTGGTCGAAGCTCAGAAAGCCCCCTCCATAGCACATGTAACATTTCCGGACGGGGACGCTGTGACTGTCCGTTGCGAGAAGCCCGTCGGATGCGAGAGATACGTAGTCCCCGTCTTACAGTTTGCCAGAGATGTCTGGGAAAGCAATGAGATGAAAGTAAAGAGGCAGGAAAGTAAGATGAGAGCAATGGATCTGGCTGCTGGGTGTATACAAAGAAGCAGAACCTACTTGGAGCAGAAACATGCCATCGAGGATTTACCAGACCCAGATTGTAACCATATGTACCGGCCGAGAATAGCGGATATCGTGGCTCGAAATAGAGATTATGTACAGAGGAATGTGAAAACAAACCTGTAGCTTAGCTAGTTATGAGAAAGTTGCAAATAGGCAAAAATATTTAATACCATGCGTGACCACCCCGAGTAGGCAATCCTTGTCAAAAAGTGCGTGTACTAGCAGCCCTCGACAGGAGTGCGTTTGGGTACATGTTTGACAACAACGGGCTCGATAAATAGGCGGTCACATGGAAAGGCTTATATTATTCAAAATGACTTTCACACGCGAGATGGACATCGGTCGTTTTTATCAATAAAATTAGCTCGGATGGTCTTTCGATAGGCTGGTTTCCACGCGATCCAAAAATTTGCTCTGAAACCCCAGCTATCCAGCCCTTTTCCTATTCCAATCCAGTTCCTCCACTGTACCGTATGCCTTGCCCGTACTTCGACTTTCATCCGTTGCACCGTTTCCGTTACTATACCCTTTCCTTCTGAGTTCGAAGACTTCCAGAATAGCTTCCCTAAAACACCGGAAATTATAGTCGATCAATCCCTGCTTTTCAAAGTTATCCTCGCGAAGTAAACAGACTAGCGCAAGATGTCTATTCAATGCACGGATTATTAGTACACAATATGTGGCTGAAAAAGGAAATTGAGTTGTCAATGTCGACTTACTGGTTGACTTCACGGAAGTATAATACCATGCCGTTATTCAATCTGATAAGTGCGTGGGCGTCTCCGTCGGCAGTCGGGGAAGTAGGAGTGCTGGTTGAGGAGGGAGAATCTTTTTCTGATATGCTGGGAATAGGAATAACGCACTTTCAGTCAGTGCAATGCAGGATGAACGGATGTAAGCTCGATGTCATTACCCGTATATGCTAGAAACATCCAATATGACATCAATCATGTCACTACAAAGTTCGTAAGATTGCATGTCGACTGGTGAGCTGTCCGTTGCGATGTATATTTTGGAGAGTACATCGAAAAGAAAAGCCTTCTCAATACCCGAGTTCTGCGATACATTCATTTAGTATCAAAGCCATTGATGATGACCATTCATCTTTAAGCATGGGTGCATACCGAGCATAATATATTCAACAAATTTTCCAACGTAGGAAGTTGGGGAATGAGCTTCTGTATGACTTTGGAGAAAGCTTCATATATGGAATGGTCGTAGATCGATGTAAGGTAGAAGCTAAGATGTATGTTGTCGAGTTGAGCATCAGAAAGCTCATCGGATATGCGTTGGTGAATATCGCGTTGGGTTTCTTTGGAGGATGAAAAAAGGACGTCCATAAACAGTTCATACACGACGACAGACCAGAGCAGAAAGAGATTTGACTTTACCAATTTTGTGGTCGTCTGATAGGCCGTCCACTTTATGTATGAAAACCTCAAATGAAATATTTGGGTTAACCTTGTGCGCTCGAGTTACGGTCATATAGAGGCGTTGAAGGGCTTCCAAATAATCGTCCTATCCTTCCCGAAACCTGAGTTATCTATGTATAACGGATGATCTTGCTACCGACACAACTGTTACCTGTGCGTCAATGACAAAGACTAAAGCACCACATTGCCCAAAGATCATTTCTGAATCGAATGCTGGGTCAAAGAAGTCCAGTTGCCCTGGGAAGTCCCATATTTGAAAGTCGATAAAGGAGCTGCAAAGAGTATTGAGCAAGATGCCATCGGGCGCTTGGAACACCGTTCGGAACCCACATTATGTCATCCTTCTCAATTTTGGTCGTGCTTTCAACGAACAGCGTTTCATTTGGTGACATCTTGTGAAAGACCACTCGTTCTATGCTCGACTTCCCACTTCTACATGATTTTGACCGCCAGTAAGTTGACAGATAGCCGCATCTTGCCGAGATGTATCAGCGTACCTTCGCAGCCCCATCAATAGTAATCTAGGCTTCTCCGCATCAGCGACGTCAAGGAGATCTGTATCTGAATATCTAAGAATATTGCATCATGAATAACCTTTTTATCCATCTTTTGGGGTAAAATCAACTAAGCAGCATTGAGATTCATATGACCGAAACCTCGAAGCAGTCCTACAATATGCTGCTCAGTTCTATCATAACTCTGACGATAGCGCCGACTTCTCTTCGGACCAACGGAATGCCCCTGGCAAGCCCGACTCAACTTCCTCTCTCTACGCACTACTCACCCGGTATGTTCCAAACCACTGGTCGGTCCAATCTCTCCCGCGGCACCATAATGCGAAACACCGTCATCATAGTCGTAGTAAGACTAGGTTGGAACAAAGTTATGAGGGCAACGTCAGAAGGACGCGACAGAACCACGACCAAGACAGCGCCCGCTGTACCTCCCGTATCAGAGACTGCTAGCCTGAATGTTCACTTACCGCCATGACTAACACTCCCTACTCTTGTTTTCTACCTAACCATGCGATCTGTCGAGGCGTGCAAAAAGCGTTCCAGCTGACGGCAACGAGCTGGTGTCGGATGACTCATCCCGTCCTGCATCCGGATGCATCCGGATTCTGGTTGGGTCGATGAAGATATATGGTTGATCCTCAACCATGTAGGCCGAGTGACGATGGACTTTACTGAAATACATGGCATCATTCAATCACTTAATCAGAACCATTTGGGGTGTTGGGCTGAGGAAACTCTGGAAGGTGTTCTAGTTCAAGCATCTTGGCGACGCCGCATAGGTTTATGGGCCTGCACAAGCCCCTTTGCGGTTGCGGGCGGACACCTCCAATTGGTAATAAAAGGGCATTGGTAACAAACTTATGCCACCAGCAGCATTCCCCCTACAAACTTGGGGTGAATGATGTTCAGTCGATTTGCTAATGACCAAAGTAGGACGCAACTAGCTAATAAAACCAGATCTAATACCGCACCTTTCTAGCCAGCTAGACTTTGACTGCTGAAAGGTAATCATATGATACCGTTATTCACCATCCATATACAAGCAGCGTTCAAGGGAAAGTGCAAAGAATACCAAATCTGTAGTTATCGGCGGATATGGCCTCGGATTTACATTTATTCAAGTTGGTTAACCATGGGACCATAACACGCTACCCATCGTCCGCCAATCACGATCACCAGTTTGACATCAAAGTAATGAAATCTATACGCTATTCTCTAAGAACTGCTACTGTGGAGTCGCTCGCCAACATCATTAAAGGGGTGGACGCGGGAATCTGGAAGGGTGGAACCTGATCGTAATTGGGCCAAGGACTGTGGAGACGCCATCAATCAAGGCTTGTGACGCAGTTGAAAAGGCGGGGACAAGGCAAGAGCTTGCCAGCAGAAGCGCCATGGACACGAGACACAGGAGCAAAACCCGCCCTTTCTTACTATGCAGAGGACGATAAGAAGGGAAACAAAGCGCTTAAGATTTCATATAATTTTACGGCCCGTGGCGCTGACAGAAGGAGATGGCGCCTACTAGGACATGTGATGTTGGGCAGGGTGCGCTTGGGGTAAAGTCTCACATGAGCTCTGGTGAACCCCGCAGTTCTGAAGCTGTGTAGAACGCCGTAGAGGCAAGGGAGACGACTTGAACTAGATGAGCCTTTTGTAAAATCGTTGTAACTGCCTTCATCGTCGTTGTCAACATGGAGGACAAGTCAGCGCAGAGTGGAGCCTCAGCTCTCGTCAGAGGCTTTGGCGCGCGTCATTTAACCGAAACGCGCTACCAAAGTGCCGGATCGACCTCCTTTAAATTTTCTTTCCTTTTTTGTGGGCAAATGGCACTACTCCCCATCGTTACTAAGCAAGCACTGCGACGTTCAAATGTCTTGTAACTCCGAAGGAGAAGACGGCCCGAAGCTGCCGAGCGGCATCATCCCTCCTGTTTTTCAATTACCACCCTTGTTGAAAAGACCACCGCCCTCATCTGAACCTCATCTGCATCCCATCAAAACGCACTCTCCAACCGGTTAAGGAAAATGCGACCACTTTCAGCTTTCACAAAGCCCTTTTCCTCCAAAGACAAGCACTCGCATTCCAATCCTCCTAATGATGGCCTTGACGACGCTACCGAAAAGAAATCAAAGAAACACCGTCAAAGATTGTCGAAGATACTCCATTTTGGACACAAGAGCAAGTCAAAACACGGACGAAAATCATCCACCGACACTACCGAAAAGGAGCAAATCTCTTCAATCACAACAGATCTTTTAGAGGTTGACATTGAGCACCGGAACTCGAGGGAGTATATATGGGCAGAACAAGTTAGACGTCTAAGTAGTGACGTATCCGAACGAGCTAGCTCAGACGGCCTCATCAGAAGCAGTTTGTCAGACGGGGATACGACCTTGGTACCATCTCCGAGCCAAGGCCATTCCTGCCGACAATCGGGCCCTTCCGATTTATCTTTTCCGGACTTTAAAATGGAAGAGTACGAAGTGGTATGTAATGATTGCTTTTTAAACCAATGGTCGCCTGTATTCAAATTCATGTGAATAGGACGTATCTGGAACCTCTACCCCTGCGTACCTTCGTCGTCGCTCCTCTTCCATTTACACAAACGGGTCTACTCGCACACATGTGGATGATCCGGATGAAGAGTTTGTTCCACTCCCCAAAGAGCCATTGGACTTGAGCAAGGGACCTCAACTCAAGCTGGATTTGTGGGAGACCTACACCCCTCGTTCGTCATCCACGGAACCGACCAGTTATCCATTTGGTTTTGACACTAGCAGACTCTCACCTACCACACCCCGTTCCCCATCCCTCCGATCCGATCTATCCGATGCGATACTGGAATCTCCGAACTCAGCTATAGAAAAGCTGGCAGCGTTGATGGGTTCCATTGCTGACGAAGCATATATAGGCATGCCCGATGCAAAGAGGACCTCATATACCCGTTCCTCCCCAGACGCCAACCAATTCACCATGGACAGGTCGATCGATTTGCCCACTGCTGCCGAGCGCCACCAAAGCAAAAGCAAATTGGATTTGGGCAGACGAAGAGCTTCCCACCGACGTGTCGACCTTGATGACGACACAGCATGTAAAGAGTATGAAAGGATGTTGTCAAAGTTTGAACAGCATTTTTCGCAAATGCAAGTGGTTTAGATAATAGTTGCACTGGGTTTTGGGATACTAGCACGTCATTTTTTTTTTGGTCAATAGTGTATTATATGCAAGCGTTTTGGATTTCATGCAAATATCAATTGTCGCGTTTTTTTGATTCTCTTTCTAATAAGTCTGCACATCCAAATTATTATACATGATAATGTGTTCCCAAACTCCTTGCACGGTCAGTATTTTACTCATCATCAGAGCTGTGGGCAAATTTGATAGAGTAAGATTTGGTATCGATCGTACCGCCTCGGTAGCTTCCCCGCTTTTTCTGCGAAGATACACCAGAGTGTGAATATGAATTCCGCGAGTACGAGACGCAGATCCTGCGCAAGCAAGCACAAAATATACCTTGTTCTTCTCGTTACGGAATCCCTTTCCCCTCGTAACAATCAAATCTTGGTGAGCCTTGAGACCGTAACTGCTATCGGCACCGCCTTTCGCCATGTACGCATTGTTAATAACTTTGTGCGGATCTACTTCTTCTTCTTTCACGCGTTGAAAGCGCTGCAACAGAATTGAATTAGCACATCTGATAATGTCAGCTGGCGCGACCAATTTTCTACCTCCGTCTTCTGTGCAGAGCCATTGAGCTGTTTTTGCTTCTTGGCAGAAGGGCCTGAGTTCGGGGTGCCATTGGGAGCAGGCGAGGTTACCTCATCATCCTCATTTCGTTTTCGTTTTTTATCCTCGCGTTTTGGTGTATCTGGTTCAGTTTTGTGCGTTGTCTTGACCTTCCTTTTCTTATCAACTTTCGACTTTTTTTCAGCCTTCTTTTTCTTTTCACGTGGCTTTGCCTTAGCCTTTTTCTGGTTTGAATCGCTATCAGAACTGGAGCTTTGCTCGCTAGAACTTGAATCTGAGGATTCGCTGCTAGAAGACGACGATTCCGTTGAATCTGAATCGGAAGATTCGCTACTAGAAGACGACGATTCTGATTCAGAAGACTCGCTACTGGAAGACGACGATTCTGATTCGGAAGAATCGCTACTGGAAGACGATTCCGTTGATTCTGAATCGGAAGATTCACTACTTGAAGACGACGATTCTGATTCGGAAGACTCGCTTCTAGAAGCCGATTCCGTTGAGTCTGAATCGGAAGATTCACTGCTGGATGACGATGATTCCTCCTTTTTTGTTTTCGCTACTGCCTTCGCCTTCTTGACCTTGGTTGGCTTCTAATACACGAACCATTTAAAATTACGCATCGACTTTTTACCAAAAATGTCTTTTCACCTCTTCGACCTTCGATCTCTTTGAACTGTGATCATCTGAGTCATCCTCCTCGTCCTCAGAACTTGATTCATCCTCACTGCTGTCGCTCCCAGGGGAGTCACGTGCACCATTACTTTTGGTGACTTTCTCTGATTTTTTCGGTGCTTCCTCATTTTCACTGCTCTCGCTGGAATCAGACCCAGAGTCTGACTCCGATTCCGAGTCCGATGTTTCATGCTCTACTTTAACATCAATGCTGCTGATAGGACATCAGCCCATGCGGCGGAGGTAACGAACGTCAGGGATACCATACCTCTGCCGCAGCTTGATATAAGCTTCATATAGTTCTATAAGTGTTTTGCCATCCTCGGTTTTGGAATCCTTAGTCTAGAAGGAAGCAAAAGGTATTAGAACCTGTCTGAGGACGCATGCTGGCACCAAGGTTCTTACACATAGTGGTAGCTCCTTTTTCAAGGCCTTTGCCGCTTTGGAGGCACCAGCATCTTCCAGGAACCTAAGTACTAGAGGAAGTAGACCTTCAAGTGTGGCCGAGGATGTCATGTTCGTTAGGGAAAAGTTTGGGAAAATCGTCCGCGATCTTGCTACAGGAGCAAAACCCAAAAACAATTCACATTCTACTAGTACCCATTAGTCACGTGATTTAGTTGCTACGACAACGCTGAAGGGGTTGAGCAAAAGGATTCGGCTTTCGCAGTTCACTGGTGGCCCAGTGGCGGTAGATTCTACGAAGCAAACCAGGTCACAGATTGACGATCACTATTCGACGGAGCCTGACGGACTTGCGTTATCGAAGGATACTTTCAGTGGAGGGTTTTGTCGTAGGAATTGCGGAGCAATAAGTGACATTCATTATGCCCAAAAACAAGGGAAAGGGAGGAAAGAACAGGAAGAGGTGAGTCGAACTATTCGCCGCAAGGTCTAGTAATAGTTGGAGGACATTTGAACGAAGTCCTTGTGGGAGTTTGTTACTTTGAAAAAAAAGTGCTTCGTTAATTGCGGTTCTGACTTCTCCACTAACCAGTTCTTACGTATTACTTTCGCTCTCAGGGGAAAGAATGAGAACGAGTCCGAGAAGCGTGAATTGGTGTTTAAGGAGGATGGACAAGAGTATGCAACCGTAACAAAAATGCTGGGCAATGGTTGGGTGGAGGCGCAATGTTGTGATGGGGAGAAGCGATTGGCCCACATTCGTGGAGCTTTCAGGAAGAAAGTTTGGTGGGTTTCTATGCTGTCTTCTAACCGCCATTGTTTGACGCTTGCCATTCATACATGGTTGCCCTATTCACAGGATTACACAGGGTGACTTGGTACTCCTAGGTCTGCGAGACTACCAGGATTCCAAAGCCGACGTCATTTTGAAATACACCCCAGATGAAGCCCGAATGTTGAAATCTTACGGAGAACTGCCCGACAACATCAAGATCAACGACACACAGATCATGGAGGACTCAGACGAGGGTAAATGTTTACTTCTTTCTGTTGGTAGATATTATGGCTTACATGACCTACGATTTCTGCAGAGGTCAACGTCGAGTTCGATATCGACGAGATCTAGAAGGGGGCGGCGGCTGCGTGTGTTTCTGCATCGCAAGATCACATCGCTGTGTAGCGATCGCTCCGAAGAGTCAAACCAGTGTCCTGACACCAGGTGATCGGTTTCCCTCTTGTCTATACCGACTCATCGACTTCTATTGCTGATAACCGAGGAGGCAACTGAAGGGATGGCGTCGCCATGTATTCATAACCACAATACATTTCTCCCGCTTTGTGCAATACTTTCCAAGTATTATCTCAATTTTCTCGTAGCGGATTTTACTCTTCGTCATCCGTGTCGCTTCCGAATTCGGTGCCCTTTGCAACCTTCATTTTGACTCTCGGATTTACCAGGCTCTTTGCCATGCTTGCTCTTTTCACCGGTGCGCTACGTTTTGACGGGCCTGCATGCAGTGTGGCGTTCACAAAGATCAGTATCCTGGACTCTATATTGATGTTGTTAGGAGATTCATTGGGATATACCTATGTCCATTGTCACGTTGGATGCCATTCCTTTTATTCTTTCAAGTTCTCTCTTGGCAGCTTGTAGTTCATCTTCCAACTGTCTTAACCTTTCATCTAAGATAAGTGGTCACGATGGACGGAAGTACACTGTCTGTATGTCGAAATATAACACACCGGCTCTTGGAGATGCATCGGTATGTGGCTTCCCATTTGTAGCATCAGCCAATATTAGAAGCAAGTTCCTAAGAACCTCGAATGTTTCGTACTCCTTTCCTTTCAATTGAATTTTGAATGGGTATGTAGCAATCGGGTCGACTATCAGCTAATCGCCATTGTTTACGGTTATGTAAAACAGGCCATGTCACAATCAAACTGCATACTTCAGCAGAGCGTCCGCTTTTTTCGTTAATAGCAATCTCTCCGGCCCTCCATGCAGTTTCAAAACGAGTACTTTGATGCGCGTCTGATAACTAATATGCACGCAGCATAAAACACAGTTCATAAGGGTATGCCACTAAATCAGAAAGGTGCAACTCTGTTCAAAGAGGCATACCAAATTGTCTTGGTCTGAATT
Organism: Spizellomyces sp. 'palustris'; assembly: GCA_006535965.1. Lineage (NCBI taxonomy): Eukaryota > Fungi > Chytridiomycota > Chytridiomycetes > Spizellomycetales > Spizellomycetaceae > Spizellomyces > Spizellomyces sp. 'palustris'. The sequence goes on along the minus strand of QEAR01000002.1, from coordinate 117,035 downwards.
CGCTAAACGCGCTTCGTAAAGGTGCGACTCTCCTACAAGCTGGACGATCCAGAGATCCCCGGTAAGGGACGAACTCAGGACATATCGAGTGCTGTGGCTCTCAATGACTTGCACATGGTTGCGGAAGACGTCAGTAAGGCCCGCCATTTCAGGCCTTTCTTGCTAGGCGGCTTGCAACTCGCATCGAATCCGTAAACCTGGTTCTAATGCGCAGTCACGTGTATTGGTAATGGATTGGCTTCGTTGCGAACTTTTGAAGGCGACTGCGACGTTAGTGCGCGGGCGTTGGTCTCGTCAGGCATTTATTATGCGAACACGGAGCATTCGAGCACTTGTCGACTCAGTACGCGCGTAGACGCGCACGTTCTTGGCAGGGGTAGTGTGTTTCTGTCCCGTGATGCGAGAAATCCACCAGGACGAAGCCTTGCCCGCGAGCGGATTTTACGGCGTGGTTCGAGAGAATATTGTAGCTCTACTTCTTGCGTTGGCTCTGGAGGGCATTTCAGCACTGTTACTGCGTAGATATCGCTATCGAAGAGTGAGCAATGGAACAAATAATTTCTCACGGGAAAGTGGGTCAACCTGTAATCGGGATGATCTTGGAGATGACGGGGGGTCTCTAAGGAGACGTCGGTCGCCTTCCGATCATGCTAGTAACAGCACCATGAGCTACAGCACCATCAATGATTCGACCGAGGACGACGATGAGCTGGCCGAATCCTCCATAGCAGTTATGTTCTGTTGCACTGGCTTAGGTGCCGCTTCAGCAGGCTTTTTATTACTCCCACTGACTGCCGGGTTTGGTGACTACATAGAGAAATCTATGTTAGATAGGTACTTGCGTTAAAGCTTGGTCTCCCGGTTTTGTTAGTCTTTCAGAAAGCTAATCCGATTCTACGGTGTTCGTATCGCCAATCGTAGATTTTGGAATTATACCTCAATTGCTTCCTCTCTCTCACTCTACGGATTGATGCCATTTTGCTATTTTATCCTTGAAGCGCATGGAAGGACGTGGTTGGCAAAAACTAAAGAATGTGTCCAAGTTTTGGTGCTGTTCTGGGCTCTCGGAGCCGGCCTACTATTCATCATAACCAAGACGCTCGGGGTTGAAGCTTTCATAGAAACACACCCGTGGCTATCTGCCTTGAACATTGTCGTCAGTATACCGTGCGGCATACTTGCTGGTCTAGCTACACCGCGTGGGGTGGTGCATTTATTTACATGGCCCGGGAGTTTCGCCCTCCCTTTGGATCATAAGAAGAGAACTAGGGACTCAATAACTGAATTGGAATTTGAAATTATGGCATTGGAAAACAAACTGCACAATGATCGGGAGACGAGAAAAAAGACCGCGCGAAGGGGCCAACTCGATGGAGAGGTGGACACCGAGGCAGTTGTTTGGAAAATTTCCGCTCTCCGAGCTGACATAGGCAAATTGCGGCAACTGGAGCGTTCCAGCCCATTGATGCGAATCCTGATCGCTGTCTCGCTCTTTTCCATGTCGCTGGTGGGATGGATTTCGGTATTGATAAGGATCTTATCGAGCTTGGCAGATGGACTTCTAAGTCAAAACCTCCTGTGGCGAGTCGGCGAACCTCCACCCAGGTGGTGGTCTCTCTCAGAGCCTATATCGGTGGCCTACTTTGGTCTGGCAACCACAGTCGGGTTCTATAGGCTAACTCCGAAGCTTGTCCTCCAAGTTCATAACACCCCAGCCCGGCAGGTCATTGGCAGTATTATGCTATTGCTCACCGTCTCTATGGCACTACCTCTTGTGGTTCAGAGCCTGGGGTTAACTAAATGGGATGTGGGATTGTGCCCAGAGCTGGTCGTTCTTGCACATCGTCCTTGGTTGCTGGCCACCTATAGGTTAGCAATGCTGTGGTTAATGGCCACTGGTCGATGGCAATAGTATAATTTAATAAAATATTTCTATATCTTGTCGCATTAAACCTGATATCCACGCTTACTCGTACTGTTTAGAATACAGCCCAGAGGAAACGTAAACAAAGCCCTATATCTGATCACGTGGAGCTTTCAGCCGGATCCATTTGTGGTGTTCAACCCTGTTGAGTTTGGGTTAAGATCACGAACGATACTCAGATCCATTTTCCAGCTTTGCGTTTGTAATGACCCAGGTACAAAGTAACGGGTCCGCGGACGACAATCAGTCAGCTCCGTCCTTGAAAGATCTTGTCGACCACTCCATCAAGCGAACACATGAGGTCTTCCTGGCCAATTTTGGCATATCAGCACCTGCGGATCCCCCAAGGTTTGTTGCCCGAATAACTAGCTGCTCATAACGATGGGTGGAGGAAGCTTAAATTTGATGCGCATTTGTAGTCAGCGTTTGAAGTTGAGTTCGAAGATTGCGGATGAGTGGGACCATGTGAGGGAATTGCCCAAGGTTGTGCAAGCACAGACAGCCAAACCACTACCTGCAAAAGCTGTTTCGGCAGGTCAACCACAGTCGGTTGTCAGGGGTAAGCATCTGTCAATAGCTCGTGCATAGGTATAAAGTCTAATGCTGCGTCGCAGAAACGAACGCTGCCGAAGTGTCTGATAATTCTGTTCAGACACTCATTAACACGTTGCCCGTCAACCGAGAACAGGGGTAGGCTCCACTATGGGTGCAAGTGTAGAAGGAAACTTACCCTGAACTCTTTTTACAGAAGGCAAGTGCCTCAAGCCGCAGCCGGCGTGGTTGCACTTCGGACCCAGGGAGCTTTACCTGGCGGTCCCAGAACCTCGGATGCATCATCGGCACTAATACGAATCAAGGAGCCGCGGAAAGTCCCAAAACCAAAGTGGCATGCACCATGGAAGCTTATGCGGGTGGGTATCTGTCTTTTAAAATGCCGTAAGACTGGAACTGATGACAATTTGCATTGGCTTCATAGGTTATCAGCGGTCATTTGGGATGGGTACGTTCTGTGGCGATTGAACCAGGCAATGACTGGTTTGCAACCGGAGCGGGCGATCGGGTGATTAAGGTAAGATTATCTTGGGTGGTTGCAAGGCTTGGCGTGTTGCTCATCCGATGGGATCTTGCAAGATTTGGGACCTGGCTTCAGGTACTTTGAAATTGACTCTGACGGGACATATCGCTTCGGTGCGCGGACTGGCGGTATCACCACGGCACCCATATCTCTTCTCCGCTGGTGAAGACAAAATGGTAAAATGTTGGGATCTCGAATACAATAAGGTGATCCGGCACTATCACGGTCATCTTAGCGGTGTTTACACATTGGCGTTGCACCCAACACTGGATCTCCTTGTCACTGGAGGCAGAGACTCCGCTGCTAGGGTGAGTGGTTAGACCTACAAATATCTTCCGCTGTCGCTTGAAACACTGACAGGTCCGTATTCTCCAGGTTTGGGACATGCGTACAAAAGCACAAGTCTTTGCTTTGACGGGGCACACATCAACCGTGTCTGATGTGAAGTGTCAGGAAGCCGATCCACAGGTCATCTCCGCATCGATGGACTCGACAATACGGCTCTGGGATCTTGCGGCTGGGAAGACAATGACGACACTGACACATCACAAAAAGGCAGTTAGAGCCCTTGCGGTCAATCCAATGGAGTTTACCTTTGCAAGTGCAAGTCCAGATAACATAAAGGAGTGGAAGTGTCCAGAAGGAAATTTCATCCAGAATCTCGAAGGCCACAATTCCATTGTCAATACCTTGGCTTGTAATCAAGAGGGAGTATTATTCTCGGGAGGTACGGGTTGGCAATGGTTCGCATGGATTGCATTGCGTTTGCAAGTGTCTTACTGCATCCCATACGACAGGTGATAATGGTTCCATGTACTTTTGGGATTACAAAACTGGATACAATTTCCAAACCGGAGAGTCCCTCGTACAGCCTGGATCGTTGGATAGCGAAGCAGGCATTTTCTGCTCAGCATTTGATAAGACTGGTTCCCGATTGATCACAGGAGAGGCAGATAAAACAATAAAGATTTGGAAGGAGGACGAGAACGCTGTAAGTGACGATGCGCAGGAGACATCATCGCAGTGATGCTAATTATCTTTCGTAGACGCCTGAAACGCACCCAATCAACTGGCGACCAACGCTCGGACGAGGACGGTTTTGACCTTAGCTTATATATGCTCAGCTCGTGCCTTTAGCGGTTTGTAATAATAAAAATACATGTACAGCGTATCTTTTGTCCACATCACGGGTCGTCTGGCTGTTGTGTATAGCGGGATGTCTGGCCGCCCCCTCCCATGATTTTCGAGTTTGCACTCATGAGGTGCGAGGCAAGAAGTCCTCTTGGCTGCATGAAATTCAAATACAGAAGAAATGCACAACGTACTTACGCAAGAGATGCGGGTTTCCTCATGGAAACATTTTGACGGAGCCGTTGCTACAGGTTTTTCGTCAATGTCCAAGTGCTTCTAAGCAACCACTCCAAAACGAATTCAGCCTCAATTCCACATATTCTGCCTCGCCAAAACAATCCACTTCGCCGCTCTACGTGGCTCTCCAGCAAAATTACTTTCTCAATTAAAAATTACGCCTTCGACTCGGCATTTCCGACGACATTAATCCATGTCGGCTGACAGGCACGGCAAGATTCCTCAGAGTAAGCATAATCAACTGGTTTCTCCTCCCCCACCCCTTGTTGTCATCGCTACCACTCTCCATCCTAGATTATTTATACATTCATATCCACATGGGGAAATCAACCCACTTCATCATTGCTTAGGGATGACGAGCGGCGAAAGGGCTCGGAGACCGCCTTCTGTACGGACTGTACTGAGGTGAACGCCGGCCTGCTAAATGAACACAATGATAAGCGGACCGCCGAAATGAAACGAAACCGTGTTGAGCTCACCAGCAGGTGCAGGCGGGGGAGAGCGTGGACGGTCCCTGCCAAAGTCATCACCGGGCGCACCGCGAGCTGGGCGCGTAGTGGATTTGATCTCATCCTTCTTGTCGAGACCAATGTCCCAGTCGATTTTCAAACGGCGACCTTCCACGAGAAATCCGTCATACCTAAACCAGGGCAATACGGTCATTCTTCACAATGACTGCGCTCGCTAGTAGTTATTCCTGCTTACTTATTTTTGGCATCCTCGGCATCGCGGCGATCTTCGTAAGCGACAAAAGCGAAGCTGGCAACGTGAACTCATGAGACAGACGCCGGGGGGGAAAATAACGAAACATCTGAGGCAATACCCTTTATTACGGCCAGTAAAGCGATCGAATGGCACAGAAACACTACGCAGCCTTCCGTAGCGGTCGAAAAGATCTTGGACTATACCAGTAACGAATCAGTAACCTCGACTGCACAGGACAGCTCATTCCGTGCAACTTACCGTCTTCTTCACGGAAACTGTAGGGCAGATTTCCGACGTACAGACAGGACGTGGTTTGCCGCTGTTCGTCATTTCCTCTGAAAAAGTGTATTATTGATATGGCGAATTGAGCAGCGACAGAAAGCCAGGAATACGTACTTTATGACTTCATAGCGTCTCCTGGGGGGCGGGCTACGGCGCCTGTAGCCACCGCCTCCGCCGCCATAGCGGCCTCCATAGCCTTCTTCATAACGTCCACCGTGGCCTCCATAACCGCCTCTAGGAGGATATCCGCCTCGGCCTTCGTACCCTCGATCGTAGCCACCGTAACCGCGCTCGTAAGGAGGTTCGTAGCCACGACCATCATAGGGCGCAGGCCCGCGAGAGTCATAGTATTGTGGGTGAGGACGTCCACCGCGTGGAGAAGGCGATCTACGTCCACCTCGAGGTGACATGGATCTGCGGCGGCCCCCCGGGGAACGGGACCGATCGCGATTACCTCGTGGAGCACCGTAAGGTGCTGGAGGAGGCGGAGGGGCATCCCCAGCGGGGGGGATTGGAGCAGAATTACCGCTGTATGCCATCATCAAAAGAAAATCCCCTGTTCAGGTTAAATTCCACCCGTCGAGATGAAAGACGCTGTTCGTTCCCTCCCCCTCGCGATTTTCGTGAGACTCGCTGGGTTGTAGCCATATCCTTTTACGGATTGAAAGCGGGTTCCATGGACATTCGAATGTGCTCACCCAACGTCACCAGCCAACTTCCTTCCCCAAGATCGCTGGACGAGCATGTACGCAATTTCCCTTATACAGGACAATGGCGAACGCCATCTCTTGGAAGCGGGAAAGGACAAGGAAGGGATATTCATTCTGGGGCGGAAAGTATGGGGCGTAGAAACCAAACGATGCAGCAGACAGCAGGGTGCGGCAGCAAGGCACAGTGGGCTGTGAAACAGTTCTCTTTTCTAACCTAATGCAGTTTACAGTGCAATTGAAATACAATAACGAGACTGGCTCAATTACTATACGGCAACTAGGTCCCAATGACTCATTTGTGCGGATTGACGGGGCTGCTGAAGAAGCTGTCGGCAAGGACAATGAATTTGAACTCCGAGACGGCGACGGTTTTTTCTTAGTATGTAATTTGTACAGTTCATCACATGCGTTTAGCTGTGGTACTCAGACTCATTAAACTATGCACGACAGCTACAAGGGGAGCATTACTACCAGATCGAAGTTAAACCCTTGGACGGGCAAGCTCCGGCCATGGCTGGAAAGAAGCGGCCACCGGGGACGACGGGTGATGATGATGGAACAGTTTCGAAAAAGCGCGCCCACGGACGCTCCTCTACAAAAATACAGGATGTGAAAACGACACAGCGTAAGAAGAGACGTAGATCCATCGATCAAGATCAGGACGAAAGCGATTATTACGATCCGGATGATCCCGATTTCGTCGTCTCTGATGAGGACGTCGAATATGAAGAAGACGAAGACGAGGACGAAATGGAAGGGCCGGACGACCGGCTCGATGATGTGGACTCAAGGCGAGTCTGCAAGTATGGACAATCATGTTACCGCAAGAATCCTTTGCATTTTGCAGAGTTTGCACATCCTTGGCTCGATAAAGATTCCTCACAGTCGAATGCCATTCTAAAGAAAAGCGGCAACTCAGCAGGGGATGTAAAAACCCGGGGATCGAGCAGATCGTCTACAACTCGCAAGGTTAGTTACCGTGACGAGGATGATGATGATGGGGTGAACGAGAAGGACGGATCCTCGAATATACCAAACAATAGCAAGATTGCCAGTCCCGTAACAAGGCTACCTCCTGTTTTGAGTAGTTCCTCAGTAGAAGATAAGGACGCTGACCAAGGCGACCCTGCCGACAAGAAGATACCGGTGAACACCAATACTTCTGGTGACACCAGTCAAAGTCATGAGGATGCACGGCAGAGTAGACAACCAAATAACAAAAGAGTCGATGATTCCAACCATACAAATCATGGTGTTGGTGGGTAATGGAAACCTTTCAAATTACAATGCCTGCCTTTTGACGAGGTTTGCTAGATAGAATTGCCATTGCATCAATTTCCACAACCGAAGGCCAATTTGACGTAGATAAAGCAGCAGAGTGTGCATCGAAAATCATTCGCGAGTTCCTTAGCCTGCCCGCATGGCTCAATGTTGAATGCGTCCTTGTTGACGCTAATCCGGCCATTTTGAATCAATTTCATCAGGTAACAAGGTTGACATTCTTCCCATTCATTTTAGATTTCAGTGATGTGCGACTTGGAATCTTGCCGCCACTCAACTTAATCTCCATCTTCATAGCGGTTGGCGGACCTGCCGCGTTTTAGAGTCATTCAAGGCGACATTTCTAGAATGCGCACATCGCAAGGACTGGCATGTTGGGCAATTGTTGTAGAAACGTCATGGAGGTGGAAACCGTGTATGTAGCGAAACCATGCAGTATCACCTAAGGGATCAAACCTCTCCTCATCAATTTATGCAGCGGCAACCGCAAGCTGCAAGGCGGTGCATGAACGCGCGGGCGTAGAGCTAATGCAGTCAGCTAAACAGCTCTATCCAAAACCAGCTGAGGTTTGAACCGCTTGCTTCATTCACATTAGCTTGCAAGTTAACGTACGTTGGTGATTGACGGGCAGATCGGCAAAGCATATCCGGTACCTGTAGAACGTACATCGCCTCTGTTCATGGACGAGCTTGTTGAACAGGTTATCTTCTCTGTCTCCAAAGTACCGAGCCTGTGCTGATAATCGTACAGGTCATTCATGTGGTTGGTCCAAATCTAAACCCAAGGAGACCTGATTGTCTTAGCAATGATGATGATGCGGCTGCAAAGCTTGAGTTGGTGTACACGGAAATCTTCAAATCCTTCGCGGATCTGAGGGGATTGACCACATCGGATCGTACCACCGACACGAAGAACGCATGTAAGTGCACAGTTGTGCGATGAGATGATTGATCATAATAGATCATTGCTGAGACTTTACACAGTCAATGTTTTAATGTCGCAGCCGAGGAGTCCCGTATCTCTCGGAAACGTGGCCGATATGCCCAAATCTGGAGGAAGGTGGAATGACGCTCTCAGACCGTATTGCCTGCATCCCGAACAGTACCCCCAGGATGTGTTATTCTACGATGGTCATTTAGTTGTCATCCGTGACAAGTATCCCAAGGTGCAGACAACCGCTGGTGATCTTCAGCTCGATTTCCGAGATGGTAATACTGGTTTATAGGCAAAAGCGCATCTCTTAATTCTTCCGAGGCAACCCCATGACGGGCTTGCGGTCTTATCGAGAGAAGATTTACCTCTTTTAGATAGCATGAAACGAAAGGCGGATGAGGTCGTGGACGAGATGCGTAAGAAAAATGCTTCGCTAGAATTTCGCGTCGGGTTTCACGCCATTCCTAGTATGCGGTGAGTCGTCCAAGTACCGGGATGCAAACGGAACTCTTTAACATATCTGGCATTGATGAAATGTAACAGGCAGCTCCACATGCATGTTATCAGCCAAGACTTCGATTCGGCGGCGCTGAAGAACAAGAAGCACTGGAACTCATTTACCTCAGAGTTTTTTCGTGACTTCGATACGGTTCGATCTGTGCTAGACGCAAAGGGCGAAGTTCGGGTGAGGGTTACGTCATATTTTAGAGCGAATCGGATACCTGCACTGGTCCCTTACAACTGTCGTTTTACTCAAAGTACAATGAAGCGACTTACCAGGCAATGTTGAAGGGCCCGTTGCTATGCCATCGATGCAAAACCGAATGCCGCAATATTCCAAGCCTCAAAAAACATATAGCAGAGTGTGGGATAAAACTGTAATTGTCCTGCTGCACTTGGGATCAATTTGTAAAGCTTGCTGGGGTCTGTGTCCGGTTATATTGGAGTCTCTCATGAATTGTATACCACCAAATACAGCATTATCGGTTGATGCTACTGAAGCTATGCGAAAAACCATTGTTCTACCTGTAAGCCAATATACCACAACTAGCCTGCCCCTATCTAAGGCCGGATCTTCGTTTGAAGCAACTGTCGATTTCCCGCTCCCTAAATCAATTATTAAATTGGAGTGTGCGGTCCACCGACTAGTGTAACTTGACAGTGATGCCCCACAGCGGTTGACCCTTAGATCGCAGCGCCGAGATTGCACTCCTTCTTTCGGCTGTGGGTGCTCTTCTTCCATCACTAATAATCGATCCTGTTGCAGATCGCTGTCGTTGAGGCGATGCAATCGGCAAAACATACGCGTCAAAAACTGATATTGTTCGACGACGAGTGGCATAAGTATTCTTTGTTATCGGTTCTTGGGAAGGTTGTTCGACGTTCACTTGCAAACGTCGGGTGAAGGCGGATCTTGCTCTCAAGGATGATGGTGCTCGAGGTGGCGTGAGAGTTACGCCAGTTCTATCTAGCGAATATCGACTATTTGCGAAAGACAGCGAAAAAGGCGCACCATCTGAATCATCTTCATGTTTCACGAAGACTGGTTTTTGATAATTGCCATCCTTAAATGCTCGTAATCGAGCTCGTAGCAATTTTAATTCTGCTCGTGACCACCAAGAGTTCACTTTCGGAGAGTTTAATCTAGACATATCAAGGTCCGAAAGGGATTCTCGTAATGCCACAGCTGGTTTAACAAGTAAACTTCGTCGGCGAGGAGGTCGTTGTATGATATCGTCATCAAGATTATCTTCGACATTTGCTGCCTGCAAGCGGGTCGCGAACGAGGATGCTACGACGTCACTGGCGTCCCCATATGCTGGCATTGTTGGTGGTACGCGAATGATTTCTTCCGGTCTCAGTATGGCGCGCTCAACCACTTCTCTTCGAATAAACAAATACTTATCCTCGAATGCTGACAGAATATGATCACATTCCAAGAGCTGCTCTTCGCGAGCTGGTGTATTGGAGGGCCCACCTCTTCTTCTGCGGGTAGATCTCGGCCGGAAAGCTCCGCTAAAGCTATCTACCGACATACGCCGTCGAGCGCTACTTGGAGAACTGAACAGGCTAGTTCGTCTTGACCGTTCCTGTTTTTGATTACCTGTTCCAAACTGACTGTCCACCCCAAAGACATTTGATTTGCGGCGCCCCTGTGTAATCGTTGTAATTTCAGTTGGATTTACAGAGGGTCGCCGAGAACCTATAGGGTTACTCGCTACCAATCCGCGGAACGCATGCGGTGACCCTGACACGCGGCGTTCGGCAAATGATTGAGGTTTTGCGGCAGTCGAAGAGCCTGCTGGTTGGTGGCTAGATGTAGGATGCGCCACTTGTACAGAAGACGGTCTCGCTGGAACTGTGCCAGTTGTACCCTCGGACTCGTCACTGCGATATATACTTTTCGGCTTAACCGTCACGACTCCTTTCTTCGGGGCACCACCTGTAAAGCGCATTGGAGCCAACTTCGCAACGCGCTTTACTCTGCGCTTTTTCACTTCGCGAGCAATCTTGATCGGCTCAGATTGAACATCAGTGGGAGTGTCTTGCTTTGGCGGTGGCGGCTTGTTAGGTTTTCTGTATTGCACCCGGGAAAAGTTGGCAAACAATATTCGGGTGTGAGGCAGGTTCGGGTTTTGCTTTTGCGCTACCTGTGAAGCCTGCCTTCGTAGATGTGCCTCCAATAGATTAGGCAGACGGAATGGGAACTCTTCTTTTTGTGGAATATGCTCAGCGTCATTCACCGCTTCCGCACGCAGTTCGCCTAAACAATGGGCTTGGTTGGCCGCTAGCTCTAATCCAGATGAACTGGACCTGCCTTCATGCAGGACGGCAGGACGTCTTTCGCTGTCATCATATTGACCTTCTATCACCTGAGTAGGTTCCGAGCAACTCTGACTGTCTTTGAAGCAAGTCAAATCGGTTTCCAGGAATGGTTTACCGGTCTCAGCAATGATTGGTTCAATGGGTTCGGCGAGCGGATCTACAGCGCTGAGACGTAAGGTAGCCTCTGGTGGCTGACGACTCCCGACCACCAGAGAGTACGGGAAAGGATAGGCGCGACCGCTCATCTATTGAGCATGGGGGATCATATCAAGGTTGACTTTGACACTTTCAAGTTATTGTTTCGATTCTGAGATCGGAACCGCTGACATAATACATTAAGCGATCCGCGCCACTTGGAAATCGCCGGCGTTTTCCATTGCGTAAGTCCTGCCGGCTCGCTTTGATCTTTGCACTACGACAAATTCACCCCCAGTAAAGATTCAGCGCTGTTTAAAAGCTTTTTGATAACAGGGTGAAAAATGAAAGTGAACAAGGCCAGACCAGTACCTTTTTTGAAGAGGTTTTCAGTCTACAGAGTCGGAGGAACGAGCTGGCATCCGAGAAAGTGCTTTCTTGTCAATCCATAATCCAAAGAGCAAAACTCGGCCAGTAACAACGATCCAGCAACAAGACCTAAAAAACAACGGAAAACGATCCCAACTGCAAAAACCCGTGGCGAGTGGCTGGCGTGTCCATTAGACATCCCTCATGACGTGTCCGATCATGTCGTGGGTTTGCAAATTGCCCATGATCCCTCCCCTTGTTTGCCTCCACCCGCAACAACTTTCCACCGCCGTTCATCGACATCTATTCAACCGTTTGGACAAACTTCGTACTTTTGACTGACCGCAAAGAGCACCACACAAGAATGCGTCTAGCCGCACTTTTTACCCTGGCGACTGCGACGCTTGCCTCGGCGGCGTCCATGCCTGGCACTTGGAAGAAGCTGGTTCACAACCAGTTTGCTTCTAACGCTCAGTTGGCAGTTCCCGCAGCTAGCACAAAGACCCTGTCCGATGACAAGGTGCAAGCTTGGAATGTGCATACTCTTGCAGAATTCCCAAACTACCGCCTTCGCGTAAAGGAGGAAACCAAACTATGCGATCCCGATGTGAAGCAGGTATGCCATCTTCAGGTGCAACGTCTTTACCTCTCGTAATGGCTTGGCTAATTGAAAAAATTTCATGTTTCTAGTATGTTGGCTATGTCGATGTAACCGGAAAGAGCGACGACAAGCATGTACGTTGGAAAACTCACAGCTGACTCTCTGACACTGTTGACGAACTGCTCGGTTTGTTTTCTAGTTCTTTTTTTGGTTCTTTGAATCCCGCCGCAACCCAGCAAAGGACCCACTTGTCCTATGGCTGAACGGCGGTCCTGGCTGCTCATCGCTCACTGGGCTGCTCATGGAGCTTGGTCCATGCCGTGTCAATCCTGGAGGCAACGGCACGACTTTAAACCCTGATTCATGGAACAATGAAGCCAATCTTGTCTTTTTGGACCAACCCATAAACGTGGGGTTCAGTTATACCGATGGGGAGCAAGTCAGCAGCACTGTAGACGCTGCCGAGGATGTTTATGCGTTTCTGCAGCTCTTCTTGACCACTTACAAGCAATACGCCAACCTGGACTTCCATGTGAGCGGAGAGTCGTATGCTGGTCACTATGTCCCCGCCATTGGACACAAAATTGCCGAGGAAAACGATGCTCTCAAGCGCAATCACCTGCTCAAAAATAGTGAGAAAGTGGAAGTGAAGATGAAGGGACTGGCCATTGGGAATGGATTGACAGATGTAGGTTGCGCCCATCAGATTTACTTCCACCGGAAAGGCTTTGATTGCTTTGAGAAGTCTAACCTGGCTAATTTATCTACCAGCCATTGGTTCAGTACGAGTATTACGCTGATATGGCTGCCGACAAGAAATGTAAGTAGAACGTTACGACTGGCAGTGTGTCCTCGTAGGGTGGAAATGAACCCTGCACATCTTCTCATCGTCAACAGATGGCCCCATCTTGGACGACAGGGATATCGAGGATATGCGAAGCAAGTACCCCACCTGTAAGCGCCTTATTGAGTCCTGTTACAAGTGGAACACAGCTTTCACCTGCGTGTATGTATTGATGACGCTGGTTATTCAATCATGGATTATTAAGTAATTTTGGTTTCACAGTCCCGGGGCCATTTACTGCAATAATGCCATGATTCAGCCTTTCCAGAAGACTGGGCTTAATATCTACGACATTCGCAAGAAGTGCGACCCATCCAATCCTCTGTGTTATTCGATCCTGACGGATATTGAAACTTATCTCAACCGTCCTGATGTCCAAGATGCTTTGGGCGTGGATCGTCAGTACGAAGGTTGCAAGCAGGATATCAACATGAAGTTCATGATGGCAGGCGACTGGATGCGTCCTTTCGTGCGGGACTTGCCACCTTTGCTCGCGAAGGGCATTCGTGTCCTCATCTACGCTGGTGATAGTGACTTCATCTGCAATTGGATCGGGAACAAGGCCTGGTCCATTGAGTTGGAATGGGACGGATCGGAAGGCTTCCAAAAGGCAAAGGATTTGCCGTGGATCGCCAAGTCCACTGGCAAACAAGCCGGTGAGTTTAGGACCTACGGCGCTTTGACATTCTTGAGGATCTACGAAGCCGGGCATATGGTAAGTCAAGATATGCTGGCTATTTGTTTATATGAGGGAAGGATAATAAACCATGCTCATAGGTGCCGTACGACCAACCCGAGGTGTCATCGGAAATGATTAACATGTGGATTGACAATCGCAAACATTGATTTAATGGTCTCATAATATATGATCCACCATCAGATGGTCTTGTACCCTGTGGATCGCATGAAGCAGGCCTCTTTCGTTTATCAATGCTGTCCTTGTTTACAATAACGCCATTGCGTCCATGGTAAAATCAAGTAGATACATTCTCTCCCTTCAATCTCAGTGTGGTGCCTCAGCGGCACTAGCGACCTTTCGTGGTGATACGTGCAGATTGCTGTCGGAAAGTCTTCTTTCCGCTGCAGTGTTCTTTGCCAGTTGAGATAGCATGAGGTCCCTTTGAATGTAGCTCAATGAGATGCAATAAAATCTTGCACTTGTGGATATAATGTACCTGTACTGCGATGCAAATGGAGGCAAATGGGGGAATGGTTTTTCTTCCTGGCAGGCGGGAGCCGCGACTCCTGCCGTTCCTGATACTCCAAGGGATGTCGTTTGGTCTCTGGTGTGGTTGTGGTCTTTTGATGATCGGCGACTCCGCTGTGCATGTCGCATGTTTTCAACAAACATCCGTTCGACTTGAGGTATATCCTTCTCATTCAAGCATGCTGTAAGATGACATGCTGTAAGACACCCTTCAAACATTGGTGGCAGATGTGGAAGGAATCGAGGTTACTTAGTGATGGACTTGCCAAGATTAATCGCTGTCGAAGTTTCACTGGAGGTCCCGCATTGGCAACTGGGTTTCCCAGCACGTTAACATTCGAAAGATACGAGCAGGCGCTAAGCAAGGATTCCAATGGCTACAGCGCAAAAGGATGGATCAGTCAGAAAATACAGCTTCCAAAGAGATGTGGGATTTACCTCTACATCTTGAACACCATTTACTGCCAAATCCAGGGACTCTAAACCTTTCAATACCTCGAGCGGTGAGACGTCTTTGAGATGGTTGCTGGTCAGTGTGAGGTATCTCAAGGAAGTCTACAAAATTTCGAATTCTCATATCAATATTTTCGTAGTGTTTCTTCTTCTTGCGTTCTTCGTAACTTACTGCGAGCGCTAGCAAGCATTCCCGGTCAAATTCAAGTTGCTCGCCAGGATCTAACCGCTGATTGTCCAACTTTAGGTGCTCCAAGGAGGGAAGGAGGTGCAGGCCTGTGATGCGACGAATGCGGTTGTTGTGGAGGTGTCTATACTTACCAATGAGTACGGAATCGAGAAATCGCACCGCCTTCGCGCGACTAGCGATGACAGAGACTTACAGAACGTTTAACCGGTCTAGCCCGACATCCAAGCCCGTTATTTCCTCAATGGCATTATTCTGTAGATAGAGTCGGGTAAGGTTCCGACAGCACTCAAGGCCTGTAATGTAGGTGATCTTGTTATCGTACAGGTATAGGACTATTAGGTTTTAGATCAGTGAGCAATGAGTTTAGTTCAATCTCCAAAGGCATATTTGGTACACACCACTCAGATTCTTGCAAAAATTCAGATTTTCCTGTTGGTGATGGTGGATCCAGAGATTTTAATAAGATGGATGTGCTTTCCAAACGGGCGACCATACCATCGACACGATGGCCTTTCCGACGAGCGAAACATGGGTGATTCGCTTCAGGAAAGTCTCTAGAGCTTCGTTTTTATTCCGCTTCTGAGTGGATCCAATTTCGAGAGTTTCTGGAGTTATTCGCATCTTTTTATGGACTATTACCGGGTAATCACACTGGACTGATCGCTCCAAGCGCAGAGATCGCCTGGAGCGCGTAATCGCTTACTCAAGTCGTGTTTGCTACATCGAGTCTTGGCCAAACTGCTGAAGAAACAAAAGCTTTGGCTGCATTTTTTGTACATGGTTGACAGGAGAACTGATCCTGAGCAGAACGCTCAAGGTACTTGTGGATGAAGACTGTTTGCAACGTATTGATGTTGATGCATATCTACGCTTAATTTCAACCTAACCAAACCAATATTTACGTTCCAAAATAACCAAGGGTTGGCCTATCTGTCTTGATGGGTTATTCAATGCCGCCACCTACAATAAACTCATCATCTTCGGCCGTCCTTTGGGCCAGATCTGCCAGAGATCAACCAGCAAGGGCTCTTGGCACGTGACCAAGTGATCACCGCTTACGCCGGCTTAGCCAACTCTTGCCCACCACTGTCTCGCCCTGCCCTTGGGTGTGGAGCGATGGCATCTTCCAAACGCCTAGATGGAACGAGCTTCAAGGATGCGGCAAACTGGGAGGACGTGCCCGTCAAAGCTACGCACCCACAATCTGGAGCTCCTACAATTCTCGCCTCACTAGGGACGCTTTTGAGAAGTCTGCTTTTCGATCGCAGGTACTACTGGGTGATGGCAGTCGGCGTCCTCGCCTTCGAGTGCCTCGCGACTGGAATCATAATCCAGAAAGTTCCATGTATGTCGTGCTGCTTCCTGTTTACTCGAACAATGGGGTCTTTTACGTGACCCGCCTGTAGATACCGAGATCGACTGGAAAGCCTATATGCAAGAAGTGGAAGGGTATCTTGCGGGCGAACGGGATTACACCAAGCTTAAGGGTGACACTGGGCCATTGGTGTAGGTTCCATGCAAACTGCTGGGAGATTATTTAGTCACCCTTTTAATTTCAGCTTATCTTTTGTGCACTCTACAGCTATCCAGCCGGTTTTGTTTATTTCTATTCTGGGCTATACCATTTAACTTCTCAGGGATTCAACATACGTTTGGCACAGTACTATTTTGCAGGACTATACTTGTTGACCCTTGCAGCTGTCCTAGTGCTTTACCGTCAGTCCACTCTGGTCAGCAGTCTACAAGCCCTTTTTGTTTTGTGAACGGTGTATAATCCGTGATGTTCCACATTTTTCAGATACCTCCATATATTCTCCCGCTACTGGCGTTATCAAAGCGACTTCATTCAATATATGTCCTTCGCCTTTTTAACGATCCCGTTGCCATGTTCCCTCTCTATCTCTGTTTGCTGGCCATGGTGAAACGCAGGTGGCAGTTGGCCGCTGTGCTCTATAGGTACTTTCACGTGTTAACATCCTACAGTGTTTAAAGCTAAATTCGCAACCAGTCTTGCCCTATCTATTAAAATGAACATCCTCCTTTTTGCGCCTGGTTTTGCTTTATTGACATTTCAAGCTGTCGGTTTTCAACAGGCGGTGGTAAATGCATTCCTTGCTTTCCTTGTCCAAGTACGTGGTTTTGTCGATGAAAACGCTCTAGGGATTGTCCGGTACTAACGTTGCACTCTCAGGTAACATTGGCTGTACCTTTCCTGATCCACCACCCGACATCCTACCTCATTCGTGCCTTCGATTTTGGTCGAGTCTTCCTGTACAAATGGACCGTAAACTGGCGGTTCATGGACGAATCATCATTTCTGAGCAAGAGCTTCGCGAATGGGTTGCTCGCCGCACATGTCTTGTGGCTTGCACTTTTCATTGTCAAATGGTGTAAACCATATGGAGGGCTGCAGAACGTGTTGCGGAGCGGATTCAGTCGCCCCGGCCGCGTCCGCGAGAAGTTGCCGGCCGATCGTATGCCTTTCCGTTTTGTGCGCTTCTGGTTCTGCGTGCTGTGACGAACTTTCCTATGTTTCTATCACAGATATCATGTTTATTATGTTCACCTCCAACCTGATAGGCGTTACATGCGCACGGTCGCTGCATTACCAGTTTTGGTCTTGGTATGCCCATGGACTGCCGTATCTCGTCTGGCGACTGAGGGACCGTACATCACTAGGGGTTAACGGGTTGCCAGCTATCCTGGGGCGGTAAGGCTATTGGACGCTCATGAAAATATCTGTTTCGAAACTATACTAATCAGAAGTTACATTTAAGGGTATTGATTCTAGCTACTTTAGAATACGCTTGGAATAAGTACCCGTCTACTAGTCTGTCATCAGGATTGATGTTGGGATGCCACCTAGTACTGCTGGTGGGTTTAGCGTTCACAGCTGATAATGGCACCCCACAGTTACGTACACGCCAGGACGCATTAAAGGATGTAGATGATAATATCTTAAAAGAAAAGTCTCTCTAAGTAGCCGTGGTTGTTCGTGTATCCGCATATACATATATGGTATCCTGAGTTCAGGTCATAGTCTAGCCATCGGCGGACCAAATTTTCCTTTTGCGTCAAGTGCTTTGATGATCTCCTCAGCGTCTGGTTGACCTGGGGCATCCACTTGGAATTCAGGCTTGGCATCGTAAGCCAGTACCGCTACTTGAATCATTATATCGGCTGTTAATCCAAATCTTTGAAAGTCCATGTCAGAGGAGTGGCATTCTACCAATAACCGCGGCGAAGCAACGCACATCTTGTACTCATCACCCGTGGGGTCTGTCCACCAAAAAGCGTGCTTTCGCCAAATTCCACCCTATGATTTAATTGAGTTGCGATGAGACCTGTAACCGCTACTGCGCCGCAAAGACTGGAACATGCCTCCCAGGGAACATCAAGATATCGGTGCGCCTGATCTCTCAAAAATCGTCGCAGTGGTACTTTGAAACATGCAGCCACTTCTTCAGGATTTGGACGGGGGACAAAATCAGACGGTACCATTCCTGCGCAGGTCAAAATGTGCGCGCATCGAAACTATCAGTGTTTGGCCGTCATTCTCGACCCGTACAGATAGCGATTCGCACCTACAACCGGCGTGACCAGTAGATGGAATCGCGAAAGGAAGGGCGGGAGCACTGTGACGCACTACGCACAACAACGTCAGACCCACAAAACAATCGCTGAGACATCCACCGCCACTTGGATGCGTATTGCGGCTGTCAAGGACGAGTCGCGACGATGACGTACCTGGACACTGTCCTGGGGAAGACCAATTTCTTCTTCTGCTTCGCGTAAGGCTGTGGCGAGCAAATCTACGTCATCCGTCTCATGTCTACCTGTACGGCCAAATAAGCCCGGGTCCGTATCGCCGCTCACTTGGACAACCAAGACACCCCTCACCACCAGGCAGCGCAACTTCACCCCCGTGCTTTCTCAAATTTGCGGACCTCAATGTCAGAAGCACTTGGATTTCGCCGCTGCTTGGCTCTATTATGAGAGGAACCAGAACCGCTGCCCTCCTTTCCCTATCGAGACACCTGTGTCAACCCACCATATCCATAACAGCTTTTATACATGATAACTTACCGTCCAAAATTGTCTAGAGGAGGCGTATACCTCCTTAGGTTCTTTATCGGTGGGGGTAGCATGACGAGGGATTGGATACAGATGGGTGGAGATACTCAAAGATCTCGACAATACAGTGGAAGAACGGTGATCCCCACGTCATCCGCCAGCACGTGATGTCGCTTGCATAATCGATCTCTTGCGGGACCAAAAGGTCTTTCTGTCTTTCTCGACCCGACAGGGAGGGCCATCCGGTAAGGAGGGCCTTGTTCAAACGATGCAGCTCTGGTAGACCTGGCAATGAACCCGACGACGTGCCCTCGAAAGGCTTGTCTCACTTGGGTTCAGGGCACGGTAAATTCTTGACGGCCTTTCCGCTTTGGTGGTTTTTTAACCGCAGACAACCAGCAGGAGCTAACGTCTCGACCCAAACTTATATGCATATTTTAACAGACAAGGGATGTACGAAAGTATCTACAAAATGCATGCTACATATAATGTGTTCCCTCAGAATAAATCCCCCGGTCCACCCATCGCTATCTCAAAAGATTCCGAACCCCAATGTGTTGTTTTCTGGAGAAGGCAGAAAGAGGAGATATTAGCCTTGATTCGCAAAAGCACAACCAACACAACGATCATTTCAGGCACACGCACCATATTCTCATCGTACTCAAACTGCAAAACTTCAGTATAGTCATCCTCGGCGATGTCGATTGCACAAATGTCTTCGAGAATTTCATGGAAATCGTCCTCGTTTTTAATGTCCTTGTCCTCTTGTTCGACTTCCATCTCAGCTTGCAATAATATTTCGCGATCTCTTGCTGGTAGGGAATCCAAGTATCGTATCCTTTGGACAATCGCCATCTGCTCTCTCCTTATTTGCCTATCCAACTCGTGAAATGCTTCCTTTTTCAATCTCTGTAATCTCTGTCTTTCGGTGGAACTGACGCACGTTTTTCTTCTCTTGAAAGGGGCAAAGCGTTCCGCATCATGAAGCGGCTGTCGACGAAGTCCGTAACTGGGTTTACCTATACAAGACTGTGGCAAACAGAGATCGTTCCTAGCGGTGAGCTTTGCACCACAAGGTCCCTCTGGTTACAGTCAAACAAGGACCCAATGAGGTCCACCTACCATTTTTTCCTTTTTTTCCCAGTGCTTCCGTGCAAGTCGACTAATTGACGTTTTCTTCCTACCGTCGCGCAACTTTTGTTCTGCGGTGGAATATCGTCTGAACTTTGTAAAAGCAGTCGAGCGCCGTTGGGATTTTGATGGCGACGTAGGCTGCCGACTGGCTGTACATGATATTATTGTGGGTAGGTTGTGCATGTTTTACGAGTGTGTGAAAGTGAACGGGTGACGTGTGGGTATCTTGTCGCCAGAGCAAGGGAGAAAAGGGGGAGACCGGAGGAGAAGAAGATAACTGTACAAGGAACCAGGGAAGTGTTGCCAAAAGCCTTGAGGGCCTGTGCAGAAATAACGTCCTCGATGAAGTCAATCCAGAGTAAGACCGTTGGGATAGCCACTGGGTGACCAAAGTTGGTGCAAAAAGTGTCTGAGATGGTGGGAAGGCGAAGTGGACGAGTTCATCCGTTGTCATGTCAACAAAAACAAAAATTCCCGATAGGTTGGAGCCACATTTCATTCTGGCAACTTGACTGCTAGCTGCCTTCCACGCAAGTTGAACGCAGATCGTGTTGGGCAAATGCGTTGTTGCAAGGGCCATGTCGGCAGGTGGCTCCTCTCTGTGTACGTGGAGGTACAAGGTTATACTGGAGTTTCTGGGGGCAGTTTACCGCACATTTTTCAGTCAGCAAGATGTTACTCTCGTCCACGCAGCGAATCGTCCCCATATGTGAAGATTATAAAAAATACTGGCGGTAAACTTGCAGCTAGACGCTGGCAAGCACGCAACAGTGATGGCAGCATTGTTTCGTCAGTTTCGGTAGAGCGGGCTCAGACTCGCATAGCCCCGAAATTGCGACCTCCGACAATTCGACCACAGGACGAATTCGAGCAATATGAACCGGGGGTGACGAGCACCCGCGATTCATGGTTGCAGGATCTTAGTTTGCCTTCCCCTCCTTCTTTAACTACCGAAAACATTGCCAAGCACGTAAAATTTGCAGTGATATTGGAAGCTGATCCAAAGTCAGTCCCGACATCCATACTCGCCGATTACGTTCGAAACAAGGACAACATTCTGCAGTATCTTACGTCGGACATAACCTATCTCATCTTTGAGGAACTTGTTTCCCGCGGCGAAACACGCCAGCTTCGGCTGATAGACTGGCATCGCTTGCTTCAACGATTGGTGGGATCGCGTCCATTCGATATGCCCTCAGACCCTCAGGACTCAAAACGTGCGACTGCGGTTTTGCGAGAGATCAAGAGTTGTGGAATTAATCCTGATGCGTTTGTTTACGCCTGCCTCTATCGTGCCATGAAGGACGACGTCCGTAAAGTTCATGCAGTCCATGACTTTGTAATGAAGAGCATTCGAAGCAATACTACACCCGAGAGTTGCACTTTGGCAACCGATAGATCCTTTCGGACATTGTTAGCTGTGTATCTACGTCGGCCAAAATACCCGCTCTATCTTCATCGTGCAAGGGACCTGTGGAACGACATGAAGGACGCTGGAATTACGCCCTCTTTCAACCTATGTCTAGCTTTCCTTGAGGCGTACCGATTACATGACAGCAAGGTCGATGTCGATGCTAAAGGGGTTATAAAAGTCCATCGGATTTTGTCCACGTTGAAGAAGGAGAAGCGGATGGAACAAATAGCTACTGATGCCCTAATGATCGCCCATGACGCCTGTGGACATCGAGAAGCTGTGAAAAGGCTGTTCGACGAAATGTCATGGCAGGGATTGAAGCCAGGATTGTGCGTTGGCTGACTTGCGTTGTAACCTGTAGAAGCATTATGACTAACCACGTATGCTATTGTTACTGTAGCACTGCGTACAAGCTTTACTTACGTGCAGTACCAGATCATTCGTCAACGAATGGGGTGCAATCGCTTCCGATTCGGACGTATGAAAGGATGAAGAAGAATAATATAGCCTTGGACGACGAATGTTTTAGAATTGTTTCGTTAGCGTATGCGGCGGCCGGCGATAGAGCCGGTGTAGCTAATATGCATAGCACGCTGAGAACTGATTTAACAAAGGCGGGGATGGAGCTGACCGTAGTGCCAACGTCTCGTTCGTATGATGCACTTGTTGAGGCGTACAGCCGATTGAAGGATTGGGAGAGCGCACTGGGAGCTTTCGCGGAGCTTAAAAAGTTGAACAAACAAGAAACTTCAGAAGGTGAAAGCGCTGTCAAGGCTGCTCAACCGGACAATGAGCAAGGCGATTCGGTGAAATTTGAAAAGGGTCGGTTCAATTATGAAGGTGTTTCTCGCAAGGTTCTCCGTTATGTTGCGAGTGCTCTAGGAAGTAAAGGTCGTATAGGCGAAGGGAAATCATTCTTCCTGGAAGAAGTTCTTTGTCCTGCGCGCTTGGAGGCGTATTGGGGTCGAAAGCTGGCGGGCCAGCAGAAGCGTCTTCGTTTGCAGCGAGAAAAGGCCGAGCAAGCTGTAATCACTGCAGAAACAGACACTACTCGAGTCAAAGCTAAGGACCTGCAAAACTTGAAGCGGCAGCTCAATGCGGCAAAACGGGCGGAGGAAAAAGGCGCTGAAGCTCAGATTGGAATGGATGGGCCTCTCCGTGTGGTCTATGAAGGATTTGTGGATGCGTGGCGGGAAATGGTAGAGGATGGCTATCAAGCCGACGAGCAGGCACACAAGTTGATGGAAATGGAAGAATTTATGGGCGGAATTTACGAAGAAGAGAAGCGCCGACTGCAGGAGGTGCTCCGCAGATTGGGGATCATCATAGCAGAGGAGCCCCCGTTTGAGGGCCGAAAGCTAGAGGACCTTTGGGAGGAGGAAGAAGAGGAGCTGACTGGGGATATAACTACGTTGGTCCCCCATGAAGGTCCTGAAGGGCACCGCAGGATGGAAGATGTTCCTGGAGAACAAGTGGGCCGAAAAGATACGGGCATATAGAGCCACAACAGGATGTCTTATGTAGACCTATTTTATTAACGCATTAGAATCTCCAAAACCTTTACCTAGACTGCATCCACGACTGGATGTATGAATCGCATTAGATTTTACTGCATTTTTAATTGCATTTTTCTGCATTCACGGCCTCGTGCTGATGACGAGCTCCAAAAACATGTCGTGGCTCATATTCACTAGCAATGGAATCGCAATTAGTTAAAGAGACTAACGAATCCCTCGCACAAATGACTTTACCCCAACCGTCCTAAAGATTATATCACAGTAGAATTTGCATTTAGTGGCAGTTTGCGCAAGATTCACAATCCAATTGACCTACCCGATCCGTGTCGTGCCTCTGGAAAGCGTCCGACAGGGACTTAACGGTAACGCAACATGAAATGAAAGAGTCAAATGTGATATCTATTGAGCCTATAGATAAATTTAATGTTGCGGAGGGGGCGAGGACAAAAGGACTCAACCGACCCCGTCGAGCAAACTTTCGTATCATCAAATCAACGATACGATCTGATACATTGTATCCAAACGCCAAAAGCGCCTGCTTCAGCTCGTTGCGGTCAATCTTACCGGACCGATCGGCATCAAACTGCTGAAAGATGCGTTTCCAGTCCTCTGCGGCCCGTAAGGAACCTTCGGTTAACATCTAGCTCATCAAAGAGATTCCTAGACAAAATTCATACCAATGTAGCGCCAGAGACTGGTAAACTCGTCAAATCCGATAGTTCCAGATCCATCACGGTCGAAGAGCGTCATCATCAGTTGAACAGTCTCCAAGGAGAAAGGAGACCAATCTCCTGCTGACCGCCGTTAATCACCCGTTTCAACGAGACAAGATAACTCATACACTCATACCGTTGATCAAAGCCTGTTGCAATTCTTGGGGATTTACGTGGCCCGAGCGGTCTGCATCTACAGCTTTGAACCAGTTCCATAACTGTGGATCGGCACCTGCGTATTGAGCGTCAGCGCGACAGGAAGCGAAAGTATAACCGCGCGTATATGGCAGTCTTACCCGGAGGCGGATTGCCTGGGGCCGCGCCACCGTAGGGTGCACCGTATGCAGGAACTCCACCATAAGGCTGAGTTGGCGCTCCATATCCAGGTTTCTGAGGAGGAGCATTTCCAGACTGAGGAGGCGGTGCCCCACTGTAAGGTCCCTGAGGGGCTGGCGAATAAGGCTGTTGACCGTACGGTGCACCTCCGGAAGGCTGGGTTGGAGCTGCAGCCCCGTAGGGCGGGCGCTGACCGGGAGCAGCATAACCGGCAGGAGCACCTGCAGGAGCACCGTGGGGAGCCCCGTATGGGGCCTGCGTTCCGGGTGTGTATCCTCCGTAACCAGGCTGCGAACTTGCATTATACTGTCCACCGGCAGGAGGCGGCGCTGTGGCAGGAGGAGCGTAGCCGCCGGGGTATTGTTGGTATGGGTACGACATGGTCTTTAGGTGTTTTGCAAACGCCAAGATGCAAGATGACGAGCGCGACAGCCTGAATGACTCTCCAAAATGGAAGATTCTCCGCAGTATCCGGATTGATCCTTTGCCTTCCAGCCGCTTTACGGATGGAATGCACTTTTGGCACAGTGACTAAAAGAAAACAATTTACGATCCCCATGTACGGAAAGGAGGGCAGACTTTCAACTGCAGATCTTTTACCATCAGGAGGTTAACGTTAGCAGCCATGACGGAAACTGACGGTCGCACTACAGCCGGTGGGTTTGATGCCAAAGCCGATTCTACTCTGGTATTCGAGACGACGAACGATGTGAAGGTCGTCAGCACTTTTGATCAAATGGGTTTGAAGGAAGATCTACTTCGGGGGATCTACGCTTACAGTGGGTTATGAGAGTCTTTAAGGTCGGAGAAAATTCGGGAAGTACTTGGTTTCTGACATGTGAATTTGTCCGTAGACTTTGAGAAGCCCTCTGCCATCCAGCAGCGTGCAATTTACCCAATTATCAGCGGCCGCGATGTGATCGCCCAGGCACAATCTGGAACTGGTAAAACAGCAACCTTCTCCATTTCCGTCCTCCAGAGCATTGATACGACCACCCGCGAGACGCAAGCCCTTATTCTCTCCCCTACCCGCGAGCTTGCCACTCAGATCCAAAGTGTAATTTTGGCGCTCGGTGACTACATGAACGTTCAGTGTCACGCATGTATCGGTGGAACAAGCATAGGCGAGGACATTAGGAAGCTCGATTACGGTCAGCACATTGTTTCGGGAACTCCTGGCCGTGTCTTTGACATGATTCGACGTCGTCATCTTCGCACCAGAAACATCAAAATGCTGGTTCTTGACGAGGCAGATGAGATGTTGAGCAAAGGATTCAAGGAGCAAATTTACGATGTGTATCGATACCTCCCTCCACAAACGCAAGTAGTACTACTCAGTGCTACATTGCCACACGATGTCCTGGAGATGACCACAAAATTCATGCAAGACCCTGTCCGAGTGCTTGTCAAGCGTGATGAGTTGACATTGGAAGGAATCAAGCAGTTCTTTGTAGCCGTCGAGAGGGAAGAATGGAAGTTTGATACACTTTGCGATCTTTACGATACCTTAACGATTACTCAAGCGGTGATTTTTTGCAATACTCGTCGTAAGGTACGGGACGGCAACAGACAAATGTACAGAAGAGAGCTCAGTGGTTGATTATCATCTACGCATCATTCTGTTTAGGTTGATTGGTTGACTGAAAAGATGAGGGAAGCCAATTTCACTGTATCTTCGATGCATGGTGAAATGCCTCAAAAGGAACGTGATGCGATTATGCAAGAGTTCCGACAGGGTGCAAGGTAATATCATTATCTGTTACAATCTCATTCAGCAGAGGCAGATCGCACTTGAATTTTGCGACTAACGTCGGTGGTGTGGTCTCTATAGTCGGGTGCTGATCACCACC
This sequence comes from Spizellomyces sp. 'palustris', assembly GCA_006535965.1. Classification (NCBI taxonomy): domain Eukaryota; kingdom Fungi; phylum Chytridiomycota; class Chytridiomycetes; order Spizellomycetales; family Spizellomycetaceae; genus Spizellomyces; species Spizellomyces sp. 'palustris'. Next base: position 91,093 of record QEAR01000002.1, on the reverse strand, counting down.
GACGTGTGGGCACGTGGTATCGTAAGTATCCAGTTATTTGCCGTTGCCTCCACGGCGCCCTCATACTTAATGATCACATCTTGGGGTAGGACGTACAACAAGTGTCCCTTGTCATCAACTACGATCTTCCCAACAACCGTGAGCTATATATTCACCGGTATTCTAATTTCTGCCTCATGTTTATTTTTGTGCGAACGTTTACTGAATGAGCAACATTCTCTAGTATTGGTCGATCTGGACGGTTCGGTCGCAAGGGTGTCGGTGAGTCCAACCCCAGGAGCTTTTTCATTTGCAGCCACACACTGATCAACGGTCTTTATAGCGATCAACTTTGTAAAGAATGATGACATCAAGATTCTTCGCGATATTGAGCAGTACTACAGTACACAAATCGATGAAATGCCAATGAATGGTATGTCTTTCACGTTTCTTTGTAAAGCCATCCAGCAGCGGCCCAACTCATCCCCTCTTGTGTATAGTGACCGATTTGATCTAATTTGGTCTAGCAATAAAAGATGTGTTTAATATGATGATGTTTTGTTTGTCATTTCATCGGCATCCCTTCCTGCTTTATATTTTTATTGAAAGGTGTTCCTTTCGGCCATTTCCTTTGGAGTTTAAAAAAGTGTCCAGTCTCCATTAAACCCGTTTTGGAAACCTAATCCAGGAGGCTTTGCGGCCAGCGTTACAAAAAGTTTGCGCTGAGTTTTGAGGCGAAGCAGCCCTGCGCCTCACGTCGATCAGCGCGGCCAGGGAGAACCCCCCGCAGGAGAAGACTGACCTGCATCCCAATCGCCAGATTTTGTCTAAAACTTTTGTTGTAATTTGCCGTCTCGCGCTCGGCATCCCGCCGACACTTGAACGCTCCAGCTAGTCCTCTACCACCTGCAGCAGTCAACGCGTTCTTTATCGCCATCCGATGGAGGGACACTATCAGCCCCTCGCAGAGGGAAGGTAGGAAGATCTTTTGAACCTGACTCTCTCTCCCGCGGGCGCGCGTTATTTCTTGTATTGCGTTCGCCGCATGTCCCAGTATATTCATACCCGTATTCCTTCGCAAATAGGCCGTCCATTAGTAGCGGATTCCGTCCGCGAGATTTAGGCGGCCGAGGTTTGACTCGGTCTGGAACCGTCAAGCAGATAGCTCTTACGCGTGCTGGAAACTTTGTCGTTGATCAGTAAGTCGCGTTGTGGTTGGCATGTTGTTTCGTGTGGGAGCGCGCAAATGCTAATAGATTCTCTACAGGCCAGTCTCAAAACAACTTTTGAAAAATGCCACTCATACAACAGGAGATGAATTCACACACATGCGCTACACAGCGGCCACATGCGAACCCAATGATTTTGCCCAATCGTATACTTTGCGACAGCGTCAATTCAAACGGCTCACCAAAGTTGCTCTCGTCATTACCATGTACGTCCACGCCTTCTCTGATCTCATCTTGTACAAAATTCATCGGTTTTTTTTACAGGTATAATGAGCCTGATGTACTTTTTGCCAAATCCATGTTTGCGGTGATGAGGAATATTGCCTACCTGTGCAGCGACGAGTGCAAATACGGATGGGGCCCAGATGGCTGGAAGAATTTCGTCGTAGTGATAGTGTCTGATGGGCGTTCTAAGATTAACCCAAAGGTTTTGACACGTGCGTACACTTTCCCCTTGCTACGCGATATGGTTGATTCGTTAAGCTGAATCATCTTTTTACCAGTTCTGGGAGTCATGGGCGCCTATGCGGATGGCCTTGCAAAGAGTACCGTCAACGGGAAAGATGTCAAGGCCCATATTTTCGAATATACCACCCAAATCGCCGTTGATAAGGAGCTGTATCCCCGTTCAGAAACAAAGGAGCACTTGGTTCCTACCCAATTGATCTTCCTGCTCAAGGAAAAAAATGCGAAAAAGGTACTTGCTCCAGAGTTTAAAGAACATACCCGGTGTTAAGCGCATTACTCCCATCGTTCACAGATCAACTCGCATCGATGGTTTTTCAATGCGATTTGTACGGTTCTTGATCCGGAAGTCACATTCTTATTGGATGTTGGAACCGTGCCTTCTAAAGAATCGTTCTACCACCTCTACAGAGGTAATTATATTACCAGTCAAGGCGGTTTACGCTTGTATGTTTCTTGCTAAAATCAAGGAATGCTATAGCGTTTGAGCGCGATCTTAACGTGGGTGGGGCTTGTGGTGAAATCAAAGCTGAGCTGGGTTCTGGCTGGAAGAACCTACTGAACCCTTTGGTCGCCACGCAAAATTTTGAGGTATACTTGATCTCGACGGCTGGATATAGCTGGATGGAATTTATTAACCTGTCCGCATGAATAGTACAAAATGAGCAACATCCTCGACAAGCCCTTGGAAAGCGTGTTCGGATACATATCTGTGCTTCCTGGAGCTTTCAGTGCCTACCGGTATAAAGCGTTGCAGGGTGCTCCCCTGGAGCAGTACTTCAGAGGGGAACAGATGCACGGCGGTGCGGATATATTCGCGGTAAGTCATTTGGTAAAGCTTTAGGACGAGCGTCCCGGTGCTGAACGAGCCGATTACGTTTCACAGGCCAATATGTACTTGGCGGAAGATCGTATTCTTTGCTTTGAACTCGTAACAAAATCAGGAGATAGCTGGTTGCTCAAGTACTGTAAGGTAAATGCCATGAGGTTTTCCCGCATTTCAATCCTTGACTAACGTTAATCACGTGATGAAGGATGCTCGCGCCGAAACCGACGTACCGGACCAGCTTCCAGAGCTCATCTCACAACGCCGACGTTGGTTAAACGGGTCATTTTTCGCTGGTCTCCACGCCACTTGGAACTGGAGTAAGATTTTCGTAAGTACTTTGAACGTTCTCCCTATCTGTCGCTGTATAACTTATCTATCGTTCATAGCGGTCTGGACATTCCACCGGACGGAAGGCTGCTCTCCTTGTGGAGTTCTTTTACAACGCCATCAATCTTCTTTTCAATTGGTTCGCTCTTGCTAACTTTTACCTCGCGTTCTACTGTAAGTGAGATTGCACAAAAACACATCATCAAACGTGTTAAACTTACAAAGCTGTCCTCGCCTTTAGTTCTCTTTGATGTCGCCGACGATAGCAGTGATACGGATCCTTTCTACCCACATTCCGAAATCGTCTTCCAGATTGTCCGCGAGCTTTACATTTTTGCTATTGTCTGCATTTTTGTCAGTTCCCTTGGTGAGTAAATGTGCAATGGAGAGAATTGAAGAGGCGATGTTAACAATTTTCTTCGTTTGTGAATGATTCTAGGCAATCGGCCCCAGGGGTCTAAATGGCTGTATACATCGATCGTGATCGGATTTACACTCATTATGGGCTTGATGCTCTTCCTGGGCGGGTGGACGGTTTATGTATCTATCAAATTTGCCATCCGAACTATCGACGAGCAGCACATTAGCTTCTTCCGGTACTTTCGCGATACGCCTGCATTCCGTGATATTGTGATCTCGCTAGGATCAACATACGGACTTTACTTTTTCGCGAGTCTTGCTCATTTTGACCCATGGCATGTTTTCACATGCATGTTGCAGTACCTCCTCCTTCTGCCTACGTACATCAATATTTTCATGATTTACGCATGTAAGTGCTTTTTCCTCCTTGAACGGATAAGGCGATATAATGACTTTTGAATGGACTCTAGTCTGCAACCTGCATGATGTTTCATGGGGCACGAAGGGAGATAACGCACCTGATCTCGGCAGCGTCACGGTGAAGACAACCGCTGACGGCAAGCAGGTTGTGGAAGTTGAGATGCCGCTCACAGATGAGGACCTTGACGAAGCGTACGGGGCATTCGCGCGCCAACTAACTAAACAACGCGAGGAGTTGCACGCTCCCGCCACGGATAAACCAGCAACCAATCCGCAAACGCAACAAGAGGACGATTTTAAAATCTTCCGGACGCGGGTTGTTTTGTGTTGGATGATGACCAATTCGTTGCTCATTATTTTGTTCACGAACAAAACAATTGTCGATAAACTCTTCCCCCACAAATCGGGTACCTCCGTGAACCCATACCTGACGTTCCTCTTTTGTAAGTCGCTTGGTTGTTATCTTTTTTTAAGGATCTGCTGAACTGATTTGACCATCGCATTAGGGAGTGTCGCCGCTCTCAGTGCAATCCGGTTTTTGGCGAGCATGGTTTATCTGATAGGATATTGGAAAACGAGGATTGGAGAGAAGGCAGGTGGGCGCGGTAATGGCATTACCCCCGCGTATTCCGGACCCGAGGCAGTATAGACAGCATAGCAATCCAATAGAGATCAGTTAGCTGCGCGCCGTGAAATTGTTGTTATGTGTTTAGGTTTTTTGTAGACGGTTTTTGTATTATTGTCCATCTTGTATTATGCGTATTCTACAGATGTATTGGGGTATCGTGCAAAGACATGCTCCTAAAGTCTATATGACTTTGCATAAATTAGGGGGAAAACTACGCGTGACTCGCTCATCACACTGGTTTGCCCTGAAAGGCATTTACTAGAGCTTGCCGTCGTTTAAATGCTAACACCACCTCCACCGCTGCGTAGACAGGCTGCACCGCCATAGGTGTTGGCCGGTGCAGTCGTATAGCGTTGAAGACAAGGTCTGCCTCCTCGTCCTTTGTCAAAGGCTTATCCAAAACAGGATCCCCGGCACCAAACCCTGCCGGGCTCCCCGTCCCTATCCTTGCCACACCATTCAACTTCCCCACCGGTGTACCAGCTCGAGAATCACCCGCTGCACACAAAAGGTCTCCGAATTGGAATTCTCATATACTCAAATATATCAGAGGTTAAGCACTTACGCTTGAAACCTCTGCCCACGTTCTTTGCTTGATGCTCCTGAAACAGAATATCATACTGTTGTGATCGGCCCTGAACTGCTCGTTTGGCACCAACAGAGTGAATCTTGCATGTTATGGATCGGGTACAAAGTGCACCCGAATCCAGACGAACTCCACACTGTTTGTCCAGGTCAATAGGCCCTGGATTGTAGAGATCTGGTTAATTCCTTGTCCATCATAGGTAACGCCAATTGCCCGACCTTTGACAGTTCTTGTGGCTTTCGACAACTTTGTGGGTTTGTCAATTTTCTCGGATTTGTCGGATTTGTCGGATTTGTCAGGTTTCTCAGGTTTCTCAGCTGTCACAGAGGTAATACTGAGATGTGCCATCAACGAAATTTGAGTTATCTAGTGGTGCAGTTCATACCATCGCTCGCACTTGCTGAATTCGTTTCAAGCTTTTTTCGCTTTTTCTGTATTAAGCTGATGGGTTTTGGGGGCTCCATGGATAGTTGGTGCGGTTCAGTTACTGGGGTGCTCGTGCAGATTTCTATCAAATGACGATAGTCTCAGGTTATGAAGGAATGTCTATATTCTTTTCTTTTGGTGACTTACTCAAATGATCAGCAAAAGCAGTTTGTAGAATGGATTTGTTGCAGTTGTTACAGCAGACTACTACGGCGGGCTCGGCTATCGATAAGCCGAATGTATATGGGTCCTGCTCGAGAGCAGGACTTGTTGGACTTGATATGTTTTCGTCAGAATCTGATGAATTGTAATTCATTTAGATGCCTTCAACCCAGAAAGCAACACAACGGCAGTATATCCGGGTTCCGATAGACACAGTCGTTGAGGTGCTTGAAGTGTGCTCACCTTCCGGAAGACCAAGGCTATCTCGCAGGGTTGACCACGTGAGATGTTCCTTCCCTCTGAGAACCGACATATCCACCAGACAGATCCAACAACTAGTATACCGTATCACCCCTTTGCAGTCAGACCTGTGGACGGACCGTGTTAGCTACGTTCTGCGGCAGATGGGAAATCCTCCACACGTCCTATAATTCCTTCCCGCCATTATTCATTTATTGTGAAATGCACACATATCACAATGTCGCAATGTTTCTGCATATACACCTCCTCTTCCTCCTCTTTACTCTGGGACTCTTGACCGCACCAGCTCAACTGAGCAGACGACCGAGCCGAAGCCTTCTTGTGCTGCCGGTACGCATTTCACCCCTTTTTCAAACATTGACCTTCCCCAGCAATTGAGCTTAGAGAACAATACACACACACTCACAAAGACTCCTTAATATCCCGTCTCTCGGCAGCACCGTCGATTTCGAATGGTAGTTTCTGTCGAATTCTTCGAAGTCTACAGTTGGACTTGGAGAAGCCTCTATCAAGCGAATAGGCGCAACTGAAAAGAATTCCAAAGGCGAGCTAGAAGAATCTCAATTATTAGCGCTGATTGGCGCTGTGTGTGCTAATAGTCAATCGGAGGCGAGATCTTGGAATGTAGAGTGTGTCGGTGAAAACACCTTCAGGCTCCTTAGTCATACCTCTCACGTGCCAGACCCTGAATTACGTAACTTATTCATGTTTCTGCCCGACTTGGATATCGATCTCTGGATGAGAGAACGTTATTGACATGAACTCCCTACTCGAAGAGGCCGTCTTGGCCACACGCCATGTAAATCATGCCGCAATATTGAGGATAAAGGATGGAGTGGTCAAGGCACGGTCGCCGCACTTTGTGGTGGGTAAAGTCAGACCCTTGTGAAGATCAAAAACTTTTGACGAGCGTTTTACAATAAATGCAGATGGCCCCATCAGATTGGACCCGAATACAACAAGCTTTTGAAAATCCCCGCGAAGTGCGAACTCACGATGCTGGCATCACTCTCATGGATGTGGGATACAGAGCAATAAGAGCAGACAGATTGGCAGTTTACGGAAAAAATGTTAGGCGCCAAATTGCATGGCTTCAAGCTTTCTCAAAACCTGTCTCCTGACTCTTGATTTCGGAATCATCCAGGGAAAAGCCGGAGTTATAATAGCTAAAACGCAGCAATATTATATAATAGGCACATATGATAGCGGGATGTTTGCAAGTATAGCTGCGGAAGCAGTAGAGAAACTCGGTAGGTTTGGCCTGTCTTTGGGTGCAGCGCAGCGACTGCATGAACCAATTATGTGCGTCCTGTCCCTGCTCTATGTTTTGCGGTGCGGTTTACTCCTCCACAACAATACAGCAGACTATCTGCGGAAGAAGAACAAGTGATGCGATCGTATTCATCTTAGTAGGATGATAGCCCACCAAATATATTGCATCAGCCATTGCGGTACATGTAACAACCGCTCGCATGTGTGGCTCTAACTAAGTGAGCCTGTGCGTTCACAAATAACACTCAGATCGGGGACTTCCGCGCCTCCTTGTAGTAATTGATGAGTCCGTTAGTGCTGGGGTCGTGATTCTGTATTTTAACGTCGCTATCAAGCTCCGGCAGAATAGCATTAGCGAGCTGCTTTCCAAGCTCGACACCCCACTAAGTGACAACGACAAGAAAAATATGAGTGGCTGCTGTGGAGGCGAAAGATTGTCAATCCACACTTGCCTGATCAAAGCTGTTGATGTTCCAAACAATTCCTTGAACAAAGATCTTGTGCTCATACATGGCAATCAGCACTCCAAGATTGAATGGAGTAAGCTTGTGGTAAATCATTGAGTTCGTGGGGCGATTGCCACGGAATTGCTTGTGAGCCAGCAGCGTTTTGAATGTCGCAGAATTCTCAGCTACACCAGTTTTCACGAGCTCCGCCTTCACCTCCTCCTCTGTCTTCCCTTTCGCAAGGGCTTCTGTCTGCGCGAGGAAGTTGGCGAGAAGAATCTTGTGGTGTATGCCGTTGGAGACGGGATTCTGAGGAATGACTGGAGCCAAGAAATCACATGGCACGAGCTTCGTTCCTTGATGTATTAACTGGTAGAATGCATGCTGTCCATTCGTGCCTGGCTCCCCCCAAATGATAGGCCCTGTTTGATAATCGGTAATCGCTTGATTGTCGCGAGTAACTGACTTGCCGTTAGACTCCATGTCACCCTGATTCAATCATGATCAAAATAATTTCATTTGCTCCATCGCGCTGCAAGCGTCGTACCTGTTGCATGTATGCCGGGAATCGGTGCATATATTGGTCGTATGGTAAAATAGCATGTGTCTGCGCCCCAAAGAAGTTGTTGTACCAGATGCCAATAGCACCCAGTATCACCGGGATATTCTTTTCCAATGGGGTATTGCGGAAGTGATTGTCCATGGCATGTCCACCAGAAAGGAGCTCGACAAAGTTGTTAAAGCCAATGTAGATGGCAATGGATAGCCCGATAGCTGACCATAAAGAGTAGCGTCCTCCCACCCAGTCCCAGAATTCAAACATGTTCTGAGGATCGATCCCAAAGGCAGTGACTGCCTTCGTGTTGGTAGACAAGGCAACAAAGTGTTTTGCCACGTGAGCGGGCTGGATCGTCGCCGTGTGATTAGTGTCAGGGCATCAATACCCGCATGAGACAATATCTCAAAACCATGTAATACTTACGTCCTTGGCCTTCTCCAAAAACCAGTTTTTCGCAGTTGTTGCGTTGGTAATGGTCTCAATGGTGGTAAACGTTTTGGACGCGACAATGAAGAGGGTCGTTTCCGGTTTACACCGCTTAAGAGTTTCCGCAATGTGAGTTCCATCGACATTGGACACAAAATGCATGGTCAAAGCTGGGTGTCCGTACGGCTTGAGGGCTTCAGTAACCATATATGGGCCCAGATCCGATCCACCAATCCCAATGTTGACAACATCAGTAATGCGCTCGCCTGTGTATCCCTTCCACTCGCCAGACTGGATGGCATCAGATGTACGTTTCATTTGCTCTAGAACGCGATTCACGTCTGGCATCACGTCCTTGCCGTCAACATAGATTGGCGTGTTAGACCGATTACGGAGTGCGACATGCAAAACAGCGCGGTCTTCTGTGGTGTTTATCTTTTCTCCAGCAAACATCTTGTCGCGCCATTCCTCAACCTTCGACTCCCGAACAAGGTTTATAAGGAGCTTGAAACTTTCTTCTGTAATTATGTTCTTTGAAAAGTCCACAAGTAGAGCCGGGTGGGTGGCCTTCGCAGGTGTAAAAGTGGAGTGAAACTTGTCGAACCGAGACGGGTCTTGGGCGAACAGCTCACGCAACTTCAACGCGCGACCTTGTGTGTCATAATGCTTTTGCACGGCCTGCCAGGCAAGGGACGACGTGACACTCGACGGCATGCTTACTATTTGTGTTTATCAATGAAAACGGTCAGTGGGATGGGCAGACGATGGGACAATACACGGCGAGATATACGGCAGATTGGTTGGGTCGGCTGAAATCTGACACAGTGATCGTGAGTCATCTAATTTACGTTACGCGATCAAATGGCCACGTGCTGAATGAATTAACCACAGCTATTCTAAATAAAAGTCGTTGTATTATCTACATTGGCCAAGATGGATCGTATATTGATCAAAAGAAAGTCCGACAGTGGTGACACCCTGGATGCTTCCTCCGTCCCATCAATTATTGCTTTCAATCGAGGAACAAGATCCGGGCGTTCGCGCAGTAAAGTACGATTTTCCCTGTTAAAAAGACAGTTAGCTGACGATGCCAGGTCTTTCATGAAAGCGTTTAGATACATACGAAAGCTTTGAAATTTTCTGAAGGACCACAGAAATGCTCTCTAGCGTTCCAAGATTACTAGAGTCCAATGCCATAACAGCAGAGTCGAGGACATCCACAGTACTACATTGCGCGAGGAACTCTACGAGCCAATCTTTGGATGGGAATGAATACCCGCCCGAAAAGAAGATCAGTGCAGAATTGACTCTACTTACCACCCTCAGCACAGAGCATAAGGAATATCGAACTTGCCAAATGTTGGACATTATCATGGCGACCATCGCGGAGGTACACGTGAACGACATCAACGCCGTTTGCCTTGAGAAAGATGCCTTTACCCTGTAGAAAGTCCAGTTACGAGACGTGGATGTATGTGTCAAGTTTGAAATGAACTTACGTTGTCCGTCGATAACTCTGTCACGATGTTGTCCAGTATGGCTGTTAGCACGTCAACCTGGGTCACGCCCGACAAAATAATCAGACACAAGAGCAGGCGTGTGGTTTGCTCCTGGACCAGCAATGGGGGAGATCTTTCGTGACTTCTAGCTGATGGCTCTATTGTCGTGGAAGTCCCTCCAATATAACCAGTAAATGCCTCATACGCCATAACAGATATTATGTACTTCTAAAAGTTTCAAGCAGAATGTGCAAACTGATTAGCGCCACCATGAACGGAGGCCACTACCAAAGTACATTACCTGCGCTGCACTGAATCCAACCCGCAGCATGGACTCAAGCACGAACTGCAAATAGCACTCTATCCAGCTGGCGCGTTCACTGTCCGGCCCGTTCTTTGGTGAGTCTCGATCTTCAGTTTGAGTCACATGGCAGAATGTAGAGGCTATCGCCTCATGTAATGCCCCAACTTTTTCAGGATTCTCATTTGTTCCTCGAGGGCCTTGATGCTGGTTACGCGTCCTTGCGCATCGCGTTTGTAGCAGGTACGCAAGCATCTTCTGAAGGCCTGAGAGCTGATGGGTCAAAATAGATAGAAATGAACATCAAAATTCTCAGACTTTTGAAATAACTGCAGAATCTGACCTTTGATCTGATATCGTCCCCAAACCTTATAGATTTTTCCACATTGAGGGTTTGTGTCTCCACTGTGCGGGTTATTCCACGCCATTAAGACCTACGCTAGCGGTGGCGAACGATAACTTTGCTAAGTCACCAACCATTCCGAGTAGGTTTCCGTCCTTGAGTTAAAATAATCTTCTTCGCTTCCTCTAATTTGCTTGCCTGCTCCTTCTTCACCGAAACGATTGCCGTGGAACTGTTAGCCCTTCCAATGGCTAATGTAGCTTTCAAGCGGAGATTCCTGTCACGAGACTTCAGGTCTGTCAGTGGAGCGATTAGGTAACGGACAGTAGTACGCTACTGGCTCACATGTTTTAATTGGTTTCGTTGTTCCTCCAACTCCCGCTCCCTTTCGCATGCATCTCCCTGTAGCTTGCTGACCTTCGGAAACAGCTTGCTCAGTAAAACTATAGCCGGCAGCAAGACCCAGCAGCATAGTCATCCCAACCTGCCCGCGCATTTGTCTGTTGACAGCAATGAGATCACGAAGTGAGGCTTGCAATCGTTTGTTCTCTTTCACCGTCGCGGTAAGTGCGTCATCGTACTGTTCCACAATCACCTCCGCATCCTGATGTCGAAATGAGCATGGGCCACTCGATAAGCACCGATGCTGAGTATCGCCAGACGCACCTTTTTTAGAACCTCTTCCTTCTTTCCCAGGCGCAGAGTGACGAGTTTTTCCACCTCTTTCAAAATATGTGCTTCTCGAATCTGAAGCTGCCTCTCCTTAGCTGCTAGCTGTTCCTCTTTCACGTCAGCTGCGCGGCGTTTCTTTTTCAATCGGTGAGCGAGCTCGCTCAGTTCGCTGTGTATTTTCAAGAGCATTCGCTGATGCGTCTCACGAGTCAGTCCGTCACGTTGCGAGGATCTGACAGGCTATCTTTCATCCAACTTGTCAAGAGCCTTCCGTGGCAGTCATCCAAAAACTCAGGACTTACACGTCCTCTCCCACGACTGTCCTCCAGGCTCATTGAACGTCCAGGTATTGGGTTTTGATGTTGTTCGAACGGTGCAGGCTGCGTAGAAAAGACAGCTTAGCACCAGATAACTAGACCTTAGAACATGTTTCCGTTGACCTGCCTCAGGTGGTCGATCAGTTCTGGGTTTCTCCGAAGCCGCAAGATCGGTCAGAGAAAGCTCACGTTCTTCAGCTGAACGCGTCAAAGAAGACTGTTGGTCTGTTGAGTTACAAGCACATGGCTCTGAGATATCCTACACTTCTTTCACCTTGAAGTCGCGGCCCTTCGCATCGTGCAAAAGTGAGTGTCCTCTCCTGTCATGCTCGTGAACGGATTTTCGATTGGCCGCTATTTTTTCCGCACCAGATTTTATTAAGTGGAGTTGTTCAAAGAGTCTACCTAACTCGTCATTTCCCAGATCTGGCGAAATATCATAATGTGAGCGATTGATGAGGTGAAGAAATACAAACATCATACATACCTGGGATGTCACCGATCGGTTCGACCTCTGCGACCAATTCCGATGCAGACACATCTCGATTGCGTATATGATGCTGTGCACCCAGCTCTCCCGTATTGAGCAGCTGTTCGATGGAATCCCTACTGTCCGCGACAATTGGGTGGCTCGCAACGGGCTTCTCCTCCACGTCGACAGGCTCGTCCGGCTGACGGAACGCATCAATTTCGCCATTGCGCGCGTAGGTAAATTGGCAGTTATTGAAAGTATAGATTTTCTCTGAATCCTTTGACTGGACATTTGCCAAGGGAAGGGGCCGTTGAGTGTTCTCCGGCTCCATTGCTTTGGCTTCCAGAATAAAAGGGTTTTCTGTCCTTTCCTGGCGTGATGCTTGGATATCTAATCGCCAACGTGTGAGGCAAACATCTTTGCATATGAGGAACAAACTACGTTGATGAAAATACCTTCATTCTTCTGTGATCTACTAGCCCATTCTGCAACTTTGTCAGAAATATAAGACTGGTTTCTCGAAAAGATGTCATCCGTGCCATTTTTGACCCTTCGCTTCAAATATCGCTTTGCGGAGGGGGGTGGGTCAGGTAGCGCAGCTACAATGTTCGGTGGAAGTCCACGCCAGTCAAAAGTTACATTGCCCTACATAGCGTGTGTAAGCGAGTATTTCCAAGATCACTGGTCTGCATGGAAGGATACCTTTACAAACTTTTCCGATCCGCTCAAGGCATCAAGCACAGAGAATTCCGAAGACGATACAGAGTTAGCATCGTCATGGGACATAATAAAAGGCGCCCTTGGGTGTGTGCAGCGGAAATGGAGATGGGATCCTGCAGTTCTGGAAACGCGTGCCTAACGGATGTCACCATCACTGCAGTCACATTGGGAAGCCACTTGCGTGACCTAATGCCCTCCCCTCCCCCCCGCGGTTATCCATAAACCATCTTGACAACGAAAAAAAGCCCGACCTCATCCGGCATTTCCGCACCGCTTCATCCTCACCACACTCAAGGCGCAAACTGTCGCCCTTGAGGAGCATCTATACCCACCCCCAAGTTTCTACGTAGCTGCGCTGTCCAATAATGCCAACTGACCCCCAATCGCTCTCACTCCCACAACATGCTGCCATCCTTTCAAGTCTGTCCGGACACGTTCTACGAGTTCTTTTCTGCTTACAACTGCTAGCTATGTTCGCAACCTCTCTGCCGTCTCCAGGATTATTCAACCCTAGGCTTCCAATGGCGAGTGGAATTTTTGCGGAGGGAAAGATTATTGTCTTGCGAAATAACGTCTCATGTCAAGTGCGTATCTTGGAGTTCTTCCCTTGACTAAAATCTACTGGCAATTGCTAACTCATGCATGACCTGCTGTGCAGGATCGTTTAGCGGCATTTGGGCCACAGCTGCCAGATCCTGGTTTGTTGGGATTTTTGGTGTCCGTTTCCAAGCTTGACGCGCACGGAAAAAACACTGGATGCACACCAGTTTCAGCGCCTGGGCTCTCAAACTGGATAGCTCTCGTGCAGCGAGGGCAGTGTGGATTTGTGGACAAAGTGCGTGCCATGCAAGCGAGCGGCGCCAAGTCCGTTGTTGTTGGGGATCACACACCTCACTCAGGCCTAATCACCATGTTCGCTACCGGGAACACATCAGATATCACAGTTCCCTCGGTCTTTGTCTCACTGCTTGATTACGAGGAATTACAACGCGAAGCAAACACCCAATACGGGTATGGGCCGGGCGTCGAAGTTTTGTTGATACCAAATGATCTTGATGTTCCTTTGCTGGAGATCATTATTGTCACGGTCGTGTCCCCTGCTGCTGTAATGATTTGTATGTACATTATGTGGAGTTATCGACAATATCTGCGACGGCAACAGGAATTGGCACCGATGCGATTGGTCCTGAATCTCCCGACACGGGTGTACAGCATGGAGGGAGGGAAAGAAAATGACCCAATACGATGTGCGATATGCCTGGAAGACTTTCAGGAAGGGGAGCAAATACGAATACTTATGTGTAAGCATGAATTTCATGTCGACTGTGTTGATAAGTAAGTATCAGAGTTTCTAGTTGGCCTCCGGAACTGTTTCATTGATTGCTTTGCTGTCGATTTTACAGGTGGCTTACGCAGCGGAAACGAACTTGCCCCATTTGTAAGCAAGATACATGTCCCACGGAAGCAACAGAGTCAACACCTCTCCTTGGCGATAGTGTCGCTGGCTCAAGTGATAACGTGTGACATGTATCTACCAGCCATATACCAGTCCAATAGGTATGGAAGCCTCAGTCCTCAATCGTTTGGACATTCAAGGTCGACGAACTGGAGAAGGACTCGGTGACCCTACCGTTTTTTTGTCGTAATTTTCTGCGTCGTAATTTCCGCCGGAGCATTTGTTGTATATTCACCTCTCCTTTGCATTACCGAGTAGCCTCTTTGTATATAATTCTGCTATCCCCCCGTTTCTATATCTTGTATGCTCCTATCTTATTAGAAGTTTTGTTGACGCGTGGTGTCGTCTTGCGCTATGCCGCGTATGTAAACATCGATCTGGACTTTGTGGCTTGCGGCGAATTCCAACTAACTTCCCCACGCCGATTGCTGGCCAAATCTTTGGCACATGGCGAGAAAAACAATATCACCAAAACCCTCAACGCCGTCAACATCCCGGACCGATGGTGACTTAACACATGAAGCGTCTACTCCCACTTCAACAAGACTGTGTACTCGACGGTCGTACGCCGCTCAAGGTATAGACGTCAATGTCAATTTGGCGTCGTGAGGAAGCTCATTTTTGTGATCCTCGCATCAGGAATTACACCGGTCGTGCAAAAGAGATGGGGCGGTCCAACAATTATCTCTTATAAATCTCTCCCGACGACCCCGTCAATGACCCTTGAGGAGAGATCACTCGCACAAAACTTGTCCACGACGCCCTCGCAACCACCTCCCAACCTCACAACGACAAGCAATTCAACCACCAAGCGTGCACAGTCCAAGAGACGATTGAAGCGAAAAAGTGGAGTTCACGCTCAGGAGGGTGATAAAGAGAAAACCGGTGGCTTACTTGCCAAAAAACCACGAACAACAAAGTCAAAAACACCAGACTCACGAACAGAAGAAAAGCAATCAACATTACAAAAGAACGCAAAGGAGCCTTTGGAGGACCGATATTCCACAACCTGGAGAACACAAGAAGAGAGAATGAGAAAGCAGATTGAGGAGGTGGTGAATGGAGGAAGCCCGGATAGCCCAACCGAAGACACGAAGCCTGATTCCAGAAAACCGTTCGAAGAGAAAGAAAATGGAGGAGAGACCAGTGACGCAGCTGCGACCGGATTGAATGATGAATCAGAACCAGAAGAGGTGACAATCGGTGAACGCGTTAATCTGTATCTGGCGCCCTCGGTTTAATATCGATGTTCTTGTAGACACGAAAAATACCTCTAGGAGAAGCGCTACAACTACTGCATCGTGACTCTCTTGAACGCTTGCTACGGTATGCCATTGTGGAAGAGGTTGTACTGAAGCCAACGGATATCGCTGAGGAGCTTGAAGCGACAGGAGTTCTTCAGTAGCCTTCCATTTGCCGTCGCACTTGAAAAATTACCATTTATTCAACTTTATAGGTGGACTGGATTCACAGCTGGTCCAATGCAATACACCCGCAGTACATTTATTGGGTACTTTTTGCCTCGACGTGTAAATTTGTGTACATAAGCTGAATACAAGCGGGCTGATTCAAAACTTCTCGTATCCTCCTTGAATATAGAAAGCGTTCAAGATAGCCACAATCTTCTCCAGTGCCGCTAGCCATTTTTCCATCTCGGCGTACAGCTTTGCCTCATCTGAGCCCAACTTTGCGTAGAAGTCCTTTCGGTAAGGACAGGCCTTCATAGCGAGCTACATACGCATGATGCCGGTCAGTAACGCGACATACACAGCTCTGATTTCGATTAAACTCACCGTAAATACTGGGCGCACCATGAAGCTATGGAATTTGGACAATGTAGCTTCGTACGCTTTAGAGAATGAGGTATTCAGCTCCTCCTTCTTATCGTCCAGATTCCGTCGCAGCCCCTTGGCGGTGAATTCCAAGCCACGTTTCAACCATAGCAGTCCTTCAGTAGCTGTCTTCTTGCCTTCCGCTCTCTCAGTAATGACAAGTTCTTGCAAGGTCTTGTTCTTTTCAGGGTTCTCGCTGTACCTTGCGCGGATTTTCTATAACCAAGGCAACGTCAACGGGGCAATCCAATAATGAGCGAAGGAGAAATAATTGACGCACCGTGATGTTGCCTTGCAAGTCGGATTTGACAGGGGTGAATGCAGCTCCCATGGAGTCTATATGAATGAATTTAGCATCATTAATGTGGATCCAGTGGCCATTCACATCCTTGACGTTCTCAATCTACTCATTCTAAAAGGAGCAGGACGCCAACCCGTTTGCAGAACACGAGTTCATTCGCTTTTGCACTCACCGAAAAGTTTGGTCAACGACTCCGTCGCCTCCAAAAACGACTGTACTTCGACATAGTCGTTCGCACCTATCGGCACGTCGACGTACGAACGCTGCATAGTCTCAAAGAAGTCTGGCATGGCTACACGATTTTGCTAGGGCCGATGAAAACAATACGCGCAAGATGTTATAGCGTGGGTGACGTTGGCGTCTCATGGGCGGCGGGCAGTCGCGTCTGAACTCCACACTCAACCGCGGTCAAGCGTACGCCACAAGTCAACGTTGGCAGACATGTCTTCAGCTCCACAATCACCGCACTGTCCCACAGCCAAACATCACGGCGTGCACTCAAGAGTCGCATCCTCACCTTCCATCCCATCTTTGAAACTCCGCAATATTCCGTCCTCACAGACCTCGCACCGTCAACAACCAACCCTCCGATCACCGCCTTCTCCGCGTTCCAAACTTTCGCTCTCCTTCCCATCGTCTCCCCTTACAGACAGAACTCCATTGTACGGTTGGATGCTGCTCATTGCGACTGGGATCTACTTCGTAGTGGGAATGTATATGCTGGTCTCGTTGGGGAGACCAAGGAAGGAGAGCATAACAATATCGACAAAAGTAGGTTTGCAAACGGAGATACTTATCTGCTCCCAGACCTTGACCTAGTAGCTTTCCGTCCTTTTTGACAGAGCTCCAGTCGAGTAGCACCAGATACCTATTACACATTCTTGATCCCATTGCTTGGACCTGTCACTGTTTTTTTCATATTCTTTAACTGGCTCGGACTCAAATTTTTTCGACACAATGCATAGCATCTTTGATATCCATTGCGAACTTGCGAGAATAAAGATTTCCCTCCTATTGCATCGTGTACCCATTGATATGGGATGCATAGTCTGGATCAAGGCAGCCTTGCTGACACTCTTTCATTTCTGTCAGCAGCCGTTCCGACGATGCGACAGTTTGTTATGTGCAATGTCAATGCAGCTTGCTAGATGATAAACGTCTGCCATGGTCCATAGGCACCGCTTTAACTTTAGAAAGTTAGCCTTTCCTCTCATCTTTCAAAGCTAGTGGGACCAGCTGTTGCCATGACAATTGCATCACGTGCCCTAGATCGAGTCTGAACCTGAACTCGTTGGCTCCTGGCCAGCGATCTACTCTCCCACCGCATTTTGTAAAATGATTTCAGTGAGCGAACGGTGCGTATCTGAAGGTCCTACTAGGCTCAAGGTATCTTTCATCTGCATCATATCACTCACTCTTGTATGCCTTAGTGACTATATAACCAAAGGCGTCGATAGTTCTATTCGAGCGGATGGCCGTTCTCGGCTGGACTTTCGAGAGCTTGTCCTGGAGACAGGCATGATAACACAAGCATCTGGATCTTGCCGAGCTACTCTTGATGGCGGCACAGATGTTTTGGTTGGCGTAAAAGTCGAAGTTGGCAGTATTGAACCCGAGGTCGAAGCAGAGGAGGCGGATATCATGGAAGACGTGGAACAAATGGACCAAGATGATGGGATCACGATGGTGAAGGACAAGGACAGAGGAAGAATAGTTTGTAATGTCGAATGTTCACCGTCGGCAACGCGCATTTTCGAGCCGCGCGATATTGAAGACATGTGCAATGAGTACAGTCAATTCATGAATCGAGTGTTAAATGGGTCCCATGGGGGTGTGGATTTGAAGGCGCTATGTATCATTCCGGGGTCAACATGCTGGATATTGAACATTGACGTCTTGGTTTTGGATTATGGAGGGAACCTGTTGGATGCTATATTTATGGCTACCAGAGGAGCGTTGCACAACACCCGAATTCCTCGGGCCACGGTAGAGCAGTCGGACGGACGAGTGGAATTTGACATTGCAGATGAGGAAACAGAGATAATTAGAGGCTGGGAAGATGTACCCCTTTGCGTATCGCTAAATAAGGTACGATCAAGCCGAATCTATACCGTTAAAAGAAGAGGCACCTCATTACCTGGAGCCTTTTTGATAGATTGGCTACCGTCACATAGTGGACGCAGCACCTTTGGAAGAGTTATGCTCCTCTGCAAGATTAACCGTGGCTGTAAATCGACGCGGTAATCTGTGCGCGCTTCAAAAAGGAGGACATGGAGGAATCGAGCCAAGTCTATTGGCTGAAATGGTTCAGGTAGGAACTGGTCCAGAAGCCTATTCAGATCTTATTTGCATACATATTTCTTTTTCTCATGTTTGATTGGCACATCTGCAGACTGCCAAGCAAATCGGTCAAACCTTATTAAAGAGACAAGATGCAGCTTTGAGTAAAGAGGAGGAAAGAATAGCAGCGGGGAAAGATCCAATTGGGTTTAGAGCTGCGTCTCGTCATTGACCATGTATATATGGAGCCATCATTCGCAAATTGATAAACCTAATTCTTACCACTGCGTCCCTTGCTCAACGTAGTTACTACTCAATCTGACCTTTTTTGAAGGTCACCAGTCCGTATAGGTATATCGCATTGATCTCTGAGCGAGTCTGTCATTTCATTGCCCTGTGTAACCATTTTCAAAGCTTCGCGTCAAGGAGATCTAGAGATCCATTCAGCCAGCATCCGTCATTGGGCACCATTTAACCTCTGCATATGGCGTAACATACTCGTTGACCTGGCCCTAGAAACCCGCGTGCGAGGATATGGAAGAGGAACTTGACGACTCCATTTCGTCCGGGCACAGCACTCCCGAACCGCAAAGTCAGCAACCGACAAACGCAGTGTTGCAGGCACAATTGGAAAATGAACAATTGTTGCGAACACTATCTGCTGTTGAAAAGGTATGAGCCTGAACCTCCTCAGCGGGTTGCGAGCTTGAACACTGCTCAATACCTTCCGATCTCACTCCAATGTACCTCACGCGTTTTTCTTTTTTGTTGGCAGAGGGTAGTCTTACTTTTGACATCTGCAAGTGAGGCCGTCGCACAACTAGCGAACGAAGCGGATGTTGAAGAGGCGGAGGAAAAGTTTGCGGAAAGCTTTCAGGTTTATGTACAAACCTTAAACGTACGTAGCATCCGTTTTCAGGGGAGCTAGAGTTCGTTTTATCTGACTGACTACTGTGACTCCCTCAGGAAATCCAATCCTACCTTCGGCGCATCTTCCGACATCTTGTAAAGTCTGGCATTTTGGCTGCAGCGGGTCGATCCATTCCCTATCGTGCTAGTCTTGCAGGAGAAGAAATGGATTTGGAACTTGCTGCGAAAAGAGTATCATTACTGTTGGCCGAAGTGGAGAACTCATTGGGGCAAATAAAGCGGGATAACTCTGAAGAAAGTGTTGTGTACGAAATGAAAGAGGAAGCCTAGTGAAATATGTTTCTGGCCAAGCTATCTACTCTTCGTTCAGACCTTCTCTAACCAACACAGCAATGGGGAACCCCTCCACAAGACTCTCAACCTGCACCTCGCCGCCCTCTCTTGCTTTTCCACTAAATACATCCTTCCACTGCCCCTCTGGCAACCGTACTGTTGTTCCTTGCCATCCACCGCCTTCCTTAATGCTAACCCACAATCTAGGAGCAACGGTAATTACCCTCCCAGACCGTCCAAAGGCAATTACATTGTCCACCTTGGGCCCATTGATCTGTGAAGGCTCGTACGTCGCTTCTTCACCTACGA
Organism: Spizellomyces sp. 'palustris'; assembly: GCA_006535965.1. Taxonomy (NCBI): domain Eukaryota; kingdom Fungi; phylum Chytridiomycota; class Chytridiomycetes; order Spizellomycetales; family Spizellomycetaceae; genus Spizellomyces; species Spizellomyces sp. 'palustris'. The sequence continues at coordinate 71,013 of QEAR01000002.1, read as the reverse complement.
ACCAGCTAGGATGCTCTCTTCTCAGCCGGAGGAGTCTAGAGACAAGGTACAACTTTGCTGATCCCGTCGAGTCGACTTTTGGGGGGGTATTTTCGTTGTCAAGCTTGGTAAGGATATTGCGCCGGTTCGCAAAGTCAACGGGTCGGCGGTTATCCGGGTCAACAAGGCTGTAATCTTCAATTTCGCAGCCTTGGTATACATCCGGAATGCCGGGCATGGTGAGCTGGATAGCTTTTTGGGTCAGTCCATTGAGGCGTCCGTAATCTTCTATTCTCGAGACGAATTTCTCGACGTCTGCCAACAAGTCCTTGTTGTCTAATACACTCTCTACAAAAGTCTTGACAGCATTATCAAATTCCTTTACAGCATCCGTATGCGACGTGTAAACTTTCCCTTCTCGGATGGCTTTGTCCATGTAGGCTGCCAACCGGTCCTTGCTGATTGGGAACGCTCCAACTAGCGATTGCCAAAAGAGATATTCCGTATTTTTGTCGGGGAGTGCGGAGCCTTTGCGAAGACCTAATGCCTCAGCACGAGAGGACCACTGCTGAACGCGCTCAGACCATTCTTGTGGGATTTCCGACAGGACGGCTAAACGCGCACGAACGTCTTCCGACCGCTTGGTGTCGTGAGTAGAGAGTGTCGTCATTGAAAGGGGCCAGTTGGACTGCATGGAGAGGCAGGCTTCGTGGAATTCTTTAGGAGATTTACCAAAATTACCAGGATCGCCCCCTACTTCGTTCAGCGCCGTCAGCCGAAAGTAGCGGTAAAACGCCGTGTCTTCAATTCCCTTGGCCATAACGGGTCCACATGTCTGTTGGAGTCGGCTAACAAATTCTTTCGCAGCAGCGGAGGTACCTGACTTGTATGCAGCCGCCCGCACAATAAACTCTACCTCGGCATCCCGCAGCCCTTTGAAAGCCCTTTTGGCAGTCTCGTCAGCGTACGCGAGATGAACAAGGGATTCTTTTGGGATTGGTTTTCCGGGTTGAATGTACGCTCTGTAAACGTCAAACGCTGCCAAGAATTCCACCAATGCCACACGGATAGAGTCTCGCTTCAAATCATGCGCCTGCTTGTCCTCTTTTTGAATTATCATCAAGAGCGATACCAACCGCTCTACTTCAGCTACTAATGATTTTTCCAAAATGAAATGCTTGGACTCGTTCACAACTGTTTTGAAATCCTTGGTCAACCCGGTAAACTTGTGATATGCATCTGTCAAGGGCGATTCTCCCTTTTTATCCACTAGTAGCCCAGTAATTCGAATCAACGAGTCATATCCGCTCGTTCCAGCGCAGGGCCACGACGCTGGCAATTCCTCCCCTTCTTCCAAAATCTTTTCAATGACAATCCATGAGCCTCCCGTGCTCTCCGCTAATCTCTCAACGTATTCCTGAGGATCTGCTAACCCATCTGGATGATCCACTCTTAATCCGTCCAAAGCACCATCGCGAATCTGTTCAATGAAAATCGCGTGTGTTTGATCAAATACAGTTTTGTCTTCCACTCGAATCCCTGCCAAGGTCGTCACATCGAAAAACCGTCGGTAGTTTAATGTTCCGTCTAATGTGACCCGCCAAAACGCCAGTTTGTAACTCTGTGCCTCAACCAGCTTGGCAATGTCATCCTTCAACGCCTCTGTTCCGGGCTTTATCGGAAACACATGGGACCAGTAGCGTAGGACCGGCTCACCACCTTCCTGTTCCACCTTGAGCTCACCCCGGCTAATAATCTCTTCAACAGGTCCACCAAGGACCGGTAGCAAGACCTTGCCCTTCAACTGGGGATGATCCCACTCAATGTCAAACCAGCTGGCATAACGTGAGTCCCTTCCGTGCTTAAGGGTATCCCACCAGTATGGATTGAGATTCTCTGGATCCGCGACAGAGACATGATTGGGCACAATATCTGCGATCGCCCGGAGGTTGTTGGCGTGTAGCTTCTTGATGAGGTTGTCAAAGGCCTGTGTACGTGGGTTAATTTGATGTTGACTTTTTTTAAGTACTGATCACACAGGGGTACCTTTTCGCCGCCGAGTTCCTTGTTGATCACACTGTGATTCACGACATCATATCCATGTGCAGATCCAGGGGTGGCCTATATATGTCAGAAATGAGAGGACGCTCGACATCCCATCCCACCAAGCGGCACAAACCTACCTGCAAATAAGGCGAACAATATAAATGCGTAACACCCAGATCCTTCAAATACTGCACAATACCCTCCGCATCCGCAAATTCAAACTCTTTTCTGAACTGTACACGGTACGTCGAGACGGGGTACGGCCGGCCAGGTCCAGGTCGATGTGTTGTTGTAGACGATGAATTGATGGTCATTTTTGTTGAATGGCAGAAAATTGAAATCTTTGAATGTGCAATGCGTGCGTACGTTTGGATGGGGGGAATGGAGGAATGGAGGAATAAAAGCTAACTTTAAAAACAAAAATGGAGGTGGGGAATGCGAGCCCATGCCAAAAGCTCTGACGGACGAAATGCATTGCGTCATCCTTCATGTCCGCACGCGGCTGCTGCGCAAGCCACACTGTCATCAATCGCGATCGGCCGATTTGCTTTATCAATTTCATCTCTCAGCCCAATGCAAGTTATACCAACAGACTAAATAAAAAGTACAGCAACAGATAAATACACACATGAAGCCTTTCATCACCCATCAGAATACCCTCGTACAATCTCCTCTAAATTCTTAACTCTCAAAGGCGTATCGGCAAACAAAGCTTTTATCAAACCAGTCAGCTCTGCCTTTTCAAGTACTTTCAATCGTCCATCCCTAAACCTCTCCATGATATCTGCAAAGGACAGGTCGAGAATATCCGTCACCTGAATAAACTTTTCGCATTGAGAAATACAATGACCCGCCAGCGTTGGTATTTTCTCAGATGGGATGGAGTCATGCGAGAGGAGGGGGAGGATCGAAGTGTGGAATTTTGTCAAGAGCTGATTGAGTTTATGCGACTCTTCTTCGGCAATATCAATTAGATACTTGATTTCGGTGATGATGCGGTCCATTGTAAAGTCTATGAGACCTCCCATGGCCAGCAAGTAGATGGACGGTGATAGCACAGGCTGTGAGCATCAACATGTCAGCCATTAAAACTACACTGCATGCCGTGAAAGATTTCCATACCTTCCAAACCTTGGAGAGATGGGTTAACTGGTATAATACTTGTTTGATTGCCCGCTCAACAATCTCGTGCCGTCTCTCAGCCAACACATCAAAACCGCCTGCACTTTCAATACAATCAAGCAAGTTTTTTCGTTGCGTTTCCTATATGGGGAAGAACATTCAGTCACCGGAAAAACAAGGATACTCTTCACGCCATTTTCCACTGTACTCACCATCTGCACCTTGTAATATTTGTCCCCTAAGCTCCGGAATGGTGCCACCATATCGATAAAGGTTATTTCACTTCCTCCTCCCAACATTTCGCGGTACCGCCACCCAAGCGTCATACACTCATGGGCCAGATACATGCAGTCATTGTAAAATACCATAGAGAGTTGCGGGATGGTATCCAATTTCGACCCATCATAAACGGGAACCATCGCTCGAAAGAGGTCAAACATGTCCCGGGTTGACAAAACCATCCGTTCCGCGCTATACCGATCGGGTCAAGTCTTTGGGAGTGCGTGAACTACACCAACCAAATATGGCTCATACCAGTAAGGAGTCAGCTTTGCAGCGTCGGAAAGCGTAGTAATCGCCAGTTGCAGCAGCTGCTGTGCTTTCGTGCTGATAGCACACGAGGGAAACGAAAATAAATCCTCAATTTCATCGCCAATCGCAATCGATTCCATATTCGTTTCAGCCTCAGGCAACGATATCAAGGTAGAAAGAGGTAGTGGCTTGGATTCTGCAAGCATGACCGTAGAATAGTCTGTTTTCATAATGATCTCTCGGGCCGCTTGTATTAACTTTAAATGCTTCTTGTTCGCAAAGCGTACATCAGAGTTTTTGCAGTACTCGGTCAGCACCCTGTTGCCGTCAGCTATAATTTCTAGATATGAACTTTCGCATGAGCACCAGCGCATGACGGAGTGGCCAAGTCAACCAATCACACAACCCTCTCACCCTTCGCAACGAGCCAATCCTCAAAGGCTTCGGATTCCCCTGTAACGTCTGCGAAGGCTGCAAGTCCATCCGCTTCATCCGGAACTGCACGCTCAAGGTATTCTCCAATTATGGTTGTCGACAACTGGGTCCAAAACAGTTCTCCCAATAATCGGAACATTGGGCGAGAATTCTCATTATTTTGGTCGCCGAGGGCACGCTCAAGAAAGGTAAGGACCTGCTTTAACCCTTTGTAAATAGACCCTGTTGGCCAAACTGGTATGAGTATCATCCAGACCTATCCAGACCTCTTATGCTCTCTGAAAGATTCGTACCTGGAGGCAAGTCAGTCCATTTTGAAGGAGGGCTTTCCTGAGCCATCTGGACCTGCAACATCAACGTGCCATCTCGTCCCTGCGAGGATGGCTGTACCAATGACCATCGCGGATCTCGCGCTAATGGATCAACGACATGCTTGTACAACATTCTCACAAAGGGTCTCAGATAGTGTGACTCCAATTTTTCCGCGTAGATAGCAGACAGTGCCGTGCTTAACGCGACTGGCTGCGGACCAAGGCCAGGTGCTAGGACGATAACACCATACTAAGCGGACTAGATTCGTTCATGAAACGACAATACCTGTATGCTCACCAGTAACAGACTGCTGGATTCTGATTTGCACTGAACTTGGATCCATAATTTCAACAGACATGCCTTGTGATACGATATATTCCAATCGGCCCTGCACGTCTTCTTGAATGCTGGAACTGCGATCCTTTCAGACCAAGAAAGCGGTAAAGCATTAGACAGCTCTCCCGGTACCCAATTGAACACCCCATAACCTACAGAAAGGTGCGAGAATATGGCCACATTCTCCCAGGGTGGTAGCTGGCTGAGAAGTCTACCCTAGATCGCTGGAATCAGCCGCTCTGCCAAAGAACAAGGTCTTTAGAAATAGTGGAGTACCATTTCCGAGGCGGCTCTCAATGCTGCCGGGTAGTCTGCAGCTGCAATACATTCTTCGCACTCTGTCATGCGAGCCGAGATCTGTGATACGTTCAAAAAGTACATGAGTATGAAATGTCACGAGTAGGAAAAAGGAAACAACGTTCACACCTCCATGATATTTTGCAAAACCATGATTTGCAAGTTGATTCTCTCAAGCTCACCGGTCGCATTTTCCCGCTCCTTCAAGGTTTCGTCCAGCTGAGCACACAATCCATCCTGCACACACAACGTTGAGTTTTTGAAACGACAAGAGTTACGATCTGAGCAATAACCCACTCGCTCACATTTGGATCGTCAATGCGGTGTGTAAGGGTGCTCAGAATGTCGGAAATGTCACGAGCTTCGCGTTCAACCGCCGCCGCTTCTTCTACACGTTGTCGCAGCGTGTCAAAATTTGAGACAAGGTGGGTTTCTATTTGGTACTAATTGGCATCGTGAGTACACTCATTCAAGGAAAGCTAATGTATATCCAGCATACAAAGCATTTCCCTCACCTTTGCGTCCGCGATGCTCCTTTCCAGAGTATGAGATACATGTTGCAGTGTACTTGCAGAGACTGGCGTCGCCTTTCCGTCCAAACTACTTAACCCAGTCTCATTGCGTATCTCCCCAGATGTGATAGCATGCAAGACCCTTGACGCAAAGTCTGCTGCCACAGACATTCTTACAAAACCCGAAAACAAAACCTGGGCGGAAGAACACCAAAAGTGAGGACAGCACCTGCTGCATGAGTCATTTCACATGACACCTCGTGTTGCTGTGATAAGCCAAACGGGAAACGCCTCGGAAAAGCAAGGCGCAGTTATGGGGGGGAATGACACAATCGCCAAGGGAGTTTTCCTCACTGAAATAACGCTTGCACTTTTTTGATTTTTACATTATTGATTTCCACAACGAACAAGACATTTCATTAGGTTTCCCGTTGTTGAACGACTTTACTGCGTCAGCTCCATTCCTAGGCACGATATACACTGTTGCCGACCGTTTCTCTCGACCAAGCGTGGTACGTCGAAAATCCTCGTTCCGTAAAGTCGAAAAAGTAACTGACGACTTGGGTTGCTTCATTTGAACAGTCGCTTTTCTATTGCCGAGTCCCTGATACTATCCGTCTCTGCAACGTTTCTCACATTTCGTCTTTGCTAAACCTCCGTACAAGTCTGGTTTAGTCTCTTTCACTTTTTCCTACAAACGATGGCAGCTAGACCGAGCGCACGAGATGCCGCCGCCTCCCTCAACAACTCTGCCACCGCGGCTGGAGGCGACGCACAAAACGCTGCAAACCTAAAGCCCATTCAAGTCAAACTCGTTCTCCTCGGTGAAGCCGCCGTTGGAAAGTCTTCCCTCGTGCTTCGATTTGTCAACAATGAGTTTCAGGAGAACAAGGAGCCCACGATTGGTGCTGCTTTTTTGACTCAAAAGTGCAAGTTGGACGATAAGATTATAAAGTATGAAATTTGGGATACCGCCGGACAGGAGAGGTTCCATTCCTTGGCCCCCATGTACTACAGGAATGCGCAGGCTGCTGTGGTTGTTTACGATATTACAAAGCCGGTAAGTAACGTTTATTTATTCGTTGGATATTTGAGCTGGAATATGGGCAAGGAGGCACGGAAATGCTGCGGATGGGTTTATGTCATGCTTTTAGCTGTACATGGTGTAACATGTATTCTTAATCCAGGCCTCCCTCGACAAGGCAAAATCCTGGGTAAAGGAACTTCAACGCCAAGCCAACCCAAACATTGTCATTGCGCTTGTTGGCAACAAGTTGGACCTGGAGGCCACGGCCCGAGGCGTTCCAAGGGAAGAGGCGCAAGCATATGCTACAGAAGCAGGTTTACTGTTTTCTGAAGCCTCTGCAAAGACTGGAGACAATGTTATGGATGTATTCACAGAAATTGGTAAGGACTGTAGGTCTGTATTTACATGAAATCTGTAAAACTGATGGTTACCATTTGTGTTTGCCAAAAACAGCCAAAAAGATTCCATTGGACCAACTTTTGGCGTCTCGGGGACGTGCTGGTGGAGCAGCAAGTGCAAGTGGAGCAGCCGCTGGAGGTCGAGTGGACTTGAACGCTGGACCTGGCGGTCGGAATGCGCAGCCAGGTGGATGTGCGTGTTAGTAGAGATTTTCTGGGAGGGGTTTTAAAAAGTGCCCGTTTTGTCGCGAAAAAGTAGTAGTCTCTGATCCCCCGCCGAGATGTGCGGATATGTTGAAGGGGTTTAGAAAAGACGGGGATTCACGTATACGGAACTGCTACCGTTTTTGTCTATGTTTTCTTTGGGGGGTTTTTTTTGTGTGTTTGTCTTTTATGAATTACATGGTATAGTGTACTTGTGCAGCACATTAGAGTTCTGTCCAAGGCTATCGTCTCCCGTTTCGTACAGTGACATACCGTAACGAGTTCAACAAGTAGTTTATTTTTTTTTTTTGCACAAAAAAAAAGAATTAGAGCAAGTGCACAAAAACACACACACATTCACACTCTCGACAAGACACTTTCATACGTCGGCACCATGTACTTGATATTAATGAACGCATCCTCTCCACCCGTCAATTCAAACTTTTCGAGCGTCTCTTGAATGAGGTCTCCAATATTTTCCCGTTTTTGTTGGGAATAGTAAATGCCATCGCCGAGGTTGACTTTATAAAATAGTTACAACTACAGTATACATTTTCAAAACAATACGCTGAAACATACCATTCCTGTTTTTGAATAGGTTAAAGACGGGGAGGATTTGTCGATAGTATGGGACGAGGGCTTCTCCGACCATATCCGCCGATTCAACCAAATGTTGAAGGACTTTGAGTGTGGTTGTGATAACATGGATATTACGAGTATTCAACGCCTCTACAAAACAAACATTAAAAAAATATAAACCTTTAACCACACACCCCATCATACCCAACATTCAAAAAAAATGCATACTCTTGATTGGAATAATCAGTTGCGGAACAACAGGTAAAATCTTGACTCCCCCTTTATCAAGCAAATCATGAATCCCCTGCCTCGCCAAAAACGCATACGGTTCCTCCGTTTCGCATAACCCAGAAAAAAAAAGGGGGAGGTAGTGATGGTAATCTAGTTTTTCGATATCGACTTTCCAGTTGATTTTGTTGCCTTTGGCGTCGTGGTTGACTGCAATGGGAAAGTCACCTCGGTCATAAAGTTTTCGAAAACCTTTTAAAGATGAGTGTGGTGAGTTTTATGCGTTGACTTATTGTATGAGATTGAAAGTATCTTTTGCACGCACTTGTAACTTCCTTGTCTACCCGCCCAGAAGCAAACGGATCCCCCTTGCGTACACCCACAGCATGCATTTCCGTAATTCGGTTTTTAAAGGCCCCTGCTTTGGGAGGGGAGGAGCCTCGAGGGGCAAAATATCCTCCGCTGCGAGTGGGAATAGGGATGGGGACTTGAGTGGGTGAGCGCATAAGGGTATCGGTATTTGTTGTTGTTGTTTTACAAGTGTTTTTGGTGATGTAGGGTGGTGTCAAATGGAGAGTGTAATTTGGAAATAGAGGTTTTTTTTGTATTTTTTTGTGTGTGTAGAATGAGATGTGGGTTATGGGTTTGTTGTGCGAGTGGCTTGCGGGTGCGTTACGTAACTCCGCTTTTTGGTCGGGAAATTTAAAAGTGTTGGTTTGTTCGCGGCGTTTTTGGGGGTTTATGGATACGGAGTTTGGGTCAAGGGCGATATCCAAAAAAAATGTTGGAATATATGATTTTTTTTTGTGGGTGGTCATGGAATGGAATGGGATGGACCTACACATCGCACCGTTTTTGCTGTCTACAGTTATTTTTTTTTGTTTGCGGTAACCGGTGCCTTTCTCGTACAGTTTTTGACAAGTTTTAACTGTGTTGTATATGGCTCCCCCAGTTCAGGCATATATCGCTGTGAAACTGCTGAGGATTCAAATATTGGCTTACCATCATACCGCATAAAAGAATGTACGCTTTCTTCATTTTTGTATAACGTGTTTGTTTTGGCACTGGAATGGAGAGTTGATGTAAATTTCATCTAGTGTTCTACATTGTGATGTATAATATGTTTACTTTCTGGACAAGCCATACCTTACTAAAGAAACCCATTTACATGTACACTACGCAACCACAATGCAAAAAAGACATGATTGCGGAAAGTTCCAAAAAACAAATCTTGGAGGAGGGCCCATGTCCACATCGAAATCAACCAGATGATCAAATCCAATGGATGGGATATGAGAGTGTTAAGGTAATAAACAAATGTACTCTGCAAAACCAGACCTTTTGCAATTGCGTAGTGGGTCATATCTGGATATGTGTATGGCGTTGTGAACAGATTACTAATTGCAAGCAAGAAAATATCCTCAAAAATCATTTCGATCGAACGATGGCAATGAACGGCGGCGGCGGGCGGCGAAAGACAAGTGTGAAATTCACCCACCAAATGATGGAATCGATAAGACGAGATGACGTAAATCCCTCATTCTCAAAAAAAATGATATATAAACCCCCGCAAAGAAACCTCCCCCCAACATTGTACAAAAAAACTCTTACGCTTTTGTAAACATGAACACTGTTTTTACGTTGAATACCGGTGCAAAGATACCTGCCATTGGACTCGGAACCTGTATGTCCAAAAAACCCCCCAATATTTTGTAAAAAAAAAAAAATGTAAGTTTGATGGTGTTCTTTTTTAGGGAAATCGGAACCGGGCAAAGTGGGTGAGGCAATCAAAACGGCTATTGAGGCTGGGTATAGGCATATTGATGGAGCGTATGCATGTACGTTTCATGTACGTTCAACACACACACACACGCAAAACAGAGCACTGACAAAACACAAAACCGCATAGACGAAAACGAAAAAGAGATTGGACAAACCCTCGCTCAACTCTTTTCATCCAAAACGATTACCCGCTCAGACCTATTCTACACATCCAAACTCTGGAACACCTTTCACGATCCAAAAGATGTTGAAAAAGGGCTAGATGAGACATTATCGAATTTGGGGATCGAGTACCTGGATTTGTATTTGATGCATTGGCCGTTGGCGTTTAAACCTGGGACGAGTGAGGTGGTTGATGTGGATTATGTTGAGACGTGGAAGGCCATGGAGGTAAAAAAAACAACATGTTGTTTATAAGTATGGAACGAGGTTGCTAATTATTTTTTTTCAAATTTCCATTAGAAACTAGTCGAAAAAAACAAAGTCAAAGCCATTGGCGTCTCCAATTTCGATATCCCCCATCTCGAGCGTCTACTCTCATCGACACGCATCCCACCCGCAGTCAACCAAGTAGAACTCCACCCATACCTCCCGCAACCCTCTCTCCTCGCATTTGCGAAACAGCATAATATCCTCTTGACAGCGTATTCACCCCTCGGAAGCGGTGGATCCCCTTCATTATTATCGGATTCGACAATAACGGAAATTGCAAAGAAACATGGGAAAGATCCTGGGCAGGTTCTTGTGGGGTGGGCGGTCCAACGTGGAACGGCCGTCTTACCCAAATCGGTCAACCCCACTCGTATTCGCTCGAATTTGGATGTGGCCGTGTTGGATAAAGATGATTTGGAAAAGATTGAGGGGATAAAGACTAGAAAGAGGTTTGTGGATCCCAAAGGGTTTTGGGGTGTGGATGTTTTTGATGGGTTTGGGGAGAGTACGTAGGGGAGAGTATGCAGAGTTTTGGATTTTATCGAGTTGTTAGAGTGATGGATTTTTTTTATAGATCCTAATCTTGAAAGGAACTCGCTTTTTTGACGCATATCCTACTCGTCGCCTTTATACTCACCATCACCACCCGCCAAACATACCAAAAGACATTAATCCAATGTCACAACTCGCAAAAGTGTCCTAAATGTCTCAAACATAAAACACAAATAGGATACATACTTATTACTCAAAAGTCCCCAAATGTGTTTTGAAATGGGTTATTCATGAAGAATGTAAATTTCCCATATACGCCCATTCTCATTGCATGTTACAAGTGCTGGATGACATGTCATCATACAAAAAGGTTTGTTTGGTAACAGTAACGGCAATTGGAGTTATCTAAACATATATAATACAAAAAAAGAATAAACACACCCCTCCTACGCACGCACACACACACACACACAAAGAGATATTATACCCCATCAACAACAACACAAAAATTATTCCTCCCCTTCCCAGGACAACACTCCTTCTTCCCAATCCCTCTTAACCCCCCTCCACACCGTCTAAACAAATAAAACGCAACCCTCCTCGCAAACTTGAATTCAACCACCTCATACCCAACACACCCCAAAACCTCAATAAACCGTTCATGCGTCATATACCGTGAATTCAAAACACACGGTAAAGGGACAACGATATACAACAAACCGGTATCTGTTACATGGTCCCGGGTGCGTACGAGGAGGGCACCACGGGCACGAGGGGACGGAACGAAATTTAATACAAGTGACAGACAGAGAATGTCGAATCGGGAGTCTGGGGGCGGGATGGGACGCTCCATGAAATCTTGTTGGAGGATACTGGCATGTTGGGGGTGGAGGTCAATGTATGTGGGGGTAATGAAGGGGTATTTTGCGTAGGTGGTCCCGGAGACGGCTCCAATGTCTAGGAGACGGAGGGGTGTGCGGGGGAGATGGGAGACGAGCCACGTTCCGCTTGCGCCCAGGCCCTTGCGTTCTGAACCGCCCTTTAGGGAGGCTCGTTGGTAGGCGTTTAATCCCCCGAGTGCAGACATTTCTGTACGGATAGACGTAGCGAGGGACATGTTGTTGGTTGAGAGAGCGTGGGAGAGGCGTTTGTTGAGGGTATGGTAGGTGGAAATGAGTTTTTGGGTGGAGAGTTTTTGGGGTTTTGGTGGTGGATTTGGGGCGTTTGGAGGAGGTGAGGCATTGCTTAAAGGAGCTGTGGACGGGCGGAGAGGGATCGGGAGAGGCGGTTTCTTGGATTTGCGACGGGCCATGGGGATCCCAGAAGAATGGTCAAAACCTGGTGCAAAAAACATCTGGGCAAAAATCTGGCGCTCCGACAATCCCACTTTTAACCACATTGGAACCAGAATCGTTCGCAACCCTTGCCAGTTCCTACTACAAATTCAAGGTCAGATGCATCATCACAACATGCAAAAACGAAACTATTATCAACATGATTCTCCTGAAGTCAAACATCTCAAACTCTTTTTTTTTTCCATCATCATCACACACACCTCACTAGCAAAAAACCGTCTGTTTATATATAATATATAAAAAGATCTAAGGTATTCTTTCTATAAAATTAAATTTCAAGTCTCTTTTTCCCCTTCAGTTTCCGTCTCTTCTCCCACTTCTTCTTCAGCTCGCTCCAAATCCTCTTCCCCAATTTGCACCACAGCTTTGGGTGCCCGCATGCCCCGTCGCTTCTTGCCGCGGACTGGAAGGCGAATACCTTGATTTGCAAAGGATCTCGTCAGGGCCGTGGATTCTAGATTTGGCTTTTTAGCATCGTGTCCAAAAGTCCATCGTGTACAAAAAGAGTAAAGTGTTTACCTAGCATGCCGGGAAATTCTTTGGCGGTGTAGACGATAAAAGGCTCGGAAAGGATTTCGGCGGCCACGGTTGTTGTGTCGGTTGAAATGACCGGTTGTGTCGCTGCCGTGGTACTAGAGACACGATCCATTAAATGTCACAAACAATAAAGGCGCACTTGAAGGTGTGTATCATCAATAGACTTTTACCTCGCAACACTACACAGCTTGAACCTCAACCGAAATTGTCCCTCAACCCTCACACTCAAATCCCCAAACACGAAAAAAACACCTTGCGTTCCATCCAAGCCCATCAACGAAAACGCAGAAGACACGAGACTTCCCGTCAACGTGTTGAGATACGCGTGATTGGGCGGGCCGTGGGGAAAGGCGGGGTTTTTGGGGAGGATCATGGCGGGTTGACCCGTAGAGGTGTAGAGCGTGGCATGGCAGATGAGGAGGGGATGCTCAGTGGTGCTTGGAAGCGGGTTTTGGGTCTCGAGGTTGCGGGCAATGACCTGGACAACTGGATAAGTGTGAGATATATATCAATGTGCGTGTATGCGGGCGTTTGTTTAAAAAGACACGCTGCTGGGGAGAAACGTACTTGGCGGAGGGTCAACTAGTATGTAAAGAAAAAAGAGAAATATATAACATAATCAACGAAACGTTTGGTATGCGTCACAGCAAATGCTACGTTTTCTTTCAAAATAAACCTGGGGGCGGGGGAACAAATTTACGTACCTACTCGGCGATCGCGTCCTCCAAACCCGCACATCTACAAATGGTCAAATGGTTGGATTTCGGTATTTTATTAGAAAAAAATAAAAAGGGGACAGGGAGCGGTATTTTTTTTTACCCTTGCGCGTTCCGGTTGCTGAATGACGACGAGTTGATATCTAAACAAAACAGGAGATAAGAAAATACGTATATATAAAAAAAACATTGAGATTTCTTCCTCGCAGTGCGCGTTATTGGTGAATGAAACGCACCGAATACCACTCCCACTCGCTTGTAACGTACTCGGCATCCTCGTCATCATTCCCGCATCCGTCTTTTCTTCTTCCACCAATGTCAGAACCGGTCTCGGATGCACCATCTTGTCGTCATCATCCGTTGCCACCATCTGTGATTGGGATGATGAAGACGAGGATCCCGACGACGAGGATGAGGGTGTCGCAGCGCGTGCCGGGTCCATGTCGTCGTTCCGAGGGAATACCCGTGCGGGTACATTGATGGGAGGGATTTGTTCACCTCGGATCATACCGCTTGGGGATGGAAAGGGTGGATGGCGGCGGGGATGTGACAAGGGTTGCTTGTAGAGGTGAGGCTGTAGAAAAAAAAATAAAAATGTTCAGATGGGCTGCACACCACAATCGAGCTACATGCGTAGGTACCTGTCTTGCATGTGGGTGCTGTTGCTGCGCGTGGGGAGCAAAGGCATGAGAGGACGCTGACCATGATGACGAAGCGGGAGATGAAGACGACGAGGGAGAAGAGGACGAGGACGCATACGAGGGACGTCGAAAGGCATGGGGACCCTTGTCCCGCCGAAATAAGGATAAATTTTCGGTATCACCGAGTGAGGTCGGATGCGATAGAGTGGAGGGTGCTGTTGCTGTTGTTGTTGATGGTGATGATGATAGTGATGCAGGCGCGACAAACGATTGTGCTGCTATTGGTGCTGCTGCTGCTGCTACTGCTGCTGTCTGTGTTCCAGGTCGTAGTGGTGTGGACTGCTGTAATGGTGGAAGGGAAGGAGGAGATGGAGAGCGAGAGACGGGAGTCATTGTCAGAGGATGGTCCAGTGGAGGAGCAGGAGGAACAAATGATGATAATGGAGGGCGTGGTAGTGGACGCTGTGGGTCCTCTGTCGTGCTCCCCTTTTCTCTTGCAGAGGCATCCTTACCTCCTCCTGCCCTTGACATGGAGGAAGCTTTAACAAAAAAGACTAGAAAACGACGACGACGACGACAATGGAAAAAAACCCCCGAGGGGTGGGGTGAACATGGACGCCATTCCGTCCCATGGTACTGGATTTGGGTGGATACAGCCGATGACTAATCACTCATGTGTATCTCCGTGGAAAACTGTGAAAAGGGGTTGCTCCGAATGGTTCAAAGGAACACAAATTTGCGCGTCTCCCAGCGCCTTGCCGTGGGTGATGATGGAAAATTGTTTTGGCGACGGTGGTGCAAGCGATTGTCACGAACGTATGCCATGGATATGGTAACGGGATTCCGGTAAGTTCATTCTCCCAATATTGCTCAAGAGTTCTCTCTTGACCTAGAAACAGACAAGTGAGCAGCTGTGCCTTTGTGTGAATACATACGCAGAGTAAGAAAATGCAGCGTACAGTATGAAAATGTGCGTACATGCGTATGCAATGAGTGTGTGTATGTGTGTGTGTGCAATGTGTGAGTGAAAAAACAAAAAGGATCCGAAATATTGGGAAACCTCGGCAGTTGTGTTCACGTGCCCTAATGTGTGACAAGAGCGCGTAACACGGCGGTAAGCATGACACAATGAGGACCAATTTCTTACCAAACGTCCGACAATGGTCCGAGTTTGTCACCCATGGTGAAGCGTGTGTGTCTAGTGTGAATAACAAAGCCTCCATGCGCCAAGAAAGCCCAGGCCGAGAGTGAAATGTGTGTGTATGATAAATTACAAATAACAAGCCCATGCCGAGATAACAAGCCTAGGCCGAATTAATGAATTTCGTAATAGAAATATGAATTAGAAAGAGTCCATTGAATTCCCATTTGAATAAGAGAGAAGAGAGAGAGCCCCAATGTGAGTGAGTTAATGGAATGTGAGTGCATTGTGAGAGAGAGAGAGAGAGAGAGAGAGAGATCAAGTGAATAACCACTAGGGAGAGAGAGAGAGAGAGAGAGAATAATAGTGAGGGAATGAATGGAGAGAAAGAGGGAAATTCCCCCATTGGAGAGAAGAGAGAAATGCAATTCTAATTAGAGACCAGTTCTCTCTCTTTTTATCATGTGACTATTCTCTCATTCTCTTGTTTATTGCATTCACACTCTCCCTCCCTCCCCCTAATGACAGGCCTTGTTCCACTTACGCAATTGATAGTAATTATATGGGAGAGCTGCTACATATCCACATATCACACTCACACACACACTCACTACACTCGTATTCATTACTAGCGTCATTGCATTCTCTACTCCCTCCATCACAAGCATACTCACAAGGGACATTCCTATTGCTGTCTTGTATGCTTGTCTCGCACTCATTCCATCCGTTATTTGCAACAACAGGGTTTCTAGTAGGATCGATGTCATGATCCCACTCGCCATACTCGCTCCCATCGTTACATGCATTGGCAATTGGGTATGGGTTTGGAGGTAGTACAGGGCGCTCAAGTCTCCCACAGAGCATCCAACAAGGCATCGGAACGTATTCACAGACGCGCGCTTCCATGTGTATGGGTGTGTCCAAAATGGGAGGGTCGTGGGATTGTCTTTTTGGCTGCAACTCTTGTCCTCTTGTTTTTTGCATTCACTCGCTGACCCTCTCACGCATCCTCTCGTCGCTGTCGTCGCCCGCCGCCAAGCAATACGCCCTAGTCCACTAGGACGGCACACGCTGATTCCAATTTGCATCCGATACATTGCTGTTTTATTGTGTGTATGGGGTTGGCTCTTCAAGGTATTTAAAGAAAAAGAGTTTGCGCTCGATTTGCACCCCCGTCGCCGCCGCAATTGCGCTGCTTATGCCCCGACCTAGGGCAAAATCCCCTCAATGCCTACGAGTCACTCAACATTGACAAGACTCAAATTGCAACTCGGAAAACACATTTTTGCAACAGCTCTTGCAAATGCTGGTTAGTATGGGCATGTTTGTATTGGGATTGGTGCTCCATTCGCCTGTGATGCGCTGGTTCACAATCACTCATTGCGAGTGTCATGCCAATTCTCTTTCTTCTTACAAGAAACGCAATGCCATTCTCGTATTCGGAATGCGTCCCGCGACTTTGCGTGCTTGCCCTGCTGCTGGGTTGCATTCTTCCTACTTGCTACTGTACTTTCGTTGCACGCTGCATATCACATGACTCCCTATCACATGACTCCATATCACATGATCATATTTGGGCACAGTCACCACAATAGAGTCACCTCTACACTACGGATTCCGTAGCCTTTAGCGCAGCGTTTAGCACCCAATACAACTTTCAGCACAACCCACCTTGTTCAATTCTCCTTCTTTTACGCCAGCAGCAGGTACCGACTGAAAAAAGGACCTAGCAGAGAACGTTAACAAATCGTTTGGGGTTTTCTTGTTTGTACGGGTTGAAAGAGTCTGAGACGGTAGTTTTTTGGTGAGTTTTGTTGATGCGGACATGGATAAAGGGGTTTGGTCCATCTTGGGGTTTGTCAAAGATAGTGTAGGGTGTAGTGTTGAGCTAGGAAAATGCTTTGGGACAAACAACCACACTTGCAAACTTTTTGGGCTTGAGCTGTTTTTGTGGGGTTCGTTTGCCGTCATGCTTTCTCGGATGGTGCCCAAACTGCGGCAACAGTTTTTGGTGATGCTGACGCGTGCTTGCAGAGCAAAAAATGGCATTTCTTGTTCTGCCTGTGGGTTCAACTGTAGTTTGTTGGGTGCTTGTCTCCGTAGTCACCTGTGGCTAACCTCAGCTTCTTGTTATCTTTTTCAATGGCTAGTTTTGGACTAGCCAAAAGATTAGTAATACCTCTCGCCCTTTAAATTACCACGGACTCGAGTAGATCCTGTTTCTCCAAACACAGAAAAACATGTCCGCTATGGATGTCAATGACGACTACCAAGATGATATGCTAGACTGCGATGACGACATTGTGGACGACGAGCCCGATTATGATTCGGATGGGATGGACGATGAAGATGATGATGATGAGGAGGATGATTTTGATGCTGCTGATGGGTTTGCTCCCGTTATTGCCGACAAGGATGTCAAGAAAGCCTATGAAGTAGAGTTTCTCGTCCATTCCACAGACGAGATCATCGAGTTTCAGAACAAGGAAATAGCACACGTGGCGGGGATTCTCGGGTGCCTTCCGGAGCATGCCGCAACGATGCTGAGACAGTTTAAATGGAACAAGGAGCGACTGATCGAGAGGTATATGGAGGATCCAGAAGGCGAATCTGAAAAAGCCGGTGTCGTCGTTGATACAAAGAAACAACCGCGTTTCACGGTGGTGAACAAGTTTGAATGCCCGATTTGCTGTTCTGATGAAGAGGGCTTGGAAACCCTGGCCCTCTCATGTGGGCATCGGTTCTGCCGGGATTGCTATGAAGCGTATTTGAATGAAAAGATTGCTCAGCAGGGTGAGAGTCGAAGAATACAATGCATGGAGGCTGGGTGCAGATTGGTGGTGGATGAAAAAACGGTGGAAATGGTCGTTTCCCCAAAAGTCTATGAAAAGTAAGTAGTAACCATCTATTTGTCTGTTTCACTTGTTGTCCAACATGCAATCAATAGATACCGAAATCTACTCCTCCGGACATTTGTTGACGACTCTGCCCACCTGAAATGGTGCCCCGCCCCCGACTGCATCTACGCCATCGAATGCCACGTTCCCCAATCCGCCCTTGACGAAATCGTCCCAACCGTCAAATGCAAATGCAGCAACCAATTCTGTTTCGGCTGCACTCTTCCCGATCACCAACCGTGTATATGCCGTCTCGTCCGTCTATGGCTCAAAAAATGCGCAGACGATTCAGAGACTGCCAATTGGATATCAGCCAACACCAAAGAGTGCACGAAATGTAATTCGACGATTGAAAAGAATGGGGGGTGTAACCACATGACATGCAAAAAATGCAAGTACGAGTTTTGTTGGGTGTGTTTGGGACCTTGGTCAGAGCATGGGACGCAATGGTATAATTGTAATCGGTTTGATGAAAAGGCGAGTGTGGATGCGCGGGATGCACAGGCCAAGAGTCGAGCTGCGTTGGAACGATATCTACATGTAAGTCTTGTTACCCAAATGAAAACTGTCTAGTGCCATGCTGACCCATTCTACAGTACTATAACCGCTACGCAAACCACGAACAATCCGCCAAACTCTCCTCCGACCTCCTCCAAAAAACCGCGCAAAAAATGGAAGCCCTCCAATCCACCTCCACCCTCTCCTGGATCGAAGTCCAATTCCTCCGCAAAGCCGTCGACGTCCTCCTCGAATCCCGCATGACACTGAAATGGACCTACAGTTTTGCATATTACCTCAAGCGAGACAACATGACTGCTTTATTTGAAGATAACCAGCGGGACCTCGAAGTGGCCGTTGAATCCCTAAATGAACTCTTGGAGCGGCCTATCCCGGGTGTTGCCGATGGTGTACAAGCGGTCAATGGTCATATGGGGGTGGAAGAGAGTATTAGAGATTTGAGGCAACAGGTTTTGGATAAGATGGGGTATGTCAAGAGTCGGAGGGAGGTGTTGTTGACGGATACGGCACAGGGGTTAAAAGAGCATCGGTGGAAATTGAATGTGGATTTCAAGACGGGGGATATGTTGGATTGAAATGGTTGGCTAACAAAAAAAAAAGAATATTATATATTTTGTGTGTTTGGTTTGTTTTTTTTGTTTTCTGGTGCAAAACTAGAAAGCATTGTCTTGTCTTGTTTATGGGTTTTTAGGGGATCTCCACTATCCATATGCATCTATCGACTCATTGTTTTAGCCCAAAAGCCATGATTTCGAGGGGTCCCCCCATTTTTTTATTAGAAACATTTGGATAACATGCATTACAGATATTCTTGACCACACAAAACTCTCCAAAAAAGAACAACCTCCCAACCAATACCAAAACCCCACCAATGCCAAAAAGCGCCAGCAAAACCCGTCCACCTTCATCCCGTAAGTTCCGCCCTCTCTATTCCCCCCTATTCCCCTCCATTAACCCAACTGACAACAAATCTTTTTAACATTAGCCCCCCTCCAAACCGGCACATTCATCCACCCCAACGGCTCAACCTACACGGGCACCCACACAACCACCCGCGAAAACGGCACCTTTACCTGCACCCAAACCCACACCACCTACACCGGCACATTCGCATCCGACCTCCCCTCCGGAACCGGCACAATGACATTCCCCTCCGGCGCCACATACACTGGCGGATTCCTAAATGGCGTATATGATGGACAAGGTCGGTATACCTTTCCTGATCAGAGTTTTGTACAAGGTGTTTGGAGTACTGGGACTTTACATGTTGGAAAGTTTGTGGATTGTCAGGGTCGTGGGTGGGTTGGGAGGATTGGGAGGGGTGGGGGGTTGGTTTGTGAGATTATTTGAGGGAATAATAGATTTGTATTGAAATGTCCTTTTTGGTTTTTCGGACTTTCGACTTTTGGGATTTACATTACGGTTTTTGTAATGTCGTACCGGTGATGCACCAACGACATTGTTGTTTTTCCCAATCACAGTTTATTCTACAAGCGATTCTTCGTAAAGATGGAACAGTATGAGTTTTCAAGGTATGAATGGATCGTAAGGACCTAGGCTCTATCGAAATATTTGAAATCACAAACACATACGATACTCTGCAATTATGTTGTTTATGGTTTTTCGTCCGTTTGATGATTTACCAGAAATGCGCGAAATCTCTACAAGCTCGTTTTTCTGTTTTTTGGTTACTTGTAGTATTTAGGCTAAGGGCCATATATGCGTGCTTTGTTTGATTGTAATGGATGAGGGCGAGTGTGAGATGTATGAAATGTGTGAGATAAGAGTATACGTGATGGGGAGGGGAATACGTTATTTGAAGTGGATAAATAAATGTGGTTAAAAAGGTATATAACATATTGACATAAGTTAACAAACAATCTATACCAAAAACCAATATTTTACAAAACCGTAATCAACACCACACCACCAACAACAATAACCGCACCTACACACCTCTCCCACCCCGCTCTCTTGATCGGCAACCCCACAACCCCAAAATGATCACACAGAACCGCCGCAACAACTTGAGCACACACAGATGTGCCCAGGACAGTCACAGCGCCTAAACGCGGGGTAGCGATCGTAACAATGAGGACATAGGCAGCACCAAGGACTCCACCCAACCAAGCCCATTTTGGGACAGTGGTCAAAATGGCGAGTGTCCAAGGTGGGTCGAGACGGGATGTAGGTCCAATTGTCACATCGTATAGAAATAAGAATAGTAAAAGGATAAAGCCTTCGGAAAAGGAGAATAGCGCGCTATATGCGGGTGTGGAATAGTGTCCGAGTTGGGCGTTCATGGCGGCTTGGAGACCTAATGCGGTACCAGCAAGGATAGAGAACAATAGCGTCCAATCTGGTTTTTGGGGTTCCTTGGTGGTGGTGGGTTCATTCAATTCATTCAGTGGCGGTGGATCGGGTTTCGTATTGTCTCCCATGACCATATCCTGGTGCCCCTCTTCATCACGACCACCCCTCGGACGTTTCCGCGTAGATCGCATCATCCAACGTACCCATTCAAACCCCCCCATCATAACAACCACGCCGAAAACAGTCAATACAACCCCTAACACCCTCCCTACACTCGCCTCCCGTCTCTCTAATCCCAACCACGCAAAATGGTCCAATAGCAATGCAGTGATCATTTGGGATGCAATGGCCGTACTGAGTAGGGATGCGGCGCCGAGACGCGGTGCGAGGTAAACGATCGTGACAACGTAGATTGTTCCCATGATACCGCCGAAATGTGCGTAGAGGGGTGCATCTAAACCAAAGAAACACTTGTATCCAAACCATGTGGATCGTAGCCAAACACGAACAATATACATACCATGATACACTCGTTTGTAATCCACCCCCCGCATCGTGGCCAAAAAATAAATCAAAAGCGGTAGACATCCACTCCCAAATGACCAACACGATGCAAAGAGTTTGGTTCTGCAAACGGTGCCGAGGGTGCCATTCATACCGGCTTGGAGGGCTAACCCTGCTCCACCTAGTATGCAGAGGATGAGAGTCCAATCTGCTGTTGGCATGTGTGCGGGATGGGGACCGGATGGTACATGCGGAGAACAAGGAAATGTATAATGGATGGGGTTGAAATGCCAAAAAAAAAACAATATACGAATGCCTTTTACTAAGAGTTTCTAATCAAACGTCACCTCCAACTGTATGAATCAATTGCTGACACATCCTAATGTCCGTTCCATCGGACTCTTGACGTGTTTCCCTTTTGCCATAAACCATTTCCATCTCCCCTCGAACGGCATTCACGAACGTTGACAGTGTTCATCTGCGGGCTATTAAAGGAGGTTAAGGGCGGCTGGGTAGCCGTTCCCTGGGCATCCCAGCACAAAAATGGACGCTTCCTACCGCAAACTCCTCTCTACAACAGTACGTAAACCCACACACGCCCCAACCGATTATAAACTCACCCAAACTTTTTGGCACCAGAATGCAACCCCCTTATCCGACCTAACTCTTCACACATCATGCATTGTATACGGTATCGTCACAGCCTTTAAACCCCCCCGCAAAACAAATGGAACCGGTAAACCTCAAAAATCCCCCCACATATTCACATGCTATACAAATCGTTTAACCATACTATTAGATTACATGTGTCATATCCACATTTCAGATCCCACCGACCCACAAGGCCTAAGTATCAACATCTTTCAGACCCCAGAAAACCTGCCAGAGGTTCAACACGGCCATGTCGTCGAATGCGCCATAAAGGTAACCATTTTTCCACTGTTCAAAAAATGTTATATAAATAAATTTTTCCGTTAGGTCCAAATGTATGCCTCAAAACTCCAAGGTCTATCCCTCAAAGGCACCGACTACCGCTTCCAAATCATCGATAACGGTATCGCACTCTTTTTACGAGAATGGTGGTCGAATAGTGCCGCCGCGGTGGGTATAGTTCCACATCCGTATACGAGGCCGGTGTTGGAGGTTGGGGGGTTAAAGGATGTTGATACGTTTTGTGATTTGTATGCTCAGGTATTGTTGTGTTTGTCTTGTGTTGTTTTAACAACGGGGTTTTGGGTGCTAATGGATCTTTTTTAGGTGGTCCATGTTGTTGAACCTGGTCAACAAGATCAACCCCTAGAACTGGTCGTTACAGATTATACAAAGAATCCAAACATAAAGTAACGTCGTATTGGATTGTGTTTTGTTGTTTTATACAAAAACTGATGAGAGGCTAGTTTTCCTATACAGACGATCCCATATACCAGTCTTGGTCCCACCATGCTACTGCTCGTCACACTCTGGTTCGTACCGTATATTTCATACTCCAACCCTTTGTGAGCTCACGGTTGCTGTCACAGGGACCAAGACCCCATGTTGGATCCACCGTTACAAAAGAATACATACATTCACCTCCGGAACCTCCGCATCGTGTCCCGTCATAATGGGATACAAGTAATTGCACACGGCGATAAGACACGAACGACGACGAGTCATATAACGATCGTGAATGATGGAGACGAGATCGATAGGATCAGAGAACGGGAACAGAAATACAACGTCATGCACGGAGAAGATGATGTCTTTGATACCATTGGACCGATATCACGTATCCCCAACACCCCCATGACCAAAAGAGAGATTTCGACGACCCCCATCAAACAATTGGACAAGACCCACCCACATACCCTACGCGTCAAAGTAATGGACCACCTTCCATTGGATGTACGGCAATTTACAGTATATGAACACAAGTGGGTTTGGAGGTTTTCGATGCTTGTTACGGATGGGACGGGGTTTATGCATGTATTTGTTCATGGACCGAGGATTGTAAGTTTGTTTTGAGATTGACTTTTTTTGTGTGGTATTCATGTTTTTTTTTTTGGGGGGGGGGGGGTTTAGGATTTGTTGGGACCGGCGATGCGGTTGGATGGGCTGACGGTCAATGGCGTTGTGGAGCGGTGTGGTGTCGGCCGAGAGGTTTTGTGTAGAGTTGTTTGGGACGAGGGTTGGAAGGTTGTTGGGTAAGATCGTGCATGCATATAAGCCAGTGTGTGGGTGTGTGTGGCATGTTTGAGTGAGTTTCACTCTGCGTTTGAAGTCATGATCAGAGATGACAAGACGATCAAGATGCCACCGGGAAAGCCAATGCCATCGCTTGGTTCGGGGACACTATTTAATGGAACCATGTATCGACATTTGGAACACGTGCATCATAGTTATCTATTTCGCCTTTACATCCTGCTCAATCTCCCATACATGCGTTTTTAATTCCAAATGCGAGACATTGACTTCATCCTACACATTACAAAAACGTTTGATACCCCATTCGACAAAAACTGACATGTATGACCCCATAAACTTACAATCAGTTTCAAAAGTTCATTCCGCAGCGCTTGCAGATCCCCTTTTGTCGCCGCCTTTTGCGTAAATGCATTCAAATCCTTTTCGAGTGTTGTGATTTTTTGGGTATGGTCACGCAACTAAAAGTCATCCAGATCAGTAAAACATTGTTGACATTAACGGTTGACATATATTCAAAAACCTTTGCAGTCGACTTCGCCAAATCCTCCACATTGGATAATAATGCATTTGAAGACTGCTGGTATTCGTCTAGGAGATACACATAGGATGTGGCGCCGGCGAGAGTGATACCCAGTAGGAATCCAATAATGCTGTCATTCCAAAACGGTCCATGAGCATACCTGGTATAGATACATACGCATGCATCCCCAAACAAAAAAAATACAAGTGTACGGTACCCCCCACGAAAGAATCCCCCTCCAGACCGCTTTGGTACTTCTGGCGCGGGTGTCACGAATGCAGTAGACGCGGGAGAAACGATGGCGGCCTCGGTTGTGTTGAATCTGTGGTGTGTGAGGCGGTTGGGCCGGAGACGCATGCGACAGAGTGGACGGAACATGATGGCACAGACGGGAAACGGTAAAAGGATGCAGCGAGAGCTGGGAACAACGGGTTGTGGTGTTCAAAGTAGCTAGTCCCGGATGGGTCATTTGTAGCCATGGTAACAATATCACGTGTTGAGGATTACTGATGACGTGAGCGTTTGTGACGAAAGTTGAAGTTCATCGTTCATCACGTATTTAAAAAGGTTTTTGGAAAAGGATTTGTGGGGTTGACGAGTTATCCAGGACTGTGTAGTTTCGAGCAACATGTCGACACTTGAGAATGAACCAAAGAAGCCTGTTTCGGGAGGCGCGGCCGTGGTAGGTCCATACCTATTCTATATATGTGTAAGGACCATAATCATAACGGTGATTGATAAAGGTTCCAGGCGAGGAACCCTCCCTCGAAACGACCGCCATGGGTCTCGGTGCCAAAGCAGTTCAAAACTTTACACCCCTTGAACAAATCTGTCGCCATCTCTGCGGGCTTCATGTGTATACGCATGATATGACCCGTCAGGTGGAAGTTGCACCCAACATTTCTTATTTCCAAGACTTGGAGTTCCCAAAAGCACTAAAAAACAAAAACTTGGCAGGTCGAAGCCCACCATTACTGCTCGCATCAAAGCTCAGATATGCTTCAATGCGTTATATACGATAGCCCCGAAAAAGATGCAAGACTGATTGGCATCGAGTACATTATCTCATCTAAACTCTACAACGACCTACCAGAGTCTGAAAAAGTGTACTGGCATTTGCATACATATGAAGTCAAGGGGGGGATTTTGACTTTACCGGTTTCGCGCTTCGTACCTGCTGCGGTGCATGAGGCGATTGAGCGGAAGGAATTGAGCAAGGTGGTGAATACGTATGGAAAGACATGGTAATTTTTTTGTATCTACTCGCCTGCGTTTTTTGGTTTGTTTTTGTTTGGAGTTTTTGATTGTGCTGGTAGGCATTTATGGCAGATTGATCGAGGTGATATTTTACCATACGGTACGGTTATCCCTCTGAAAAATCCCATCACCCGAAAGCTAAATCCACCCCCCTCCACCATTAGGTCCCCCTTCTCTCATGATGTCCTTCACATCCGACAACCAAATCGATCCAAATTTACTCGAACAGCGGGACAAACGGTACGTACCCCTTTCCTCTAACATATCCATACACATCATTGTTGAACTCCTTTATGGAATTTTCTTGATAGTGAAGGAGTCCGTAGTGAGGACCTCAGGGAACGACGTAAGGATATCCCGATCGAGCCCCGCCCGCCGGGGGCGCAGGAGAAACTGTTGGAAGAGACTATGGCATGGCAAGCAAAGATGGAGAAAATTCCGCTTTTGTGTTAGTGAGTAGATCTATTTGCATGGTGTGTGCGGTGCGTATTTCATCTATTGGATTGCACAATGTTCCAAATGGAGGTTTCTATCTTATGATATAGCAATGGTTTTGAAAGCGGATCAAAGTTTTATCCTCCCTTCCAATCGTCGTCATTGCATCTATATGCTATATTCTAGATTTTGTACCACTTTCCTTGTCGCCTGTGGTTATCCACCTGGCTAGCCATTGTCCACATCGTTCCTTCATGGTCTCTGTCACAGCATGTTTGACCCCATCCTCCACGACCACATCAAACCTCTCAGGATCCATGACGGCACCAAGTTGGCTAATAAATGCCTCATTACAAGAAGCTGGAACCAACTTGTCACTTCCACCATTCAAGAGTAATAAAGCCTTGTCCCGAAAAGCGTGTGCACGATGGATTGGGTCATGAGCTTGCAGCACCGACACGAGTTGAGAGTTGATGTATCTCTCTGAAGCTGGAGGCAGAGGGATCTGTGGAGTACTTTTCTGAGAGCGGTGTGTCATAAGGGTAAGGTAATCTCCGCAACCAATAATGGAAACCCCCGTCTGCAAACGGGGGTCTGGAAACGATGACTGCCACGTTAGCCAGGGCACATACATACAAAAGCAAATGCCCAAACAAGCACAAACCATTTGCCAAGGCCAACAATGTTGCATGGCCGCCCAAACTCACACCGCACATCCCCCAAGCTTCTACGTCCCTACCCAAGAATGCCGGGAGAATATCCATCAAGTAGGAGACGTCCCGTGCTGTGCCGTACTGAATAGCCCACATGTCAATAGCATGGTTATCATTGCCCTTTTTCCAGGACTCATTTGCGAGGGGATGTATAATCCTGTGACCATGATTTCTTTGGTCAAAGGTTACCATCAGCGTTGACGGGGGGAGGTGGGAGTAAATGTCTTGACAAATGGGGCGTGAAGCCTCGGCGGTGTTGAGGCGGCCATGGGCAAAGAACACAACTTGAATAGGCTTTGGAGATGGGGGAATGGTGCTGAGACCGAGAATGTGGAGCGGCAGACCGCCTACGGACAAAGTCGTAACGTCTTTGGGACGGCTGGCCATGATGCAGGGAAGATGGTGAATTTCGAGAGATCACCCGTCTGTGTCAGGACGCGTCCCCACTTTACCGTTGCCCCCCATGCAGCTTTCGCTCGTTCGACAAATCGAACATGCAATCACAAATACTTGACGCATGAGCAATGCACAACGTATTCCACAACCAACCGATTGTGGAGAATCTCCCATTAAAGATAAATTGTATACAAGCTTATGGTATGTTAAGTTGCATATGTAGAACATGTTAACAGTTCATCTGCTGACCTTTACTTCTCGTGGCACAGAAAATAAGGTTATCGTCGGAACCGGCCATGGCTCTTTATTACTGTACAGCATTGAAGAAGACCCTGTGTTTACCATAACACTGTCAGAATCTCGAGTGAGCTCATCTCGGAAGGGGATTGACCAATTGTGTCTTATTCCTGGGACGGGAGACGTGGCTGTCCTATCTGGTGTGTACTTTGTGCCCTCTTTACAAGAACCTTGTAAGAAGGGGTCTGAGCATGTCCACATACTGATGAAAAGCAATGGTGTTTAGATGGCGCTGTTACGGTCTACGAGATTGCAACTCTAGCAGTTCGAACACTGATACAAAAGGCAAGGGGCGTAACGCTCATAGCGGCACCTGTAGCGGCGCAATTTGGAGAATCTGAATCCCCTACTTCTGCAAATTCGGAATTGGAGTCCCGATTCTGTGTTGCTGCGAAGCGCAAATTATCGTTTATCAAGTATAATGGATCAGATCTTGTGGAGACCAAGGTGGCTACTTTCCCATATCCAAAAAGGAAGCCATCAGACCAATGCAGAACCATATACTTGTAGGAAGTGACGCTATCGGATCGCCCGAGGACTATGCTTTGGCTTGGGCAGCGTCTCTACATTGGGTTCTCGAGAAGTCTTTCCTGTGTCGATGTCACCACCACCGCCGTGAGGGATCTGTATTCATTCCGGACGTCGTTAACTGCCGCGTTGGGATCATTTGCACCAGTCAAAACCAGCAGTGTTTTGATCACGCCTTTTCCCGCGGATCGAGTGCTTGCTACAAAAGACAGTATGTGCGATACCGACCACTTGTCCTACCAACGGATATTGATCGCGATGTTTGGAAAAATTTAGATACAACCCTTGCTCTTGACCATAATGGGCAAGTATCGCAAGATCCTCGTGTCGAGTGGTCCAGTGGACCAGAGGCAGTTGGTATGTAACCACCATAAGGGCCTTGTGTTTGTGAAAAGTTCTCACCAGATGCACTGTCAGCTGTGTGGCCACCCTACCTAGTTGGTTTGTTTCCGGGTCATTTGGAGGTTCGAAGGACACAATCGAATACTCTTGTCCAAACCATTTCCCTGCCAAATGCCAATATGATGGTTTTTGGTGCATCCATTTTGGTGGCGAGTCAGGCTTCTGTATGGCGCCTTCTTCCTTTGGACTTTGAAGACCAGGTAGCCTTTTTGCAAAGGGAGGTCGTTCGAATCCATTGTACTGTATGGCTTACTGCTTTGCTGGCAGATTGAACAGTTGGTGACCGCCAGCCAGTTCGCCGAAGCTAAAAACCTAATTGAAGAGTTGGACTTTCCCACGGAGGAGGACAAGGTACATAGTATTCTTGCATGGACTGCTTTGATTATTTAAGCTTATGAAGACCTCATTCTTCAAAGACTGCCAACATTATTCGAGTTCGTGGCATGTACGCTCACCACATTTTCACTACTGAGCACAAATACCAGGAAGCTCTCTCCATATTGAAGGAGCTCCAGGCCTCCCCGTTAGATGTCATCAACCTTTACCCCGACTTGTCACCTCCGGACCCTGATGGGGGCACACCAGAACCCGCCGCGCCTTCAGGTGAATGATTTTCGTTGTTGAAACTTGGTAGCAGTCGTGATCCTAAAGTAGACCAAGACAAGAAGGCAATGTACCTTCTGATGAACTACCTAAGCGAACAACGTGCCGTGCTGGCAAAACTTAGACAGCAACAAGAATACCTCGCTGGCATGAAACAAGCAGAACCACCAGATTCGGCACTCCAAGCTCAATATCCTATTTTAGCGGACACATTGTACCTATCTGAAGTGGTGGATACCACACTACTGAAAGTGTATTTAAGCATCAATGAAGCCTTGGTGGGTCCCCTATTGAGGGTACCAAATGCGTGCAACGTGGAGGAAAGTGAGCAGCTTTTGCTCGAGCGGCAGGTACATAATGGCATGTTCACTGTTTTATGATCCGACTTTTGACGGGATCGTCATGTAGAAATATGATGAGTTGGTGGATTTCTATCGAGGGAAAGGACTACATCGCAACGCGCTCGATTTCCTTATGAGGTAGAATCGCCGGTGCGATGGCTACAGGTGAAATCTCTCTCATCCAAAAGCCTTTAGGAAAGCATCTTCTCCAGAGTCTACCGCGGCCGAGGTTGAAAAGATGGTCATGTATTTACATGGGATTAATTTTGAGGATAATCTGGACCTCATATTGGAGTACGCTGCGTGGATTCTGAAAAGAGATTCAGAAGAAGGCATCAAGGTAAGGGTCTACTGCTACTGTCAACTTTAGGATCCGGTTCTGATGATTGATGCCTGTTCAGATCTTCACTGAGCACTATGATGAGGTAGCTATATTTTTTTATGCACTTTCGCGAATGAAGAAACTCAAGTATATCGAACCAGGTCAGCCCAAAAGCCCGAAAGGGCATCGTAAGCTTCCTGGAGACGATATCGGAAGACTTTGCCATCAGATATTTGGAATACCTTATTCACGATCTTCACGATCATGATGCTGAGCTGCACGATCAGTTGATTTCATGCTATCTTTCAAAATTGAAGCGAGACCTTTCGTCAAAGACTGGATATGATGGACCAATGTTACCCAAAAGATCTGGGACGGGTAAGCGATCTCTTTGGGCCCACACTGTTGCATTACGACAATTAATATGGATGTCAATCAGAGAACACCGAAGATGGGAGGTCTTTTTGGACGCTGCGCAGAAAGTTGGCGGCGTTTTTGGAGGAATCGCAGAATTACCACGTGGAACAGGCACTTGCCAGCTTTCCTATTGATGGTAAGTTGGACCCTATGAACAAGCGGGAGCTGGGATATGTACTCATGCCGCCTTGTTGCCCAGCCTTGTATGAGGAACGTGCAATGGTTCTCAGCAGACTCAAGAGACATGAGGAAGCATTGCGAATATATATCGAGAAAGTTCGAA
Organism: Spizellomyces sp. 'palustris'; assembly: GCA_006535965.1. Lineage (NCBI taxonomy): Eukaryota > Fungi > Chytridiomycota > Chytridiomycetes > Spizellomycetales > Spizellomycetaceae > Spizellomyces > Spizellomyces sp. 'palustris'. The sequence goes on along the minus strand of QEAR01000002.1, from coordinate 40,980 downwards.
ATTATCACATGGCAAATGTGTACGTGAGTTAGAATAGCTTTGGCGGATGAACTGGATTGAGTAACGCATCTTGGGCATTAGCTACTGCGAAAGGCATTATGACCCAGACGACCCTGAATCTCAAGACGTATTCCTCATACTTTTGCAGCTGTACCTTAACATGGTACAAGCTGGCGACTATCCTTTAGCCGACGTTATGACATTCTTGGGAGTTTATGGAGCAAGCATGGATGCAACAAAGGTAGTGTGCACTGTGTTTCACGCCAGGTATAGCGTTTTGTGTAGTAATGCTCCCGAATTACCCCTCAGGCACTACCAATGCTCCCAGGAACGATCCAACTGAAGGCTCTGCTTGGATACTTTCAACGTTGCTTGCATGACATGCATCGTACGCGGAATATGAACGAAGTCGTAAAGAATTTACTCAAAGCAGAATGCCTACAAGTACGTGATTTCAAGCATAGTTTGGCTATCTGTGAGCCCTGCCTTTCCCAACGTGATCACTCAATCATAACACTAGTTTCAAGAACGCCTAACGCATTACTCAACAAAGCGCATCCGTATCACCGATGATCGAATGTGCCCCATTTGTCTTAAACGCATCGCCAACAGCGTATTCACGTGCTTCCCTAATGGTGTTGTCACTCATGCATACTGTGCAGTAAAGAAATAAAGGACGGTGTTTGCCCCGTTACGTGTAATGACGGACCAGTGGGGCATTTATTCCCACCGCTATTCTATTTGCAAACTGTGAACTAATCCGCTGGGGGTTTACCCATGGCGACCAACAAAATATTTTTGAGCTTTGTTGGCTCGTCTTCGGGGTCTTTGCTACGTTTTCGGAGGTTGGGGGATAGCTTGAGACTAATAACAGCACCTCTGTCGTCTCCGACGAGTAACACAGGTTCAAAGGGATTGAACGCAATGTGGGTTAGCTTGGCTTTTTTGACGACTTGCTGTTCACAAATGGGTTCGTATTTGTTCTCGTTCAGGTCGAAAACAAATACCTTTGAGTTTCAGTTGATTTTAAGGCTTAATAAAGATCGCTTACATCCCGAATATCATAAGGACACAATTACATACCTTTCCATCTGTCGTTGCAGCTGCGAACACAGTCGACGAGTATGGTGCCCAGGCAACATCTCCCACACTACTATTGAGGTCAAAACTCATGATGGGCTTCTCTTCATCGTGATCCCAGAGTTTGACGGTCCAGTCGGCACTCGCAGACAGGAAGATATTATGGTGGAAATGGTTGTACCGGACTGTGTATACAGACATTTGGTGGCCCTTCATATTCAAACAGAGCACTTGAGTCAGATACGCCAATGGCAGCATTCAATATACTTGTGGTGGTGAACTTACCTCAAATGAAAGCAAGTACTGATTATTGTACTCTTTCGAGCATTTGAAGATCCTTCCCTCTTCGGTTCCGACAACAAAGAGATGATCCAATTTCTTGTGGAAGTCAAAACTGCTTCCGCCCGCCAAGTTGAAGAGTGGATCGTCTGTTGTTTCTGTGTGCAGTGGGTCGGTGGTGGGTTGTTGGGTTGCTGTCGGGGGCGAAGAAAGTTCAAGGTGGAGCTTAATGACGTCCTGCATTTCAAACAATGTTAAAGTCATGCGCTCACAAAATTATGAAAAGAAAATATCCCATCTTTGGTTGGCGGATCCTTACAGTGTGAGCAAGTTCGGTCTTGAGTAATGTCCATTGCGTTACTCGACCGTCTGTCGAAATGGAAAAGAAGTTTGCGTTGCCGTCTAAATCGTCCTTTTGCCAGCATACCTGCCAAAAGAGAGTTATGTGAGGGCTCGTCCGAGGAAATTATAAACATTGCCTATTGCATTCTTTACCTGCCACACAGGGTCGGTATGTTTCCCCCCTTTGGGAGATGATTTGAAGATAGGGCCATTGCCTTTTTCCTGCAAGCTATACACTGCAACGGATCCATCATAAAGACCCACAGCAATCATGGAAGGATGCTGAATAAAAAGAAAAGCAAGTCAGACTAAAACCGTCAGCTAATCTAATTAAAGCCCGTTTCGCTACCTGGGGATGGAAATCAAGCGACATGACTCCGGTATCGGTTACATAGAGGAACTCTGGGTAGGATGGATTTTTCAGTGTGAATCCACCAATCATGCCTGGACCCTGTTTGGAAAACTCATAAGATCCGTATCCGACTACAAAGAAATCCGAGAAGCGAGAGTTCCAGCAGAGGGCTGTGACTTGTTTGCGTTTCTCCTTTTCGCAGACGAAACGCCAGAGAGGGAGGAGCGTGCCAGCTTTTTGTCAAGGCAGGAGTGCGATTGGCATGAACAAAGAATGTGCTTGAATAGAAAAGCTGGAAGGGACTTACTTTTGCTACCAGCCAACTCATCTGAGGCATCCTCCCAGTACTTGTAATCCTGCGCAATATCGTCGAACGTATTTTGATTTGCCATGCGTTCGACAATGGTGAGGGATTTCCGAAGGTCCGCATTTTTGTAATAGACATCTTCGGTATGTGCTTCGGCTGGGAGAATATGCTTGTCTTCATCTTTTTGGCCTTTGGCTCCTCCACCCTGAAAAGTACACTGGTAAACACGGCTTATAATGCAGTCTGAGATGGAAGAAGAAGAGCATACCTTTGCTTTGGCCTTTTCCTTTTGTTGCAGGTCCTCCAAATAGGCGTCATAAATAGACCATTGGTTGACTGTGTCGCTAAAGGTGCGTTGAGGTGGAGGCTCAGTATTGGTTGATCGTTCCTAAAATGCAAGAAAGCATAAGGTTATGATACTGTTTTCCACTTTAACGGCACCGTAATCCTACCCGATAGGGGTTGTTGATAGTCTGTGATGCGCGCTCGCTGAAATTGAACTGGTTTCGAAGCGGGCCCTTGGACTTCTTTTCTTCCTCGGCTTTCTCGCCGTCGGCGGAATGAAGTGGCTCTGTTGAAGTTTCTGTTGTCGGTGGTTCTTGGCCGATGGTCTCTTCTGGTTTGGGTTCAGGTGGAGCGGATGATTCGTCAATATTCCGGTAATTTAGATAACTGCAACCGATCACATCAAGCGTTAACTCTATTCCTTCAAGTACGCTTTTCCGACTTTGTAGATTCCTAGCATCACTTTACCCACCCATCAAACTCAAAATGTACCACAAGATGATCCACGTTGGGGCTGGCTTTGAACACTTTTTCTCGATGATTGAATCGCGCAATATTTTGAGGGGCGTTAGGGTTATTAGCGTTCAGTATGCGTGTAAACTCCTCATTGAGCTCTGTGTCGGTGAGTTGCAGTTGTCCCGGGGGTTTCAAAAGGACCTTTGGCTGCACGGTCACCCAACTTCAGCTGATGTTCAGCGCAAGAGAGACGTTCCACATGATAAATAATCATACCGGTAGCCAGTCATCTGCTCCGCTGGCGTCTCCTTCTGGTCCATTGGAGCGTAGGGAGTGAGTGGATGCTGTGCGGCCAACGAGGGGTGTCTCTGGGGCTAACTGCAACGAGAAGTAGAGGTTAGGAACCTACACGACGCCAGGCGCTGCGGTTTGGGTATGGGTAGTATACCTTTGCCCTGCGCACGGACTTCATTGTAGCACTTTATAGGTGCTCTTGTTCTATACAAGAGCGGTCAACGTTGTGGTGATCGGATTAGGGCATTTGCACACTATTTGGCGGAGATCTTCAATTTCGGACGCGCATCGGCTTAGCTAATCGTCTTCGAAGGTCAACTACTGGATACGGGGTAGGATCAGCCCTCATTTAGTCCGCAGTAAGCGAAGTTCATTTGTTCTTTTTCAAAATATCAGTCAAAAGTACTCCCACTCGTTAGCGTACAAATATTGGTTGAAAATGTGTATTATGCTATGTACATCCAACAGGTATCGCCATGCCGCGCATAGCCATGGCCCGGTTGCGTTTTTACATGTGATGGTCCTATCCTACTTTGCAAGTCTAAAGTTTCATCAACCTCTGGTGTTCTCCAACTCTGAATCTTCATTCGAGTCGTCTTGCGAGTTATCATCATCGTCGGAACCTGCAGATTCCGACTCGCTTTTCGATTGTTCATTTCTTTGTATGACCTCGATGAGAGGTTTTTCATCCTCATCTACCGTTGGCCGTCCGGTGATAATAATGTCTTTTTCGTTCGGGACTGATGTCTGTGGCTGGGTATCGAATACTCCAACTCCAAGATCCTACGTGAGAACACAATCAAGATCAAATGCTACAGCTAATGGGTTGGTGATCTCGATAAGAGACATACCATTTGTATATATTGTCCATCATCGTCAACGTTCTCAATATCGACTTGCTTCTGTTTTTCGCTGTCTTGCTGGATTGTTTGCAGCAGTTGACTGTTTGCTGCGTCAATTTGTGGAAGAAATGCTGCCACTTTTGAGAGCACTGCAGACATGCCTGGGTGAGCATTTCCTTGTCATTTCAGGAGAATCACAAGCGCTGTTGTTACATACACGCGGATGGCACTGGTGGTTTGAAGGTTCGGGGACGCTCTGCGCTGGGTTTACAGTCTATGAAAAAGGACGGTGGTACTGTTGAACGACATTACATGTAAGATCTTTGGTTTTGGCGTGAGCTGTTGCGAAATACAGACTGTGCGAGGGAGGTATGTCGGGTACATCGAGGAAATTGGACGTATTTGCGGGGGAAGCCGAGGTTGGCGCGGGCTTTTTGGACATTTTGGAGGTGCAATAAGTTACTAATGGATGTTGGGCACTAGAATTAATGTAAGCAATCATTCAAATGATTATCAAATACCATTCGAACCCGCAATTCTACTCAGTCACGACAAAAGCAGCCACTGGCGGGGGGGCTGCTACAAGAGGATTCTCAAGCCTCAGGGCATGCCACCGACGTTCAGTGAAGACGCATACATTCAACTTTCTAACCTATACGAGGGAACCAATTGGGAACAACGGAAACCGAGCCTTCCCAAGGACAATACCAATTTGAACAACGCAGCCTCACTTTTGCGTGCAGCTTCTGACCCGACTCTGCTTTTCGACAGTAGCGGCACCACGTTACGTCCTCAAGGACCCGATACTCGTTACGCAGCGTATCACATATACGTGGATCACGTTAAAGACGCTGGATTGCTCAAACCGCATTTTTACTCTCTGTTACAGCGCACCCTTCAGCACCCAACGGAGGTGTGCGAAAACAATCAAAACACTGCTACGGGAGGTTCTCGTCTTCGTTTATATCGTCAGATTCCGAACAATTTTGTCGTGGCGGAATATCGTGGAACTTACTTTGTTGTTGTTGTGGAAATTGATCCGTCAACGTTATTACCAATTCGTGTTGTCACAGCATTTCCTGAATAAACAAAATGGCGGCAACGCAGCGACTTGGTTACTTTTCGCTCGGAGCTTGGCGATCAACAAATGGAATGCGGGGACAGCATGCACCTGGAACTACTTTTTATGCTTTTAGGATGTCAATCATGGGGATCCTTTGCAGGTATGTTTCTTTGCTTTTTATCGATAGAAGGACAATTCTGTTTACCCCCCGACGCTTTTAAACAGTTCTCGTCGGACGCCATGAGTATCCGTCCCTATCAAAGCGAAATGGATGAAACGAAGAACCTCGATATTCAATATAGGTAGTTGATCGTGATTTACAGGAGTTTGTTTTCACTTATAGGAGAATTCATTCTTAATTTTTTAGTGTTCGTGAGAGACGAAAAATCGATACAAATTACGTTTATCGCTAATATGCTTGAGGATTCTAAAGATGCGCTTCTCACAATGCCCTTAATGGATGAAACATCGTATGTCAAGATATATCGTAACGCTCGCAAGATCACTTTGATTCGCATCAGTCGTGCCTTCTTGCTTTTAGGTTCGCTACATTGTGCAATTGCGCTTGTCGATAATTGAGTTGTGGGTAACATCATTTCCTATAGGCGGAGAAACCATTCGCTTTGTGCGCGAGAAAGAAAACATCGTGCTTCTTTTTACAACTGCATCTGTTATGAGAAGTAAAGAGGTGCCAGTAACTAGTCGTACGATGTGTAATTCCGGTGTGTCGGTGATGTACGATGAGCATGAACGTATCGTGGGTTTTCGATTCGAAAGTGAGGATCAACTCGGTGCGGGTGCTTGTTAATGATCTTCAAAGTAGAACTGGAAAGCTCTTTATCAACGATTTGTTAAAGCCCATGGCAAGTGAAGGAGTAGTTTAAAATATACCTGGCTTATTCACCCATACTATTATAGCTGAACGTATTTAAGAATTATCTATTTCTTATGCTGTTAATCGAAATATTCAGTCCTTTTGTTTGAATCGTTGGCTGCAATCCATCTTATGAGTGGCACAGCTACCTAGTGCCAATATCTACCCGCTCCGCACACTAAGAACTAGAGTGACCTGTGCCACGGCCAAAGATCAACGCGTGTGCTGCTTTAGTCGTTGACTATGACTTGCCATGGGTTACAGCGAAAATAAGCCAAAGATTACTGATTGTTCTTTCTTACTTTTGCTACCAACCCGCTCGTTTTGACGATGCTGGCCACGGGAGCAGAGTCTCCAGTTCCCCGGAGCTTTCTGCCTGAATTTGCTGATCTATGTACCAAGATTCGCTACCCATCTCGGTCAAAGGTCCCAACAGCCGATACTCTTTTCACCGGTCAACGCCCGACTATCCGTCAAATTGCTCCATACCTTACGACGTTCTTCACACATACCCTCGACGACCGGATTCATACCAACTTCAGCTCCAGTAGACCTGAAGCGTGGACAGGCAAATTGCAAGAGCGAGTGGCGAGTATCTTGTATAAACTGAGAGAAAACCGAAATTTTGACTCGGCAAATGCACTGGAGGGCTTATTAGAAAAAATTGGATTTTATTGTGGGAATTTCGAAATAGAAGACACGGAGAAGAATCGAGATACAATCGAACTTGTCCAGGAAAGCAGTGCTGAGATTATTCCATGGAAAGAAAATCTGGTAGTCCTATGGCTCATTATGAGGTTGGGGAATGTACAAAAAGGTTCTCCTAACTTGAGCAGGTCAGTGCAAAGGAATTTTTAAACTCCAAGCGCGGAACACATTGACAGTCCTGCTTTTAGCTTTGCAAAAGATATCTTGGCGTCGCGATATAACCACATTCTTCAATATGACTCATCAGCTACATCCGATCCCTGTAACGACAAGGCATTTTTGATGCCTAGTAGATGCAATCTGCAGCTCACCGACTCACCGGCCATGGAATCGCTATTGCGGAGTCATCACCCATACGATATTGTATACCCATCAGCAATTTTTGAGAGTGGGCTAAGACCTACTGTTGATGATATAGTTGTGGAACGCGATGTTTTGGAAGGTAAGAGTATCTGAGGTATTGGGTTCCGGAAACAGGTCTTAGAAAACGCGTAGGTAGCTCTTTGTTTCTGAAAGGAGTTCGAAAGGGCGATTCTTACGATGATAACAAGACACGGTCTATATTTGGCGCCCTGACTCATCCGTCCAGTAAGTACTATATCATATTCTGTGATGATCGACAGCTAGGTAATTATGACACGAAACCACAGTTGCTATGCCTAGGAATGTGTGGAATTTGGAGGTGCATATGGCGCTTCCACCATTGGGTACCCGTCCACAAGCCATCTTGGCCTTGTCGTCAGGCATGGAAGAGAGTGGGGAACAGCAAGCAGCCCAACGAAGCGCGCAAGTCTCCCGCATATCCTATGACAGTGGATATGAAGACCATGATGACATCTGGACAAGCCTGCGCAAAGAAAACGAAACCTTAATAGTGAGTTTTGGTATTACGGGCAACATAGCTTGATCCGCGTAACTCATGGCAGACTATGATTGTCGCAGACGCCCTTGAGGAGTTGGGAGATGCTAGATGCGCATTACCAAGATCGAGATGCGCGAAGGACCGATGGTCACATGGTATCTCCCTATGTCAGCGAAGCCAGTTTTGATCTATTCGACGCGATTTACAGAAAGTAGGTACGTGCCAGTACAATTATTGATCATCGTAAAACTGAGCGCTTAACAAATGATATCACAGTCATTTTTCCCATGAATTTAACAGAGAAGAGTACGTCTTTGTCGCGGAACAGGAACAATTATTGAAGGTAAGAAGGCTCTCATTTCCCGGAAATTGGAATCTTCCAACTAATGAAGATGCATGCAAAAAGGATGTCATGAACGTCATCATTGGCATTCAGTCAGATAGTTTCGTGTACATACCAGAAGCGATGGAGTTCCGGATCTCCCAAGATGCCGAAGGTCGCTTGCGTACACTTGGCTGCAGCGCAACAAGCTTTCAGAGGTTTGTCACCCTTGGCACCTTGTGGAATTGATATTCAATTTCTAACATGTTGACATAGATACTTGAGGCGATTCTTGGCTATTGGTACAAATATGATACGGCTGGAATACGTAGTGCGAATCATTGAAGATGACACAAGGTACGCCAAATACCATAATTGTTCCCCTTGTGAATTAGTGTCTTAACCTCGGTTTCGGTTCATACCAGCTACGGACAAATTGGTCTTGCATTTGCCCATGCTCTGGCGTCTTTCGTGTCGTTTATTAGAGCCTGCTTGGTGGCTGTCCCTGACAGTCTAGGCGATGACAGCAAGCATCTGCAGCTAATTCGATTGTACCATGCGCTCAATGAGTCTTTTTATCTGTTAACGGTTCTGACAGAGATATGTCAATGTAGTGTAAGTGGATTGACATTGCGCACCAGGCAATTGAAAGTAGTAAGATAACATATTGGATCTGTTACAGGAGCCGCCAGCTTACAACACCGAAGGCATCTTTCAGATCCCGCGTGGCGCTACCCTCCTCTCCCGCCTATACGACGCGGCGTGCGCAGTTGATACTGTTCTGACCGCAGGCACCTCGAAGAGGGATCACTTGTTGCGCTTAATTCTACTGGGACTACTCCAGCATACTACGCGCCCATACTTTGCGTGGTTTGAGCAATGGCTCGGCCTTCCCGCAGGAACCGATGACGGCCTCGAAACACTCGGAGGATTGATCGAGCAGATGACAGATGTTTGGGATCCGTATGCCGAATTTTTCGTCCAATTCAAGGACATTCCAGAGCAGAGTGGTGGCGAGGCGTTCTGGCGGGCAGGCTGGCAAATGAACCAGGCTTCGCCAGCGCCCTCCTTCATCCCGCTGTCACTGGCGCAGGAGATATTACATGCGGGAAAGTATTTGAGGTTGCTGCGGTTGTATCAACGGGATCACCCGCTGGTCAGATTACAGGACGAGGGGAAAGCTCTTCGTGCACTACTCAGGCAGGATGGACGCTTGCGATGGATTTGGCAAGAGGATGAGGCTTTCAGGTTCTGAATGACCACTTCCATGCACAAATCCCCAGCCCGTTATTGACATTAATTTTTCGAACAGATTCTGCCGAGCGATTGACCTTTGTATCCATGAAATGAACAATACAATCTTGGAAGCAGAGAAAGCGAGAGCTGAGGCAGCGCACAGCGAAACACAGCGGACTGAAGAGCGGATTGAAGAAACAAAGAAGCAGGTTAGGCAGATGCCATGGGTCACGTTTTATCTGGACATTGTTCCCATTTATTTACCTCAATGATTCTTTCCATAGCAAATACTGCTGTTGCAAGCAAACGCTGAGCAGATGCGTCAGGCGAAGGAAGAAGAAATGAAGAGGAAACAAGCATTGCAATCCGAAATCGACGACTTTCTTGCTGAGCGCGATGCACTCAAACGCGCTCATGCAGAACAAGCAAAGGCAGAAGAAGAGAAATACCTACAGCAAGAGGTTGAAAAGGAAAATGAGCGACTAAAACTGGTGGAAAATGAGAAAAGAAGGATGATTGAACAACATGAAGCTAGGATGAGGGAGATCCAAAAGAGAGAAGATCTTCTCGAGTGGAAGCGACGCAGATTGATGCTTGGTGACAAAAGGAGAGAACTTTTGGAACGTGGGTGGAGTACAATAGAAGGATCTTATAATGCCGCGTACTACTCCAGGGTAATCGCGGGGGAAAGGGTCAAGGAGTTGGATGCCAACCCCGAGAAGGAAGAATGGTTGGCAGGGAACGATCTCAAAGAATTGCAAGAGACGCCGGATGAGAGCTTTGTGACTGCAAGTGAGCATTCGGTTACCGCCGAGGTTGATACACCAGTTCCATTACCGAAGGAAATTATGGCTGAAGAGGCGCTCACTGCTGAAGAGATACAGGATATTGAGTTGCCCAACACGGTCGACACCATCAGAAGCACTGAAGCTCCACCTCCCAGTCAGCCCAGCAACTATACATTGTCATCCAATGATCACGTGGGCGCTCCCTCGCCATACAAACACAATGCCGTCCCGAATCTCGCAGAGATGGGATCGCTGAATGCTTTACTAGACCCTTCGTCCTTATCGCCTTTCTTTGCTCCTGGATTTAGTCAGGCCCAGCATAGTGTCGCGGCTGTGCCAGCGGCGACAGAGACGGTCGAGGCGGAAATCGGTCCTGAATACCAGGTACCGTCTGGGGATTACGCCATCGCAATTGGAGCGGTTGGAGCAACAACTACTGAATCGATGAAAGAGACTTTTGAGCAAGATTCTCTTCCACTGCTGGGTACCAAAGAGGATCCTCCCAAGAGGAAGGTTGCCTTGTCCGGAACGTTCTCTTTTGCGCGATTCCTTGAGAATAACCTGCCACAAAAAGGCCCATTGGGAAGCGATACATCGGCTGAATCGTCTCTGTCCATACTTACCATGCGAACGCTCCATTCCAGTCTCTCGTCCTTCAGTACGTTGATCTCAAAAGTCGTCACGCGCGCTCTATACCCAGGCATCCGAACGCATTTGGGAATCGCCGGGCGATACCTATTACTGGGCGACCGCTTGTTTTTGACGCGCTTGACAAAAGCCCTATTCGAGGAGGGCGGCGGTGTTGATATGGACGGACGTACCGATGGCAACTGGCCACCAGGATTTGCAGAGCTCTCAGATGCACTGCAAGGTGTTGTGCCAGAACACCTACATGGTAATGTCCATGATGAGATCGGCAAGCTGTCTTTTGAAGGCAAAGCTACTGGAAGAAACGCTGGAGGTAAACTGTCGCTCGTCACATTGAGGTTTTTTGGTACTGTCGCTCTAAATATCCTATTCATCTGCGTAGCATTGGACGCTCTCTCTTTCCTCCGACTTCGATATACGGCACCAATGCCATTCGATATCGTCATGACCGAATCCACCGCACATAAGTATGATAGCATTTTTGAATTTATGCTGGTCCTCGAACGTGTTCGAATAGCTTTGGATCGGGTCTGCGTCAGTGAATGGTGGTGGCGAAACAGTCCAGCGCGCGATGCACGACGTGCGGGCGAGTCCTGGATGAAGGGAGATCCTGACAGTCGGGATCCGGTTTGGAAACACTGGAGCGAAAAGGATAGAAAGGCTGCCGTGCACATACACTGGGAGGCGCGTGCATTTGTTGGAGGGCTACTGAGATATGGGATTGAGATTGGAATTGGAGAGGTTTGGGAAGGTTTTCAGCGAATCCTTGATCGGGAAACTGACAATGGCCTGGGGGAAACAAGCGGAATGGATTTGGAAGAGGTGTACAAGCTACACCACATGACGCTGGATCGAATACAGTGGCGATTATTAATGAGAGCCAAACAAAAACCCGTGATGGGTATGGTGGAAGGTATGCTGCAAATCGCGCTGAAATTTGCACGAAACATTACGGGGGGGAGCGATGGACAGGAAAGCAGCGGACAAAGTCCGCACAAAGGAGAGGGAGACATTGTCAAGCTTCTAAGCGCTTTTCGAATCCGGTTCGCCATGTTGGTAAAAGTCCTCAGAGGTATGATCGAACGGGACCTAAGCGGAAGCTCTTCTAGTCCCCGTAAGGGTGGAAGCACTACCGTCAGCGCGATGGGAAATGCAAAGGAGATGGCCTGTTTTGCGAGGATACTGGTGGAAGTGGATGGAAACGGGTATGTGGAGAGGGAATTGGTTCCCCAATTGGGGCGATTACAAAGGGAAGTGGACGGATGAGGATCTGATGGGCAATGTATGAATTGTATGTATTGTTATTCTAATTACTGTAAGATAATTTTATTGTCTATTGTATCTTTGATGTTAATATAGTAAATTTGAGTTGATCTTCATGCTT